>CM034146.1:974099420-975299420 GCA_019776745.2 Taxus chinensis | reverse complement strand
TTGGGCACGTACATTCACCACTTGAGTTAAATGCGGAAGTGTTAGAATAATGCTTTAATCATCTTGTTTTTAAAGGATTTACCATTGTCTACTATAATGGTAGAAGGGATGTCATAACATCAAATGAGATGGTTCATTATGAACTTGGATATCTACACACTGGTTACACAAGTGAGAGGTAAAACATCAACCAATTTTGTGAAGTACTTGGTTATGGTGATAATATGAATGTGTCCATCAAGGGAAGTTGGAGTGAGCTTCCCTATGAGATAAATTCCCCATTTTGAAAATTACTAGGGTGTTGTGATGGGCTACAAATCCTTTACTGGTGCATGTATCAAGTTTCCATACTTTTGACAAAGTTCACATTTCTTGACAAAGTTTCAATATTCTTCTTCCATGGTAGGCCAATAGAAACCTACTCTTAATAGTTTATTATCAAGGACCATTCCACTTGTGTGTGCTCCAAAAATGCCTCCATACACTTCTTTTATTGCTTGGACTGACTCAATCATATCAATACAATGCAACAGATTCCCATCGTAACCACGATGATAGAGGGTGCCTCCTAGGAGGGTATAATGGGCTATACGGTAGATAAGGGCTCTTTTCTCAGTATGGGAGATATTTGGGGGAAAATTTTGATCTTGTAAGTAGTTGTAAATGGTATCATACTATGAGGATAGAGGGCCAACAACTTCACATGCTAGATAAGATTCCAATATGTCATATGCAAGCACTCACAAGTGTTCAAAAAAGAACTGAATTTTATTTTCTTGAGGTGGAATGTGTAGTAAAGACCCAATTTTTTCCATGGTGTCTACTAATCAATTATGTGTTCTTGGTCTCTGTTCAAAGATAATATGTATAAAGTACTCCTTTAGATTTTCAACCAATTTCTTGTATGGAACAAGCTTCTCATATTTAACTTTGTATTCATCATTAACTTGCTTAATGATTAATTGAGAGTTACCAATGAATTGTAGCTGTCTAATGTTCCATGTGATAGATAATTTCAAGCTAGAAATGAGCACCTCATATTCTATAATATTATTCATATAAGGGAATACCAAATGAAATTCCCATGGAATGAATTTTCTAGTGGGAGTGATAAGTACCGATTCTACTCTTGAACCATGGAAGTTAAATTACCCGTCAAAGTGGACTTTCCACATGATGAATTCCTCAATGTACACCATAGATGCATCTAACATATATAGACATAATGGTTCTATTCCTTGTAGGGGAACTCTAGCTAGCTGATCTACAGGTACCTATCCTTTTAGGGATTTCTAGTTAACAAACTCAATGTCAAACTCATTAAGGAGGATGATCCAATTATCCATCCATCCTATAAGGGAAAGTTTAGATAGGATTTATTTGAGAGGGTCGACTTTGGATATCAACTTGGTTTTATTATTAAGGAGATAGTGGGGAAGATTCTCAAATGTAAAGACCATAACTAGGTAGGAATTTTTAATCTGAAGATAATTTATTTCATAGGCAATCAAGGTACGACTAAGGTAATAAAATACCCTTTCTTTGTGGCCAACATCATATCAGGCAAGAAGTGCACCAGTAGCGAATTGGGTAGCTAAAATATATAAAAGTAGGGGTTCACCTAGGGTAGGAAGAATGAGAATAGGTATATTTATCAAGTATTTTTTAATAAATTCAAAGGCTTTCTGACAATCAGGTCCCCAGTTAAAGGTTACATATTTCTTCAACAAATCTATGAAAGGACGACACTTATCCGCAAGATGTGATATGAATAGGTGGATTCCTAAATCTTTCCTAGTAGAATTCGTAATTGTTTAAGGTTTTTTGTTGGAGGCATCTTAATAATAGCTGCAACCTTAGTGGGATGTACCTCTATCCCTCTTTTTGTGACAATGAAACCTAATAACTTTCTTTATTGTATGCCAAAGACACACTTTTTGGTATTTAAGTGAACTTTGTAATCTTGGAAGTGTTGAAAGATGTGTCTCAATACTTCAAGGATATCTTCTCTATTTTTATAGTATTCTAAGATATCATCCACGTAATCCTCCATGATGTCACTGATCATGTCATGGAAGATGACGATCATTTCTTGTTGATTTGTAGCCCTGAGATTATTTAGTCTGAAAGCCATTACCTGATAACAAAATTTCTCCCAAGTGGTGATGAAAGTAGTCTTATATTGGTATTCCTATATAATATTGATCTGGTTATAGCTTGAAAATCCATCCATTAAGGACAACATATCATAACTAGAAGTTGAATCTAAAATCATGTCGATGTTGGGTAAGGGGAAGTCATCTTTGGGACACACTTTGTTGATGTCTCTGAAGTCAGTGTATATTCTGATGTCAATTGTCTTCTTCTAGACTAGGACTATGTTAGATATCCAATCTGAATAGTCAATAGGTTTGATAAAACCTATTGCTAATAGTTTCTCTAGCTCTTCGTTGACAAGTAGTGAAACTTATGGGTGCATCTTCCTTAGTTTTTGTTATGCCAAAATTACAGCACCCCTCGATTTGCTGTGTTTGGGGAAATCAATGTAATTTTGTAAGCATGGGGTTATCCCTCAAGCTGTGGGACTTGAAAACTTGAGATAATCATCTAGATAATGTTGGATTCCTCTACTTAATCCTACTGCTAACACTAATCCTAGAAAGGTAAATGCAACTATCCTAACACTAGCCTAGATTTTCTAAGGGACCAAGGAAGAAAGAGATGCCTAAAATGAAATTCCTAAAATAAGGGGGTGATAGCACCAAGAAAAGGGGTTGAGATACTCTATTGAGTGAGGATGAAACATGGAAAAGGGTCCGAGGGAGGTCAGACAAATGTGACACAGACCTAGATCCTAATCTGCCATCAAAACTCCATGGAACACAACATCATAAGCCTACAAGTGAAAGAACTTGCACAAAATATAGAAATAATAATGGGGAGGCAAGAAAATACAATAAAAATGAAATAGGGTTGAAGAAACACCACAAAACACAATTTCTATTTCTTCAAAGTATGCATAGACCATTACATTTGATGCACAAAGGCATAATTACATTGCTAGGCCCAATAGAAGGCTCACAACTAAAATGGAGTTGAGGGAAACATTTGCAAGAGTTTCCCCAGCTCCCAGAATGTCTCTCCCCTAAAAAGTAGGGGGTCAAATACATTATATAGAATATTTTTCTCACTTACCAACAGCCCTCATTAATTTCCCATACAAAGTTATGGGAAGCCATACCGATCTACTTTCCAATGGTACTTTTCTATCGGAAATGACATGGGCACCATGTTTCATTAAATTTGTTATTGAGCTCCCTTGTACAATGCCATTAATGCTCTGTGTATACTTGACACTCCTTATTAATGCCTGACAGGAATAGAAGAATTTATCTATCAACAGGGAGGGGTTTTCACACGATAAGAAGAAATGATGTCACATGAAATTGACGGAAGGTTGATGTGCATTAAGATGGAATAATGATGCATGACAGGATGAAGGTGGTTAATACGCATCAAGAATATGACAATGACATGTGATATGAAAGGAAGGTTGATGTGTTTTAGCAAAATAAATTGACGCATGATAGGGAGGTGACGGATGATGCACGTCAGCAAGAGGCATTGAGGTGTGACAAGGAGGTGACAAATGTTACACGTTAGCAAGAGGTGTTGACGAATAATAAGGAGGTAGTAGAGGATGCGTGTTATCAAATGGCATTGACACATAACAAGGAGGTGATGTTTGACACGCATCAGCAAGAGGCATTGAGTCGCGATAGGGAGGGATGAATGACGTGCGATAGAAAAGGGTAGTGATGCTTCGTTGATACACAACAATAAGATGGTGACCCGTGAAAATGAGGGTGGTGACACGTGACAACAAGAGGCAGTTGATGCATGGTTTATGTACGACATGAGATGGCTCCAAACATTCTTCATGGTTTGCCAACTTGCCACGAGACCTGACCTACCACACAACTCATATCTTATCAATTATGAATTGTAAGCCATCTTGAGCTGTCTTTCTCTTTGACCTAGCACTGAATTTGATGGCCTCTTGCACGTCTTAGAAATTGAATGACCAATTCCTTTATGATGAAATATTCAAATTAACCCAGGGGTGAATTTGGGATAACAGTTTCTTCTTGATAGGTTTGGCATCTGGGTGTACAACAATATTTTGCATGACCAACGTTGGGTCCAAACCTGACATATCTATGTAGGACCATGCAAATATGTCTAAAAATTCTTGTAATAGTGTTACAATGGTTTTCTACTCTTGTGCTGAGATTAAACCTCCCATCTTTATCATTCTAGGATCCTCTTCTAACCTGATGTTGACATTGATTATCTCTTCAACTAACAACTTTGATGCATCCTTTGTATGTGAAGGATCAGGGGGAAGAGTAAGATCCACTTATACATGTGGATCAAAGAGAGTTTTATCCTCACATGGTGGAACTACTTTCTTCATTAAGTCTTCTATTTGTTTTTCCATAAGTTCCTCAAAGATGTTTTCACTATGGGACTTATGATTATTCTTTCTGCAAGAATTTTTGTAGTACTTTTTCCCTTGATTACAAATTTTTTGCTCAGGAAAGCACATAATTCTTCCTCCTCCCCAAAGTACATATATACATCTACTTTAATGGATAAAACCTTCTTATGGTCACTTTTTGGAATTGTATTTCTAAGTCCCACGAACTCTGCAATGGCCTCATCATTTTTAAAGAAATCGAATGACAATTGAAGTTGTTGATCCCCAATCATCAAAGTTGGGATATACAAGGGTGAATTGGAAATTAGCTCAGGAATTGGATTCAAAAAGGGTGAAGATAGCTGAATCTAGAAATAGATTGGTAGAGGAAAGGTCCTCGTATAGGCTACATTAGGAAATTTACATTGTTGTCTGAATGAGATGAGATATCCTCACATTCAGAAGAGGTAGCATCTATCTCTAAGGGTGGATCGTCATGAGGTCTGATACCAAGGCCATGCTTGTTTGACTTATAATGGGGAATAGAAAATAGGTTCTAATATGCCTTGTGCATTTGTGTCACATCCTAATCCTTTATAACACATGACATGCATCATGTGGGGATCCTTAACTATACTGTGAAACCTAGTGACATGAATCCATCGTTTCCTTCAAGTGACCATTTGGTAGGTGTATCTAGCATCTTTTTGTTTGATAAGAGACCACTAGGAATAAAAATCTCAAATGGATTAGGGAAACTAGTCTGAGTGCTTTTGAACTGGAAGTATGTTCCTACCATGTGTCTTACATGACACTGAAAGATCAGATATCAAAAGATCTTGTTAAAGATTGAATTCATCATTTTGGGCCATATTTTCCAAACGTTACTTCCCATG
Organism: Taxus chinensis; assembly: GCA_019776745.2. Lineage (NCBI taxonomy): Eukaryota > Viridiplantae > Streptophyta > Pinopsida > Cupressales > Taxaceae > Taxus > Taxus chinensis. The sequence continues at coordinate 975,294,044 of CM034146.1, read as the reverse complement.
AGGTAAAGGGATTGACGAATGAGGGAAAATCCAATGTATATAGATCGTTTCATAGCTTCCGTCTGTAATGAGGTAACAATATCGGTAGATTGACACTCATATGTTGCACGAGAAAAATTATGCAATGCTCTACAGTGTGTAAACGGTTCTAGATCATCCGGGATGGTGATATTAGATCCTCCATGACATAGATTGATACATTCATGGAAGGTCAAGGGACTGGCCGTACATGGCATGAATCCATGGGTGACCTAGGAGCATGTTATATTCGGTAGAAGGACAAGTTGCAAGAAAAATTATGCAATGCTCTAAAGTGTGTAAAACATTTGGTGATTTTATATCCTCCATGACATAGATTGATACATTGATGGAAGGTCAAGGGACTGGCCTACATGGCATGAATCCATGGGTGACCTAGGAGCATGTTATATGGAAGGTCCCAAGTTAAAGACATGGAACATTTAATCATTACATGTACCCCCACTTCCATTAGGATAACTATAGTACCTACTTACTCATGCTCTTCATTATCATAAGTCATGATCGTAATGGTCTTAGCATCTAGATATGCTTCCGTATGGCCTAATTACCTGAAAATATTCAATGTACCAATATATTCAGACTAGATCTGCCATCCAAAAAGCACCCTCTTTATCTTACAAGGAGTAATGGAGATTGTGCGTCGGAAAAGCGACAGGCAAGCGTGAGAATCTACAAGTAACTCTTCTGCGTACCCGACCCTCTCGAGGTCATGCCGAGACAGCTGGTGGGGGTAGAATATGCGTGGGATGCAGACAAACTAGTTAGGCAGTCTAATGTCTTCGACATGCACTAGTGGAATTTGTGAATCTAAGGCAAAGAAGGCCCCTTCTAACTTGGACTGGGTGTGATAGATCGATCGGGCAAGGATGACTTCTCGAAGGCTCCAATCAATATCGAGCTCTGGCGTGATTCGATCTATGGGTTGTGGAATACGTGGAAAATGATCCTGGGATAGTTTCGTGTATGTCTCCTGATAAGGTCATATAGGTGGATGGTGAATATAATTGACTCTACGGATGATTCTCCGACCTAGTCCAAAATTCTCTAGCTTTCATTAGCCATTATACTCTAATAAGGACAATTGTTCGATGATGATGGGTGGAAGTGGAGTGGATCTAAATACCAAGGTGCGTAGTGTAGTGTCTATATCTGATTGACTTGTGAACTCGTGGGGCTGTGGGATCTGTGGATCACAACCATAGACTCTTGGTTGTTACGGTCCTGTTATGGTCATACGTGAAATCAAGTTCTAATCCCTAGTATCCAGTAATCGTATGCTTTCTCAACTTCTATGTTTAGGACCAATAACTGTGTGATTTTCTCAGAATATCTCACAGGCATTCACGCAACTTGGATCCTTAAACTGGTGGTCTATGTCTGTGAGAGTGTCTCCTACACCCAGCTGTGGGACCAAAGGATCACAACCAAAGGTTTGTTCTCTTTTGAACCCTTCTACAATCTTGTGAGCGCTTTACCTAGGTCAATCTGTAGTTTGGTTGGTTCGATCAAAACGTGTGTGCTTGGTCGTCTTCTATGTTTAACCCCTCTTAATTGAGAACTGATCAGTTGTAAATCTATGGTTGTTCGGAATACTTGTATTCTGAGATTTTGGTCTGTCAACTATTGCTATGACGAGGTTTGGTTGAGGCACGATTGGCTCAAATATATATTCCCTGGGCTCCTGAGGTCCCGTGATTGTCATACGAAACGAAATGTAAATCCTAACTGTAATGAAGCAAAATTTTAACTACGTGGACTAAATCTAACATATATATAACTTTTATTCTTCTAAAGAAATATTTTAACAATTTTAAGGAAAGCAAAATATTTTAAGCGTATCTAGGAATAATAACCAAACAATATTTTAAAATAGACAAGATAACCGAGTGTAGTTATTTGCCTGTGTGATTTGTAGAATTATTTTAAATAAATAAAATAGCTCGTCTAATTTATCTGCAAGATTCTCGATCCTACCTCATAAGTGAGGAGTGAATCATAGTTTCTCAGAAACTATCAATCCTCACAGCTTCCCTGGCAATATCGAGAATAGAATTTACTGAAATGAAGCAATTTATCTACTCTATTTGATATGATTCTAACTAGAACTTTGAAAGTTAAAACCTGGATTCCACAGAACAGTGGCGAATCCGATGGTGTGTGTGATCTCGTCTCCTCAGTATGATCTCCCTCATTCTTTCATGTTCACGTGGATCCAGAAAAGCGTGTAATCTAGCATGGAGTAGACAAGGACAGCTCAGAATGGAAAAGCGTGTAATGCTAGCACCCGATAGGAGTAGCAAGGACAGCTCAGAATGTAGACCAAAAATGCTAGTAGGAGAGGGACAGCGCAAGAGTACATAGCTTGGCTTATGCGATTCCTAGCGGGATTTTACTGCAAGTCATTGCAATATGAAATGACCAAAACCTGTAACTATCTTATTTGAAGAGCAAAACCTACAACTTTAATGGCTTCCTAAGCTATTCTGTTCCAATGGATTGGATAAAATAATGACACTGTTTGCACAAGTTGGCTATGTGGCTTACCAACAGCTGAATAAAGCTAACCAAGCATATAATGAACTGAACTAAGAACTCTAAGAAATAATGAAAATTAAATCTACAGCAAAGATAAAATTCAAAGGAAAGCTTCAGACTAGATTGGATGAAATGGACAGCACTGCCTACACAAGATGGGTATGTGGCTTACCCAACAGCTGAGTAATCTAACTAAAGATGCAAGTGAAATGAAAACTATGGATTCTTAAACAAGATAACAAACTAAAATACTAAAAATGAGGAGATGAGAGCAAAGATCAGTCTTTAAAATCCAGGCCATTTGTTTGAGCACAAGCCATGCATTTATAGGAATTCAATCACCTAAAAATCAAAACCAAACTGAACTCCTAAACAATAAACAAGAGGAAAAACACTATTCCAGGGGACCAAAAACATAATGCGATGCTCAAGTTGGCTAGGAAAGCTGGGTGAAACGTGATATTTCAAGCGAGTCGCGTCAAAAGAACGTTCTGGAAAATGCGCACAAGGACCTACCCGCTCTGAGCAGGGCAGCCGGTTATAGGACCGCCGCCCTTCAGGGTGGTAGTTTCATCACTGAAGATCAAGAGGCCAAGGAAAGAGGGAAAAAGGGGAAAACAAAGGGGTGCGGGGGCTAAGCGGGGCATGCGGGATGTTAACGCATACTCCGAGGGCTTTTCCAGATCCCAAAAACCTTGCGAGGAGATCTGTATCATCATTGGGGAACTTGTTACACTGTTCCCGGCAGTACAGTACCTTACAATTTTGGGTACGTACAGAGACCCTCTATGTACAAATGTAAGTTGTGTTCAGGATTGATACGTGAGATATCGTTCTGATCGAAAGAGATATAGTCATTGGGATATATATTTGTAGCCATTTCTTATAGGTGTGTGGGATCTACATCTATGGATACTCCTAATCCCTGAAGCATTTTGTATAGTATGTGTTTATGAGAGTTCAAGATTTTGAGAAGGTCTAAGATTGAGATCTTAGCTGTATTTTTCTCTAATTTTTCTAATAATTCATATTGACCTTACTGAGGGATAGGTAGAGGAGGCTCCAGGATCACTAAGTGAGCATGTCACTTGCCCACAACATAACTATTACCTAAGATCCTAATAGTGTTTACCTATTCATGAGATGAATGAATACAACCTATGAGGGAATCAAAGGGATTATCATTTGATGGATACACATAGTTAGTAGTTCTATAGTCATTAGAGGACTGAACTAGATTTTGGCTTCTTGTTTCCTTTATCATGTTTGAGAAAAGGGTATTACCATATTCTTGTTAGGACCTTTTTCTAATCTAGGTGAATCCATGTCAATCTTGCCTTCTTCAATAAGGTCTTGGATGAAATGCCACAACTTCAAACATATGTCGGTTTTTTGTCCTTTGACACGGTGAAAGTCATATTATTCATGTTCCCTAAACCAAATTGGTTTAGATGCATCATCTACATAAGGTACTATTTTTTGGTCGTCAAAAAGGAACTTCAAGAAGAGAAACAGTTAGGGGACAAGAATTCCCCCCTCTTTAATGGGAGAGGTTCTTGTAGACACCAAATTTATGTCTTACGACACCCTGTGCCTCGCATCTCATTTCGCAACCTAACCTCACCACCTAAACCTTACACAATTATCTATTAATTACCTTATAATTAATAAATCCACATCTCCAAACCTACCACCCTCATTTCGCCCGCCTCATCATGACCTAGCCCTAACCCTAAACTAACCTAATTAAGACCTATAACTTGGTCTACATCCACACCCATGACTAATTACTCCTCACCCGCACCAAAACCAACCTAATAATGACTTGAACAAGCCCACAACTGATCCCTTGGGATAAAAGGAGGGAAAGTTGGCTATTTTAATAAAAATAGCCCACTTTGACTTAACCGACATCGGTTCCTACTCGACCGCCGTCGGTTATGTAACCGCCATCGATTCCCTGTAAATGACCTCCCCCAACCAAAAACAAAGGATCCGAATTCATTTGAAAGATCTGGAATTCACTTGGCATGACAGAGACAAGTGAAGAAAAGAGAAGAGTTTGTAGAGAAGGACATCGAGCCCAAGACTGCAACTGAGTAACCAGAGCATAGTGACACTCATCCAAGCATTGGGAGATAAGATAGCTCACTTGTGATTCTTAGATCATCCCACCTGAGCCTTGCCTTCGTCATCACAGTCCTTGGACCGGTATCTTCATTAGGAACTAGTAAGTAGTGTCTTGTACATTTTTAAATACCATTTCTTGAACATCTGATTCATAGTAATTATAAGCTCACTCCTAGATCTACTACCCGATAGCACCCTACATCTAAATTTCATTCCTCTACCCTTACATTACCCCAAGAATAGCTCCCACACTCTCTGAGTCTTCTCCATCACCCTATTGCCTACCCCTAATCATTTACCAACCTTATAAACACCATAACCGCCTTACAACCAACCTTCATTGAAAGCCCCTAAATCACTGTCCCTACCGATATCAGTTATCAGCAACCGGTACCGGTGTTATAACCGCAGTCGGTTATACAGTGACCGGCATCGGTCACTATGACTCAAACCAAAACTAGCCTTTCCTCTATTGCCTTTTAATGAGGTAACTAAATCATAATTTCACAATAACTTCTTTGTTATCATTTGTGTTAATTCATATTGAAAGGGGAACTGACCACCTTTGAAAGGAAGTCTAATATTTCCTGGCCCAAGGCAGTTCCCTCATTTATTGTCTAACTATAATCTGGTGGTCTTGCATTCTTATTCACAGGTAGTCCTTCCCAAGACAAAAAGAAGTTCTTTGCAATCGATCTGATCTCTCTCTATGGTACGCGCACACCCTCCCAACACTCAACAGGTATTCCTCCTAGCCATAACCCTTATCTATTTCTCAAGAGAATGAAAAGATAGAAGCAACTCTATTCTAAGAACAAAAACATTCTGTGCGAAACAGTTCCCGTATTCAAAAATGAACCTATTTATACATGTACAAAGTGTGGTTTCACTATGGAACTCAAATATCATAAAATTTTTTCCTAGATAGATCATCAATTACAAAAGGACAGAGGAATGAAGATGCGGAAGTGAGTAGAAAGGCACCATCAAGAATTGTAGATGATAAACTAATTCCTTATGCATGCAAGAATACAATGAATTGGAATAAGATCATTTGTATTCACATTAATAAGATGAAATTTGAAAAGACACGCAGTTCTATGAATAACATCTACAAGAATACAAATCTTCTCAGTATAATGTAAACAAATGATCTAACAACATTTAATGGAGAGCCTGTGAACAGATAGACAAAGAATGAAAATCCTTCTGTATTGATTTCTTTATGATTTCTTTACACTTTTAAAAATAAGCCCCCGTCCCTCTTTAAAAATGGTGAGGAGAGGCCATTATATAGTTTACAAATTAGTTGTCCTTGGTAACTACTTCTTTTAACTAATGTTTAGTTAGAGGGCTACGAACCGCAATACCCCAACTAATTACATTAAATACGAGAAGAAAGGAAGAAAAGAGAAGAATCAGGAGAAGAAGATAGGCGTTCATGGTTGAGAGGGGGCCCACTGACTTCAGGATCCGCAGTCTGAATCTTTTCAATGCCTCTGCTATGTCTCTGCCTCGTGGGACTGATGTGTTGGTAGTGGACTGAGTCCAAAATCCGAGGCACTTCTCCATTTATTTTTTGAATTCGACATGAGAATGATAATCTTTATTTGCTTCCTCTATAGCAGATTGAAGAGAGCAGACATCCTTCATCTTTTCCTTGGAAATGGAACTCTCCTTGAATAGATTACCTTTGACAAAAGCTCTAAATTGAGCTTTGATTTCTTACAAGGAGAGAGATGCACCAAAGATCTCATCATGGAGATAGCAATGTATGTCTTTGAAAGTAGATATTACCAAAGTTTTGAAGGCTTCACCTTTCTGTTAGCTATTCTTCAATTCTCCCGAAGCTTCTGCCAACACCTTGATTTTCCATTCCACGCTGTACACCCATGATTTTGACAAGTTATCCTTTGCATCATCGTAGACCTTGCTTTCCATTAAAATATTCTCATCTGTTTGTCCCCATGAGGCGAAGGTCTACTATACAACTGCTCCAAAGTTTAAGTTCTTCATCTATGTTCCCAATAGTGGAGGAGAGTTTCTGTTGTAAATTGTTCACCTTCTCATGGAGTTTGAAGGCTTCATCAATGAAATTCAATCCTGTAACAAGCATATCATCCACCATGGCTTCCATAGCCCTTTCATAGATGGAATACTTGTGCATATCTTTGATACTTTGCACTTCATCTTGGCTCAGAAACATAGGTGGTGGAAGAGTAGTCAATGGGGTAGAATCTAGAACTTTATCTTTAGATAGTAGTGACTTGATGAAACCTGTAAGAATCTGGGCCTACTCCTCCAACTGCTCTATGGGTTTGTTGTCCTTTCTCTACCCTCCCCAATGACTCTAGTGACTATTTCCTAAAGATTGTGGATCTCACCTTCTGGGGTGGACTCTCCCATGGGAATTCTTGAGAGCTCAAGGTCTGATGCTTGCAAATCTCACTCTGGCTTGTCTACCTTAGGCTTGGCTATCTCCAAGAATTGTTGGCCCTGAGCATCAGACACTATCTTTGAGGTAGTTCTGGATTTTTTGGGCATGAGTAGGAGGAGTAGTACCTAATAAGGATGCCAAAACATCAAAATTGGGTCCCGAGATTTGGGAGGAAGACTTTCTCTTCCTACTGTCAACAAGAGGCTGCACCCATGCAAAAGAGGAGGAGGAAGAAGGTGGGGCAAGAGGGCCAACAGATAGAGAACTCATGGCACCCAAGGTTTGCACTGCTATTACCTCTAGTTTAGATATGAGTGGGGCACTCAAGGCACTCGAGACTCCTGGTGTGAAGGAATCAATGGTGCTTGGAAGTTCAGTGCTCTGGACTTCTTTATCCTTATCTATTGAGGCTTCAGGGGCACTCATGGGAGCTGGAATGTCACTCTCTTCACTTTCACTAAGAACAATGATGTTCTCTTGACCTGAGGGCAATTCAGAATGCTTCACTGTAGGCTCTTCTCTAATAGGTTCCTTCTTAACCTCCTTGACTTTCTTCTGATATACTTGGGTGGATGAGGAAGGAGTAGAGACTATGGGACCTTGAGTTGATGAGGCAGGAGGGGTCTGCATAGGTGTTTCTGAACTGGGGTGTCAATGCATCCCTTCTTGGTGTTGTAGTATCCTTAGAGGAGGATTCCTTTGAGTGCCTTCTAAGCTCACGGACCTTCTTATCAAACCAGATTTTGGTTCTTACCCAAGATGGGAGCTAGGATTTCTGCCAGATCATCCCTTCTCCTTTTTGAACCAATCCAAATCCTCCAAAGGAGTGTGTTTGATGATTTTATCATATTCGTATGAGTACAGGTCAGAATTATCATCCTGGAGCCCTTCAGGAACATGATACAGGCTAAGTTCTTGAATTAATTGAAGAGAAAATATTTCGTAGTGTCTCCTCCTTGCCTCAAAATCATTAGCACAATTAGCCCCATAATCCTTTGTGTCTGCCCTATGATGATAAGTGATCTTGATGTTCTGCTCAATAAAATTCTTCAAGTCAAAACAGGTTCTTGGCCTGAAGAAATGGGACAGTGATGGGAGTCAAGGATCTTTCTATGTTTTGAGCATCTAGGGTTGTTTTACAGGTATAGTTTCTCAAAGTGATGGGGAAGTGCAAGCCGGTAATTTTCTTATCCCTGTAGGTTCTATGTAACTTTTCTAACTACCTGCATACCTCTATCAAGGCCATTTTATCATTACAAAACATAGGAAGCTTGAGAGGAGTGCTCTCATAGCCTGCAAGCCTTATATAGGAAAATTTTATAAATTGGATGAAGTAGGCACCGTAGTGCAATATCAGATTCATAGCTTCATCAGAAAATCTCCTCGCGGTGTCACTCTCTAGAAGCCTGACAATGTACATGGTGAAAGTGTCATTCCACCCCTTCTGAAGTTGCGATTGCTAGTTTCCAAGGTGAACTGAGGGCAGTAGGCATATACGGGGTCACCCCTTGGTGAGCATCAATGTATGAGAAGCCAAACCATTGCCTTGATGCTGCGAGAGTATACATCAAGTATGAATTCATATAGAACTTCTTGGTTTGTTGTACATTGGATAGCTAATTTTCTAGGTTCATACTAATGATCTCTACCCAGTTGATATTCTAAGTTCCTTCACACACCATATTGATAAGTTGGCACATCCAGAAATGGAACTCATTTGTAAAGGGTAAGTCCTATGACCCAAGCCAGTAGGATTATAAAATCTGACAATTCCTCATTGAAATCTACACGGAAAAGAACCTTGGATAGATGAGACACCCCCTTTTTAGGGTTTTTAAGCTAGGACTTTTGCCCACCCGTGCCTTATATTTCTCACTGTCCTGATCGAAAAGGGCTTGTGCCTGGTTCTGAGAAATTAATATAGCATTGTCCATCTTTGGAATTCTTAGGGTAGTGCCAATGGCAGTAGCGTCAAGTTTGGCGATGAGTTCCCCATCCACATTCGTTAGCTCACTCGAGTCAGGATTGAAATGAGCACCGCAGGAGAGAAATGTATCTGGGCATTGCACCGAGATAGGGAAACCACCCGGTGAATGCCAAACCATTGTCATGAATCATCTGTGTCATAGGTGAAAGGTTCACGTCTGTCATTCTTTCCCAAAAATCTCCAAAGTCGAGGTGGTGAACCTCACTGTCCCTGATATCAGGAACGAAAGACTCGAGCGGTGAGACTTGCTCTTGGGCCTTGGAATTTAATCTTCATGTTAGCAATTTGAGGAGCCAAGGTTACAATCTAGACTCGGGATGAAATTGCAGGGGAAATGAGTATGCGTGTAGAAATTTTGATCACAAAGGTATGAGCAACAGATAGCAAGAAAGCAGTGTGTAAAACACATAGGGGACAGTTCATTATATAGCTGTTTGGGAGAGAGAAAGACAATTAATGTGCATTATATACACACCTACCAACTTGGAAAGCAAGATATTTGTGAAGAATGGGAAAAATTAACTCGAATGGCCTTTGGTTCATTTGGGACATGCGTAGGACATGAAAGAACAATTCGGCCGATGCGAGCGATGTAGAGAAAAGTATGCACAAATGCTTCTAGGGACATGAGGGGCGAAAGTATGTGAAGTACGTGATTTGGCCCGAATCAGATGAAAATGGAACAATGAGTCCAGGTGAACTTAGTACACTTGGGAGAAAAAGTTCCGACAGGCCCCGAAAGAAACGGACTTCGGGTAAAACGGTCAGATCGGGGAACAGAGAGCCCGAATGAACTCGGGACACTTGGGACAAAAATATCTGACAGGCCCAAAAAATCACACAAAAATGACCCAAAAACGCATATTTTTTCCAATTTCTTGACTTTTCACATTACTAGGGACAACAGAAAAGACATTTAACTTCAAAAATTTTCAATTTTCAACTTCTCAAAAGCAGGGGAATTTTGAAGTGGACAACAGCTGGCTCCTTCTGGGGATGACTTGGCGTAAATTCGAAGAATGAGACGAGGCAAGAATTCAGAGAGACTAGGGGAAAAATACCAGTACCTTATCCATTGGGCCATGGAGTCATCAAATAAAATCAATATAGAGAAGACAACACACCAAAACAAAGAGAAGGAAGGAAAATTAAACACTATATAGAATATACAAAGGGACTTCCTAATCACCTATGACTTAAACAATTTCAAGTACTCGCCCACTATAAGGAAGTGGGAGAGAAGAACCGTCCATATAATCAAGGTAAAAATAATTCTTACCAGCAAAGTGCCTGACCTTGAAAGGTTCGAGCCAAAGGGAATCAAACTTGCTATGGCTGCCACGAGGTTCATGCCTTTTATCCCACAATAAAACAATGTCTCTAAATTTGAAATCTCTGAACCTGGCCTTTTTATCAAATAATACCTTTACTTTATGTTGGTGGGCAGATATCCTATCAACAACTTTCAATATTTCATCATTCAATTTGTAGAGGTACATGATCCTCTTATCCAAAGAATCATTGAAATTGGTGTCTTCAATGGCCTTCATTAGATGTAAGGCTGGTAGCTCCACTGTGACTGGCAATTGAGCTTCTACTCCATATACTACCTAAAAAGGAGACATCCCAATGGCTCTCTTAGGTGTGATCCTATCTGCCCAAAGAGCATTATAGAGTTTCTCGTGCCAGTTCTGTTGGGACTCATTAACTAATTTCTTTATTATAGCCACCATATTTTTATTTGTTGATTCTACTTTTCCATTCCCCTGAGGATAATAATCTGAGGAGTGAGCCAGGGAGATGCCATATTCATAACAAAAATCTATCATCTCAGTTGAAGAAAAATTTGAAGCATTATCTGTCATGATCTTGTTTGGCATGCCATACCTTACCAAGATGTTTTCTTTGATAAAACTGCATACTACTTCTGAAGTAGTACTCATTTACTGGAATGGCTTCTACCCACTTGGTGAAATAATCTACAGCAGTTAATACATGGGTATGACCAGCACTAGAAGAGGGATTACGTGTTCCAATGAAATCCAAACCCCATTGTTGAAAAGGTTCTTCGATTACAAATAGTTTAAGGGGCAAAGAGGCCAACTTGGGTCTACCCACGAAAGTCTGACATGCTTCACATTTATCAACCCACTTTGATGCATCCCTGAACAAGGTAGGCTCGTAATATCCTCCACGAAGAATCTTATGAGCAGTAACAGTTGATGAGTAGTGCCCTCCACATGCCTGATTATGAAAAGTAGAAAGTAGCTTCTTCTGTTGTTCCTTGTCCACACATTTTAAAAATCTCCCATCCAATCCACGCTTAAACAAGGCATTTTCCCATAAAACATATTGGGCTGACCTTAGTTTAATAGCTCTCTTTTCTTTGGTAGTCAAATGAGAGGAGAACTCCCCATAAATGAGAAAATTTGCAATATCAGCATACCATTCGTCGATTGAGCCAATAAAAAAATGGTAGGAAGACCAGCCTCATCCTCCAGTAACCCATGTCCAGCTCCCTCAGCGATGAGTTCACACAGGCCTTTTCCACGAACGATCTTAGTTGGTCTAATGTTAATGTCATATTCTTGGACCTTGGCCACCCAGTTCCCTCTCTTGGATCCGAATTCTTGTTGTGTAAGAATGGACTTGATGGTTGTATCTAGTAAAAATATTGTGGAGAGAGAATTAAGAATGTAAAAATGAAACTGCTTGATAGCTTTAACCACTACGAAAGCATGCTTCTCCATTATGGTGTATCTTAGCTTATGATTTTTTAGAATGTAGCTCATGAATGAAATTGGGAGTTCATGATCATTAGAATATTTTTGAGTCAGAATAGCATCCAGGGTGTTATCTGTGGCATAGCAACAGATAATAAAATCTTTGTTGAAATTTGGACACGCTAAAATAGGAGTTTTAGCAACAGCCTTTTTAATACCTTCGAAATCCTCTTTCCCTTTAGGAGACCAACCAAACGTCTATTTTCCTTTCATCATTTGAGAGATATTCAAAGTTAGCTCTACAAAATCAGGGATGAATCTCCTCAGAAAGTTAATCTTACCAAAGAAAGAGTGCACTCCCTTCTTATTGGTTGGAAGAGGAATTTTCTGAATAGCTTGAACTCACTCAGGATCAATTTTTATACCATATTTGGAGACAACGTGCCCCAATAATTTCCCCTCTGTGACACAAAAAATAGATTTTTTAGGATTTAAAGAGATCACATGTTCTCTATATTTTAAAAGAACTATTTCTAGATGCTGAAAATGATCTGCCCTTGTTTTGGAAAACACAGTCAAGTCATCAAGGTAAATGACAATACACTTGCCTTTCAAAATTCCAAAGGCCAAGTCCATAGCCCTTTGAAAAGTGGCACCAGCATTAATGATCCCAAAAGGCATCCTTTTATAGGCAAAGGTACCCCAAGGGGTAGTGAAAGTCGTTTTGTGTTGATCTGCGGTATTAACTTCTACCTGGTTATATCCTGAGAAGCCATCAAGCATAGACAACATTTCGGATCTCGTTACTACTTGCAAGACCTGATCCATCATGGGAAAAGGATAATTGTCCTTTAAAGAAGCTTGATTCAGATTCCTAAAATTGACAAAGATGTGGATCTCACCATTTTTCTTCCTAACAAGCACAATATTGGCAATCCATGTTGAATGGTGAATAGGAAAAATGATTTTGGCTTTTAATAACTTCTGTATTTCTTGAAAAATGGTGTCAGCTATCTTAGGATTGTATTGCCTCTATTTCTATTTGAAAGGCTTAATTCCAGGTTTGAGAGGGATAAAATGTTGCATCTCCTTTGGTTGAAAGGCTTTTAAATCTTCATACGAATAAGCAAAGACATCTTTATACTTCTTTAAAAGATTAATTAACTTCTTCCTCTCATCTAGTGTAAAACATTTTCCAATGTTCACGAGTTTAGGGTCAGTAGAACTCCCAATATTAATCTTGTCATATTCAGCTGATTGCTGAGGTCTAGTAGAAGCTTTAAACTTTACATACCTATCATGTTTGTCAAACAGTTCTTCTAAACTCACCAATCCTTTTGGAATCTTGTTTCCTTTGAGTTTGATACATCCATCTTGATCTTCCTCTTCTTCTTTGACGGCTTCTTCGTTAAAGGGCACACTTTCACGAGGCAAATTATCGCTTCCTTCAAAGTACAACTGTTCAAAATTATCTTTGAGTTCTAAGAAAGAAATCAGGTGTTGATCATCATTGAAAACTTTCCATTTACTTGTATTATTAGGTACATTGGGCCTATGGATCATCTCAATGGTAAACTTTTCTTGAGAGAAGTCAGGATGAGGTATAAGCAATGACCCTGAGACTACTAGTGAATCAGCCCTGGTATTCTCCTCCCTAGGCACTGCTTCAATGGAGAAGGCATCAAGAAATCCAATGGAGTCCCAAACCTGATTCCTGTAATGTTTCAATCTTCTATTCTTTACCTGGAAGATGTTTCTAACTTGCTTGACAATTAGTTCCGCATCTCCAAGAGCTAGGAGATTCTTCACACCTTGTTCTTTTGCCATGTGAAGCCCGAGAATGAGAACTTCGTATTCTGCTGTATTATTAGTATTTTCAAATTGCAACTTGAATGAGAAAGGATGAATGCTTCCTTCAGGCAACATCAATATTACACCAGCTCCTAAACCAGCTGAAGAAAAACTTCCATCAAACTCTAATATCCAAACACCATTAGGATCCTTAGGTGACACTATGGGGAGTTGGATTTTTTCTAGAGACATAATCATGTAGTTTCCATGCCCCATATCCTCATAGAGTATTTGTGCTTTGGGATCATCTATTTTTTGTACAATATACTCAGACTGCTTCTCAGGCAGCAACTTCTTCATTTTCCCATTAATAGGTATGAGGGCATGTGACCAATCCATTTGAATTTCTCCACCCACATCCTTACAAAAGTTCCTACTTCGTAGCATCCCATATGAAGGAGGAATGTCCACTACTAGGATAGTAGCCAAAACTTTCTTCTCAGGCAAAGTAGCAAAAGCCACTTGTGCATCCTTAATTCTTCCAACCAGGGGCACTTCCTTACTCTCCATGGAATAACAAGATCCGTAAGTGCGTGTGAGAGTTAGGCCTAAGGCATGGGATACTTTGGCAGGAATTACATTGTCTGACGTGCCTGAGTCTATGACGTAATTACTGAGCCTATGGCCAGCTATAAGGAGTGTCACATAGAATGGTTTGATTTTGTCATTGGGTTAGGTGACAGCGGCTACTGGATTGGGCCATGGTGTAGAAGATGGAGTTGGTAAAAGGCCTTTAGAGGTAGTTTTAGAATGAGAATTGAAAAAGTGAATTATTTTAGCAAAAGCCTTGGGATGGGTTTGATAATATTTAGCCTCTGAGATTTGAACCTTAGTCTTTTTCAGGTGATCAATAATATCGAAAGACCCAGAAGTGAACGGACTATCATCACTTGGGATCCTAGGCTTATCAGTTTTAGGAGAAAAAGAAGTAACTTTAGTAGTAGAATTGACAGGACTCACCTTTGGTGTGGATGAAATGGGGATAGGAGATCCTCTTTTTGCAATTACAGGGATAGTTGTCGGCTGCTCCTTATATTTTTTGGTGGGCTGCATCACTTTCTCCCTCTGATTTGTCTACTCTCGGGTCATGATAGCGTATGATTCACTATTCATGTCTAATACTACTTCATCATAATCGTCTCCTTCATCAACGCCTTCAGTGGTGAAGAAATTAACTTGAGATCCCTCAAGTTCGTTTGTTCCATCATCAACTTCTTCAACAAATTCTTCACAATCTTCATTAACCTCCTCATCCTCTGGTTCTTCAACTTCACAGGTTACATTGACAAGGACTTTAATAGGAGGTACTTCAAGTGTTAGCCTTGTTTGAGAAGCAGGAAAATGATTTATGGGCTGAAAATTCCTCCTTGGAAAC
The DNA here is from genome assembly GCA_019776745.2 of Taxus chinensis. Lineage (NCBI taxonomy): Eukaryota > Viridiplantae > Streptophyta > Pinopsida > Cupressales > Taxaceae > Taxus > Taxus chinensis. Next base: position 975,278,964 of record CM034146.1, on the reverse strand, counting down.
TCTACATATGGAGCATGTTGATCCAATTGTTTCTTAATGGCGATGAGATCATTTGCAAGTTTTTGTACCAATGGATCAATATTAGGTCCAGGAGTGGAAGAGGAATAAGAAGAAGAATTAGATCTAGAAAGGTCTCTCCTCAAATTTCCTGACATGATTAAATCATCTTCAGCACTAACAGCAAGAGTTTTATCCTCGGCCAATGTTGCAAGATTAGCCCTTCTCAATGCATAACTAACTTCGAGCAATTGGGAATTTAGGAAGAAGCACTTTTGGATTTTATCTAAAGGTTGAGTGTCTGGTGGAATTTTGTAAATTAACCTCTTGAATCAAGCCAAAAATTCTCTCATGGGCTCTTGTGATTCCTTCTTTATTTGAGAAATTTGGGCTAGCAAAGCATGCACATCTTCTGCCGGTTTGAAATGGTTTTCAAACCTAGTTCTCATCGTATTCCAGCTAGTGATAGCTCCGACCGGAAGGTGATAGAACCAATCAGCATCATTATCTTGTAAAGTCTCAACAAAAATCCTTATGGAGACGTCTTCATGTTCAACTCCCAGAACTCCACATGCAACTGAAGGCCGCGATGTGTTCATCAGGATGTACCTTGCCATCACCCTTGAATTTAGGAAAGTTCTTCCGATTACCTCTGGGTAACTCATGCAAAGGCTGAGGAAGGGTGAGGGGACCAACACGATGGCCCCAAGGCAATGGTACCACCATTCTTGGAAAAATGGTTTGAAGGGGAACTGAAACACCAGCAAGAATCAGAGCTCAGAGATTAGGACTGATTTGCTCCGAAAGAATACCACACGTAGGGGTTCTATTTTTGACAAGAGGAGTGCTTGTTGATCAAGCTCTTATACTTCTTCTTGCTAAAGAAAAAGGAAAACCCTACTGTTCCAAAAGATGGAACTGAGAATCTTCAATACCCAGGGCCCTTCTCCCTCGAGTAAAATGTGGAGTCGCTAGATCAAAAGATGATCGATAAATGATTATGGAACTGGAATACGAGTTCCCCAGTAGAGTCACCAAAAAATGTTGGTCGTCAAAAAGGAACTTCAAGAAGAGTAATAGTCATGGGACAAGAATTCCCTCCTCTTTAATGGGAGAGGTTCCCTTATTCAGAAACGAACCTATTTACATATGTACAAAGTGTGGTTTCACTATGGAACTCGGATATCATAAAAGTGTTTCCTAGATAGATCGTCAATTACAAAAGGACAGAGGAATGAGATGCGGAAGTGAGCATAAAGGCACCATCCAGAATTGTAGATGACAGAATAATTCCTTATGCGTGCAAGAATATACTGAATTAGAATAAGATCATTTGTATTCACATTAATAAGATGAAATTTGAAAAGACACATAGTTATATGAATAACATCTATAAGAATACAAAGCTTCTCAATATAATGTAAAAAAATGATCTAACAACATTTAATGGAGATCCTGTGAACAGATAGACAAAGAATGAAAATCCTTCTGTATTGATTTCTTTATTATTTCTTTACACTTTTAAAAATAAGCCCCGTCCCTCTTTAAAAATGGTGAGGAGAGGCCATTATATAGTTTACAAATTAGTTGTCCTTGGTAACTACTTCTTTTAAATAATGTTTAGTTAGAGGGCTGCTAACCGCAATACCCCAACTAATTACATTAAATCCAAGAAGAAAGGAAGAAAAAAGAAGAATCAGGAGAAGAAGACAGGCGTTCATGGTTGAGAGGGGCCCACTGACTTCAGGATCCGCTGTCTGAATATTTTCAACACCTCAGCTATGTCTCTGTCTCATGGGACTGATGTGTTGGTAGTGGACTGAGTCTAAAATCTGAGGCACTTCTCCATTTCTTTGTCAAATTTGACATGAGTATGATAATCTTTATTTACTTCCTCTATAGAAAATTGAAGAGATCAAATCTCCTTCATCTTTTCCTTGGAAATGGAACTCTCCTTAAACAGACTTTGATTTCTTGCAAGGAGAGAGATGCACCAGATATCTCATCATGGAGATAGCAATGTATGCCTTTGAAAGTAGATATTACCAAAGTTTTGAAGGCTTCACCTTTCTGCCAGCTATTCTTCAATACTCCCGACGCTTCTTCCGACACCTTGATTTTCCATTCCACACTGTACACCCATGATTTTGACAAGTTATCCTTTACATCATTGAAGACCTTGCTTTCCATTAAAATACTCTCATCTATTTGTCCCATGAGGCGAAGGTCTACTATACAACTGCTCCAAAGTTTAAGTTCATTATCTATGTTCCCAATAGTGGAGGAGAGTTTCTATTGCAAATTGTTCACCTTCTCGTGGAGTTTGAAGTCTTCATCAATGAAATTCAATCTTGCAACAAGCATATCATCCACCATGGCTTTCATAGCCCTTTCATAGATGGAATACTTGTGCATATCTTTGATTACTCTGCACTTCATCTTGGCTCAGAATCACAAGTGGTGGAAGAGTAGTCAATGGGGTAGGATCTAGAACTTTATCTTTAGATAGCAGTGACTTGATGAAACCTGTAAGAATCTAGGCCTGCTCCTCCAACTTCTCTATGGTTTGTTGTCCTTTCTCTACCCTCCCAATGATTCTAGTGACTGTTTCCTAAAGATTGTGGATCTCACCTTCAGGGGTGGACTCTCCCATGGGAATTCTTGAGAGCTCAAGGTCTGATGCTTGCAAATCTTGCTCTGGCTTGTCTACCTTAGGCTTGGCTATCCCCAAGAATTGTTGGCCTTGAGCATCAGACACTATCCTAGAGGTAGTTCTGGCTTTTTTCATGTGAGTAGGAGGAGTAGTACCTAATAAGGCTGCCACAACATCAAAATTGGGTCCCAAGATTCGGGAGGAAGACTTTCTCTTCCTACTGTCAACAAGAGGCTACACCCATGCAAAAGAGGAGTAGGAGGAGGAAGGTGGGGCAAGAGGGCCAAGAGACATAGAACTCATGGCACCCAAGGTTTGCACTGCTATTGCCTCTAGTTGAGATATGAGTGGTGCACTCAAGGCACTCAGGACTCCTGGTGTGGAGGAATCAATGGTGCTTGGAAGTTCAATGCTTTGGACTTCTTTATCCTTATCTATTGAGGCTTCAGGGGCACTCATGGGAGCTGGCACCTCACTCTCTTCACTTTCACTAAGAATAATGATTTTCTCTGGACCTGAGGGCAATTCAGAATGCTTCACTGTAGACTCTTCTCCAATAGGTTCCTTCTTAACCTCCTTGAATTTCTTCTAATATACTTGGGTGGATGAGGAAGGAGTGGAGACTATGGGACCTTGAGTTGACGAGGCAGGAGGGGTCTGCACAGGTGTTTCTGAACTGGGTGTCAATGCATCCCTTCTTGGTGTTGTAGTATCCTTGAAGGAGGATTCCCCTGAGTGCCTTCTAATCTCACAGACCTTCTTATCAAACCATATTTTAGGTTCTTACCAAGACGGGAGCTAGGATTTCTGCCAGATCATCCTTCTCCTTTTTGAACCAATCCAAATCCTCCAAAGGAGTGTGTTTGACGATGTTATCATATTCGTATGAGTACAGGTCAGAATTATCATCCTGGAGCCCTTCAGGAACATGATACAGGCTAAGTTCTTGAATTAATTGAAGAGAAAATATTCCGTGGTGTCTCCTCCTTGCCTCAAAATCATTAGCACAGTCAGCCCCATAATCCTTTGTGTCTGCCCTATGATGATAAGTTATATTGATGTTCTGCTCAATAAAATTCTTCAAGTCAAAATAGGTTCTTGGCTTGAAGAAATGGACAGTGATGGGAGTCAGGGATCTTTCTATGTTTTGAGCATCTAGGGTTGTTTTTCAGGTATAGTTTCCCAAAGTGACGGGGAAGTACAAGCCGGTAATTTTTTTATCCCTGCAGGTTCTCTGTAACTTTTCCAACTACCTGCATACCTCTATCAAGGCCATTTTATAATTGCAGAACATAGGAAGCTTGAGAGGAGTGCTCTCATAGCCTGCAAGCCTTATATAGGAAAATTTTATAAATTGGATGAAGTAGGCACCGTAGTGCGATATCAGATTCATAGCTTCATCAAAAAATATCCTCACTGTGTCACTCTGCAGAAGCCTGACAATGTACATGGTGAAAGCATGTCATTCACCCTCCTGAAGTTGCGATTGCTAGTTTCCAAGGTGAACTGAGGGCAGTAGGCATATACAGGGTCACCCTTGTGAGCATCACTATATGAGAAGCCAAACCATTGCCTTGATGCTACCAGAGTATACATCAAGTATGAATTCATATAGAACTTCTTGGTTTGTTGTACATTGGACAGCCACTCTGCTTAGGTTCATACTAATGATCTCTACCCAGTTGATATTCTGAGTTCCTTCGCACACCATATTGATAAGTGGGCAATCCCAGAAATGGAACTCATTTGTAGAGGGTAAGCCCATGACCCAAGCCAGTAGGATTATAAAATCTGACAATTCCTCATTGAAATCTACATGGAAAAGAACCTTGGATAGATGAGACGCCCCCCTTTTTAGGGTTTTTAAGCCAGGACTTCACCACCCACGCCTTATATTTCTCATTGTCCTGATCAAAAAAGGCTTGTGCCTGGTTCTGAGAAATTACTATAGCATTGTCCATCTCTAGAATTCTTAGGGCAGTGCCAATGGTAGCAGCATCAAGTTTGGCAATGATTTCCATATGCACATTCGTCAGCTCACTCGAGTTAGGATTGAAATGAGCACCGTAGGAGAGCATTGTATCTGCGCATTGCACCGAGATAGGGAAACCACCGGTGAATGCCAAACCACTATCATGAATCATCTGAGCCATAGGTGAAGGGTTCGCGTCTGTCATTCTTGCCCAAAAATCTCCAAATTCGAGGTGGTGAACCTTATTGTCCCCCGATATCAGCAACGACAGACTCAAGCGGTGAGACTTGCTCCTAGCCTTGGAATTTAATCTTCATGTTGTTAGCAATTTGAGGAGCCAAGGTTGTAATCTGGACTCGGGATGAAATTACAAGGGAAATGAGTATGCGCGCAGAAATTTTGATTGCAAAGGTATGAGCAACAGATAACAAGAAAGCAGTGTGTAAAATACATAGGGGGCAGTTCATTATATAGCCATTTAGGAGAGAGAAAGACAATTAATGCACATTAAATACACACCTACCAACTTGGAAAGCAAGATATTTGTGAAGAGCAAGAAAAATTAACTCGAATGGCCTTTGGTTCATTTGGGACAGGCAGGCCGCGAAAGCACGATTCAGCCGATGCGGGCGATGTGGGAAAAGTATGCACAAATGCTTCTATGACATGAGGGACAAAATAACGTGAAGTACATGATTCAACTAAATTGGACGAAAAGGGAACAATGAGTCCGGGTGAACTTGGGACACTTGCGACAAAAAGTTCTGACGGGCCCAAAAGAAACGAACTTCGGGTAAAGTGGTTGATCGGGGAACAGAGAGCCCAAATGAACTCAGGACACTTGGGACAAAAATGTCTGACAGGCCCGAAAATCACACCAAATGACCCAAAAACACAGATTTTTCCAATTTCTTGACTTTTCACATTACCAGGACAATAGAAAAGACATTTAACTTCAAAAAATTTCAATTTTCAACTTCTCAAAAGAAGGGGAGTTTTGAGTGGACAACACTATTGCAGTTAGATGCTGCACCATGTTTACAACATCTAACTATTTAAGAATGGTGGATAACGATTTTGTTAAAGGTGTAAACATTTGTTTTGGGGATGATTTTGGGCAAGGTCCTTATGTAATCTTTAAGAGCAGACCATTTTGTATAACCTAGACTTTTTTGTAGTTTGTGATGTTGTCTTTGATGACATTTTCGTTCTTATTGAAGAAATTGGGTTTGTCTGTAGATTTCAACTTGTGTTTATCTTTTGAAAAGGGCTTGATCATTCCCTTTAATATGATTTCCTTCTTACTTTGGCTACCCTTCTCAATAAATTTTTCTAATTTAGTGAAACAATGCATTTGTAGATGAAAGGTAATGTCTTGATTCAAGTTTGGAACAAATATGTTGACCATTTTCTTTTCTGGAATGAGACAAGGGAAATGGATGGCTAATCCCCACCATCACTCCAAGAAACTAGCAAATTTATCATTCTATTTTTGTTTTCCGTTGTAAAGATTTACCATGGCAATGTCACTCTCCATGTTAAAAGAGAAATGACACACAAAATTTCCAGCTAGTGTGGGCCATGTTGCGATCATTCCCTTAGGTATGTGGAGGAACCATTCTAGTGCTTATCCTCCTAAGTTGCGAGGGAAGAAACATATGAGATAGTTTTTTCTAAAATCCACTTCCTAGCAAGCCATGTAAAAGTCCTTAATATGATCACAAGGATCACCTTTACCTTTATATTTGTTGAATTTACGACAATCAAAGTTTTTAGGGAATGACACTCAGAACATGTCTCTATCGAAAGGATATGGACATAGTTATTTGTATTAATACTTTCTACTATGGCATATATTATTCTCTTGGATAGTTGTGAGAATTTTCTTAATAGATTGTAACTCTTGTGTAATGATTTTTTCTTTTATAGGGGATGATGATCTATTCACTCGAGTAAATTTTAACATTTCATCATCGTAAGGTTCAGTGTGAATTTCACCAAATTTGGATTTAATTTTTTCCTTACGTGTACTCTTTCTCGAGGAACCTAAGTTCACTAACTTTTGATTAAGCTTTAGTATCTATCTTTGTGTAACCTCCTCTTCAGCTTGAGGATCATCTTCTTCATCATATTGAGGTAGAGGTAACTCCTTGTGTTCATGTTCGATCCTAAATTTGTGTGAGGATTTAAAGTATGGTCTCTAAGAAACGTCTATTTATTTTAGTCCTTCACTCTCAAATTTTTTATTATGAGCACCAGAAGTGGAAGCATATCCTCTGTCAAAAGGATTATCCATGTCAATAAAGGGAGGTCATTGTGGTTCTTTCTCCTATAGGTTAATGGTTTTTATAGCTACTTCACGTTCTTGTGGTAATTTGGCTCCTAGTTCTAGGACTTGCGTGATTACTTTATCTCTATTATAGAATAGGACTTTGTCGAAGTGAGTGAGATTAAGGTATTTTTCTCTTCAGATGAATCAATATCATCCCACTATGGTCAATTAATAATTTTTTGTCTTTAACCTCCCAAAATATGGGACCTAAGCTATGACCACTAAAGGGATATGTTGAACTAAAAGTATTTAACTCTAACTCAAGTTCAACTCTCTTAGATGTAATTTTTGTGATAGGTGACATCACTAGTCTCTTCTATACTAGGTTTTGTCTACGTGTAATCAAGGTGTAACAAACCTAGGTTAAATGTGGTATAAGTAGCCTAAAGTCTCAATATTTCATCAATCAATGTTTTAACGAACAATGGGTTAAATAATTAAAGAATCTACTGATTTTTCCTAGATATAAGTCTATGCAACTGTTATTACACAAGGAACAATCATGAAAGTCTATGAGTAAACAAGTCAATCAACCAAAAATTTACACCTTATATTTCTCAATCATAGTTTGATGTATAAATTATCAACTCGATGTCAAAACTTATGTCAAGTTCAAGATGAACGTGGATTAATTATTAACAAGGGAAAGATGTGACTCTGAATCAAAGGATACTATGAAAAGTTTAGAAACAAGTAAGACTTGAGTCCTAAAAGGTAGAAATTACGTATGTAAGCAACACAACAATACTATTAAGGTATGTTAACCAATTTTCAAGAGAAAGCAAGGTTTTATCACCAAAATAATATGGATATGATACGCAAACAACATAACCACCGCCCTTAAAAATTTTAGGTAATGTTTGAAACAAAAATAAGTGCAAGTATACTAAGGATTTTCTAAGATGTAGGCATCGTAATTCCATAATGTGGATACTTAGATCACGTTCACAAGGAATGAGGCATAAGTATCATAATTATAGTGAAGTGATGTGGACAAAGTAACACTTCTAAGGGAGATCAAAAGGTGAATCAAGCCTAACTACATTGATAATGTGTCTCAATATGAGTTTGAGACATAGGTCCTCCTAGAACATGATGGCGTACCATACAAAATTTCAACACTTGCATTCTAGTAATATAGCCTAGTAATGCACGTAGACTATAAAAGTGGAAGACACAATTATTTTATAGCAGTATTGACGTGTGTAGTTTCTCTTTTGTCCCAAATGAGTAATAAGATATCAAAGGTGTAGACCAAGTGATGATGAAACAAACTAAGTATAACTTTAGCAGAGTTTCACCTTACCTTAGGGAAAGTGAAAAACTAAGACAAAGTAACATGTTGTAGGTCTCATGATGAATAAAACTTAGCTTCAACTTAAGTGGACTCCCACCTTGTTCGAATAACAAGTTTTTGACTCCAAGCAAGTTGTCACTTGTGAGAGCTCTATAAAATATGATAGATTGATATGATAAAGTGGGCTCCAAGATGATATGGCTTTCCTATGTGTTTATCTCAACTAGGTACCACAAACACCCTTTACGATCTTTTTTTACAAAGAAATTTGCAGTCACTAATATTAGAGTATCTCAACTTTACTTTACCCTCTTCAAATACGATGAGAAATGAATGCGTTCATGCATTTCTTTCATTGGGGTCGTAATGGAGAATGTTTTGGTGCTAAACTCACAAGTAAAATCTAGTCAAGTGAGTAAGTGGATCGCTTCCTATTTCTTCCACAAGGTTCCCTCTTGTGTGGACTACTTTAGGGTTCCTAGGACCACCCCCTTTGTTGTAGCTTAAGGCTTATGTCAAGGGGGTTATGTCCTAGCTTAAATCAGACGGGTTGTGATGAAGCCTAGAATTTAGTAATACAAGTCCAATAATACCTTAGACTCATTGGCACATCACTCATCCTAGACTGAGAGCTCACCTGAAGCACGTAAAGGTACCAGGTCCCTCTTTAGGATTATTGTTGTAGGATGTTATCATGATGAAGACTTAACACATGTAGATCCATTACTATTACATCATTATACAAAGCATGTTAGATCTATACCTAAGGGAGAACAGAATTAAGTATTAACCATGGTGAAATAAATAACATACTAGATTCATATACACATAGAAATAACACTTAGATTCAGAAAATATCCTCCATTATATTAAATGCAGTAAGTACACAGAAGATTCATTACAATAACAGTAGTATATGCCCATGCACGTAATATATTTAGCAACATAATCTCACTATATCTCCAAGTATGCATATATATCTACTACACCATTTTCTACATACTTATAAGGGTGGGGACTTTCCCTTCACCACTTATATAATCCCAAAATAGGTCGCATGCTATTACTAGCCATGTTTCATTACAAAAATAGCCACACATGCAAGTGTGCTAACAATAGACTACTAGTAGTTAACTAATAGTAGTAGATCTATTTCTGGCCTATGTCCATGCAAATCACTTCGTACTTGATCCTCCAAAAATATCCAATGCATGGCATACAAGTCTCCAACTGGTTTGAGTGCTCCGAACGCTATCTCCAAAAATAGATCCTTTCCATGAAAATGGCTAAGTCCCAAACTTGCTTTTGTTCCTCACACGTGATCCTTTCTGATACTTCCATGCCTTTGAATGTGCTCTAATCTCCCATGCAAACCTTCTATATTTTATTTACTAAGTGCTAGGGTCTGACTGATCAACATTACCCCACACTAGTTGCATTGTCACCCCGACAATGGCTGTCTCCAAAAAAAATCAAAGAATATGAATAGAAGAACAAAAAGAATTTGGATGAATGAAAGAATGCTTTTAACCTGTAGTTTATTCTTCTACAACCTAAAAAATTAATACAGGATATTCCTCCTTTATCTCAGCCTCCAAGGTTTTCCACTCAACAAGTACTTCCTCTTCTCTTTCTAGAATTTCCACAGCAGTGGACACTAGTTCATCCTACACAATCTCTCTTTTCTCATTCTCTACTTTGATTGTTTTTGTGGGCTTAGGCACTAGAAATTTCTCCATGGTATGCTTACCCTTTGACGGCTTTGGGAGTGCAAACTCATCTTCCACATACTTGTTGTTTTCCAGCTTTGGCTTCAGTTAGAGGTACACAAGTGCTGCTCTAATGCCCCCAACAGCCCAACTTACTGGATTTATGCTCAACACATCTGAGATGAGCCTTTCAATATATGCATTACATCCTGGATAGACATACTTCTTCCTCAATGTGTGGTAGTCACAGTCTACCTTGTCTACATTGAATGGTAGGCAGCACGCATCTAAGAACCTATGAACCAATGCCTAAAAATACCTCACTGTGAAGGCATATGGTGGTTTGTATCCTGGGATCCAAGCCCCGTCCTTCATCACAAATCATGTGATGCAAAAATGTTGGTATACAAAAAAATGAACTGCCTTACCCACCACCTATGGTAAATCCTTTGGTATGCACCATCGAATGCCATGTGGATCCTGTCATACCACTTCTCAGCCCTTTGTTTGAGTTATTCGGTCATCAATCCTTCACACAAGTACTTGTTGAATCGTTCTGTAGGTGACTTGTTTCTCCATGGTATACTCCCAGACCTTCTCCTTTGGTCCATCTAGCACCCCGATCTTTAGGAATACCAAAAACAATAGAACAGCCCCAAAACTGATCTTTCCTCCTGAACATGCTTCTTTGATGATAGTTTCTGTAATGTAACCTAAAATTTTATAGATCACTCCTTCAAACATTCTTTCAACAACATGCAACCACATGGTGTTCACTTGTGACCACCTCTCTTGGTCATTTAGTTTTGTCACAAGGTACACGGTTTCTTGCACAACTAGGTACTTTTTTAGCTTGTTTATGTCCATGCCATGCAAACCCTTGGTGTACCCTAGCTCCCTCCTAGTCTTTAGAATTGTGGCCTTATCTATTAAGTCCTCCTTGAGGTCTTCACATGTAGCCTTCAACCCTGTCACTGTGGAGATCAGCGCAACTGAAATCCTTACTCTGCATCCTGTAAAGTAGAAGAAGTCTTCGTGTACTCTACTCATGAGCCATTGGTATAAGGGATCATATTTTTTAAAGTAGGGGAGCTTGTATAACTTATATACTCCAATATTCTTCAATAACTTCTCCCCAAAATTTTCATAGACCAACATGTCCTTCATCGTGCACTTATTTTTCTTCTTGTTCAATAGTGCATCCAGCTCCTCCTTATTTTCTGTGGTATGATGGTTATAATCACTTATCTTGCTTCTCCAAATTTGGGAATCCAACTCCTGGCCTACTATAACCACCTCTGGATATTGCATCTCTGAAAAATTTCTCTCAGGGGTCATTTCTTCTTCCTCCGTGACTACCTTCTTCTTTCCCTTAACTCCTAATAAAACTACCTTCTTTGGTGCCATTTCTACCCTACAATCCTCTAAAAATACTCATCTGTTGATTTCTACAATGTGTAATTAAAACCCTAGCTCAAATATCCATGCCCTAGTGGAAATCACATGCCCTAGCTTGGTTGTAACATGTCTGCTTCACTAAAACCCTCCTCCTATGGGAACGCAAGCTTCTCCTTCACATAAACCTCCTTTCCACATCTGGTTTCACACTCTTCACACCTCAACACAATTTCTTGGCTCTTTGCTCTTGGATTTTGGTCAAATTATCTTAATTGCAATGGTAAGAATGAACTTTTACCCCATCCTTATATAGATTTTAAATTTTTTGATGCATTTATTGCTTCTTCAACTACCCAATGTCCTCTCATTTATTGACCAATTTCATTCGTTCCACGTGGGTACATCTCCACGCCCTGGTTATAACCTTCTAGTGCACCTTCCTACCCTTTGGTCACAGACTTATCTTCAGTGTGCTTCCTTTCACCTGAGTACCATGTCATTACACCTTCCACTGGTAGTTGTTATAGTATCTACTTACCTCGCATTATACTGTCCCTTCATCCATCTCCATCTTTAGTCACTTTTTAGAAGCAATCCTTTGACTTGAATAGCACTCGTAGTAGCTTATTTCTTTTTTTCGTTTAATTCTAATTGTCTAGTACCTAGATACCAACAATCCACCCCACACTAAAAGTATGTGCAGTCATCTATGCATAAAAATTCTTCAAATAGTAATTAGCTTCTGGCGCATAAACATGGTTATTCCACAACACACCAACTAAATTGAAAAAGCATAGTAAAAAAGAAGGAACACAATAAGGGAATGCATAATTGAAAACCTAATCTAAATGGAAATACTTTCTTACTATAAACACCAAGAAGAGTTATTTATAGTAGGGCTTCAGCCTACTCCCGTTGAAGTAACTGGGGTAGCCGTGTTCCATCAAATTCTTCTAACTGAAAAGTGCTTGTTTCAAGGATGTAAGTGATAACATACAGCCCCAACCAATGTACATTAAGTTTTCCTAGATGGCATAAGAACTTAGAGTCATAGAGAAGCACCATTTGTCCAATCTCAAAGTTCTTTTCCCTTATATGTCTGTCATGCCAAGCTTTTTGCCTAGCCTTTTCTTGCTTCTGACTCTAATATGCCATGGCTCATTGCTCATCCAACTTAATTATATTTTCAATCCATTCTTCTAAAGCTTTTTCATTAGCTAGACCTCCAACACGTGAAATACACAAAGAAGGTAACATAAATTCTATAGGAAGAATTGCTTCTATTCCAAACACTAAATGAAATGGTGTGGATTTGTTCAACCTTTTATATGTTTTCTGATATTCCCAAAGTACTGTATATACTTTATCATCCCAATCCTTTCTTCCAATATCACATATTTTTGTCAATGTCTAGCTCAAAATTTTGTTGAAAGCCTCAACAATTCCATTTTCCTCAGGATGATAGGGTGTAGTCTTATGGTGTGCAATCATGAACTCATTTAATAAATTTCTGATTATCTCATTCAAAAAATGTGCGCCCCTATCACTAGTCAAACTTAAAGGACATCCATACCTTGTAATAATATTTTCCCGTAGAAATTGGGCTGTTATAGTCATTGTACAGTCTTTTGTGGGTGTTTCTTATACCCGCCTTATTAGATAGTCTGTGCAAGTTATGATGTAGCATGATCTAGTTCTAAGTGTAGCTGGTGAAATAGGACCCACAAAATCTATATCCCATTTCTCAAATGGCTCTACGCTAGTAATAGGTCTCAGAGGAATTTTATCTCGTTGACCTGGTTTTCCAAGACATTGAAAATGATTACATGCCTTACCAAATTCCTTACATTCTTTATATAGGGTCTCCCACCATAATCCAGCAAGTAGAATCTTGTGCATAGTGACATCACCAGCATAGTGTCCACCTGTAATACCACCATGATCCTCTTCCATAATATCTATGCTCACATGTTCCAATAGACAATAGTGTAATACCTCATCTCAGCCCTATTTTTATAAGTCACCACTGATTAACATATAATGTGTTGCACGTATAGCAAGTTATTTCTTCTCTAAGGATTTCATTCCTTCTGGTGTCATCCTTGTTTGTAGAAAGACAACAATGTCCTCTAGTTCTGATGGCACTTATTGTAACTTGCGTAACTGTGCATCTGGAATGGTATCCTCAATTGCTTGTGCTTCTTCTCTTGATTGTATTCTTGATAGATGGTCTAGTCCATAATTACTTTTTCCTAGTTTTACCGCAACTGTGAAATCAAATTTTTGAAATAACATCACCCATTGACATATGTGCTTTTGTAAAATAGGTTTATTTACCAAATACTTCAATGTCATGTGATCTATATAAAATAAGAATGGTGTAGCTAGTAGGTATTGGTGGAATTTATGTAGCACATATATCATTGAAAAATATTTACACTCTGTAGTTTTGTAATTCTATTTTGTAGGAGTCATCTTTCTACTAGAAAAACATATAGGATAATCTACAATACCTTCTCTAGGTTGAGCCAACACCATGCCAGAGGCATCAACATGTACATGAAATGGTTGGTCCTACGAAGGAAAACATATAATAGGCACGGTAGTAATTTTCTCCTTTAATGTCTTAAATGTGCATTGTTGTTGTTCTCCTCAGTAGAACATACCTTTCCCTTTTAGTAAATCTTCCAATGGTGCAGAAAATTTGGCATATCCTTTGATTAAATTTCTATAATATCCTATATGACCCAAAAATCCATGCACCTCACTTTGATTGGTAGGCTCCCTTAGGCATATAACAACTGTAACCTTTGCTGGATCAACCAACAAACCCTCCTTGCAAATTATGTGTCCTAAAAGTATCCCAAATGGTGTAGCAAATATGTACTTCTTGATGTTCAAAGAGATACTCAATTGTCTACATAGTTTAAACATTAAGAACACATTGTCACAGTGATCCTTAACTAATCCATACACCGTCCAATCGTCTAAATATACCTGTAAGAAGTTGTGAATAAATTCCTTGAATGCTTGGACAACTATGTGCAAAAATACAGCAGGAACATTTTTTAGATCAAAAGGCATTACAGTATAGGTGAAGCTACCCCATTCAGTAGTAAACGTAGTCTTTTCCTGATCCTCCTGGGCAATCCAAACCAGATGATACCTAGAGAACCCATCTGTAAACAAATAGATTTCATGCCCTATAACTCCTTCTAGTATTTCCTCAGTGAATAGCGTAGGAAATGGATCAGTTACACATGCAAGATTCAGCTCTATGTAGTCCATGCATATTCTAATCCATCCATCCTTCTTGAAACTGATCATCATTGGACTAACCCATTCTGACTCATCAAGGGGCTTGATAATCCTAGACTGCAACATTTTATCAATCTCTTCTTTGACCTTTTCACACAAATTAGGGTTCATCCTATAGGGTCTCTTTCTTACTAGGCACGCACCCTCTTTAAGTTTTATCTTCATCTCCCCTAATGATTTATGCATGCCTTTAAGTTCATGTTACCCCCTAGGAAGTAAATCTTGGTAATCCCTTAGTAACTCTATAATTTTTGCCACTTTAGAGTCTAACCAATAGTCTCTAATTATGGCTTCCTTAGGCTCAGTATCTATTCCAATATTCACCTACTTTTTCTTCATAGGTTCATGATAGGTTCACGTGGTCTTATCCATACTGTCTAATACCTCATGCCTCCCTATTGAATGTTTTACATCCAAATTATCTACTTCTTCCTCATCCACTAGGTAGACCATTTTTCCTTTCTCTTTCTCAAGGCAAACATGTTGAAGTAATGTTGCATCAGCCTCTGGTTCTTCATTAAGACACACTCCTGAGTCTTCTTTATCTAATAAATCCTAAATAAGTTCTCCATCCTTGGTATTGTCCCCCATAGTCAAGTGCTTGATAAATTTTAATGATTCTTCCACCGAAGGCTTTGTAGAGAGGAAGTCAAATGTCTAGGCCATTCCTACAATTAAATTCTACCAATTTCTAGTTTCTCTATGGAGTTCTGCATATACATACCAATCAGATGCACAGCCTTGTAAAGTGGAATAAAACCTATTCACCCATAGCAAAGGTGGTAAATCTTCCTACCCTTCTACCCAGAGTCTCTCACACTTCTGAATGTGGTGCTGAAAAGGTTGATTATTGTGATAAGTAATTATTTGATTAGATGCATTGCTCCTGAAGAACCTAGTAGTAAGAGCAATCCTAATTTCATTCCATCTGACAAAATTATCCATGTGGGCCACCCACCAGTGTGTTGTTGTCCCACGTAGTGTATATGCTAACATATTTATTCTTTCTAGTGGGTCTATCCATTGATCTTCCATGGTGTATAGGAATACCATGGTATCCCCTTCTCTTGTGTAACAAGGGTACCAAGTTATTACCTATCCTCATGACATAACGTGGTTTTGTGCCTCAAGGAAATATTCTCTTTACATCATGCCCTACTAACTCATAAGTGTTATGAGCCCAATTATCACAAGCAACACTTGTAGTATCACTAATAAACTGTGCATCCTCCCACTAAATTAGTCCTTCTTTGCTTGGATCAATTATCTTTGGATCTTGGATAATGCATACATAAATCATATTCAAATCTTCTTCACTTAAGGGCTCAACATAGGGTGCAGATTTTCCATCTGTTAAAGGGATAATAACTCTTTCCTCTTTGTTTTCAAAACTGATATAGCCCTTGTTGAACCAAAGATCAGCATTTTTTGCATAGCACAAAGGACACCCCAATAGATCTGGGAAGCTATCTGACTCTATCAACATCAAAACTTCAAAGTCTCCATTGAACTTGGCTCCTTGTATGGTAATGGATGCTTCTTTCAGAACTCTGATGGGAGTGTCCTTAGTCCGATTAGCCATGAATAATACATTAGAGGATGGCTGCAATAGGGGTCTTCCCATTTATACCCATGCATCCAAGGTAAGAACATTGACTTCCACGCCTAAATCAATCAGTATATTACTCAATAGCCACCCATCCACAACAACATTCAAAGTGATTTCCTTATCATAATCTAGGCTATGAGGGGGAAGATTCACATGAAGGATCTGTCATCTAGTCTCAGTACTTGCGTGTAAAGTGTTTCCTTTTAACCAACTCCCTAATAGTGGAATGATGTTTTCCTGGTGTAACATTTTACACACTTCTCTCAAGTCATCTATATCAGTTTGGACCATCTCTGATGCTTTCTTTTTCTCCATCTTCTGTGATTGCTCTTTTATGTACTATATCTCACCTTGAAGATTCCTTACAACTTCCATGGTTTCTTGATAAACCTCCTTTTGATAGGTAGGATCTAGGGTACCGTACATGAAGAAATTCTTCTTTAGTGATGGTAGGTTTATGTTGTAATACTTCCCTGGTGCATGTCACCTTAGTGCAGGTCGTTATATTCACTTGTAGTGCCTCAAATTCTACCTCTAACTTAGGCATCCATTGATTTTCAACAGCACGTTATATCCTAACCATCCCTATGCCTTTGTTTTCTTGTTTATGTTGTTTACTTAGATGCTCATATAATTTCAAGAACTCCTCATAGCTATGGTTATTTCCACAGAAAGAACATGTAATATTCTAGGGACATTCATGCCTATAGTGGTCAGGAGATCTACATGTATAACATGTTCCATGAGGAAACTCACTTCTTCCACCAACATAGCCTCATCATCTAAGTCCACTGTGGTATCCTCGACCTATGCCACAGCCGCCTTCAAAACACCCTTCATTTTGATCATAGCGCACCTGATTGTGATCTCGGTCCTGATGCTTGTTATTTGTAACATTCCCATTTTAAGACTTTAGAAACAAGGGAAAAAAAAATTTATATAATGTTCTCTGTTCTAAATATAGCATTATTTAGAACAAACATTTTGTGCCAATCAATCTCAAATAGATAACCATATGCAGCTATAAATGACTCAGTGATCCACTAATCTATTCATTTCATAACTCAGTAATCTACCTATCTATTTATGTTAACTTTAAGTATCGAATACTTATTGTATACTTGGTTTTCCTACCCTAAACCGGGTACCGAGTGATCTATTTAAAGAACATATCTGAATATTTGTTACCAATATTCATCTGATATCACGTTTCTTTAAACTAGGTGATGTAGGATAATGCAACCAACAACTTGCGATACTTTGGCCAAAGATTTACAACATATTGTGTATGTCACTATTCCTAGACAGCATACTCATCATTTTGGAAAAATTTCCTTCACCTTACTCCTCTATTATCATGATTGGTCTTTACTAACTACCGTCAGTCTACTTGTCTGAGGTTTAACCCTAGCCCTGGTTAGAAACATAAATTATTATAGGAATACACTCACAATGACTTAGGGTAAATGGGCATACTCTGGTTGATCTAAGTCAACTAGATGTGCCAAGGTACCTTGAGCCATTGGAAGCTACTTCCTATCGTAAATATGCCACTAACTTGACCCAGAGAGAAACTAAGTTCAAGTCCTTATTTGTGTGTAGATCTAGATGATCAATGTGGAAGGGTGTTTCCACATGTCAACTACAACACTGTATTCTCGAGAAGACCCAAGTTTTCTCAAAATTACATCCCTACAGTTGGTGTGTGTCAACATCCTACAAAAACTATCTCATCGAGATGTACATACCCCAAGGTGATTATTAATACGTTGCTAATTTGGATTACATCTTGATTACAGCAATCCTGCTAAACCCTAATCCAATACTTCTTAAGTTCTTTCCTAAATTTGTTTTATTTAGTCAATGAATAACTTCCTTAACTTATGATTGATTTTTAATGTTCATTTTCTTAGTTTAACCAACATTTAACCAAAACAAAATAGCAACATCATAAGTTTCAATAAAATGTACTTTAACATTCAAGAAGGTTTAACAACCACATATGTCCAACTAAAGTAGACTTCATACAAAATGAATTCTAATGATTAATAATCATATCACTAATCCTTTTTGGTTTACATTCATTTGAGAGAGAAATATTTTCCCTCTACATGATTAAGTGTTAGGGTTTATCATTCACAATATCCATAGTTCTTACTGCATGTTCATTACACATCACATTACTATGTTAAATTGTTTAGATAAAACACATCATTTTATGCAACTTAACAAGTTGCATCATTATAAGGGAAATTGAACTAATTCCCTTTATCCATCTTATCAAAGATAACAAGATAAGCATAATATAATATAAATAATATCAACAAGATAGAACTTCCATCTCCTTTATAAAATTATGAGATAATTTTACACAACTAATGCAAATAAATCATAGCTCACATTTCATCATTATAACTTATAAATTTACAAGACTATGCACTTTAGGTGTACTGCATAACAACAACCTTCATTCTATAAAGTATACAACTTTTCTTTTTCAATACAACTAAAGAATGAATCAGAATTCGTTAGAAAGAATCATGACTTATATCAGCCAATGCATCATATAAGTATTTTGCCTTCTTTTATCACTTACGATGTCCATCTACAAAAATTTCTAGCACGGGTCAGTTCAATGAACTAATCATGATAAGCACTAAGCATTAAAACGAAGTGCATTCCACTAATTGTTTCATTAAAGAAACACTGCTTTAATGAGATGATTTAATAAATCATACAATAAGCATAAGTGATGCCAAATAGAAAATAAGTACAACAATAAATCTAGTTCCACATTTAAGAGAAGAACAAAATATAATCCCCAACATCTGCCTAAAAACTTAAAGTTCAATTGACCCTATCAATAAATTTTAAACAAATAATAGATCTTGCCATCCCATTATTTCATAATTCTATCTTAATAGAACACAACGTTTATCTTTTATATAAGACAAAAGAAGTGTTTACAACATGGTTCATTCTAGGATGATTCATCTAAATCATAAGCAAGGAATAAAAAGAACCAATGGGTACCATACCCAACCTTATAACATTCAAGAAATAGATCAAGTTTATAACAAGAATTATCTGTTTCCTTTTCAGGATATCAATCTTATAAAATTAAACATTAAATATATACATCTAAACAAAATTTCATGACAATCCAAGAAGGTATAGAAACTCAAACAGTATAACTATAATTCCAATTCTAATTCTGCATGTTAGAAGTTATCAATCAAAGATCTGAAACCAATGTTCACAATCAAGTAGTTCCATAAAGGAGTTAATCTCTACTCAAGTTTATCCACAAAGGTAGAGTACAAGAGACAGAACCTAGTCCTATCCAGCCAAATAAGGAAAGGCTTAGTCAACAACAGTCGATAAAACAAGTATGCATTCACTTATCAGTAAAACCGACTTGGCTACTATCATTACAACCAATGATTCAAACAAAGTAGACCAATAATCCATAAAGAAATCACCATCTCATAAGAGAATCGAGTGCCAAGATGTTTAATCTATGAGCTTCTCCAAAAGACAAAGAGAAGGTAACTCTAATAAGGAAAGGTCCATTAATAAATCATTTCATTTAACTGAACAAAATAATTTTCAGTTTCGAATCAAATTGAGATGAAAACGTATTGTAGTCCCAAAACAGCATACCAATTCTAAGAGAATACATATATATATATATATATATATATATATATATATATATATATATATATATATATATATATATATATTCTTTCTAAAAAAGAATCCCAAGGACTCATTCACTAAATCCAGACAAGAATAAAATCCTGAAACAACAACTATCAAGTTTAGAATTAATCACAAACCCAAGACTGAAGACTTATAAATGCTTCACCACTTAATACAAAAGGTAAGTAGTTCGTGATTCAAAAGAACTAAACACAAAACAACTTAATGGAGAAAGTATCCTTCCAAAATAATTTCAGTGTCCAAGGTTAATAACCCAATCTTCCACTGAGACCCAAAATTATTTTAAAGAATCAAAAGAGAGCAAGAACCAA
Organism: Taxus chinensis; assembly: GCA_019776745.2. NCBI lineage: Eukaryota > Viridiplantae > Streptophyta > Pinopsida > Cupressales > Taxaceae > Taxus > Taxus chinensis. The sequence continues at coordinate 975,258,642 of CM034146.1, read as the reverse complement.
AAAATTTTAAGTCAGAAGGTGTCCCAATCAATTTCCAATGCAACAGAAATGGAAATTCAAAAAAAAACTTCCCAACCACAAAATTGCAACAGAGGTGACTTGGTTCTAAACAATACAATCAACCCAGAACACGTGTTCCCTCAAAACAGAGGGAAAAGAACATCCCCTTCTATTCTTATGCCAATACCATCTCAAAGAATTTGATACAGTCATAAAAAAGAATTTCTACATTCCTTTAAGAAAGATGTTTCTATTTCCAAATCTCGAAGAGATTTCAAATGACTCAAACAAGATTTCACCCATTTTCCTGGTGAGTAAGTTTCTCAAATAAAGAGTTATAAGCTTAATATTTTAATAAAAGAATAACCCAGTATAAAAATACCATAACAAAATCGAATACATCAACCCAAATACAAACACATAACACTCAAGTGTTAAATAAGAGTATAGTGTCGAACCCGAGCTTCACACAAAAGTTTAGAACTTCACAAGAAATGAGATATGGGTACAGTGCCAAATATGCACTTCAAGAAATAGCTCAGTGTTGCATAAGTTTCTAACACTGGTTTCAAACAACACAAAGCTCTAGCACAAGTCTATAAGAAAACACGAAGCCCAAAAACAAGATCAAATGGAACTCAAGATTCCAATACATTTTAGAACCCTATAAAGCAACAAAGGTCAGTTCAAAGAACAACCACCTTGAATACAAGTTCTAGAATGAAAGACAGAGCTACAGAAAACAATTTTCGCATACAATCTTCACATGCATGTTGTCATAGAACTAGCACAGAAAGAAGGTTTACAAAACAAAAATATTTTTTCCATGGTTTTATATCAAAACACCCCACAAGGATTCATAAAACCCAACAAGAAAAATAACCAGACAAACATGAAAACATGAATCTCATGAGAGCAGAGTTGTTCTAATGAATCATTTAGAAGAAAGCAAAGAATCTTAATAGTTAGAGCCTATCTTGCCTAATAGTGCTTCTGCCAAATTAAAGAAGACTTCCAGCTGAGCTTCCAACTTTTGTTTTCTTCCAAAAATAGCTTTGAAGTGAAGTTCAAACTACTGGTTTGAAGAACAAGTTAGCTCCATATAGAAAAAAATCTGCAATGCATGAAAAACTAAATAACCTCCTACAAACTCACCTTCCAAGTTTCCAATATGGTTTGCACACAACGACCGATGCCCATTAATGCCATAAATTCCATTACTTCCAAAATTCCTGCTTATCTTTCCTTGCCACCGCCTCCTAAATCTAGTGAATACCAACTCCATACAAAAATACAATTCCATCTTTTAGTGGAGCTTCCACATATACCTCCACCAAGTCAACTAGCCCCTACCAAAATTGGTAGTATCACCATCCATTATACCCTATCAACTCACATAAATGTCATTGGAACCGTCACCTTAGAGACATGTGACCCCTTAGGTTCCCTTTTTAATAGTTTAGGATGGATCCCAATAGAACTTAGGTTAGTTCATCAATTACCAACTTAGGTCTTAAAACATTTTCCAATAGAATTCCCACCTTAGGTTAGATTCAATTCATAACCCTTTAGTATTAGGTATTAGTTAAAATAGCCTAGTATTACTTTAGTAATCCTTCCCTTATTCATTTAGCACAATGATTAGGTTAGGATGCCAACCCAACAAATTAGAATAAGAGGCTTAGGTTAGAATAAAATCCAAATAAGTGAACATAGCTAGAACATAGGTGTTATTACCTAGCTTAGGATACTTTTGGGATATCCCTTAGTTTTTAGGACTCCGAACTCCTCCTCTATGAATTGAATTTTACTTAAGTCCTTAATGTCCTGTCAAGATCAATCACCAAATACCCGAGCACAAACATACAACTGAACGAAAACACGTTCACATAAGACCAAAGAATTTGTAACAAACAAAGTTTAGTCTATTATGTCCCTCAAACTACTGAATGTTAATTTACCATTCAATCTATGAAGAAGATTTGAAACATTCCTTGGATCATTGAAATTGATCCAAGGATGGGTCAGAAGAAGGAATAAGTCTACAACTCTTAAAGCCAGATTGCAACTCATCTTTCCAAAGTGAAAATGAATTTTTGATAACCATACAATTTTATTCTAATGATTTTTAAGAACATAAATGATTTATCCTTATCAAGCATGATATTCAATAGTCAAAAGAACACATCTTTATCCAGAAAATCACATGTCAACACTTAAAATGTAAAAAAGGAATATAACAGTTCTCGAGGGTGTTACATTATTTCATTTAGAGTTATTTGAAAATCCTATCTATCGTACACCAATATCTATAACATCATGGATCTGTCCAATTAGTCAGCAGTCTTCTATGTCATGATTCATGGACCTACAGATTTTACAGTAGCTTGAAACATTCTTCCTTATCGCACGTTGGAATAATGGGAAATGGATAGCATCATGGTTTAAATGGCATATTTCACAATCCATCAGCAATGAGCGTACTATTATATGAGGAAAACTATCCTTTGTGTGACCTTCTACTTCATAATCTGTGCACCAAACCCCTGTGCGTGTCTCATGTGCTGAATTTACTGATAGTTTATCCAACTATTTTTCCATAGTTATTATTTGTGCTTCTAAAAATGGGCTCACCCCAGTATCTATGCTTCTAATTGCCTCAACGTGAAAGGATTCTTAAAGTGCTTTGCACATATCAGTGTATGTCTTATGTGATAATGCCCTCCTAAAAGGGTTAATCAATCCCCCAATGAACCATTGTGCATGTTGGCTTGAGTGTATGTCATAAGAAATATTTGATAATAGTGTTTTGAATTGTGCATCATACTCTCTAACACTTTCAGTAGTGCCTTGCTTAATATCCTTGAGTGCAATTATACTCTTCTACTCAAACTCATGGATATGAAAATCTTTAAGGAATGCATCCTTTAAAGTTGTATAATCTACACAAGTATGATCAGGGTAAAAAATTTTGTACCAGTTGCATGCACACCCTTGTAACGTAGTAGAAAAATAGCTTTCCCTACACTCATAATCTATGTTTCCTTTTACCCGCCACAATATTTCACACATATGCACATGTTCAGCAGCATCTTCTATGCCCCTATACTCTGGAAGATGAAGAGACATTTCCATGTAAATATTTTGGGGTTGGTGTGGACCTTGCCCACCTGATCCAAAAGCTTCTATGTTTCCCCTACCTCCAGAACCTCCTAATCCACCTGAACCAGAGCTACCTATGCTTCCTGATCCTGAACTTGCAGCTGGGGTTGGACCAGAAGATTTATTTCCCTGTGTCCCAATAGTAGAATTGAAGTATACCCTGACAGTCTGCGAAGCATTACTACTCCCAGAAGTTAATCCAAAAATTAGTGCACTTGTATTTTGTGTTGATGATACACCCTAAAAGGTACTCCCATATAACAATGAAGACATTCGTGGTGCCATCATTGTGCCTCTGATAATACTTGCTCCTAGTCTCCCACTGCTTGAACTAGCTTGTTGACTGCTTGTTGTACTAGATGTTGGAAAACCAAACGTAAGGGAAAGGTTACCAGGTGGATTCAGATGTGCACCCTTGGCCTAGGTAGTCTCTTTTGGTGTTCTTCTACATGAGGCCGAGGAAGGATCCTTGTCATGCTTTCCAAGATGGGGGAGTTCCTAATGCACTAGATCCACGTCTTCTACATGAGCTTAAAATCCTTCACAAGCCATCTCTCTCCTGAACGCCATACTTTCTTTAATGTTACGCTATTTCTCTATCTCCCTCTTGTGCACCTCATTACACTTAAGCCACTTTTGCTCTCTCTACCTTTCTGCTTCTAGGTTTTCCATCTTTTACCAAACCTTCTCATGCCCCTGCGCATAGTGAGGTTTAGTTAGCCATCGATTTACTCTCCAGATTCAAATTTAACATCAGGATCTTGATCGATAATGGAATTCCTTATAGGTAAGCTCCCCTTAGATATCATAAGAACTAGAATTCAGCTACCTCTAGACATGAATAAGTGGAAATTGAGTACTCCAATATATAACTGTTCAAAACACCACGTATCCATAGCTCGAGTCCAAACCAAATCAGCATTATAAAGGGCCTAGAATTCTTCCAGTGTCCAAACAAGTGTGTGATACCTCTAATTCTGCTTAGTTGCATAAGCAATCAGCCACTCGTACAATTCTAATGGAAAGATAGTGAAAAATCTCTCATATAAACTGTCATATAGATTCTGTTCCACCCACATGTATGCGTTAAACTCAAATACAATGATGAACCACCATACATATTATTCTTCCAGATCATGTATCCATTCTTCAACACTTGCTAAGGTCAACCGATATGTCTTCATTGTGAACCATCCTGAAAATAAATGAAAAAGAGGTCCCGGCAATAGAACCAATGATGTAACCTAGAATTCAGTAATACAAGCCCAATAAGACCCTAGATGTGTTGGCACATTACTCATCCTAGACTGAGAGCTCACTCGAAGTGCGCAAAGGTACCAGGTCCCTCTTTAGGGTTGTTGTTGTAGGATGTTAACATGATGAAGAATTAACACATATAGTTCCATTACTATTACATCATTCTACAGAGCATGCCAGATCTATACCTAAGGGAGAAAAGAATTAAGTATTAACCATGGTGAAATCAAGAACATACTAGATTTAGATACACACAAAAATAACACTTAGATTCAGCCAATATCCTTCATTATATTAAATGCAGTAGGTACATAGAAGCTTCAATATAATAACAGTAGTATACACTCATACGCGTAATAGATTTAGCAGCAAAATATCACTATATCTCCATGTATGCATATATATCTACTACACATTTTTCTACATACTTATGAGGGTGGGGACTTGCCCTTCACCACTTATATAATCCCAAAATAGGTCACATGCTATTACTAACCATGCGCCATTACAAAATAGCCACACATGCAAGTGTGCTAACAATAGACTACTGGTAGTTGACTGATAGTAGTAGATCTATTTCTGGTATGTGTCCATGCAAAGCGCTTCATAGTTGATCCTCCTAAAATAGCCAATGCGTGATGCGCAAGTCCTCCAATTGGTTTGAGTTCTCCACACACTATCTTCAAAAATAGATCCTTTCCGTGAAAATGGCCAAGTCCCAAACCTGATTTTGTTCCTTACGCGCAATCCTTTCTGATACTTCCGCACCTTTGAATGCACTTTTCTCTCCTGCATGAACCTTTTGTATTTTCTTTACTAAGTGCTAGGGTCTGCCTAATCAACAAGGTGTACCCTTATCCAAATACCATAAATCAAGTGTGTTAAATATGGTGTGTTTTTTTATCTTTTAAACTTTAATGTGATTTTTTTTGCACAGCATTTGGTAACCTACAAGAAATGAGTTAAATTTTGTTTAGACTCTGATTCTTTTTCAAAAGATATAAACCTTCACATAATGATTAGTAATTCTCCAAGTGATCAAACCATCATATAAAGGAGATAGAATGTCATTTTTGATTTCCTAGATCATCCTCATATGCAAGGAAAGAGCATACACAAAAAAATACCTCACTAATCTTATGAAAATGGAAAACACTGAATCAAATTATGAAAATTAAGTTATTTTTAACCAACAATTGAAGTTAATCCTTTTATAAAATTTAATTAAAGTGTTTTGAAAGCATAAAAGGTATTTTGAAACCATTTTTTATTCCCAAGAACACCAAGAAGGTGTGAGGGAAGAGCATACACGTCTCATAAAACCTTCCAAATAACAATGCAACATTCATCAACTTTAACTAAGCAAACCAACACAAAATGAATTCTAAAATACCCTGTAAACAATTGATTAGTCCCACAAATACCTTGTAAAGTGTTAGAATAATCAAGAAAACACCCTTTGCAAATTTTAAGAAACTATTTATCATTGCGATATGACACTTGCGACACCCCTTATGATGCATGCATGCACAAAATAGTGAATGTGTGAGCTTTATGAAACATGAGTGCTTTTGTCATAAAACAAAGCCAACGATAACATGTGCGTTGGCCAAGAGACACATGCACGTGTTTTCAAGCATATACGCACATCTTTAGAAAATATAGATAACAAAGAGGATAGTTTAGCGTATCCATGTCCCGAGAGATGTATGCATGTGAATTATAGCATATGTGCACCTTTCTTAACATATGTGCCTGTCTATAGAATTTTAACACAGGATCAAAACTACATCTTAGCATGTGCACGTGCTTGAGAATGTGTGTTTTCTTGAGGAAATAAGTGTGTGTGGGTTTTGACGTGTGCGCGCCCTTCTAAAATATTTTCACGTAGACCTGAAAACCCACAAAAAAGGACGAGAAAAAAAAAATCTAAAACTGCAAACAGGTTAGATTCTTTCCTTTTAATTCAAATTCTAACATAAAACCAGTAAGTCTGCATGCAAAAGGAAGGTTTTCTACTTTTAAGATTATCAAAATCTTAAAACTACACTAGTTAACTTTCAAAAAGCATGAAAATGGTTAGAACTTGAAACAAAAACTTGAAAAACAACTTTTATAGACCATGGAGTATGCGGGTCCCACTAGGCGTGCCATATGTGAACATGTATAAAAAAGAAAAATCTCTAGACATGAGGCTAGAACACTAAAGAAACATCAAAACTTGAACAACTCAACTATTAACCATCAAGATAAGAGATAAACAAGAGCTACTCCTATGCATGTATTATAACTTTGATAACACATAAAACTAAACATGTATATATTATTCTCTACTCCTTGAATTCTACAAAACATGAACCTAGGAAGATCCTAGCAATTCAAATTTGATTGTTTGATGCTCAAGGTTTTGAGAGTGAGAGCTCACCATTAATGGCTACAAGACCATATGGTTCCCCTCATTTACTAAATCTTGAGTTTGGATGTGCAATGAAACATATTAGCTTAATAACAATGGAAGAAATACTCAAATCATATTTCCCTATAGTTTATGTTAGAGGAGGAGAAGTGTTCTTAGAAATTTGAAGAGGAGGAGGGGTCTATTTATAGTTTTCTGAGTTCAAGAAAGGGATGGTTTTGATACATATGGGACAAAAGGGAAGCCCAAAAAAACACTTTTAGAAATTCAAAGCAAGATTTGACTAGGTTTAGAGGCTAATTAATCTTGTGGGATTAATTAGGGGTCCCAAATAGGATTAAGAAGCTTTCTAGGAGCACCTGGAGGAGGTTTTGATAGGGTTTTGAAGTGTTAGAAGCAAGAGTTAGATAATAGGAAGATTTATTAGTCAACTACATGAAAAAAGGCTTAATAAACATGTAATGGTCAACTAAGAGGAATTGAAGGGAAAGTGAGTGTAATTGAGGAAGTGTCGTCAATTTGTAAGGAACAAAATAGTTAATGCAATGTTAGGAAATAATAGGTATTTGATTTGATCAAACAATAGGTGTCTACAAAATAATACATACTTATAGGGGTGGGGACTTTCCCTTCACCTCCCATACATTTGAAAAATAGGTCGTATGCTCAAAATAACCATGTAGAGACAACTATATGCTTCTACCTAGTGGCTAATAATAGATTAATCTATAATTGGAGTCTATTTTAATCCTATTATCAGAACAAACTATGCATGTCTCTTGGTCTTCCACTTATTCCCAAAATTTCTCTTTCCTTTACTAAGAAGCATTCTTATTCACATCATGTTATTGATATGCACTCCATCCTATTTTTAACCCGTGTCCTGCAGAAATGGCTAAGTCCCAAACTTGTATTTCTCAAGTCGCCCTTGTTAACTGCCACTTTTGCGTACATATGTGCCCTATTTGCATGCCCTCTAAGACTTTGGAAATTTCTCCAACCCAACATTATCCCACACTAAATATATTTCTGCCCTCGGCAATAGGGTTTCTTAACATATCCATACAAAGAATCAAAGAATAAAGAATGAAAGGTATGAGTGAATAATATGGCACACTCACTCATTTGTAAGAATTAGCTAAGGGTAATCCTTCTTGATATCAACTTCTAACTCATTCCATTATCCTAGCCCTTTCTTCACCTTATCAAGTACATTTCTAAGTTCCTTATTCATTTCCTCTAGGGTCATATCTGCACCCTTGTTCTTTAGTTCCCTCACTACTCTAGACAACCCTGAAATCATGCCATCCATGTACTCCATTCTTATAGCGACTAACATCCCCAACTCTTTTATATTCTCTTTGTGGGAATCCCTGACTACTTTAAGTGCATTGTGCTTTTTACTACTACAACCAACCTTTCCTCTTTTCCCAAATTTTCATCCTTCTTAGATGCAAGGATATCATTCTCCTCCTGCAGGTTCCTTATTCTAAGGATTTTTTTTGGATCCTACAAGATCTTCAGTGCACATTCTTCTTCTTCTTCAAATTTTCCTTCAATGTCTGAAGTATAGAGTCATACTCCACTATGATGCATGTAATTAATTTATTTTTCATATCCCTCTTGGTTTCAATAGTTTATTTTATCTCTTCCGATGTTGCTACCTTATTCTCAAGTAATAGGTGGACACACCCCTGTAGAAAGTGTAAGGAAGAGGGGTATGTGTGATTTGTCTTCTTATCAATCTCTAGATGTGTTGCTATAATTTTACCTCTATTTTTGTAGAAAAATAAAATATTTTTTACCTTGTCTCCTTGTCCTTTTTGCATGCCTAGGTCAACTGATCAAATTATTCCTTCAAATTATTGTTATCCTCAAGTAATGACCTAAGTGTGGTTGCTTTATCCAGGTTCCTACATGTCACTTCTGCTGCCATCTTAGTTAAGGAATTCCTTGCCTGCTCATCAATAAATTTTGTTAGCTTCATATTCATGTGGGCAGCTTGTGCCCCCTTCTTCATTTTTCTTTGGACACATGATTCTTCCTTCACATAAAATTTTGGCTTGTCCATGTGGGCTTGCATTCTCCAAGATATTTGTTTCAATGTGTGCATATTTGCAGTATGTGGGTTAATCGATTACCATCCATAGATTTTCTCATACTCAAGAGTACTTTGGAACCTGGTGCGAATGATTTTTGTAGGGGTCATTAACGTACCCCAACTCAGGTTTATTATACATCTCCTCACCCTTATTTCTCTCAGATCAAAGCCTTTTATGAATCTACATTTATCCATCATTAATAAGACCCTCCACCCGTTATGCCCCCATGCTCCTTGGTAGGCTCACCTAATGGTTCACCTATATTATTTTCTTTCTCCTTTCATGTATCTATGGGGCCATTTTCCCCATCTCGTCCACCATGTGCCACTGTTTCTTACAAAGTTTCTTCTTCCCTCATTTCCTCATCTCCTTCTACATTAATCATTGGTATCTCCCTTACAATATGTGTTGTCTTTTTGTAAACCTCTTCTTCACTGTCCTTTCTAGGCACATACTTACACCTCTTCTTTTTCTTCATCTGAGGGTTTGGTTTAACTAGTGATATCTATGGAAAACTCCTTAAAGGTTGTGATTATCCCACTCTTATGTTGAATCCTTCTTGATCTCATCCAAATTTGTGTTGGTGCGGTGGCTCTTGTCACTTAATTTACTCTTTTATACATGAGACTTCCAGTCACGCCCCCATGATCACCCCTCTGGGTACTGCATCTCTAAAAATCAAAACGTTGGTGATTCTTCTACCTCCACATCAATTGGTACCTTATTCTTTCTTATGTGGTTTACCTAGGTGCTCTCTTAGGTGCCATTGCAAATTTCTAAACTTTCCTATGCTTTCTCAACCTCTGTGACTTTGACTCCGCATGCCCTAACGTGCCCTAGGTGTGATTTTATCTTCTTTGAACCCTAGCTTCAACAAATTCTCCTTCCACATGCCTTCAAGTTTCCCAAACACCCTCTAGATGGAACTTCACTACAATCATGTTCAAGAATAAACTAGTTTGTTGCTTTATTTGATCACTCTTCACACTTTGTACTCAAATCACTCTTCAAACACATTTCACAACTCAAAAAATAAAAGGATACAAGGTAGAAATGAACTTACAAGCACCCATTATATATAATTTGCAAACTTTTCTACATTAATTGATCCTTGCCTACCACTATGCTCAGCATTAATAATGGTTCCTTGCTCTTTTCATGTTGTTCTTTGATTTTTCTGTACTTCATTCATAACCTTCAGGCATGCCTACTACTTGTTGACCACAGACCTCCTTGTGCATGCTTCCATGCACCAAAGTACATAAACCATTATACCTCATCCCAATTAGTTTCCCATGCTACTACCTACCTTGTGTTACATTGGGTGTTCATCATTCTACGCATGGTCTTCAACCTGAGAAAAATTTCTTTCCTTAAAAACACCTTCAATCCAAGCATCTATAACAAAAATCTTCTATGTGCACCAACATTTCAGGAGACGTTCAATTTTTAACCCATATATATACCTATGTAACACTTTTATTTGCTTCACCGCACACTAAAACTATGCATGGTCCTCTGTGCATGAAGCCAATAGATAGTAATCAAATCTTGGCATGCAAGCACACTTATTACAAAAAAATACTGAACTAAATTAACAAAGCATAGAAACTATGAAAGGAAACACATTAAAAGGAATTTATTAAAGGGAAAGATAATCTACATGGCAAGAATAACTTATCACAAACACCAACAAGAATTATTTATAGTAGGGCTTTAGCCTACTCCCATTGAAGTAACCAGGTGATAAAGTATCATCCAACATCTGTAACTAGAAAGCACCTGATTCCAATATATTTTTTACTACAAAAGGTCCCAACCAATGAAATTTCAATTTCCCTAGGTGGTGCGTGAACTTTAAATCATAAAGAAGAACCATCTTCCCCACTTTAAATATTTTGTTCCTGATATGCCTATTATTTCAAGCATTTTTTCTTGCTTTTTCGGTCTTTTGGCTCCATCAAGAAATAGTGCATCGCTCATCTAAATGAATCAGTTTTTATATGCACTCCTTGACATGTTGTTCATCATTTAGTCCTCTTGGGTATGCAATATGTAGGGATGGTAACATGAACTCAATAGGCAATACAACCTATGTGCCAAACACCAACTAAAAGGGTGTGGCCTTTTTCAATGTCTTGTAGGTAGTCCTATATGCCTAAAGTATAACAGATACTTTATCATCCCAATATTTACTTCCAACATCATAAATATTTGTCAATGTTTGTCCTAGAATCTTGTTGAAAGCTTCAGTAGTACCATTTTCTTGTGGGTGATAGGGTGTAGTCTTATGGTGTGCCACCATAAACTCTACCAATAAAATCCTGATTGTCTCATTTAAGAAATGAGTGTCCCTATCACTTGTTAGACTTAGAGGACATCCATAACTACTGATAATTTTTTCCCATAAAATCTTGTTGGTGTAGTGGCTACGAAATCCTTTGTAGGTGTTACTTCTACCCATCATATCAGATATTCCATACAGGTTATAATATAGTGTGCACTAGTCCTATGCTTGGGTGGGGAAATAGGACCTATAAAGTCAATATCCCATTTCTCGAAAGGTTCAGCACTTGAAATAGGCCTTAAAGGCATCTCATCTCTGGTTCCAGGGTTCCCAAGGTGCTAAAAATGGTCACATGCCTTGACATATTCTTTAGTATCCCTTTACAAATTTTCCCACCAAAGGAAATCCATGAGAATATTGTGCACATTGGCATCACTTGTATAATGACCTCATATAATTCCCCCATGAGATTCCTCCATAATGGCTTCACATTCATGCTCCAAAAAACACCAGCACAAAAATTCATCATGACCTAGTTTATAAAAATATCCACCTATCAACTAGTAAGGTGCCACACATATTAGAAGTTGCTTCTTCTCTAAATTCTTCATTCCATTAGGCACGTGTCCAATGCACAAAAATACTGCAATTTCTACTACTTTTGTGGGTGCTTGATTCAATCTAAAGAGTTTTGCATCTAGCATTATGTCCTCAATGCTCAATGTGTTCTCACCAGAATTGATTCTTGAAAAATGGTTAGGTCTTGAATTACTTTTTCATGGATTCACAACCACTATAAACTGAAATTCCTAAAATAGTAGTATCTACCTGCAAATGTGCCCTTATAAAATAGGATTGTTGACTAAATACTCAAGTGCCATATGATCTATAAAAATAATAAATGGTGTTGCTAATAAGCATTTTCTAAACTTGTGCATGATGCAAATCATGGAAGAATCCTTGCACTCAGTAGTTGTATAATTTTGTTTAGCTGGTGTCAACTTTCTGCTTACAAAACAAATATGGTGGTCTATAATTCCTTCTCCTAGTTACACCAATAATGCACCAATTCCCATTCTAGAAGCATCCACATGAACATGAATGGTTTTCCCCACGAAGTAAAATACAAAATAGGCACAGTAGTTAGCCTCTCCTTTAATGTTTCAAATGCCTACTATTGCACGTCATGCCAATATAATATTCATTTAGCTTTCAAAATTTCCTTCAGGGTGCAACAATATTAACATAGAATTTAATGAATTTCCTTTAATACCCTTTATGTCCCAAGAATCCACACACTCCACTTTGATTATTAGGTTCCTCCAAACCCAATATCACAATGACCTTGACTGGGTCCACAAACAACCCTTCCCTACAAATAATATGCCCCAACAAAGTGTCAAAAGGTGCAGCAAAGATGCACTTTTTAATATTAAGAGAGATGCTCAACTTCCTGCACATATCAAACATAAGTTTGAGATTCTGACAATGGTCTTTAACTAAGTCATACACAGTCCAATCATCCAAATACACCTGTAAAAAATTATGAATTAAATTATGAAAATCATGCACAACAATCTGCAAGAACATTGTCAGTGCATTCTTTAATCCAAAGGGCATCACCGTGTATGCAAAAAATTCCCCACTCAGTGGTGAAAGTTATATTTTCATAATATTCCTTCACTATGCACACTTGATGATATCCTGAAAAACTCATCTGTAAAATAGTAGATCTCATGCCCAATAATTCCCTCAAGAATATCCTCTGTGAATGGGTTGGGGAAAGGATCAATAACACATGAAAGTATTTAATTCTTTGTATTCCAAATAGATCCTTATCCTCCCATCCTTCTTAATGTTGATGACATTGGGACTAACCCATTCAGATTCCACAATGGGGATCAATTATACTATAATTGAGCATTCTATAAAATTTATTCCTTTACCTTAACACACATATTAGGATTCATCATGTATATCCTCTTCCTAATCAGGTACGCATCATATTTCAACTTGATTCTCATCTCACCTAAAGAAGGGTTTACTCCTTTTAACTCAAGATAGCCCCATGGAAACAAGCCCTGAAAGTCACGCAGGAGTTCAATAATCCTAGCCACTTCCTAATCTGACTAGTGATCACAAATAATGGCCTCTTTAGGATCTACATTTTTTCCAATGGTAACCTTATTTATTTTCATAGGCTCATGATACGTGCATGACTTTTCATCCTCTGTGTCCATCACCTCACGCATACCTTCAGTGTTTTTAAACATCCACCTTATTATCCTCATCATCATCATTTATCATGCATACCAGTTTACCCCTTTTCCTTTTCTTCCAAGGTACAGACCATTTCTTCTTCCTCAATCTCTTCTAGATCAAGGTGCGCCTCTAAATCCATCTATCCAAACATATCTATCAAAATTTCCTCAACCTTTTACACTATCCCCTAGAGTAAGTCATTTCATAATCTACAATGCTTTATTGACTAGAGACTTTGTAGAAAAGTAATCAAAAGTATGAATCATACCTAAGGTCATCTCCTACCAATTTTTTTCTCTCTCTTGTCAACTCTGTATGGACATACTATGTGTGCATGTAGTTACCTAGGGTGGCGTAGAACTTATGTACCTAGAGCAATAGTGACAAGGCCTCCTACCCTCCCTCCATCCATATTCTCTCATAATTATAAACATGATGTGAGGAAGGGAACTTCCCATGGAATTTACATATTTGTTTAGGTACATTTCTCCTTAGAAACCTAGAAGAAAAGGAGATTCTCACTTCTCACCATTCTAATAAATTGTCTTTGTGTGTAGTCAACCAACCTCTTGGTGTCCTGCGCATATTATATACCAGCATGTTCCGTCTATCACCTTCATTCTTCCACTAGGCTTCCATGGCACACAAAAATACATCAGGGTTCCCTTTACCAGTGTACCAAGGTACCTAGTTATAACTCAAGTGCCAAACAGTGTGAAAAATGATCACGTGAGTGAGTTTGTTCTTGATCTCTCACTCCCAACTACTTTATACTTTTCATGCACCCAATTTTCACAAGTAATACTTGTAGTATCACTAACTAAATGAACATCATCCCATTATATTACTCCTTCCTTAGATGGCTCAGTTACCTCAGGGTCCCTGATTGTGCTGGCATATATCCTGTTTAAGTCCCTCTTCACTCAAAGGCGCAACATATGGAATAACCTTTCCATCTATAAAAGGTATAATAACGCACTCTTCCTTATTCTCAAAGCTAATGTACCCCTTTTTTGAAGTGCAACTATGCATTATTCGCATAACATTAGTGGTGCCCAAGAAGTGTTGGGAAGATATCTTCTTCAGCTAGTTCCAATACTTCAAAGTCCCCCAATAAACTTGGTTCCCTGAATCATAATAGTCATATCCTTGAGTACCCAAAAGTGGCATGGATCTAGTTCTATTGGTCATATACATCACATTCAAAGAAGGCTTGCAATGGTGGTCTTCCCATATAATTCCATGCATCTAACATGTTTACATTAACTTTTTGCACCTATATCTATCAAAATGTTTCTCAGAAGCCATCCTTTTATGATTGTATTTAGTATAATCTCTATATCATAATCATGATTACATAGGGGTAGATTTGTATGTAGTATCTTCCTCTTGTGCTCATTACCTATGCACGGTGTCTTTTCTCTCAACCATTCTCCTAACATAGGGATTATATTCTCCTGGCACAACATTTAACAGACCTCTTTTAAGTCATCTACATCCTTTTATGGGAGTTTAAATTTATTTTCTCATTCCAATACGTGTGTAAACTTCTTCAAGCTTTGAATTCTCTCCTTACATATCCATGATAACGTCCATTGTCTCATAGTAAACCTATTTTTTATGTGCAACATCATGGTACTTAGCATTAATCACTTCTTTCTTTTTTATAGTTGGCTTATACTTTGGAGGTTCACGAGCACCGCGTAGCCTCAGCATGTGTAGTGACTAATATGGGTTGTAATTTAGAATTTATTACAACCTTCGGCATTCATTGATCTCCATCTATATGTTATATCTTAATCATAGCTACACCCATGTCTTTATTATGTTGCTTTCTCATATGCTCATACAAATCAGGTAATTATTTTAAAATTGTGCTATTTTCCACACCATGAGAAAACCACATTCTGATTACATTCGTGTTGATAATGATCAGGAGATCCAAAATTATAACAAGTTCCTCTAAAAAATCCTCCTCTTCCACCACCGCAACCTCAACCCTCTATATCCTCCACTAAATCCCCCCATTCTTGGTATCCCCATTGTTGTGCCCTTCATTATGCTGCTCTCCCCCTATTCCTTAGATCCAATTTCTACACTATTCATGTGCACACCAGTCTTAATGGTTTCATAAATATAATCAATCACTTTATAGTCAAAGGTATCATGGGTATGAGTTTTGTAAATCTTACCATACATAGAGATATTCTTCCAAATTACATGTTGTAAAAGTGGGGCATCTACTCGCATCATGGTCTAAATGACAAATCTCACAGTCTAGCAACATGACATGTATTGACTTGTGAGGGAATTTATCCTTGGTGTGTCCTTCAACCTTGCAATCTATACACCATTTTCCACTACATGTCTCATGAGCTAATTTAGCAGAGAGATTCTCCAACCATTTCACCATGGCTGCAATCTCCACCTCTAAGAAAGTAATTACTCCAATGTCCACACTACCAACTACCTCAGTGCATAGATCCACCTCCAAAGCATCACATGGATACAAATTTCTTGTGATATAACACCCTTAGAATAAGAGTCAGCAGCCCACCAAAAAACCATTGTGCATATTGGTTAGGGTGTATTTCATAAGATAACTTTAACAATAAAGTTTTAAAGCATGTGTCATATTATCAAATGCTCTTAGATAAACCCTACTTAATTTCCTTAAGTGTGCCAATAATTTTCTAATCAAAATTAGGAATATGGAATTTGGTTAGAAACACAAAGAAAAAAGTATCATAATCCACTGCAGTCTGATGTGAGTCATACTTTTTATACTAGATATGCACACACCCTCGAAGAGTAGTAGAAAAATGACTTTCTTTCCTATCTGAATTTATAATTCCCTTAGGGCACCATAACAAATCACACTTGTGTACATGCTCTACAACATATTGAATACCTCTATACTTTGACAAGTGAAGTGACATCTCATAATAAATGTATTATTGTTGATGAGGGTGTGAACCTTGTCCACTAGAGCCCCCACCGGTATTTCCTCTACCTCCAAAACCACCTAATCCACTTGATCCCAATCCTCCTAAGCCTCTTGATCCACCTCCTATAGCAAGAAACAAACCAATGTATTTAATTCCTTGTGTTCCAACTATATTGCTGAATTTAACTCCCATAATCTACAAATTTATAGTAATTCTAGATGTATTCCAAATGTTCTATGTGCCCACACTCTGTCCTGACGATGCACCAAAAAATATTCCTCCAATCGGTCCCCTAAACAAATATGGTGTTTGTGCTTCCATAGGTGGATGTGTTATCTGATGCACTTCTATATTTAAAGGAAAATGATATCTACCTACTAGAACTTATCAATGATTACTTCTGGAGCTGGAACACCAAGCATAAGGGCTATGTCACCAGGTGGGATCAGATGCATGCCCATGGTCCTTACTCTTTCCTCCTATGACATGATCTCATCAAAATTTGAAGGGGATTCTCTATTGTTCTTTCCTAAGTGGGGGGAGAGCATGATGCTCTAGCTCCACATCTTCCACGTGAGCTTCACATATTGTGTGAAACATCATCCTCTGCAACTCCGCAAACTCCTCAATTTCATGTTACTTCACCAATTCTCTCTCCCACTCTTCAATTATAATTAAGCTTCCTTTCTTATCTTTTCCTTTCTACCCGCAAGTTCTACCATATATTACCACACCTTCTCTTGTCCCTTGCGTGCGTGGTATGTCTAGAGAAAAAAGATCATAATCCTTTGTTTGATCTATACTCCATCCTATTATTAGCTCATGCCCTACAAAAATGGATAGGTCCCAAACTTTTCTTTGTTAACGCACCCTCTTAAGTGTTACTTGCATGTGCATACATGACCTATTTACATGCCCTCAAATACTTTGGCAATTTCTCTAGCCCGACATGTGTTGTGTGATAAATTAATTCTAGATAGATGTGTCGTGAATGCACCGAGTGTAGAGATGTGTAGTGTGTGAGGTTCATGTATGTAGTATTCCCTCAATAGTCAATTTTAAACCATAACAAAAGAGTGCATCATCAGTTAATGATGATACAAGTTGTGTGTATCAATGTGTTGTGAGATGAATGAGGAATACTAGATGTGAAGAATGATGTGAAATAATAGAAAGGTAAGATACTTGATATTGTTAGAAGGGGGGAGAGAGTAATCTTGATGCCCCCCAAGTGTATGATGTGAATAAGAATCAAGTAACATCATCAAAAAGATCATCAGTGTCGTGATCAAAGGTAAATGGAGATGCATCGAATAACTGGCAAGTAATAGTATGTGGTTTAATCATATAAGGATTCATTGTGGTGTAAGTTGTACATGTCCATTGTGTATTCTTCATTAGTGAAAGGTGGTAGTGGACATCCATGTCCATACCAGTGAGTGATATTTTGTGAATATCCTAGAAATGAATCATTGAAAATATAAACATGGCCGAAGAACATGGGAAATGATATATCAATGTGATTAGGATCCAAAGTTCCCCCAACGTAGTCAAGCTAAGACTAATTAATTGTGAGTGGAGAAGTGTGAGAAGAACATGTAAGAAATACAGAGAAATGGAAGACACAAAGACTATAAGCAACAGTGGATGTGAACATAGCCATGATATAGATGAGAAGAATGAGGTGGAAGGATGAGATCATCCAATGTGAATCCTAACTGATCCAAACCCTCATGTATGTAAATAGTATCAGAGAAAGTAGGATCAAATGGATCATGTGACCAATAAAATTTATTCATGATAAGAATGCATGTTAAAGGTGGAAGCGGTTATATTGGTTTCTCATGAGAAGAAGAGGAAGGGGGAACGAGGTCCTATGTATGGAAATAATCCTGATAAAGTACCATAGTAACAGTATTAGGAGGGGTTAAGTATGATGTGAATGGGATGGTGTCTGATGCACAAAATAGTTTCTTCGATTGGAGGCAAGTTTTATGTATAGTCTGTGAGTTGTAGACCAACAATAGGATCCATAATGACAGAAGTAGGAAGAGGTAATGTAGTGGTTAAATCATGTCAAAAATATTGTAATGGGTTATGATCAATGAAAATGGTATATTCAAATCCCGCATGTAATAATTTAATGTACCAGTGAACTATAGAGGGCACTTATTACATGATGTGAAGCCATTTCCTACGAAGTAAAAAAATATACTAAACAAGGATATCAATAACAAAGAATATTGTAAGAACCATTTTTGGCCCAATGGTGATAGAAAAAAGTAATAGTTCCTATGGATGGATGTTTAAAAGAATCATATGCTTGGAGAGAAATAGATGTTGGGTTAAGATAAGCGGAGGAAAGGACAATATTCTAAATGAATGATAAAGTACAAAGATTGAGATCAGATCCATTATCGAATAAATTTTGCTTGATACCCATGTTATTGATCCATATCTATATATATAGGGGAGGATGATTGTCATAAAAAGAAATATTGACAACTATATCAGTTGGAAAATCAAGTTGTTGAGAAAATGCATCTACGAATGTCTGATATGCTATGTATGGACGAGTAGTAGAAGGAATGCGAGTATTATCTAGGAGAGTAATGATTTTAGTGTGAGAATCAGGATTGGATAGGAAGAAATCATGAATAAATATATATCTTAAGCATCAATACAAACCACTTGATACACTTGTATCATCATTACCTGATGACACACTTTTGTGCTATGGTTCAAACTTGGTTCTTGAGGACATACTACATACATAAAACTCACACACTACACATTTATACACTCGACCACATTCATGACACATATTTATAGCATCACATTCCCACACATCACACTTCTTGATGATGAAATCTAGTACCAATGTTCATACTCGACTGCTGAGGGTCCAAATCTGAAATGAACCTCAAAAGATTCACTCACTCTCTATGTTATATGATTCATCGATCATATCTATCTAGTGCACAATTTCAAACCATTTCCAGATGAACCACTCTTGTTCTATGTTTCATTTTTTTACTGTCGAGGGGTATTTTATAAATGAACCACATTTCACTCATACATACACATTCACTCAGGGGGAACACTACTCCTATCACATTCATCTTTCATACCATTCCATCTCACTCATTCATAACATACTACATATCTTGGTTGCACATTGTTCTTGATTACTTATACTCACATGTAAACGTTGCTTAGTATGCTAGTCAAATATTCTATATGTCATTATCTTCTCTATATACACATGCACATTCACTTGTTCTTGAGTTGTGAATGCAAAATTCCTACAGATTTTTATACGTAACATTGATGCTTGGTATTGTACTTCTTACCAATCCCATTGAGGCTCTTAGGGGAATATACTTTTGTATATTATTCTATTACATGCCACTTTTTACTTTTATTATCACACTACTCTATTGATATATACACGTCTTGACATACTTTTTATCTGTGTAACATGGTAACTGGTACTTCATGTGTAACATTTTTTTTTGTAGGATCTATTTTCCACCATGGTTATCTGATATTTTTCTTGCCATTGTTTTCCATTGTATGCCATTATTTTTGGGGATTTACCTATGTCTTACTTGTTCACTTCTTGTATAATTTTTGCTACTTCGGCCTTGATTATCTTGGGACATTATGAGTGATGTCCCATGTTTTCAACCCACTTTTTGTGGTCTACAGTTTTTTCTTTCTTGTTAGATTACACATGCTCTTATATATGCGTATTTGTCTTATTTGCACTAACACATGTTTCCAACCACTTTATTTGCATGTGCCTTGGTTTTTACTAATCACATTCAACCATGTAGGGTATCAGTTTCACATCATCATTTGGTCCTCTCCTTTGGGCCACATCCTCTTAGAGATGTCACATGCATACCAAATGAGGGGAGCATACATTGGGTGAATCAATCACCTTATACAATAGTACAGAGCTACAGTTCAAACCTGCATAGCATAGGAACAGAGTATTCTACAGTTATAGAAATGGCCCCAAATATGAATTGGGTCCTTAGTTCAACACATATGCCAACACCAAAATATAGACACTAGCACCTATGCACTCATGACCTTTCCTAGGCACCTATGACCAGGGGGGAGTTAAAAAGTCTCTCTTAGATCAAAATAGTTTTTAGCAATCTACACAATAATTTTCATAGTACAGGAACAGTCCTCTGATAATCAGAATGCATTCTATCTACTCTTTTCTACTTAGATCGAACTAGATAGAAATTAATTTTTTTGGATCAAACCATATACAGTGGTGTATCAATTTCGGGAAGCAGTCAGGGATGGAGAATAACACTAGAATTTTCTCCCCAATAGTTATTCTTTCGTGGCATGATATCACCCAAAAAAAAAAATCTTTTGGCATGAGATTACCCAAAAACTCACCCATCTAAAGCAGTCCAAGACACTTTCTATATTTTTCACTCATCATGGATCAGGTGAACATGTTCCTCATACTAATTTTTCACATTTTTTACACACTTTTTACATATTTGGATCAAATTTTACATATAAACATTTTTTAATACTCTTTTTCTCTTCTCTTTATAGGTTCATCCTTATGGGAAACATCAGTCACATCATCAAACACATCAAACATAACAAGCACAATAGGTATGGAATGACACATTACATAAGCTTCACCCCTAGGGTCACTTACTCTTCCTTAGCTTCCACGTTTCATTTGTTATAACTTCACACTTTTTCTTGTCTCCTCAACATGCTTTCACCATCAATCTACATGGTTATCAGGTATGCATCTCTTATCTACTTTATGTTATTGAGAATTCACTCAAAAATATAAAGCGGGGGGGAAATGTAGACACTAAATCACACATTTTGGTACATTTCTAGGTCCTAATCACATATTTACATTCATATGATTCCTGTGAGAAAATTACTAATTGATCACTATATTTGGCCTCTTTTCTTTCTTTCTTACTCTCTCTCTGGACTTGCACAACCTATTTCCTAGTCTGACTTTCGTTACTCCACCTTTCTTTTCTCTAGACACCAATGCCTAGCTAGGATTCCACCACTTAGGTGTCCTCATCCCCTCTGGGCTCCCTCAACCTCTTTGTATCTTAATCGACTCTTTTCGGTCTCTTCTAACTATTGGGAATCTTGATTTCTTATGGGTAGTCCTTTTAGTGGTTAATTACAAAATTTAAACAAGGGAATCATATAAATATAATGTTGTGTGATCAAATTAAGGGACCAAAATCTAAGTGTATACTATCACCACCTAAGGTTGCATCCAAAGGCATTACTAAGAGCATCAAAGCATCCATATATCTTCATTCAAGGGATCAAAGACTACATCTTCTTCATACACTTCATCAGAGGGAAAGTTCATTTTTCCTTACATCTATTTGCTACATCTAGATATTTCTTGTTATCAAGTGTATCTTGCACAGGATCCTCCTAGGGCATGAGATTACATACACAAACACAAAATAACTACATGGATTATGAAATGTAGTGTAATCATAAGTTCACTCAATTGGGTGACCACAGGGTCATTTTGACTCCCCATTTGCATCTTTTTTATTTTTAGGATTTGATGTGTTTTGGGGTTTGGTAGGAGGTATTTTGTTTTACAGGTTATAGGTTACATTTGAAGACATAGTGCAACATACAGGAGATCAAAAGTGAGGATGAACGACCATCATGTGATGCTAAAAAATTAGTTTCTAATATTTTGAGCATTCACCTGTGCCCAAACAGGGTGTCTTGCATCTAAGTGGACCACTACCATCCCAAGAGCCCTAGTCTAGCCTATTCTGACAATCGCATAAATTTCTAGTTGGATTCACTAAATGATTTAACAAATATTGAATTTTTAAAACCCTAGAGGCCATTTCAGAGTCACATGTAATAGATAAAATAGTAAATCACGTATATGGCATACGCAATAAGTAAATGATAACTTGAAACCCTAAGTATAAGAGGGAGGAAAGGATACTTATATGATTTGTAATAAATCCTGAAGTGTACAGAGCTAGAAAACTAATGAAACAGGAGAACAGAATGTTGTCACCATGCTCATAAAATTGTGTGATTTCTAGAATAGGCTGGACCAAGGTGCCTGGGATGCTACTATGGCACCTAGGCACTAGAGACCCTGTCTAGGTGCTTGTGATAGCTCTAATGCTTAGAAACTAGTTCTCGTGGTGTCATAAGAGTGTTTCTATTATTTGTTTTTGATCACTTGTGTGTCATACTATGACCAAAAAAATTCACCTATAACCTGCAAAGAAAAATATATCCTGCATTACCCCAAAACACATCAAATCCTAAAAAAGAAAATATACAAATTGGGAGTCAAACTGACCCCAGCAGTCACCCGACTGAGTGAACTTACAAATCTAGGTGTTGCACTACATTTTAGACTCTATGTAGTTCTTTTGTGTGTGTGTGTGTGTGAAATAATCCTACCCTATTAAGCTCTTTTGTAAGATGCACTTGATAGAAAACAATAGCTAGATGTAGCAATGTAAATAGATGTGTGTATGGAAAAATGAACTTCCCCTCATATGACGTGTATACAGAAAGATGTAGTCTCAGGTCCCTTAAATGAAGCTACATGGATGCATTGATGTTCTTAGTAATACCTTTAGATGCAACCTTAGGTGATGATAATAGATTTTTAGATCTTGGTCCTTTAATTTGATCATATAACATTGTATTTATATGATTCCCTTGTTTAAATATTTTAATTAATCACTGAAAGGCCAATCCATAATAAATCAAGATTCCCAACAACTATAAGAGGCCAAAAAGAGGTGAGTAAGATACAAAGAGGCCGGGGGCACCCTAAGGGGATAAAGGAGCCTAGGCACTAACATCTTGGCTAGGCGGTAGTGTCTAGAGCCAAGAAAGGTGGAGTAACGAAAGTTAGACTAGGAAATAGGGTGTGTAAGGCCAGAGAGATAGTAAGAAAACAAATTAAAGAGTCCAAATACAATGGTCAATTAGTACTTTTATTGCTTAGGAATCATATGAATGCAATTATGTGATTAAAACCTATAAGTGTACCCAAGTGTGTGATTTTGTGTCTACAATAGTACTTGTTGGGCCCCAAAATATTAGCTAAGTACAAGAGGTTGCATGGGCATGTAGGACCTAGTTAAATAAGGAAATGCGGGTTGAAGGTGCACAGGGAAGGATTCTGGTAGGGTTTTTCAGAACACATGGCATGCGCACCCAAGGAAAAACATGTTTTGTACTTAGTCATATTCGGCATCCTAGGCAGCACACGAGAAAATCATGACCCTGGTGGATAAGTTGCCAACCTGGCGACTGTGGGATCAAAAAGGGAATATTCCAGACATGCAATAGAAGGTTCCAGAAGACATCATTGCAAGGAGTGGAGAGCTCGAATCTGAGAAGGAATGCTACCATGGAGGACCCACCTTGACACTTGGCAAATGATTTGTAGATTTTGAAAGGCATGGCAGTGGGTGATAAGGTTATAAATACAAACGCCCGATGGAAGCAATGGGGGGTGAGAAGAGTAGATAGAGTGAGGAGAGTGCGGAAGAGAGAAAAGAGAGGAAAATCCATGTAGAAGCATAATGGAGGATGTTATGGGTTATGGAGTAGGATAACTCTATAAGAAATGGCACATTTAGGGGGGTGGGTCTGCATTCTTTTTGTTTTTGTAATATGATAAGCATAATATAGCTCTGATGCATGATTTGGCTTTGCATAGTTATATGAGGATTTTTTCTGACCTCAAGGGATGTAATGTGGACTATTGAACCTGTTCAAATGAATATAAGGATATGTTATAAATCATATATGTGTTCAGAAGTATAATACTTATGTCTTTTCTTTCTTTATGAACCTTATGTTGCTTGTTATTTTTATTTTCTGGATGTAATAAGATAACAACTTGTTCTAGAATGTGACATGGTTCTTTCTTCTCATTTCCATTTAAATATTTCTTATAAGATGATGCATCCTCATAAGAATCACATAAAGGAGAGACTCAGATCCCACGCATACCTCGGTTGAGCACCTAACGCCCGCTTAGTGATAGGCCGGCACACATGGGATTAGACTATTGGTATAAGGGTATGAAATATGACTACATCTTGGTTCCCTTGTCAAGACCTCTTTTTGAAGTTTTTGTGAGAAATGGCATGCATATTTGTCCCTAAAATGCATGATGACAGAGCGTTTGACCTTGGAATTGTTGAAGGATAGTTCAAGAGCACGGAGGAAGAGTTTTCTCAGAGATTCAACACTAGACCCGAGTTCAATCCGTGTAGATGGGTAGAAGAGAACCTATACCATGAGTTGTATGAGACATTCTTTTATTGCTTCCCAGTAGAACTATATGAATGGATTTAAACATACACATCCAAATCGAGCCATGAGGGGTTCATTTCCTAAAAGTATGGTATAACACGTGTGTTTGAAGGGTATTAAAGAATACCCTTAATTCTAGTTTTTACCTCTAATTGTTCAATTGATAATACCCCCTCCTGTTATACCATTAGAATGAAAATAGCACCTATTTTTTCCATGTACCTTACCCATTTTTCCATTACAGTTTTATTTACCCCTTTTTATTTCTACCCTAATATATTAAACAAAAAATATATCATATTTATCATTTTTTTTTTTAATATGCATTTCCTCTCAAAAGATAGTTTGAATCCATTCAAGACCTATTACCAATTACCTTATAAATGTTAAGCTTTAATCATTCATCACTCATTTATCAATAGTTCTTCAAATAATTAAGATGGTGAAATAATATCACTTGTGTTGAAAAGCATACTCAATCATAGTTTTCTACCATCTTATTATTTCTTGGTTAAGAATCTCTTAATTGAGATTTATTTATCCAAAAAGAGATTATAATTTAACTTTATGACCACACTCCTTTTGCAATTTTGACATATTTACTTTTAAAAACTAGGGTTTAAATGTTTTATTTTTATATTAAAATTAAACCTTCCTTTCCTTTGGCCCACCTCTCTAACATGTCCCTAAATACCTGACTCAAAATATTAATAAATTAATCCCTTTCACCCCCTCATGTCTACTAGTATATTGACTTTACTTTTATTGATTTTAATTACCTCAATATAAACTCATGTGCTAGGATATTGCCTAGCTAATGAACTCCTCGTGGATCGATCTGGTACTATAGATCATGCATATGGACCCAAGATGACTATCAAAGGTTGCAAGATGTAGATATGACTTGGACGGGTGTTGTTGATCACTAGTGGAAGAGAGTACTGACCAATTATACTCTTGAATACACCATTGCTATGTATTCTTTTCGAGAATTCATTGAGTTTGAGTTTCTAAGGGAGCCTATAGGATCATTTTTGCATGTTATTCCTTTAGATATGAAGCTCTTGGTCATTAATTTTAGTTTAGAAGTAATTCCCATGGCCAGATAAGCCTCTTTGAGTGCTGGGAGAGGAAGCTACGGTGGAGGAAGATTCTTGAGATTGCGGCTGAGAAGGAGAGGGAGGAGAGATGACTCAAGTATAACAAAGCTCATGAAAGGGAGATGACTATACAACGTGATGTTAAAAGTGTGATGGATCTATGGAGGTAGACATTACGAGAAGGAGTTAAGGTTCACTCAAAGGATGTAGAGCTTGAGCAGTCTGTGCAACCCCATCTTGGAAAGTGCCTAAGAGAGGCCCCTTCATCTTCTGATGATATTTTTTTACATGGAGAAAGAAGAGCCATTGGCGCGCATCTGAACCCACCTGGGGACCTACCCTTGGTGCTTGGTTTTCCAGATCAAGGGAGAAGTATTGTTAACCTAATTGGTATCAGTGGGAGTAACCAATCTATGCCCAAGAGATATAATTTCTTATTTGGAACATCCACAGCTGTGTAATCCATTCCTTTATTTGGAGGAATCTTTTGACAAGGTGCAAGTACGCAAGGTTTGGGTATCACGTTTGGGAGTGGTGCAAGACATACAACTAGACGAGGGACAATATCAAAAACCATCAGGGCATAATTCAGTTAGACATTGGGAACACTAGGTGCGACCACTTTTTATTCTTTTCTAACTACATGAGGTGGATCTGGTGGGTTAAGAGGAACTGGACAGGGTGGATACAGTGGATCTGGTGGAGGAGGAAACATTGGAGGAAACCAAGGCTCTAGATCGAGAGGAAAAGGACCCCAGTCACCTCCCTAAGTGTGTTTCGATATTTCTTTATACTTACTAGACTATAGGGGTATTGCAGATGTTGTAGAACATGTGTAAAAGTGTGAATTACTATGACATGTGAAGGGGATCACTACCCCAGAGTAGAAGGCAAGCCAGTTTGTAATGACATTGTAAGGGCTTGCGTATAGTTGGTATATGAAGTATGAACCCCATTAGATGGTGGTAGACTACACTGCATTGAAGAATGCCTTCCTATCAGAGTTCCATATCCTTGACTTTGAGTAGAAGAGCATCAGTGATTTGAAGGATATCTAGTAGGAAATGGCAGAGAGTGTACCGAAGTATGATGTGCATTTCAAAACTCTCTTGTCAAAACTATCCTATAGCATTCATCCTTATCAACATGCTTAATGGTTTTTTTGGAGGATTGATAACACCATTTAGAAGGGATATATCACAAAATACTTTCATAGACCCATGCGAGGCATTGGAAGCTACCCTGTGTGCCGAAGCTATTGGGAGCATTGATATTACTCGTAGTCCTTTTCTAGAGGCTCAAATTGTTGCAATGGCCAAGCATTTAGAGAATTTGTCTACAAACTCAACGCATGAGGTTTGTAGTGGGATTTGGTGTACAAACTGTGAGTTTAAAGGGCATGCAAAGGATAGCTTCCCTTGAAAGTTGGTACGCACTATGATGGTAGATTGTGAGATTTTCCATGGGGATTACGATGCAAGTAGATGCCCTCTACTCCAGCGGGAAATCCTCAAGAATGTTTCTTGCTATTGTAAGATATGTACCTCTATGACCCATGATACCAAAGATTGTAGACTAATTGATCAGGTCCATGATGTTATTGATCTGGGTGTGTGCCAGACTAGCCTTGCAAGCACTTCCAAGGATGATGGTTGTCATTATGAAGGACGTATAGATGGAGGAGTGCATGGAAGAGGTTTTTGTAGGGTATTTTTTGGTTGTAGTAACTGTGGAGGAGGATGAAGTGAGTTCCTGCGAGGAACTTATTATAATTATGGATCTAAAGAGCATTAATAACACAAGTGTCCTGATTTGTTACAATGCTCATGGTGTGGAAAGAAACACAAGTATAAAGAGTGTCCATAACTTTAGGAGCATATGAACCAGCAGCACCGGAAAGACAAATGTGTTGGGATGGTGAGCATTAAAAATGTTGATTCACAGTGGATGTAAAGAGTGGTGCATGAGTTAGGACTAAAACCTGTATTGGTGATGACATGAGCAGAGGATGCTCGCGCCAAGGAGATGCCAAGAAAAATGACACTAGTTTCAAGAGAGGAAGTGGTACATGGGAAATATCCAGACCCTGCTTATTAGAAGGAGGTGTATCAAGAGACTATGGATGTGATATGAAGTTTACAAGGGGAGATTCAATGTCTAAAGGAGAAATCGAGGAAGTTGGAGCAAAGGAAGGATGTTTATATTCCAAATAATGACATGGATTAGTTTAAGGAAGTGTGCAAGATGTTAAGGAAAGAGAATATTATCCCCTTACTAGGAGAATGGCTGAGAGAGAAGGTACCATGCATCGAAGCAGAGCATGAAAGGAAATTTTTGCATGTAAACCTTCCTCCTCATAGCCTCGACTATGATGAGGAGATTACTTTGAATGCATTTTTGATGGGCGGCTTCTGAGTAATATCCTCATCGACACGGGAGTAGAGGTCAATGTTCTTACCTTAGATGTCTGGCATTAGATGGGAAGGCCCACATTGTAGCCATCTTCAAATGTGTTATATATGGCGAACAAGACTAAGGAAATTCCCATTGGAGTTCTTAAGGATGCAGTTATCACCATCCAAGAGGCCAAGTTCACTAGAGACTTTGAAGTCTTGGAGCTCACCAAGGTAGACAACTTTCTAGCATTACTTGGGTGTCTATGGTGTTATAAGAACAATTCTGACCTATAGTTTAACAAAGAGTATATTAGCTTTGAGAACAAGTAATAAAATTTGGTCATTCCACTGATAGATGGAAATCTATCACCCTATAATGATCCCTTAGGAGAAGAAGTCCTTGACAGATTCTATGTGCTCTCCATCAAAGATCCTAAGATAATTCACCCTATGGAGGGAATCATCCAATTTGAAGATGCACAGTCCTTGAGTGATACCACTAGTGTGGCATGCAAAAATTGGGCACATGGGACTTATGAGTTAATTGGGAGATAGTTGAGAGGATCTGTAATAAGGGTAATAAGGGCGCACTCACTAAGGCACCTAGGGAAAAAAAAATTCCAAGTTATTCTAGGGGAGCATACCATGAACCTTTCCTGCAAGAAATGGAGGATCAGTGGAATAATGAAGACAAGAGGAAGGGAATGCTCAACTATTACCTACTCAAAACTATAATGCACTAGTGGGCTACACATCAAAAGAACCTCCTGGAGTGGCACAAGGTGAGGATCACATTTTATGTAAGGTTCTCTAGGAATAATGCACCCACTATCATACAAGACTTTAATGGTAAAGAGACCACCTCATTTCATATCCAAGCATGTGATAAGGCTTGGATGGGGAGAACATAAGTGTTACCACCTTCGTTATGGGTGCATAAATTATATTCCACCTTACAAGGTTATGCACACACTTGGTATGTTCATTCGGAGATGCGTCATAAAAAAGGTATTTGGCAGGAGTTAGCATCTGATCTCATTCAATATTTCAAGTATAGGAGTACCAATCCATCATTAGATAAGGCGTTGCATGTGATAAAGCACATTACAATGGGAGATAGTTCTATGGTAGAGGATAGACTACTAGATTTTCTAGGTGAGCCTTAATTGGAGACGTGCCTCAATAAAGAGGAATTAGATGAAATATAGCTTGAGTGCGCATGCATGGAAAAAAAAAAAAAGGAAAAATGGTCTCTGTAATAGATGGAGAAGAGATGGATACTTTGGATGCTAACCATTCAGAAGGTACACGTAAAGTCATAAACAACGCTGATGAGAGAGCACATGCCTACCATGAGCCCTTGAAAACAAAGAAGGTTAACATTGGAATAAAGTTATAACCTAAGGAAGCTATCATTGGAGATTATTGGTAGGGAAAATAAGTTTCAAAGGTCATTGATCTATTGCATGAGTTCCAAGATTTGTTTCCTCACAGGTACCATGAACTCAAAGGCATTCACCATTCCTTGGGATAGATGAAGATCAAGTTGAAGGAAGGTGTGCACCCAATTCAGAAGAGGCCTTATTGGATTAATCCAAATTTACACGTATGGGTCAGGGAAGAAATAGATAAGATGATAGCATCTGGTATCATTGAGGCAGTGGAAAAATCAGAATGGATAAGCCCAATGGTTATCATTATCAAGAAGGATGGGAGGATAAGAATTTGTGTTGACTATAGGGATCTGAATGAAGTATGTGTCATCAATCCTTTTCCAACCCCCTTTACTGAAGAAATTTTTGAGGGATTAGCCAGGCACGAAGTCTACTCTTTTACGGATGGGTTCTCGGGGTATCACCAAGTCAGGATTGCTAAGGAATACTAGAGAAAGAAAACTTTCACCACTAAATGGGGAAGTTTTTCCTACAAAGTTATGCCTTTTGGATTAAAGAATGTGCTTATTATGTTTTTGTGCATCATGATACAAGCATTTCAGGACTTCATCCATAAGTTTCTTCAAGTTTACCTAGATGACTGGACTATGTATGGATTGGTGAAAGATCATTGTGACAATTTAAGGTTGATGTTTGAGAGATGGTGACAATTAAGGATATCCCTCAACATTAAGAAATGTGTCTTTGCTACTCCATTTAAAACCATGTTAGGACACATTATATGCAAAGAAGGCTTACTTATGGATCCCACTAAAGTTACATTTATTGTAGGATTAAGGGAGATTACTAGTCAAAGCGTAGTGCATGGATTCCTTGGGCATACGGGCTATTATAGGAAATTCATCAAGGTATATTCCAAGATCACCATGCCCTTGGAGGAATTATTAAAACACAAGGGTGCCTTTCATTCGGGAGAGGCACAACAAAAGGCATTTGAAACTTTGAAGGATAGGCTTGTCACATCGCCCATAATATGTTTTCCTTCTTGGGATAAGCCTTTCCATGTGCATGTTGATGCCTCAGGAACAACTATGGGAGTAGTGCTAACACAACCTGGTGAGGGGATTTTTGATCATCCCTTGTGCTTTGCAAGTAAAAAATTGACACTAATAGAACAGAATTACACAACTACTAAGCACGAAGCATTGTCTATGATCTATGCACTCCACTAGTTCAGGAACTATCTATTGGCAACACCATTCATATTCTACACAGACCACATGGCATTAAACTACTTATTCAACAAGCCCATGCTACAAGGGCACATATGTTGTTGGGTCCTATTATTTCAAGAATTTGAGTTCACAGTGGTCATAAAACTAGGAAAAAGTAATTCAAGACCAAACCACTTATCAAGGATTAACTCAGGGAAGGACACACAATTCATTGAGGATACCATGTCAGATGTAAAACAATTTAGGTTACAGCGCACGCCCTCAGGTTTGGAATATATCACAGTGTTCTTCAAAATATGTGTGGCACTGAAAGGGATAAAGGCTCTACAAAGAAAGTAGTTAGCAATACGCATTGCACCTTACATGTTGATTAGTGGAGACCTTTATAAGTTAGGTCAGGATGAGGTTTTACGCTGATGCGTATTGGAGCATGAGTGCATAGTAATTATGGAGGAAGTGCATGGTGGGATTGTAGGACACTATGCAGGAAATGCTACCATGCAGAAGATTTAATTAGTAGGGCTTTGGTGGGAAACCATCTACAAGGATTGTATTGAGTTTTGCAAGGCCTGTGACCATTGCTAAAAGCTTGGAAAACCTAGAAAGAGAGATGAAATTACTTTGTGACCAATAGCCAGCACTGGACCATTTGAAAAATGGGAAATCAACTTTGTAGGGCCAATTGCGCAAGCTACGCAAAGGACTAGTCTGCGGTATATCATCACTTACACTGATTACTTGACATGGTGGGTAAATGTAGTGCCTACAAAGGATTGCACTGTAGCGATAGCTGCTAGATTTTTATGGGAGAATATAATTAGTAGGCATGGTTGTCCTTTAAGTTTAACAAGTGATAAAGGTACACACTTTCTCAAAGAAACGGTCAGGAATCTGTTAGCAGAATTTATGGTGGCCCATCACAAAAATACCCCCTGTCACCCTCAATAAAATGGAACTGCCGAGGCATTTAACAAGATACTAAGCCACACATTGACTAAGATATGTAACATTGGAAGACTAGATTGGGATGACAAAGTATCACCCATTTTATGGGCATACAAGATAGCCTACAAAAGGTTGAACAAGGACACACCATTTCAATTGGTGCTTAGCATGGGAGTTTTTTTACCAGTGAAATTCATGTTACAATCACTTCGTATAGCGTGCACAAGAGGGTTAGCTGACGAGCAAGTTCTAAAAGAAATCATTTATAAGTTGATGTAGTTAGACGAAAGGTGATCACTTGCTAGATGGAGTCAGAAGACAAAATGCATGGCATAATTGTCATATCAAGAAAAATAAGTTTGAGGTTGGGAATATGGTGTTGTTGTATGATTCCAAGTACCTGCGCCATCCTGGGAAGTTGAAAGTCCATTGGTTGGGACCTTACATCATCTCGTACATTCTTTATTCAAGCACTTTCCAGTTACAAGCGATGGATGGGATGAGGTTACCAGGTCATTTCAATGGGAGTAGCATGAATCCCTACTATAAATAAGTCTTCTTGGTGTTTGTAATAAGACAGTATTGCTAATTATCTTAGAATTTCCTTTTATGCTTTCTTTTCTTGTGTTTCCCTTTCTCGTTTCTTATTCCTTTCTTGTTGTTTTGTTTTTTTGCCTTGTGCACCAATAACCACATTATTTTTTTCAAAGGTTATGTATGTGCAAAGGACCACACATCATTTTTAGTGTAGGGTGGAGTGATATGAAGTATAGGCTTGTAATACAAGGTTGAGCTAGCAGTAGAGGTTATGGTGAATGGCTCGATTGAAGGATAAAAAGTGCATAAGGTTAAGAAGCACGTCGAAGAGAGGTGGATAAGAATGGTTGGTGTTTAGAAGGATTTGTAGAAACCACATACAGAAAGGATGAAGAGCACAAGAACAACATGAGGTAGGTGAGGGTAAAAATCAGGTAAAGGATAGAAGAAGTGCCTTCAGCACTGTGGATGCACACGTAAGAGTCTTCGTTCAGATTATATTTTTGTGCACCAAAAGGTTGTAAAGGGTTTTTTGCACATGATGTGGCATGTGGGTAAGAGAGATTAAATTCATCTTAGTGGAAAAAGTGTAACACTCTGAACTGATGTTACTTCCTCCTGAGCATTCAAGTGTTGATATATGATTTCTTCTGTAAAAGGATGTGTTCCTTTAATTGTGAAGTCATGCTTGATATGTACTGTATCTTCTTTGCAATTAAAGATCTTTGACTGAGTCGGAATATGATTGGACTCTTTTATTTCTTTCATTTTGTACCTGAGTTTAATCTGATCTTGGAATGAATTGTGGATTTATCCATCTATAAGACCCAGCCTTGGATCAATGGCATTGATCCAAGAGATTCTTTAAGTTTATTCGGGATGAAAAAAAATTATAGACCTTACGCAAGTTGCAAGGTCTGAATGCGTTGAATAAGCTATTCCGGAGTCTAACTCAGGTTGATCGTGTTAAATGAATTGGTTCCCGATATCGTAATATCAAGAAGGTCTTGATCGTGGGCCAGGTAATAAATTCAGATACATTTATTCAACTAGCCTATTGGCAGTGCTGGAGTGAATCCTTTTCGTGAATGTATGTCTGTAGGTTCTTATTCTGAACATTCTAAATGTTAGACCTAAACTGGATTTATTAAGGTTAATAACCTAAACCTAAACTATAACCTATGGGATTAGATTAGTGCTAATCTAACGTAGGCCTAAGCTATAAACTAAATGTTCTAAGGTTAGTGACCTAGCGCTAAGGAGGTTAGACTAAGTATCATCTTAAATCCTAACCTATGCTTCTAACATAACAAATGTTAGTGGAGGAAGGGGACCTATGAAGGGGTGTGAGCCATGGGCGGTAGTTTCTATGGCATTAAATGGGATGGATAAGTATGAAGGACAAGGAATTAGTGGAGGTTTCAACGGTTAGTGAAAGCCGACGTGGCAGAGTCACCAAAGTTAGAAATGGTCTTTGAATTGTTTTTATCCATCGCCAACTATGGCGATCGGTGGCAATGGAGATTGAGCGGGAATTTTGGAGTTAATACAATTAATGAACTTGTTCTTCGAGCTCAGATTTCTTGGGAAGACATGTAAAATGGAAAACTGGTAGTTTGTTTGGTTTTTCATGCACTCCGGTTTTCTCTCTGTTTGATCACTGGTTCTTCACACCAGTCTACTTGGTGTTGCATGGAAAATATGAGAGTAACTAGCTCTTTTCTCTATAAAGGAAATTTTATAAGGCATGGAAATAACAAATTATTGATGTTGAATCTAACGTGGAAAAAGAGGAGAAGGCTCGAGCTCTTTCAGTGGTCTTCTTCGGATTTTTAAGCAGCATTACCAGGCATGTTAGGCCCTAACTCTTAAAAAACTTACTTTCCTTCAAATGATTTCATTAGAACAACTCTGTTCAGATGATTTTTGGGATCAGTTGGTTTTTATGGTAGCTTTGTGTGATTTAGTTGTTGTATCTTCTTACTGGCTCGATTTTTCAGTGAACCCTTGATGGGTGTGCATTATGTTTCAAACGGTTGCACTATCCTGCTGTGTTTTGCATTTCGGTTAGATTTTGTAGAAATGCTTGCATAGATAATATACGAATTTGGCTTTGTGGAAGTCCATGAATTGTTTTCTTGTTTGATTCAGAATTCAGTCTATACCTTGTTGTTTTCTCTTATTGAAATTGATACTATTGGATTTCTTGACTGTACAGTATATTCCGACTTTTTATAAGATTTGTCGTGGGTAATATATGTTATTGTTGTTGTTGGACTTCTTGAAATGAAAATATGTTTTGGTTTCTGTAGAAGTATCGCCGTGAGTACTATTTGTTATTGAATTCCGTTGGAATCCTAGAGTAGATAGTATTTTGACTTCTGTAGAAGCTATCAATGAGAATACTTGTTAGTTTACACTCAGTTGGAGCCCTGGAAAAGTATCTGGTATATCTATTTCTATCGCTTTGTTTTGATTACTGTGGCTTAGTAGTGAATATCACAGATATTGGTTCAGTTGGAATCCTTGATATGTATCTTGAGTTACGACTTTTGTAGAAGTTTTGGTGTGAGCATTATTGGGATTCTTGAACTGTTATCGCATGAAATTAACTCTAATCGAAGCTTTGTTATGAGCACTAGTTGTATGTGATACTGTTGGAGATCTCGATATGTTGTGAGTTGGCATGAATCTCGATTAAAACCCTCGCTGTGTATGCATATCGTTCTGACTCCTTAGCATTCTTGTGTTCCTGTCTGTTCGCTTTTGTGGAAATTAACGGAAAGGTTTTCTTTACAAACCTTACTCGGGTTGAGACCCTGTTGTATCCGTAGTAGCTTGACTTAGAATGAAACTTTGAGGAAAATACTGATATGGGATTCGGCTTCTGTGAAGACCTTGTTGTGATTATTTTTCTTGAAAACGGCTTCCAATAGAAGTCATGGCTGTTTTATCATAAGGATTTGTTTCAGTTGAATGAGGCTGTGCATGTTTGTGTTTGATTCAGTATGAATGTCACTTTATATGCATATGGAACATCATTTGTTTTAATGTTATCTAGCCCCTTGTTTGACTGTGATAAAGACGTTGTTCTTTTGATTTTGACCTTGGATTTAAGTCCTTGCTGTGTTAGTAGGGATTAGATTGAGCTGTATGTTGCTAAGTGTTTCGACTCAGTGGGATTGCTCTTGTGTTTGTGCATGATTACGTCTTCTGTTATCATGATTATCTAGTCGTGTGCTTGACTGAAGTAAAGAGCTATTAACTGTACCTTGACAAGCGATGGTGTTGGATATTTTCTCATTTGT
The DNA here is from genome assembly GCA_019776745.2 of Taxus chinensis. Classification (NCBI taxonomy): domain Eukaryota; kingdom Viridiplantae; phylum Streptophyta; class Pinopsida; order Cupressales; family Taxaceae; genus Taxus; species Taxus chinensis. The sequence goes on along the minus strand of CM034146.1, from coordinate 975,222,938 downwards.
TGAATAATATGGAAGGTTATGTGGGGTCTATTTGATGGATTATTCATCACTTCCTTGTCACGAGAGCTACTGTGTTGTTCAGTAAGTTATAGGCAATTTTTATATGTGTATTTTGACGGACTGTAATTCTTCCTGTGGTCTCGACTAGCTTAGTTGCAGGCGTATAATGTGATTGCATTACTCTTAAGTGGACGATACAGTCATGAGCATGTTTGGAAGGGACATCTGAATGTCTCGGTTTCTTTCTCTTCTGCTGTAAAGTATATGTTGATATATTTTTATCTAACTATTGGATTTGTTTTAACATACTGATGGATTCATGAATTGTTATGATATTCATTTTATTATGTTGAATATAATGACCTGTCTGATGTTTTTTGTCCTTGGGATTCAGATGGATAGTTGTTTTGGATACAATTGTTCTCCTTGGTCACATACATTTATGAAGAAATATCTGAAAAGTATCTAGGACTATTTAGTAACTATAATATGAGTTACGCGTTTATAGTCATGTTTGAATTACAAAAGAGCATAGTCTAAATATATTTACATGTTTGGTCAAATGATTTCATTTAAACAAGTTGTTTAATGAAAACAATTGGTGGATTGCAATTGTTTTAAGAATTAGTGCTTATCATGCTCAGTTCATCGAACTAACCCGTGTTAACAATTTTTGCAGATGATTGCTGTAAGTGGTAAAGGCACGCAGATTTGATATGATGTTCAGATTGTTTAATTTGGTTTTATGATGAATTACAGCTTGATTCTCTGAATGTACTACTTGAAGAAAGATGTTCTTTTTCTATTGAGTATTGTATCAAGTATGCTGAATGCATAAAATGTATTTGATTAGCTTAAAAGGAATGAAAAGAGATATTTATTACTTATGTGTTTGTATTCATATCTTGATGGTTTGACCCTCTTCAGTTTGAATGATCTTGAGAGCATTATTATTATTGTATAAAGTGGAGAATTTTGTGATTATCTAAGTAAGCTTGCAAGATTATGTGACTGAATACTTATGATTGTTTAGTAGTTCTAGTATGTTCTATCTAAAGCTAAATTGGAATTTAGATCACTGTCTTACTGGAAGCTAGGGTTAAAATAAACCTGAGCAGGAAGCTAAACAAGCTAAATAAATTATTACTTCCTAGTCTTGATCTAAGTCAGGACAACGTTTAATTGGATTCTTAATCACTATATCTCGATACTATTAAGTAAGATATAAATTCAGTTATGAGAACTGATATAAACCTAAAAAGGGTTTGGTTAGCAATCTCATGTGAAGGATGAGGGTTATTGTCCAATTTCGTTGATTTAGAATTATGTATATTCTATGAACTCCTTGAAGGGACCTCTAGTCTTAATAACTTCTCTTGTGTAAAGGGTTTTACTAAGAAAGGTAATTCTAAGGTGAGGAACCTAGGGATTGGGAAAGACTACCCTTAAGGGAGCATCTTATAGTATAATTTTAACTCAACGTATGCTATACTTATTAATAAGTAGATCTTTTCGAGGCAGATTTAAAGGTTGACGGCACAAGTCAACTGTAGGGTTATACCTTCGAGAAGATTAGGATCTTCTCGAAGATACAACAATTCAGGTGACTTATAACGACACCCTTTGCATTGATCGCTAAGATTTACACTTTAAATTCGAACAAGTTACTTTGGGACTGAATAGGAATGTGGTCATGTTATAAGGCTGCCCTAGGAGACTCGGGGTATCTTGACACACTGGATTAACTTGTATTGACCCAGTATGTCATCATATCCCTAGTCCTCGGGAGCATCCCTATAACATTCTCATATTACTAATCCGTTCTTGAGTGAAAAACTTGGGGCAGGAATGACTGAAAGAAGTCAGTATAAGACATTCTACATAACATAGGAATGGGGTGAAGGACGTATTCCAGATTGATGAGTATGCCATCAAGGAATACGAGACATAAGCAGTTTGTTTCAAATCTTTGGCCAAAGTATCGCAAGCTGTTGATTGCGTTTTCCTAAGTCACCTAGTCCAAGTGATGAGATGCCGATGAATAATAGTAACAATTATTCAGATAGGTTCCTTGGACAGAGCATTCTAAATCCCAAATTAGGGAAGAGAACCACAAGAGTATTGTGTTAAAATAAAAATGCCAACTCTTTGATACTCATGAATAGATCGGTAGATTACCGAGTCATGGAATGAATAGATCGGAATTACTCCGAGTCATTACAGCTGCATATGGTTATCTGTTATAAGAATGGTTGTTTTTGATTTGCGAGTTCTAAATTATGTATTTAGAACCAGGAAGCATTTATCAAAAAAAAAAATTACTTGTTCTAATGTATAAAAAATGAGGATGTTACAAAAAGTCTCATTTAATTTTAAAGTACGTTGGTATGTGGTATAACATTTAATGCTGGAAAGAGGAAAAAACTATAAAAACAAGGTCAGGAAAGTCATTTTTTACCTTGCAATTACAAAGTGAAAGAAGCTCTTGCGAACTAAAGCACCTAGAGAGAAACTTGTGCTAAGAAAGGAGAATCTGAGAAATTTGAGTGTGCATCTAGAGTAGATCTGTGATACATAAGGAAGGAGTACACGGGGTGTGAGGAAGGTTGTGTGAATAGCATCATCTTGTGGAAGGATTTCCTGGTTAGGGTTTGGTAGCTAGGGCATGGAGAAAGATGAATTCATTCTAGGAGTTGAAATTTTGAGCTTTGGGATTGAGCAGAGTAGCAGAGTATAGCAAGAGGAAGGAGTATTTAAGTTCATTCCAACTAGAAAACATGGCACCCATGAAACCAACCATTTCACCAAAGAATACAAAGGGCAAGGGCAAGGGAAATAAAATCACTTCCATCACAAGCTCAAACAAAGAAAGGTACACAGAAATGTAGTACCCATATGAGGTATTGCTAGGAAAAGAGTGGGAGTAACACTTACGAAAGATGTGCGTGAACGATTATAACCATCGCATGAGCACAACTGAGAAGGAAATGGTGCTAGAGTTGGTCCAACTAAATAACAAGAGGACACCATATGGGATGCCCATTTACAGGGATGAGGTGAAGGTCAAATTATAGAAGGCCAGATTACTGCAACTGTATGAGTTTCCATACTTTGGAAATCTTGAGCTCCTTTACCAATGGTTGATGTTACACATGCATGAGGATTACTTTCATTTTACGGGGCACAAGATGTGCATCACACCATAACTAATATCCAAGTTCGCATGCTTCATTTGTGAAGGAGATAACATAGATGATGATCTGAGCGACAAGGAGGCTATTAAGGAGACTGTAGCCACTTATGACTACAAGAAGGGGTCACGATACTTTGACATTTCTAAAATTCTAGACCCAATTATGAGGATGGCTACACACTTGGTGACCAATCTCAATTACCAGGAACAATACACACAAGTGAATAAGGCATGGCTAAATGTATGTCGGAAGATATCCGAAGGAACCCTCTACAAATTGTCCACTTTCATCACAAATGGGATTATAAGTAGTGCACATGAAGGAGAGAAGATACTCTTCGGTAACATCCTTCTCACCATTATATTCTTAGAGATTAGAGTGCCCGATGGGCCAGAAACATTTTTTTGGGAGTATTCGGAAGAGGATCCCATTCCTGCAATGAGGTTTGCAAAATACACTTGTGAAACCATGACGGCTGCTCAAAAAGTGTGCTTGGAGAAGTGGTATAAGTGAATGCATGATGCATTTGGGGCTGAGTTGAGGATCCCAAAGTAGTTACTACCACTTGTGGATGGAGAGGTAGAATTTTTAGTATACCAACACTTCTGCACTAGTAGATTTACATTGACATATGGGAATATGTGTCCATGGTACAAACTACCCTTCTCCCTTTCCATGTAATACTTCCAAGCCGGAGTTAATCAGTTTAAGGAGGCGAAGAGACTAAGGTTCAACCTTAGTGAGGTAGATATAGACCATTGCGAGCTGCGTCAGAATATCTCCTACCCAAAGAAGAACACGTACATAGAGAGATATGTTTCCCACGAGATATAGATAATGAAGCCTTTAACATTACCGATTGCAGGAAGGACTGCAACAAGGGTGTATCTATGCATAAGGCCAAAATTTGAAAAAGGAACTCACTTAGAGAATGATTTATCCATCCCTGAAGACCCTATAGGAAGGAAGAAGGCCATGCCTAGGAAAAGAGAAAGAGAAGAGGTGTAAAAGGCACCAAGTTTTCAAACCACGTAAATGGTGAGCGTACCGGAAGCAAGTGTTAAACCTAGTACTTACACATGGAGAAAGAAGTATCCTATCAAGGATAAGACCCCAAAAGAAGAGGTGTTGGAGCAAGAAGAGCCCCTCACCCATGAGGAATCACCAATGAAGACATCACCTGTCAAAGAAAAAGGAAAAGAAGAATCTCCCATACTGGAATCCCCAGTAAGGAAGAATCAAAAAGTGACTGATGAGTAGATTCAAAGATATAGAAAGTCTAGATGCCTACATCAGTGATAAGGATGATGATGATGAGCCAAAAGGAGGTGAATACCATCTAGTCTATGAGATACATGATTATGAGGAAGAAGGAGATGAGTATAGCAAAGGGGATGAGGAGAAGGAGGACGAAGAAGAAACTGAGGCCTAAGGAAAAGGGGTAGGAAGAGAAGTAAATACAAAATATCAAAGGACCCCAATCCTCACAAAAGAATAGGTAGACGAGTCCGCAGAGAGAGAAGTGTTGAAAATAATCAAGGACCTATTGGAACAAGAGGTAGAGCGTAGCATAGATGAGGTGATGAAGGAGGTTGAGGAGGAAAGTTTATGAAAATAATATGGCAGCATGGGAGGAGATACCAATTTGGCCATGAGATTTCCAAAAGCCACACGCATAGGGAGGAAGAGCATGGAAGTAGTGCAAGGTAAAATAATGGGCTACATCAATGAACCAAACAAGGTGTTGTGCACGTGCTTCTAAAGCACTGTTCCAATGGAGTAACTCTTAGCCATGGCTTCATTTGATGAGGAAGGTGCATACCCTCAGAAAAGGAAAATGTTATCATGGGAATTTGAGTCCCACATTGATGAGCCCAAATTTGAAATAATCTAAGGAGCATTGATGAAGGTTTCTAACACAAAAGGAATAAACCCCTTGGTAAATGCCCAACAGTTATCAGATGAGAAAATCTGCAATGCGCTCAACAAAGTTTCAATTGAGGTTGAAGCTAGAATGTTTAGAAGAAATGACAGGGTAAAGTTCCTAGAGGCAGAGCTGGAGAAAAAGGAGGAAGAGCTCGAGAAAACAAAAAAGGACCTAAAGCAGGAGGAACTAATCAGTGCTCAGTTAAGGCGTGAGTTGAAGGATAAGAAGGAAAGGGTGCATGAGGCATACAAGAAGATAGAGATGATCACGGATGTCATTGTCTTGAAGCATCCAGACTTAACATAGCCCGTGCAAAAATATGGATCAGCCTTAGAATGCCTAGACAACTTGACCCACATACTCACTATAAAAAGGTAGTAACTTGCCTTAGAATCTGAAAAGAGGCGTTGGCACACCAAGAAGAAGAGAATAAGAAGAAGTTTGTGGAAATTCTTTCTTAGTACAAAAAAATCCTCGCTGATGTAAAATCTGCCACGTAAATTGCTAAGGGTGCCTATAATAATTGCATGGATAGGCATAGAGTGGAAATTATCTTGGTTGTCACCCATGAAGTGGAACTTGAGGAGTTCTAAGAAAATAACAAGGGCAATAGAGCTAAGTGAGACAAAATCCTATCCGAATTGGCAAATAAATCAGAGGCCATTGAAAACTTATGGGGCTCAATCAAGAACCGACTAAAGGAATTGTACCCCCAAATTAGTTAGAGGATGGATGCACTTGAATATTTGGGCAAGCACCTAGAAGAGATCGTAGATACAATGAGTGCTAAGGGAGAGGAGATGAGTTTTGAATAAGTGAGTGCCCTAATGGGTGACCTCTGTCAGCAAGCTCAAAACAAGGTCGACACTTGGGGAAAGTTAGAAGCATAATTAGGGAAGGATTTCCCTCTCCTCATCCAGAAATAAAAATAATTCCCCATTCTTTCATTCTTTCCACCCATTTCTTCATTCCTTTATTCTTCCATTCCAACCATTTGTAAGGATCCACCATTATTTATTTCTTTATTGAAGAGTGTTTCTGAGGACAAAGAACAGATGTAGTATGGAGTGATGTTAGGCCCCAAAATATCAGCTAAGTATAAGAGGGTGTATGGGCACGTGGGACCTAGTTAAAGAAGGGAGCGCAGGTTGAAGGCACATAGGGAAGGGTTTTGGAAGGTTTTTGTAGAACACATGGCATGCGCACCCAAGGAAAAATAGGTTTTATATTTGGTCATATTCGACATCCCAGGTAGCACATGAGAAAATCATGACCCTTGTGGATAAGGTGCTAGTCTGACAAGTGTGGGATCAAAAAGGGAATATTCTAGGCATGTAATGGAAGGTTACAAAAGACATCATTGCAAGGAGTGGAGAGCTCATATCTGAGAAGGAATGCTTCCGTGGAGGACCACCTGGACACTTGGTAACCGATCTATAGCTTCTGAAAGGCATGATGGTGGGTGCTAAGGTTATAAATACAAGCACCCAATGGAAGTAGTGGGGGTGTGAGAAGAGTAGATAGAGTGTGGAGAGTGTGGAGGAGAGAAAAGAGAGGTGAAGCCCTACATAAGCATAATGAATGATGTTATGGGTTAGGGATTAGGATAAATCTATAAGTAATGGCATATTTAGGGGGATGGGTTTGCATTCTTTTTATTTTTGTAACATGATGAGCATAATATAGCTCTGATGCATGACTTGGCTCTACATAGTTATATGAGGATCTGTTATGACCTCAAGGGATGTAATGTGGATTATTGAACCTATTAAGATGAATATAAGGCTCTGTTATAAATCATATATGTGTTCATAATTATGATACTTGTGTATTTCCTTCCTATATGAACCTTATGTTACTTGTTATTCCTCTTTTCTGGATGCAATAAGATAAAAAATTGTTCTAGAATTTGATATGGTTCTTTCTACTCATTTCTATTTGAATATTTGTTATAAGATGATGCATTCTCATAAGACTCACATAAAGGAGAGACTCGACACCTGCGTGTGCCTTGAGATAGCACCCATCGCCCGTTGGGTGATAGGTTGGGGCACATGGGATTAGACTATTGGTCTAAGGGTATGAAATATGACTACAATATTGTACAAGACAGTAGAACTTAGTTCTTGAACATGTCTCTATAGATATTTTCACACATTTCTTATGGATTTAAACACATTCACACCACCATCCAACATATTATATCAATGATTTTATGATATTTCCACAATTAGACATAGTGTAAATTTTATCTGGAAAACTATGTAAGAGCTTAAATAATTCCAACATTTCAGGTCACAAATATGGACACATCATCAGGGACAAACAAAATAAAGTGAAATGATAAGATTTCTGATATTAATTTCCTTAGAAAATATCAAATTGGAGGAAATACCAATAGAAGGCTAGGAATGAGAATAAATAAAGAGGAAAAAATAATGAGATAAGGAGGGAATAGAGTTATATAAAAAAAATTATTAATAAATTAAGATTGAAATCAAGAAAACCAACAACAAACAGTCAAAAAATCATACCAAAGAAAAAGATACTTATTAACTACCACTTATGTAAGTAACTATTTATGTAGTAAGGGATAAGGAAATAAATTAAGAGTATATCATTAATTGGTATTGACTAATCTGAATCACTCATTCTTAGAAAGAAAAATAAAACACAAAGAGAAAAAAACAACAAGAAGTAGGAGGAAAATTAATTAGAATATAATTTCCAACAAACTAAGAAATATATATGAGAATAATTAAAGTAAATTATTTTAATCAACAGTTATAAATAAAAAGAATGAATACATTACCTATTTAGGGAGGTTTGCAACCACAGGTTTCCAGGTATTTCATAAAAACCAACCTCTATCCCTAATGATATTATTATCATGGTGCATAATAGTAATGGCTTTGCAGAGATGCATTTTTACAAACTTTTCTTCTGAGGTGAAAACCAATGCTGAGTCCCTACAAATGGCGTGCTTAGTATTAAGAGAATGTTTTACTAACAAAAAACGTTCAATGTGGTCATATTTAATGTCTTTATCATGTTCATTAATCTAATTTTTAAATGACCTCCCCGTTTCACCAATGTAAGGTCTACCACATGAACATTTAATCATATATACACCACTATTGAGGTTTCTCTCAATTTTATCCTTAAGAGAATTAAGGTTCCTTTTTAGGGTGTTGATGGGAAGAAAGGATGTTACGATGCCTTTTTTATTCAAGATTTTAGAAATTTTACTAGTGGTGTTCTTAATATAGGGATGGAAGGCTTTTTATTATTAGAATCTAGGCAATTAATTTTATATCATTGTTTTATTAAAAAAAAATTTAAGGACAATTATTTTTCAAAATGGTTATGACTATCCAAATAGAGATAGAATGTGCATGCATGAATTTCTTTCTCTTCTTAAACTACTAGTGTTCTTAGATCATACAATGTTTCTTATTCCTTCTTACACTTATAATCCTCCTATTTTTTCTATGACTCCACAGTTCTCAAGGTATGAATGAAATTGTTGTCTACAAACCCTCCAGACTTATCTATATGACTATAACAAGGCAGTAATAATGGTCAAGATTTTGGACTAAAATTATTCTTTTCTATTGTCTTGACACTTCTTGAAAACCTTGAACACACTATAAAATTATTTTATCTTATACTTATAGAAAAAATTGTGGTTTATTTTAGCAATTCCCATATTTATTTTCTCATAATCCCCGAAACAAGTTATCTCAAACCATGAGAAGGTTTTGTATGCAGTGAAAATTAACAAACAAACAAAAGGTAAAGAAATAAACAAACAGATTTACCTTCTCTATAATCTCTTTCAAACCTCAAGTAATATCAAAGAAGATCTTGGACTTGTTTGATTTTGTTAATATTTGGATTTTGGATGCTCTTGATATTACTCTCTAAAGGAATTTGCAAATGCTATGAGCAGATTTCAAAAGGATGCAAATGTCAAATTGGTAGAAGTTGGATGTAATTTTCTCAAAGCTCTAGGGATTATTTTGTAAAGGAAATGGTATGCTTTTATAGATGAGGGTATAGCCATGACATGTGGATTTAATTTTGACTAAGCTCCATGTTAATGATTGAATCACTCGGGTTAGTAAGTAGACTTGGAAATGGTACTTACAGACTTACAGGGGTAGTATAAATTTAGAATAAGAGAAGTTACATCTTGAAATTTGGTTTCACATACAACTCAATAGCCCCCTCATTTCTAGGAATCTAGAATTGGAGTTCTATTTAAGTTGACTGAGCTGGTGAAGAGGAGTACAAGAGGATTCTAGGTGGCATTTGACTAGGAAAATAGGTTTATTTTCTTAATTAAGTAACTAATTTAATTACCTAGAATAATAGGATAATTAATTAACCAGTTATTTAATAAATGATAATTAACTTAGCTAAAGTGTGATGCAGATTAATTTAATCAAACCAATGGATGTGATATGCATGAGTAATTAATTTGATTAATCAATCATAAGGGGGTGAATAATAGGATGTGAATTGGGATAGTACTAGGAATAAGTATTTAAATTTGGGGTGTCTATAGTTTCCCCTCTTTAAAGTGCTATTGTGAAGTAATAGTGTTTCAAATATAGTAGACACATGGAGATCATCAAGTAGAAAGAGGAGAAGCATTTGGATGCCCTAACGAGAAGGATAATAGAGGAATGCCCCCTCAAGTAGGTGGGTGATGTAGCAAGGAGGTGGAAAATTGATTGATAGGAAGAAGACAATGAATTTGAACAAGGATGGAAAGAATTTTCTCATATCATGAGCATCATTTGGAGAGTGAAAATAAGAGCAACCTTTATTTCAATGTTCCACAATAGATTTGTCACCATGATCATGAAAGAATCAAGATGGTTAACCCAGATGCATGTAAAAAAACACACACACAACAAAGAAAAGATAAAAAGGAAAACTGTAGACACAAAATCATGCACCTGGGTACATTTCTAGGTCATAAGAAAATGTTGTGTATTTACATGATTCCTAGTAATTGACAACTCTCATTAGGATATTTCTTTGTCTTCTGCACTTTTATTGGCCTCATACATTTTTTACTCTTGTTGGCATTTGATTTTTTTATCTTTATATGGCTTCAGACTCTAGCACTCAGTTCAGACAGTAGCGCCAGACGCTCCTATCCTCTTGGGCGCTCATGTCCCTCTTTATCTTTTTCCCACCCCTTTTGGGCCTCTTTCACTTCTTAATTGCATTTTATTACCTTAGGTCAGTCTTTCAAGTTGTCAATTAAAAAATTCAAACAAGGGAATCATATAAATACATAGTTATGTTTTCAAAATGAGGGACCAAGCACTAAACATTACTATTATCACCTAAGCTTGCATTCAAAAGGCACCAAAAGCACTTCAAAGCATCCATTTAACATCCATTCAAGGGACAAACAAAGGTTGTATACTCTACATACACAACATAGGAAGGGAACGTTTATTCTATTCCATCCACACATTCTGCATCATTGAGAAAGTCTAGCCCAATATCTAGTGCATCTTGCACAAGGGCATCCTAGGGCACAATTTCTACACACACACAAGAACTATATGGAGTCTAAGATGTAGTGCAACGCTTGGTTGTAAGTTCACTCTTTGGGTGAGCGTTGGGGCTAGTCCGACTCCCCATTTTGCATTTTCCATTTTTAGGTTTGATGTGGTTTGTGGGCTTATGCGTGTGAACTTCTCTTTTGAAAGTTACAGGTACCTTTGGTAATCAAAGAATGAATATCATGCGATCAAAAAAGAGACAATAGTGAAACCCTACCGACACAAAAGAAATCAGATTTCGAGCTCCTATGCAGTCACATATGACACCCAGTTCCAGACTCCAGTACCCAGGTGCCTCTGTCCTCCCGTGGGCGCCCATGTCCGACATTGTTCGTAGATTCCAGATTTTACAGTGACCAGTGATGACTCTGTTTACTTCTTTTTTCAGCTTTTGCACCTGTTCAGATCACTTCCTGTTCATTTGGAAATTATCCAAGTCCTCTTACCTCTTCATCTTGCTTAGGGTTTTATATTTTACATGCTTTATTGCTTATGTCTTTACTGTATATTTAACATTTGAATATTGTACATTATAATAGTTACTCTACAATTAGATTTAATTCTATTTTTAATTAAATCATTTGGTGAACCCCATCACTTGAACCCTACCTTCTTATACTCTAGGAATTTTTGTGATCTTTCTACACATGGCTGAAACCTATTCACCCTTTAACCAATGAATAATTTCATAATCCTCCACGACCATATTGTTCCTCTTGAACATCCTAATAGAAAAATTAGATTTGAGGACTTAACTTGTTCAAGAACTTGTGAGGAGGCCACTAATTTATGCTAGTTGAGCTCAACCCTCTTGTATTCAACAATGTTCTCCATTCCTTATTGCCACTACAACACTCCTAATTCTACCCTCCCACCTACCTCTTATTGTTCCTTGCTTCTATTCCTACAACCCCTTAACATCCCTAACCATTTACTAACTATTGTTCCCCTCTTATTTCTCACACACTAAAAAACCTCTTCTTCTTCCGGAACTCAAGACCTAGCTTCTCTATATCAGGATCTACAACTTCAAATCCGTCAACTTTGGCAAGCTACTTCACACTCCTCTCCATCTCTTGACTCCTTATTTCTCCTTCATACCCCTTTTGCACCCACCATTTCTACTTATCCACTTCCTCCCAACTTCATTCAACCTAAGATTCCCACCTTCAATGGTCATGGTGACCCTCAAGAGCATCTCTGATCTTTTCATGTGGCATATCTTGACTATGTGGATGATCATACACTATTAGCTAAGCTATTTCCTAGGATTTTACAAGATTACGTCATGCGTTGGTTCTATGATCTACCTGTTCACTCAGTAAACTTCTTTTACATATTTATCTGATGCTTTCCTCACTCATTTTATCTATCAATATCGGCACCAAGATATCCTATGCACAACTTTCTCAAATCAAACAAGGATCTAATGAATCATCTAGCTAACTATGTTTTACACTATAAGAACAACCTAGCTAAGATGACCAATGTGCTCACTGATTCTGAATTGTAAGATATTTTTGTTCAAAGTCTCTTACCTCCACTTCAAGAGAGGGTCATCTTTGAAACATCTCCCTCTTTTGATCAGTTATGCCATACTATCAAAATTGAAGGAAAAATCTTATATATGGTAAATTAAAATATCATAATCATGCTTCATCATCATCTTCTAATCATATTTCAAGCTAAATCTACTTTTAAGCCATCTCCTAAGGCCACCAAAGCAAAGGCAACAGTTAATGACGTCTCTCCACCTAAAAAATATTTAATTGCAACCTCCAAAGTGTACTTTTACTAGGTTACCCTACGCACCTCGTTTCTATTGCCATAACTTATCGAAAGCAAATCATCACTCTTCCACAACCGCTTAATCTCAACCCTTTTGCCCCCTTGGCCGCAATTATGATGAAAATGTACAATGTGATTATCACCAATGTGTTGGGAACTCTACTGATCGTTGTTTCAAACTAAAGCATATCATTCAATATCTCTTTGATAGAAATGCACTCGAAATCCCTGAGCCTTCCACTTCTATGTCGGTCAATGATAACAAAAAAGCTAAAAATATTTAAAGACCCTTTTCCCAAGCATGACTAACAAGCTATTGATTCTTCATCCAATCATACATATTGTGTTGTGCCTCCTCCTTCATCAGGGCCTCTTGATTTCCTTTTTGCTTCTGTTGATGCATCGCCACCAGTCATTTCATTCTCGAATCATGATTATCATGCTACATTTACTTATGATTCATTGCTCATCAATGCTTCTATTGGTTCATATATCATCAACAATACTATGATCTATCCATCGCTTCCTACCTATGTATGCTTTGTTGCACTTCTTTTGGCTATCAATTATCCATTGTCTAATGTTAAATTTCCAGTTCCTAAGTCATATGGCTATGTTAGGCTTCCCATCATAGTTGGGCCTCTTACCATGTTTGTGCCTTTTGTCGTGGCACCTTCAATCAAAGGTTATAACATGCTCTTAGGTCTTCCTTGGCTCCATGTGCCACCCAATCCATCCCTTCCATGAACCATTTGTACCTCAAGTTCATTTACAACAAGCAACTAGTTACTATCAAAGGAATTCCACCATGCACACCATTTCCTAGACCCATTTTTTATGATACACCAGTCATAACATCTAGGCTTCCAAATCCTCTCAAATCTAAAACTCCTTCTGCACCTAGCTCTCATATTCATACACGACCTACCTCACCACCTTTTCAACCTCATCAATATCTTAGTACACATCGTCAACCTAAGTCCCCTACACGAGAATTAACCCCTCCACATAGATGTTCACCATCTCCTTAACCACATAGGTCTCCTTCACATGCACATACTATTCTCCCACACCACCGATCTTAGAGCATCGTCACATGCCTTTATCTCCTCAAATATCATGTGGAGGACCCTTGCCCTTCACTATCATCATATAGTCTTCTATCACTCTACACACTTGTGGGGCATAACTTTCTCCCCCCTTCCTATCATTCTCAATTCTCTCTAATGTCTACTACACACTTTTATGTTCCTCCTCATAATTTTACACACTTTCATACCTATTGATACACGCATTGTATCTTCATTACCCTATGACACACTCTAGTTCCACGCTTCATACTCGACTCCTGAGGGTATAATTCTGAAATGAACCTCACATCATCTATATCTCATGATCTATGCTTCATGGTACATCTTTCTAGCATCTACTCACACAACACACTCATTTCCCGATGAGGCACTCTTGTTCTATGGTTCATTCTTGATTATTGAGGGATATTTTATAAATGAACCTCATCTCATGTATTTCCACTGGGGGGCATGTTGTCCCTACCATCTTCACACTTTGTACCATTCCATCACACTCATACATTAAATTTACATATCTTGGTTGCATTTACTCTTGCTAGCTTATTCTACTTACATGTTACACTTTGTTTTCCATGTTAGATGGATTCTTAGTATGTCATTATCTTTCTATATATACACTTGCACATTCACTTGGTCTTTTTTGGTGAATGTAGATCTCTTACAGGTTCTTACAAACTGCAATGATGTTTGTCACTGTACCTTTTACCATGTCCCAACGAGGCTCTTGGGGGCATCTACTTTTTCTATCATATACGTACACATGTTCTATTGCTACATTATTCATTATTTCTCACTACAATTTACCTTACCTTTCGCTGATTTATACACGCTTTAACATACTACTTATTTTTCTAACATGTTAACAAGTGCTTCATGTGTAGCATTTTATTTGCAGGGACTATATGCCATCATGGTTGTCTGATACATTTTTCTTCTTGTTTTCCATTGTATGCTATTGTTTGCGGGCTATGCCTTATGTCTTGTATGATCATTGTATGTTTTTGGCCACTTTGGCCTTGATTGTCTTGTGACATTGTGAGCATGATGTCCCATGTATGAAACCTAATTTTCATTGTCTATCTTGTATGCACACTTGATTGTTGCATTGCATTTTTTTATGTTAGCCACTTTTTCCACTAACACATATCACTAGCCTACTTTTATTGCATGTGCCTTGGTTTATACTGTGCACATCCCATCCTCCTATAGGGATCCACTTCATATTAACATTTGGTCCTATCCTTTGGGCCACATTCTCCTACCATTTTTGCATGCACCCAAAACAAGGGGGAGACACATTGGGTGAAAAAAGCACCCCTACAACAGTACATATGTCATGGACATCACAATACAGTATAGAAAAACACAGGATATAGTCACAAACCAAACCAAAATTAGACTTGGATCAGAATTAAAGAGCAGACACCAGCACCCAGAATCAGACAAGAACACCTGGTCATTTGTGTCCTCCCCTGGGTGCTAATGTCCTAGGGGAAGATACAATCAATTTCTCATCACAACATGGTTTATAACAGGTTACAGAGAAATTTTACAATTATACACACATACCTTCAGTTACAGAATGCATTATATCTCCTACAATCAGTTGTAATCAGTAAAATCAAAACTAATTAGGGACAAAAGGAATAAATCAAGGACGTACCATCTACTGTGGTGCTTCTTGGACAGATTCATGGAAGGAGAGTAACATTAGACCTATCTCCCCAAAACTTTCTCTATTGGTGTGAGATCACCCAAAAGACTCGCACTTGGCATGAGATCACCTAAAAAAATCACTCTTAGTGTGAGATCACCCAAAAAACTCACTCTCCACAACATTTTAGGACATCTTTCTATCATTTACACTATTATACATCAGGTGCAGACTTTCCTTTATCACCACTTTTAGCTACTTATACATGCTTTACTTAGATTATTCATATAGAGGACTTCGACTACTCTTTTTCTCTTCTTTTGCAGGTCTATTCTTAATACACAAAAAGAATCAACCTACAAACACAACAACATGTACAAGATATGCATATGCTTCACCCTTAGGGTCCAATTCCCTTATCCTAGTCTCCATGCTTCATTTTTTAATCACTCCACACTTCACTTGTCCATTCAACACGTTATTCGCCGCACACTCTACTTGGATCATAAGGTACACATATTCTATCTACTTTATGTTATCGAGTATTCACTCAACAACATACAGTGGGAGCAAATGTAGACACAAAATCACACACTTGGGTACATTTCTAGGTCCTAAAATCAAATCATACTAGAATTTACATGATTCCTAAGAAAGAAAACTAATAACTAACAACTCCCCTTAGCCTGTTTCTTTATCTTTTATACTTTTATTTTCTTCATACATCTGTTACTCTTGTTGGCATTTGACTTGTTTTATCTTTCTATGGCTTCGAACACTAGCATCTAGTTCAGACATTAGCGCCAGGTGCTCCTATCCCTCTAGGGCTATGACCCTTTTTATCTTTACCCCTTTTGGGCCCCTTTCGCTTCTTAATTGCATTTTATTACCTTAGGTTGGCCTTTCAGTTGTCAATTACAAAATTCAAACAAGGGAATCATATAAATACATAGTTATGTTTTTAAAATAAGGGACCAAGCACTAAGCATTACTATTATCACCTAAGCTTGCATTCAAAAGGCACCAAAATAACTTCAAAGAATCCATCTAACATCCATTCAAGGGACAAGGGACTGCATACTCTACATAAAAAAACATAGGAAGGGGAAGTTTATTCTATTCCATCCACACATTTTACATCATGGAGCAAGTCTATCCCAATATCTAGTGCATCTTGCACAAGGGAATCCTAGGGCACAATTTCTACACACACAAGAACTACATGGAGTCTGAGATGTAGTGCAACGCTCAGCTATAATTTCACTCTTCGGGTGACCGTCGGGGTCAGTCTGAACTCCCCATTCTGCATTTTCCTTTTTAGGTTTGATGTGGTTTGTGGGCTTTTATGCAGGTGAACTTCTCTTTTGTAGGTTATAGGTACCTTCGGTGATCAAAGAGTGACTATTAGGTGATCAATAGAGAGATAATAGTGAAACCCTTGTGACATTGCAAAAATCATATTTTGAACTCCTGTGCAGTCACATACATCCAATTCCAATATCCAATGCCTAGGCGCTTCTTTCCTCCCATGGGCACCCATGTCTGACATTGTTCATAGATTCCAAATTTTTTCAGTGACTAGTGATGAATTTGTTTACTTCCTATTCAGTTTTCACACCTGTTTAGTTCACTTCCCATTCCATTTGGAAATCAGCTAAGTCCTCTTACCTCTTCATCTTTCTTAGGGTTTTATATTTTACATGCTTTGTTACTTGTGATCTTTACTGTATTTTAGCATTTGAATATCATACATTACAATATTTACTCTGCAATAAGATTTATTCAATCATTCAAATTAAATTAAATAAAAAACAAGCTCAATATGAACAATAGGTGCAAGCATCAGGTTATAAAGGAAAAAAGACGTTATCACACTACTTGTAATTTGTCCAAGAAGTAAACATCAACAATGCAACACAACTTTGAAAAAAAGAAGACAATCATCTATGCCCCTAATGTGTGCCACAATGATGATTAAGTAGATGCAAATGCCCCCAAGCACTGAACTTGTGAAATGCATGGGAATAATATCAGACTGGAAGAGTGGAGTATACTTAGAAACTCCTGGTGACACTCTTGGATCTATTTTGCAAATAATTTGAGAGAAATTTCCCCAGGAAAAGTTATATCGTGAAGGAAAAATAATTTTGTGACTTGCCCCAAGTAAAGTTAGCAATAATCCAAAGGGAATAAACTGATAGTTTTAAGATTAGAATGATCACTACAAGTAGATAAGAGTACGAATTTATCAAGATTATGTTGAAAGTTGAAAGAATCACTTAGCTAATGGTTTTCCAATTATAGGATTTTTGTGATAAGTGAATGTTTGTTCATCTTTTTTTATGATTTTTCTGAACTTTTAAAATGCAATAAAAAATTGTTTTGTGAATGTATGATTTTTTTATGGTTTTACAAAGTTTTATCTCAAAAATATGTAAAGAAGATTGGAGCGGCATGTCTGTTACACTTGATTTATTATGGATTAACGATGTTGTTGAAAGAATAAAAAAACATGTCAGACAAACCCATTATGAATAAGAAGGAACAACACCAAAGTTATATGTGAACTAGGATGCAGAGAGTTTTCCTTCAATTAGTTTACAACAAAAGTAAACAAAGTGCAATAAAATAACAAACTGAAAGAAGCAAAAACATCAACAATTTTGACAAACCGCTTAGTACAACAAAATTCACAATAAAAACATATAATGACACTTTAAATGTGTGCCACATTTAAGAACTAGAAGGATGTGAATGCCCCCAAGTGATAGCTTAGAATGTGAAAGGATTGTATTGGGCCAAAGAGTGGAGTGATGCTTAGATACTCTAAAAGCAACTCTTATCAAATCCCATTAAATTTTTATCTATATTGGATTAAAATATGAAACCCAAGTGTGCCCCAAGAAAATTTATATTAAGAAAGGGTAATTGATTTCCTCGAGCATAGATATACACCACAGGAAAGAAAAATGATTAGCAAAAGATGATCTAGAACGATCATGAGGAGAATCATCAAAAGTTGATATTATTAAACTGTGTTATACAGTTAATGAGATTTGATCAAACATTATCTGAATGTTTTATTTGATGTCATTTTTATACTAATTTTATTCTGAAACAATTTAATATTGTTTTTGTATTTTTAAAAATATTTGATTTTTTGAAAATCATATTTGAATGTTTTTGTATTTTTTAGAAACATATTTGAATGTTTTTGGTATTTTGTAAACATATTTGAATGCTTTTTTATTTTAACTTGGTAAAGGGTTGCACATTCTGAAACCATCTTCAAATAATTATGATCATTTCATTCCATTGGCTGAATGTAGACAATGTAATGATAAGATGTATCACTCCGCTCGTGACTCCACACAACTAGGAAGATGTGAGGGCTCATCACTGAAATCCAAAAAGGTTGTGAAAACTAGGTGAATAGTGATATGGATATGAATATGATGGGTGCCAAGAAACAAGGTCGCATCAATGATCTATGTGAGAAAAATGTGATTATTCCTCAGTCAAGATTATCTGACGGATTCCAAGATGATTCCGCTTTATAGGTTTTGATTAGACTTAGATCCATAGATAACCTACTTATTGACAAGATCTCGTTGAAGGAATTGTTTTCTATTTTAACATGAGAAACTAAATTACTTCTTAGGATATATATGATTAAGAACTTTTGATTCATATTTTTTGAAGACTTTATTGGTTAATTATTTTTGTGAAGGACCCCCTACATGCTGCCTCATGCCACTAGTAAGAGACATGGGCTCAAGGTTGAATATAAAATGTAGGCAAGTCAGGACACCTGCCCCCATTCCTAGTCTCACACTACTAGTAAGAAGCATGGACTCATCATCGAATTTGTGAAGGACGAAAGGTGTGATGATAGACAAACTAAAAATAAATAAATAAATAAAATCTTACAAACCTCGAGTAAGATCGTAGAAGCTCTTGGAATTGTTTGATCTTGTTGATATTTGGATTGTGGAGGCTCTTGATATTACTCTCTAAATGGATTTGTAAATGATACAAGAAAATTTCAGAAGGATGCAGATGTCAAATTAGTAGAAGTTGGATGTAACTTGCTCAAAGCTCCAGGGATGAGTTTGTAAATTAAAATGGCCTCCTCTTATAGTTGAGGGTAAGGCCATGAGAATTGGATCTTAGTTTGAATTGGCTCCAGGGTAATAATTATAATTATCTAAAATAGTAAGATGATTTGGTTTGTGCAATTGTAGCTTTGCAAGGGAAATCATTAGATTTGAATTCATCCAAGAAGTGGTTGCATGAGAATTATTTTTGCCCCCACTACTATAGGCTTCTAGAAGTAGAGTGAAGTTAGCTAAAATAATTTATTAAATAAATATTTTAATTATGAAGAAATAATTAACCATTTATTTAATTAATTGTTTAATTATATTAGCGAAAAGGTGTTAGGAATTTATTTAATTAATTCCAAAGGCATGGTAGAATTAAATTAATTCTAAAGTGTAGGAATATGGCTTAGGAAATAGAATTAATTTGATTAAATCTAGAAGGGGGTATTTAATTGATGGAATTAATTTAATTAATTCTAAAGGGGTATGTTCCGGAAAGGTAGAATTAATTTAATTAATTCTTATTGGATATAAACGGGATAGAAATGTGTATGTATTTTTAGGTGTCTACATTTTCCCCTCTTTAAAGTGCTATTGCGAAGTAATAACACTTTAAAGATAGTAGACACATGCAGATCAACGAGAAAAAAACCATGAAGAATTTGGATGCCCCAATGAGATATGATGGTAAGGAAATGCCTTCTCAAGTGGGTAGATGATGTAGAAAGGTAGTGGACGACTACTTGATATGAAGAAAACAAGGGATTTGAACAAGAATAGGAGGAATGTGCTCATAACATGAGCGTTATTTAGAGAGAGTGCATATAAGAGTGACATTTATTTTGTTTTTGCATGATAGAGTTGTCACCATGATTGTTAAATAATCAAGATGGGTAACCCATATGCATGTAAAACGAACACACATAGAGAAACAAACATATAAAAATGAAAAAAAAACACAACCAATATACAAAATAGGTACATGCACCATGGTTATAGAGAAACCAAGATGTTATCACACTAGTGGCAATTGGTCGAAAAAAAAATCAACAATACATCAAAATGTTGTAAAAGAAGGCAATTAGCTATGCCCCAAATGTGTGCCACAATGATGAGTAAATAGATGCAAATGCCCCCAAACATTAAAATTATGAGAGGCTTGGGAATATGATCAAACTGAAGAATGGAGTATACTTGGATACTTCTCGTGACACTCTTAAACGTTGGATCAATTTTACAAATGATTTGAGAGTAATTTCCCCGGGAAAATTTATATCGCGAAGGAAAAACAATTTGTAGCCACTTTCCATAAGCATAGTTAGGAATCATACAAAGGGAAGAAATGTCATATTCATAAGATTGGAGTGATCACTAAGGTAGTAGATAAAAGTATGACTTTATCAAGAGTGTTTAAAAATGTTGAAAGATCCACTTCAAGGTTTTTCCAATTGTAGGAATGTTGTGAGAAGTGAATGTTTGTTCAAAAAAAATTTGAATTTTTGAATATATGATTTTTTTGATGGTTTTAAAAATATTTTTTAAAAATTAATGCAAAGAAGAGGAACGGTGTTTTTATTAAATCTAATTTATTATGGATATACGATGTTGATAAAATCATAAAACAAACATATCAAGAAAACCCACTATGAATAGGAAGGAACTACACTAAAGTTATATGCAAACTAGGATGTAGATAATTTTCTTGAAATTGGTCTACAATAAAGGTAAACAAAGTGCAATAAAATAAAAAAAAGAAAAAAAAAAGAGTAAAAACATCATCATAATGTTGAAAAACTGCAACAATACAACACAATTTGCAGTAACCAAGCCTAATGACACTCCGAATGTGTTCCACATTGATGAACTAGACAGATATGAAAGACCCCGAGAAATAGATTAGAACGCAAAAGGATTGGATAAAGATGAAAAGCGGAGTGATGCTTAGATACTACAAAAATAACTTTTTTTGGATCCCATTGAAGTTTGATCAGTATTGGATTTAATCCATGCATGCCCCCAATAAAATTTATATTGCGAAAGAGTAATTAATTGATAACTGTGAGCATAGATATACACCACATGTAATAAAAATGATTAGCAAAGTATTATCTAGAACAATCATGAGGAGCGTCGTCAAATGGTGAAATTGTTGAACTATATTATGCAGTTGTTGAAAGTTGATCAAACATTTTCTGAATGTTTTGTTTGTTGTTAGTTTTATATTGTTTTTGGATTTTTGGACAGTTTAATATTGCTTTTGGATTTTTTGAAACACATTTGAATGTTTTGTGTTTTTAAGAAACATATTTAAATGTTTTTTTTAATTTTTTGAAACATTTTTGGAATTTTGAGAAACATATTTGAATGTTTTTTTAATTTTTGAGAAACATATTTGAATTTTTTTTGAATTTTTGACTCATTATAAGGGTTACATAGTCTGAACTCATGTTCAAACAATTGTAAGCATTTCATTCCATTAGAAGAATTTAGATGCTGAAATGATATGATGTCTCACTCCACTCATGACTCCATGTCACTAGGAAGATGCGAGGGCTCATCACTGAGAGCCAAGAAGGACATGAAAGCAATGTGAATATTGATATGAAAATGCAGATAATGGATGCTAAGACACAAGGTGTAACAATGATCCATGTAAGAAAAATGTAATTCATCTCCAATCAGGATTATCTGACTAATTCCAAGATGATTCCAATTTATAGGTTTTGACTAGACTTAGATCCATAGATGGCTTACTAAATGGAAAATTCCATTTGAAGGAATTATTGTCTCTCTTAACATGAGAAACTAAATTACTTCTTGGGATGTTTCTGATTAAGAACTTTTGATCCAGATTTAATAAAGTCTTTATTGATTTTTTTTTTGTGAAGGACCCCTACATGTTTCCCCATGCCACTAGTAAGAGACAAGGGATCAACACCGAAGACAAAATACAGGTGGGTAAGGACACCTACCCCCATTCCTAGTCTCACACTACTAGTAAGAAGTATGGTCTCATCACAAAATATTGTGAAGGAAGAAAGGTGTAATGATTGATTTATATTATTATTTTTATTTTATAGTGATTGACTTTCCCTGATTTATTGATATTGTTCTTATTAGGAAGGAACATTTTTCCCCAAGTATCAGCCTCATGTGACTAGTAGGATGCAAGGGTTTAATACCGTAGACTGCAATGGATGGTCAAAAGGTATGGGTAAATAATTTTAGTGCTTTATGTTAAAGAGAGAGATTATTTTAAAGGAGGGTTTTCCATTAGTAAGCTTTGAGAGAAAACCGTAGGTAAAAAGGTATGAAATAGTAGAAACCAAAACATGGATGATCCACACAATGCCCAATACAAATAAGGGTAACTCATGTCGTAAAGGTGAAGAAAGAAAAGATATGATAATTTTATGATACAATTAAAATGGTTTGAATTATGAGTTAACTGTGTAAGCAGCCTTCCCTAGTGCAGAGAGAACCCATGGAAGAAGATTGTTATGCTTCTAAGTTTTTGATCTTAAAAAAAAAACTTTAATGATGATTTTTATATGAATTTTTATTCTTTTTTTATGATTTTTTATTTTGCTAAATTTTTGCAGATGAAGGTTTCAATGGACACATCAAGAGAAAGGTCTATGTTTATGAAAACGGAATGCTCCTGATTTATAGACTTGGGTGGATGAGGTCCAATTCAATGGAGTGAATCAAATAATTTGATGAGTCCCAAGATACAATACTTGGGAGGGAAATGTCTAAGTCAAAGGATAGAATCAAATGATTTGATGATTCCTAAGATATAAGACTTAGGTAGACAAGATCCAAGTAAAAGGATGGAATATGAAGATTTAATGAGTCCTGATTTATGAGACTTGGGTGGACAAGGTCCAAGTTAAAGGAGGGAATACAAAGTTTCAATGAGTCATGAACTATGAGACTTGGGTGGAAAAGGTCCAAGTCAAAGGAGATAATCAAAATATTCAATAGGTCCTGGAGTATGAGACTTGGGTAGACGGTATCCAAGTCAAAGGATAGAATTGAAATATTCAATAGGTCTTGAAGTATGAGACTTGGGAGGTTGAGTTCCAAGTCAAAAGAGGTAATCTGAATATTCAATAGGTCCTAAAGTATGAAACTTAGGAGGATGGGGTCCAAGTCAAAGGATGTGTGATTAGATAATTATTCGATGAGATCAAAATTCCTGTGTGATGTTAGAGGAGGATTGTTGAGGAAGAGAATATGTTGAGATTCATATTCACTTGTGAGTGGAAGAGTGTGAGGAAAGAAGGATTGGTCTCTAGATGTATATCCAAGGTTCCTTATAGGTCGTAAATAGAAAATATTCAATGTTGTTCCTTCAATTTAATTTATTTGATGAAATATTGGCAATTAAATCATGAAAATGTTGCATAACGATATTCTTGGGTATACATACCTCGTAGAGTGTACGCATGTAGATGTATTGACATGTAGGAATCATCGTTGATGAAATGTATACAAGATTGATCATTTGAGGTATAATGGACATGGAAGGATACATTATTGCAAGTTTCCAAGCTTTTTGTGGTTATATTTCAAAAAAAAGACTAGAGATGTTAAGCATATGAGCCAAGAATGGAAAGAATAGAATCAGTCCCAACATTTTTTGATAATGGAACCTCTTATGTAGTTTCTACAATTATATCAAGGTTTTAAAGGGAGCCTTACAGAAAGGTCAAGCTCTTGGTTAATGTTATAAGGTTGTGTTCTGAAATGAGTTCAATGTATATTTTGACTAATGGAAGAAAATTTGAAGAAGAGATAGATTGGTTTTGATTAAGAGATACTTGAATTTTGTTTTCATGATCTCATTGGGTATTAGTATGTATAGGATGTTGGATAAAATTTAACTCTCCATTAGAAATTTTGGAAGTTTATGTGTCTTTGGTTTTTCTAGCTTCTTTATTAGTCTCTACAAAAATAATTTCAATGTCAAGTAAGTCTTGGACATAATTCTTAAATCATGTGCTTCTATTTATAGAGTGGACATCAATGCGATGAAAGTCATAGTAGGTATTGGGAATGTACCAATATGGATTAGGTCTCCCTTCAACAAAAGTTTTTGTAATTGTATATCTTATCAGTTTATCCTCTTTTAGATGATGAAATACACTAGAGATACTTTCTCCAAGGGGTTTCAATTGGCATTTGAATTTGTGTGGATTAGTGTCTTCACTAGGCTTTATGATTGGGTTTTTGGTTAACTATTCACTAAGTTGGGAAGTAACATGAGAGAGTTGTTTGGTCATCGCAGTAAGTGATTTGAGTAACTCATCCTTTGATGTCTTAAGGGAATCCACCATTGTAATGAAAAATGGGGAGGATGAGTAAAGGTGTGATAGAGAACTCAACCCTTAGTAAAGTGAATGCTAAGATGACAAAGGGGAAAATATTGGAAATATCGACCCTAGAAAAATGAGTGCTGAGAGGGAGTAGGTGAAAAGAGTTATTGGATTTCCTAAATATTAACACAATGAGTGTTAAGAGAAAAGGGACTAAAAGGGGTTAGATGTGCTCTACTCTTTAACAAAAATGTATGTTAAGGGAGAAGAGATTTAACAAGGAGAACACAATCAAATCTTAACAAAATGAGTTATACAAGTGACAAAAAGATGTGAAAACTTTAACTCTTAACAAGATGAGTGTTAAGAGGAACAAAAATGGGTGACTTCTCAACACTTTAAAAAATGAATATTGTTAAGGTATAAAAGGGATTGAAATATTAGTTTAGAGGACTCTTAGAAAAAATGAGTGCTAAGAAAGATGAAGAGAATTGAAAGGTTTTGTGACCTTTTACAAATTCAATGTAAAGAGGGAAGAGATGAAAGAAAGTTAGTTTGCTCAACTTGCAACAAAATGAAGGCTACAAGAGGAGACTTAGATACATAATGAAAGATGTTCAACACTTAACAAAAGGATTGTTAAGGAAAGAAACTTAGGAATGTGATGAAAATTCTCTATTCTTAACCAAATCTTTGTTAAGAGGGAAGAAACTAAACGATGAAGGATGTCAAATCTTAACAAAAGTATGTTAAAATAGGAGACACAAAAAAGAAATGGGATCACTTAAAGAATGACAAAGTGAATGTTGAAACAAGAAGTGAAGAAATGACGATGAGAAGGTCTGAATCTCATGAAAGAGGAGATAAGAGATGAAGGAAAAGTGATTGATGAAGGTACTCAAGTTAGATAAAATTGAATTCTTTAAAAGAGAGGAAGGAAGAAATATTGAATATGTTGACAATTCAACAAACGGAATGTGAAATTTGACGACGTAAGATGATGGAATGCTTAAAGTTCAACAAGATAATATTAAACTTAAGACTTATGAAAAATGAGGGATCAAAGTGATCATAAAGGTTCTTAACCATGAAAAAGTGAGTATCACATTGTCAAGACTTAGATGAAAAGGATGAAAAGTATCAAGTTTGGATATGGATGTCCGTAACCCTAGATTTATACTTGTTTATAAAGTGACAAGGTGGATGAGAGAGAAAATGGTAAATGATAAGAGTGGAACACATAAGAAATATAAAAAATTATATTTGTGAAATTTAGCCTCTACCTTAAATTGGATTAGTCAAGGTGTGGCTTCCTAGGTGGTTCTCTCAACTAGGTGTCAGTAGTATATCCAAGCAAGCGCAGTGCTATTGCTAGTTGTCACATTTACTTTACCCCCTTTGAAATAATGAGAAAAGATCTTTCTAAACATGAATCACACTGGGGTCATCACTACTGGATATCCATGACTCTAATCTCACAAAGTGTACTTGTGCTCATGTTTTATTAACTAAACTATAAACAAATTGAAACTATAAATCTACATAGCTTTAAAATCAAGTTAATCTAACAATGAACCATCAAGATAATATCTTAATCAAAATGTGTCTTCAATGCATAAATGAAACTAACATGCTAAGTTATTTCCTACTCTCTATGATTGCTAAATACAACTATGAACCTATGAATATCATAAGAAATCAAAATCAAGTGGTGGAGAACTCAAGAATCGAGAATGGAATATCACCAAGAATGGATACAAGGCCATTTTGGATCTTCCCATATTACTCAACTTTGAGTGGATGGGTGCAAGATGAAAGAGCTAATCCAACAATGGATAATTCTCAAAACCAAATACCTATAGTTTACCTTAAGGTAAATGCATTTTTTGTGTAAAGATGTAAGGAGCTTGGTCCTTTATATAGATTGAATTTTGGAGAGAGATGTGCAACTTGGTGCATGTGGGATAAGGGTAAAGCGAGATTAGGAATGGATAAGTTTTCTTTAGATAAGTTTAATTTTTCATTAGAAATTATGGGAATTGGGAGATGGTTTAATTAAG
Organism: Taxus chinensis; assembly: GCA_019776745.2. NCBI lineage: Eukaryota > Viridiplantae > Streptophyta > Pinopsida > Cupressales > Taxaceae > Taxus > Taxus chinensis. Next base: position 975,196,212 of record CM034146.1, on the reverse strand, counting down.
AAAGGGTGATTAATTAATATATAGAAGAAAGATTATAGAAGCTTATTAGAGTAAAGTTAGTGTGATTTGAGGGGTATAAGAGAAATTTTATCCAATACATGAATATTTATGGATTTAGAGTTGTGAGCGTAATTAATTGACTCAAGTAGAAGTGAACACAAATTAATGAAACGTTTTTAATTGACATCGTGAATGATAGGAAGGTTAATTAATTTTAAAAAGATCATTAATTGACAAATATTAAGAGGAATGTTAGCTAATTAGAATAAAATCACTAATTATTATGAAAACGACAAGGAAGAGGATAATTAGTGTAATTTTAGTATTAAAACTACGTAAGTAAATTTTAGGTGTCTACATTTTCCCCTCTTTGGGGTGGCGTAAGTGATGTCACTTCAAAGATAGTAGACAAGTACAGACAAACAAACAAAATTAATATATAGAAGAAAAATTAGAAGAATGAAGGATTCCCCCTTGAGTGTCGATGGAGTGATGAAAGAGGTTGATCAACGATCTTAAAGATGAAAGAAAAGGATAGAAGAATGAATCCCTATTGCCCCAAGTTTCTTTGGAAGAATATCTTTGATAGAAGAGAGTGAAGAAAAAATGAAGATGAAGGGAGATGGAAATAGCTATCATCTTGTTGATGTAAAAACCAACGTTATATCATCATTTTTCTTATGATCAATTTCATCAACCCTTAATGAAATATACACATACAAAAAAGTGTGTCATAACATGAAAAGCTATGATAGGAACATTTGTTCATTACCAAAAATGTTATTGACTCCATGCAACATACATAATGCAAAGCAATACAAGAAAGTACACAAGCTAACCTAACAGGGAAACAAGTACAAACACACATACTCAAACAAACAACATTCAAGACAGTTACACAAATGTTTTTGTTATCAAGATTCAGTTCCCATATGTTTAATGTAATGAAAAGGGTCAATGATGGTGCCCCAAGAAAGGATACATGCAAGGGGAATAAATGGAGGAAACTTGGGTCATATGAAAAATAATTTGTGTGCTATGAAATAGTACCCAAAAAAATTTTGTGCCAAAAATTACAGACATAGTAAGCAAACTAACTTTGTTAATGGAGGTAGATCTAGATGATCCACAAGTTGTTTGCAAGAATAATTGAGTACTAAAGAAATATTTTCTATAGGACAATCATTGATGTTTGGGTACAATGTATTTGATACAGGTTTTAGTTACGTGCATACTTGTTACTAATTTTTTTGATAGGATTTTTTTTTTACGGTTTTTTTACATTTTGATGTTTTACCAATGTTTTTGGATTTTTTATTGTTTGTGAATTTTTAGAGTTTTTTTGAAAGTTTTCCAAAGCTATGTACATGAAAAATGAAGATGCAAAGATTCCCTCGGCGAGAGGTGAGAATGTACAAGGGAAAATCTTGCGCATATATATAAGAATAATATATGTTGGATAAAGGCCAAGGTAGATAGGTTCAACATGATGATGAACTCAAACCAATGAAGTGTTAGGAAGGAGCAAGTGTGCCTCTAGTGTAAGCTAGCCAAGAAACATATGACAGAAAAGAAGGAGAAAAAAATTATTAAAAGGGGGAAAAGGTTCTCGTAAACATGGTAAAAAGGCAATCTTACACCTATGAATGTTCTGAACAAAGTAGAAGAATAATGTGAATGATATGGAAAATATGGAAAATTTAGCTAGAAGATTGGCGATGACAAAGTGATTAGCCAAAGGCACAAACCATGAGACAAAATACGGACTAAAGCAAGAGTTTGAACAACATCCAAAAAAAGACACTTGGTAACATACTAATCCTATTAGCTCATAGAGATACAATGTGTGCACGTGGAAATTAATTAATTCTTGAAGGGAATATTTGATAGAAAACAAGTGAAAAAATGCTAGCCAATGTGTAGGAATGATTTATTCTGAAAAATGATTTGTGAATGGAGAGTGGAAGGAGAGCCATAAACTGCTTCACTTCCATCCAAACATCCATAGCCCCGACAGAGATGCATTTGATTATAGTCGCAACATTTCTCTATTGTTAACCAAGCATTCATAGCCCTGATAGAGATATTGGAAATACCCCAAGAGAGTTATATATCAACTTTCTTTTGATTTTAGATTTTTCTTTGTGATTTGATTGATTGATTTGGATTGATTCTTTTGTTTTCTGAAAACTAATTTCAGCTCTATTAATTTGATAAGGGGTTAAAAACCACTGATGGTATGATGGAAGGATGTGGAAGTGATTGCGATGACGAAATTGGCTAGTTTCAAAAAATACATCCAAAAGTTATTCACAACAATTTTATTAGATGTATGACAATGATATGATCTCTAAGAGGTCATTCGTTCTTTAATTTACTAAGGTGATGAAATCCCAAGGTCAAACGGATACCATAGAGATAAATGCCACTAAATGCATGTGAATAGGCTAACCAAAATATCGTTGAAGGGATGAAAATGGTGGATGACTTGCAAAGGAATGGAAAGAAAGGGAAGAAATAACATCCATGCATATGTAATACCTAATTGCAATGTATGATCTTTATACCTTTGATTTGTTTTTGTAATGTTTTCTCATTTTTTTGAATTGTTTCGATTTTTTTTAATATTTTGATGGTTTTGTGAAGGGAAAACCATGAAGGGAGAAGGATATTAAGATGAATGATTGGGAAGTTGGGACCAACAATTTTACTCTGTGTGATAGGATCCAACAATGATTTTAGTGATTTCCTTGATAAGGGAGACTATGAGTTTTTAATTATCCAGAGTGATATTATCTCCAATCTCGATGACCGTGGTGAGCTCATATTCAATAAGTGACTGTGACTCATTTTTCAACATGGATTTTGTATGTGGGATCTTGAGTTCCTTATTCATAGGCTTATGTACTTTGCATCATACTTGATGGGTACATTGGTGTGCATGATTGAATTGCATTTGATTTTTTAACTTTATGGTTGTTTTAATTTTTAGGATCTTTGGATATCTTTGGAATTTTGATCTTATCTTGATAAATAAACTATTTGGGTTTCGTATAAGCTAACACGTGATTTATTGGATCCCTAGAAGTGGGAGAAGAAAGAGGATGTTTATGGTTGATTAGAGGAATGTGAGAAATGATGGTGGGCTTGCCCCAGTCATTAACAGAAGGATAATATGATTCATGAAAAGGATACGGTCCAATAATTTAAGAGGATGGGTTACCAAGAGGTGTCCCATAGACTGAAGATGAAGGTATATTAGGATGTGGCCCTAGGATGGAAGAAAATGGGCTACCAGGAGGTGTCCCATAGATGGAAGATGAAGGACTACTAGGATGTGGCCCAAGTATAGAAGATGGTGGGCTACGAGGAGGTGTCCCATAGATTGAAGACAAAGGACTACTAGGGTGTGGCCCAAGTATAGAAGATGACGAGCTACCTAGAAGTGACCCACAAATAGAAGATGAAGGGCTATAAGAGGTGGCTCGCATATGGAAGAAGAACATGGGCTACCAGGATGTGACCCAAGATGATATTTTGATTGGAGAATTGTGATATGTAAATTAATGATTGGGAGATGATAAGATAGGACAAGGATCAATGACAGGAGTTTCTCCATGTAATAGGGAATGTGAAAATGGAAGAATAAGAAGAGGATCAAGTTTTATGGTCTTAGGATCTTCCGTTTTATTCTAAAAAAGGAATCAACCTCTTCCCCACAATACGTGAACACATCAAGGTTAAAAGAGAATACTTTCTCATGGTCCTCTTGAAGGATGTCATCGTGTATCCTCATGAATTCTATGATCACTTATTCATTCTGAAATAAATCGATTGGTATGAGTTGTTGTTCTTTGATTGTGGTAGATTGATTAGAAGAAACATGTCCAACTGGTGTTGAAGATTTTTGGTGATGATTGATATAATAATATGACTCAAGAGATGAAGTAGACTTGGATGGAGATGTATAGTGAGTTGAAGAAGATGGGGACCTAGAAGAATTCATTATTGGTTTCCTTAGAAGATGACATAATCTAGGTAGACAAAGAGGGTCACGTAGTCAAACAATATATTCTGATGTAGGAGTCAACTTAAATGATTGATTAGAGGAATTTCAAGTCATGCAAATCTTTGATGGATGAAGAGATTATTGATGTGATTAATAAAGGGTGTCCTATGAAGAAAGGGGGGATAGCGATGTGGGATTTGCATTAGATGTTTGATAGAGGGCATCCTATGTAGAAAGGGAGAACCACGATGTAGGAGTTGAGTTAGAGGAATGATGGGGAGAATTTGTGGTGATACAAATCCTTAGAGGAGGAGAATTTTTTTAAGGAGGTTTATTACTCCCTAGAAGTAAGTTGATTGAAGGAATTTCAAAAGAATAAGAGGAATCTGAAAGATAGTTCACATTAGAATCCTCAGAAGATTTAGAAGAATCATAAGAATACTTTGGATTGGAATCAAAAGAAGAGTGGGGGAACCTGAATAATAATTTGGATCAAAAGCATTCAAACCATACCACTGACTATGAGATGAATGTGGGGAACAGGGTACTCAAATGATTTCTCCAGCACGAAGAACCAAATGGGGTTTAGTCATGATGGGAATATTTTGAGGTAAATGCCTAAACCTAGGTTCCATATTGTCATAAGCATGAGGATCCCTATGATAATTAGACATTTTTGGGTCCAAATGAATAGACCTAGTTTGTATGATTGAAATAATTCATATGGAAGGAAGTTATGTGTCAATTTGGGTAGCATAACGATGACCAATTAGAAATTTTGCAAACAAATAGGGGATGTTTGTGTGATTTTCCAAAGGGGATCTAAGGAAAACATACATAGTGGTGACTCAATTTTGATAATCCAACAAGGTTTGGACAAAAAATTGTGAGTGTGAAGGATCAAAGTATCAAAAGGATTGTCCTTATAAAAATAAATTCACAAGATGAACAATCACAAGGAACAATCATGCAAGCTCAAAACAAATATCCAATCTATAAGGAAATACTCCATATGCAAAAATTTATCTCAATGATAGTTCGACGCAAGATGATCTACTCAATGTCAACACTTACATCAAGTTTAAAATAAACAAGGTGTAAGTATTAACAAAGGGTTGAAGTGATTTCCAATCAAGGCATACTATAACCCATCTAAATACAAAGAAGGCCTAAATCTCAAAAAGTGGAAGTTACAAGTGCGAGCAACGCAAAAATTCCACTTAGATACATTTAATCAAGCTTTGCGGAAAATAAATATATTAGTATCGATATGATCTTGATACAATGTAAACAATTGTAACAACACTTTTCAAGGTTGATGCAATGTTTGGAAGGAGATAAAGTTAAATTATACCAAGGACTTACTAGTGTGTGAGCAACGTAACGATACAATCTCAAAACTTACACCCAGTTTACAAGAAACAAGATATAAGGATCGAAATTGTATCAATGTGATGCTAGAAAAGTAACAACTCAAAGGAAGATTGATGATGAGAAATCCTAGTTACAAATGAGATATCTTGATGTGGGTATCAAGACAAGGCTATCAAGATGTGAAGACGTACCAACACACTTTTAACATTTACCATCCAATCTCAAGAAAGAACGAATGTAAACAAGTGCAAAAGTGGTGGACATAATCAATCAATAGCACATGCATGTTTCTCCTCTTTTGATTAAAAATATTAACAAGATAGTTGTTGACTATTATCTTTGCAAATGAACTGTCAGAGTCGTGGGATACCTTAGGGAAGTGGGATGGGATACCTTAGGTAAGTGGGACATGTTCCCTAAGATAACCTCCAAATTTTAAAGAATTTTTCTCTTCTCTATGGTGTGAGATAAGGTTAGAGGAAAAATGAAATAAAATGCAAAACTAACTAAGGCGATGCGCCAAAACGGATCCTAAAGAAACAGAGATGGATCTTGGAAAACTAGTTAAAATAGTTCGAAGAGAGTTTTAGCATGATCTACTATTTTTAGAAGTATTTTATATCATCAAAGGCTGAGAAGGTGTAAAACATAATAATATGTAGATGATAGATACATATAGAAAATCCAAGGGAGTATAACACAATAGATCTTCAAATTTATCTAAAAAAATACTAGCAGTGAAAGAAGAAAGACACAAAATATTGAAAGCTATGATACACAGAACAAGAACTCTTTATTTATAGAGAAAATGATACATAAGGCTGATATGGCACAGATTACAACTTCCTTCTATAGAAAAGTCTTGTTAAGACTAGCCAATACAATAACTAAGCTTAGAATCCCTTTCACGGCTCCAGTCTACTTTCTTTTCGATATTTTCCTCCTCCTTGGTCCTAGATCATAACATTCCTTTATAGATCTTCTTGGCTCTTGCTTCAATGTCTGGAATCAGACCTTCCACTAATAGCATTCAATTTTCTTACAAGATTTTTCATTTTCGGGTCAATATCTCAACTGCCTGTTAGTGATATTTCTCATTGCCTTTAATTCATCCAACTTGGGCTCCTTCAGTTGGTGATGGTTCTTTGCTTTTCTGGGGTGTTAGGAAATAAGAGATAAAATATGTGGAATAATGCCTTACAGAATCGTAATAGTAGAAACTAATATGCAGAAAATATTACAGATCTCAAATAAAAGTGCAGAATAAATAACACAACACAGAGAGACAAGATTTAATGTGGTTCATCCAATTTGGGCTACGTCCACCAAGAATCACTTGCTCAAATTTTATTACAAGCCTCCACTCTCTCAATACAATACCCAGATCCGTTTGGAGCTATGCTCAACAAACTCTACAGAATTCACACCCGAATTCAAAGCACATATGCAATACATTTGCTTGTCTATGTGTCATATGCATAAGACCATATAAATAGACAATTGCTTAAGTAGTTTGATACAAAAATGTGGGTATCAAAACCATGGGCAAAAAACTGTGGGTATCAAAACCATGGGCAAAAAATCATGGGTATTAAAACAATGGGTACCAAAAAACCATGGGCCCAAAAACAACCCATAACGGTTACCCATTACCCATGGGTTAATAAACCACCCATGAAAATTTACTTTAGGGGATTAACCCTCGAACCCCCCTGACCCGCTCACTGACGAGCAGGACCACCGTAAAAATACCCGAGTGTAACACATAGTAGGTGTACCACACTCTAACATGAAAATAGGCTCCACAAACATAACAATCTCCCACTTGGAGACTAATTTCCACTGAGAAAGCTTCTCAACCCTTCACTGTCATCCGCAAAGGCCAACCAAAGCTGAACATAGCTTTAGTTTATCCCTTGTGACCACCTTGGTCATCATGTCTACAAGATTCTGACTGGTATAAATCTTCTCCAACTTCAACTTATCTTCCTCCAAAGCTGTCCTAATGAAGTGATATCTCAAATGTATATGCTTCGTCCTGGAGTGGAAAGTAGAGTTCTTAGCTAGGTGTATAGCACTCTGACTATCACTATGTAGCTTACATTCCTCCTGCTTATGCCCCAACTCCTCAAGCAATTTTTGTAACCAAATCATCTCTTTTCTTGCCTCTGTGGCAAAAACATACTCAGCCTCCGTGGTTGACAAAGCCACCAGCTTCTGTAGTCATGAAAGCCAGCTCACTGTTGTCCCACCTACAGTGTAAATATAACCTGTCATGCTCCTCCTACTGTCAACATCTCCAGCCATGTCTGAATCTACATAACCATGTAAAGTGGTGTCTAATCCACTATAGCACAAAACTGTCCCCATGGTCCCTCTCAAATACCGAAAGATCCACTTTACTTCTTGCCAATGCTCTTTACCTAGATCACTCATAAATCTACTCACAGCTCCCACTGTATGGGCAATATCAGGCCTAGTGCACACCATAGCATACATCAAACTGCCAACCGTTGATAGTAAGGTACCTTGGACATCTGGTTTCTTTCCTGCTCTATCTTGGGACACTGCTCCTTTGATAACTTAAATGGCTTTCCAAAGGAGTCCCAACTAGTTTTGCATCCTGCATGTTAAACCTATCCAATACCTTCTTAATGTACTCTTCCTAAGATAAAGTCAGCTTCTGTTCCTTCCTATCCTGAGTTATCCTCATACCAAGGATTTTTCTAACTACCCCCAAATCCTTCATATCAAAGGATTCACTTAGCTGTTTCTTGAGTACTTTTATTTCCTACATGTTTTTACCTGTAAGCAACATGTCATCAACATACAAACACAGGATAATATAACTTCCATCCTCAAATTTCTTTGTATACACACAATGGTCAGAATGACAACTAATATAACCTTGCTCCATCATGAAGCTATCAAAATTCTTATACCATTGACGTGGAGCTTGTTTCAAGTCATACAAGCTCTTCTTCAGTTTTCACACCATCTCCTCTTTACCTTTGACTTCATATCCTTCTGGATTTGCTGCATATATAGCTCCTCCTCCAAATCACCATGGAGAAATGCAGTCTTTACATCTAACTGTTCTAAGTGCAAGTCCTTTGCTGCCACTATTCCAAGAACAGTTTTGATAGAAGTCATTTTTACTACAGGAGAAAAAATCTCATCAAAATATATACCTTGTTTTGTGCAAACCCCTTGACCACTAACCAGGCCTTATATCTTTTCTTTCCTCCTTCTTCATCTTTAACTCTGTACACCCACTTGTTCTGCAATGCTCTTTTTCCTTCTGGTAGCTTCACCAAATCCCAAGTCTGGTTCTCCATGAGAGACTTATGTTCCTCATCCATGGCTTGCTCCCACTTCTTCCTGGCATCTACCTGCATTGATTCATCAAAGCTCTCTATCTCTCCACTATCAGTGAGTAATAAATAATAAAGAGAAGGAGAAAAATGTTCAGGTTCTCTTCTTACCCTAGAAGACCTCCTCAATATAGGAGTTTGGGGTTCCTATTGAGTAGGTTCCTGAACTGATTCATGTGTCACTTTCCCATCCGGAAGATCCTCTACTACTGCATATTCTTTCTTGGATTCTTCCCTATTTTCCTGCAACTATTGCTTATACATGACTTTCTCATTAAAGACCACATCCCTAGATTGAATGATTTTCTTGTCCTTAATACTCCAACATTTATATCCAAAGTCATCACCACCATAACCAATGAAAGTACATTTTTCTGATTTAGCCTCTAGCTTAGTCCTATCATCCTTGTCTATATGAACAAACACCTCACATCCAAAGACTCTAAGAAATGAATAATCAACTTTCTTACCATACCAAGCCTCCTCAGGTATGCCTCCATCCAAGGCACTTGAGGGTCCTCTGTTTATCAAGTACACAGTTGTGCTCACTGCTTCTGCCCAAAAAGAAAGAGGCATTCCTGCATGTAACCTCATGCTCCTAGCACATTCCATTATTGTTCTATTCATCCTTTCTGACACCCCATTCTGTTGTGGAGTTCCTGGAACCATCTTTTTCCTGCGGATTCCATTCTTAGAACAGTAATCATCAAATTCATTGTTGCAATACTCCCCTCCATTATCTGACCTGAGACATTTTAGCTTAAGACATGTTTCATTCTCTACCAAGGCTTTCCATTTAACAAAAGTGTCAAATACATCAAATTTATTTCTAATACAATAAACCCAAACTTTCCTTGTTGCATCATCAATAAAAGTAACATAATAACTTGAACCCCCAAGAGATGATACCTGAGCTAGCCCCCACACATCAGAATGCACCAGCTCTAACTTACTCTCTTTCTTTGTAGTCCAACCTTGAGAAACCTTACTCGCTTTTGTTTCCCATATATGTAGTCCTCACAGAACTCCAAACCTATTTTTGTATATCTAGGAAAATCCTTCTTTATGATCTCCATGCCCTTATGGCTCATATGACCAAGCCTATAGTGCCACAATGTTGTATCTACTTATGAAGCCACAAAATTACAAACATTAGTGCTATAAGTGGTTAAATACAAGGTTCCAACCTTCTTACCTCTTGCCACCACAAGAGCACCCTTGGTAACCTTCCAAGAGTCCGTTGTAAATATCACAGTACAACCATCACTTCCCAACTACCCTACCGATATCAAATTTCATCTTAATGTAGGCACATGTCTGACATCCTTCAATAGCCATGTATTCCCATTCTACATCTTAACCTGAATAAAACCTTTTCCAACTATACTGCAAGGCTCATCATCACCAAGAAAAACATGCCCAAAATCTCCCTTGAACATAATCAACAAAATAATGCCTATGTGGAGTAGCATGGAAAGAAGCCCCTGAATCTAAAACCCAAGATTCAGATAATATTATGCAAAGAAAGAATCAAAGCATCCTGACATACATTACCCGTTGCCACATTTGCCTCCTTGTTTTCTTCATGTTGTTTCTTCTTGTCCCGAAGCTCCCAACAGTCCTTCTTTGCATGCCCAGACTTTCCACAGTGCCAACATACTATCTTGCTTTTGGATTTTGACCTTGCCCGATCTTTCGATTTTCCACGGCTTCCTCTATTCTTCTGTCTCCCTCTAGTTTCCATTGTCAAAGCATTCCCTGAAGTAGAAGATTCCCCAGAGCTTTTTCTTCACATTTCCTCGCTTAGAATCACCCCTACAACATCCTCAAACTTCAACTTTGAGTTAGCTGGAACCGAGTTGCTTACCGCCATTACCAGGCTATTCCAACTCTCAGGTAAAGAGCATAGAATTAATAAAGCCCTAACTTCTTCATCAAATTCTATTGTAACCGAAGCTAGCATATTTACAACCGTATTAAAATCATTTAAATGATCTGCTACTGAACCATTCTCAGACATCTTCATATTAAACAACTTTTTCATTAAAAATATCTTATTAGAGGCAGAGGGTTTTTCATACAACTTCCCTAATGCATCCATCAGTTCTTTTGTAGTCTTTTCCTTTGAAACATTAAATAATACCGAAGATGCAAGACATATCTAGATCATTCCAAGTGCCTTCCGGTCCAACAAATCCCATTCCGCATCTGTCATACTCGAGGGTTTGTTCACCTTCTCAGACAGTGGAATATAAAGATCCTTCTGATAAAGGTAATCTTCCATCTGCATCTTCCAAAGACTGAAATTCTACCCTTTGAATTTATCAACCCTAGATCTTCCATCATCTGCCATAGCTCCCACTCAAGATAAAACTTTCCCTACGATTCAACACTTCAGCAAACCAAACCAGGCTCTGATACCAATTGTTAGGAAATAAGAGATAAAATATGTGGAATAATCCCTCACAGAATCTGCAACAGTAGAAACTAATATGCAGAAAATATTACAGATCTCAAATAAAAGTGCAGAATAAAATAACACAACACAAAGAGATAAGTATTTAACATGGTTCACCCAATTTGGGCTACATCCACAAAGAATCACTTGCTCAGATTTTATTACAAGCCACCACTCTCTCAATACAATACCTAGATCCATTTGGAGTTATGCTCAACAAACTCTACAGAATTCACACCCGAATTCAAAACACATCTGCAATGTTTACTTATCTATGTACCATATGCACAAAACCATATAAATAGACAATTGCTTAAGCAAGTTTGATACAAAACCGTGGGTATCAAAACATGGGCCAAAACAAAACCATCCCATAAACCTATGGGTCAAAAAAGACCCACCCATATGAGAAACAATGGGTACCGAAAAACCATCGGGCACAAAAACAAGGCCCATAAAAAACCCATTACCCATGGGGCTAAACCACCCATGAACTTTGCTTACCGGGGGCTGCCACCCCCGAAACCCCCTTTGACGAGAGAACCCTCTGGCTGAACCGTACGATACCTTAGTGTAACACATAGAAGGTGTACCACACTTTCTAACATGAAAATAGGCTCCACAAACATAACATAAGGGGAACCCTTTTAAATTATTTTACCTCAAAAATTCAAATCCATGTATTGGGAGAAGTAAACATGGCCTTCAGTTATGCTCATTACAATATTAGATACCCTTGCACCTATTTCAATGATTAGAATATAATGATTCAAATGACCATAAAATTACATTACAAGATAAACAATCTTGTATCAAGAGAAATTCATTTTAAAGAATGCGCTTTGCAGTTAAAGATCAAAATGAGTTGTTTCCACACCCTTCATACACCGTGTTCATTTCATAATAACCAAAGTATTGTCATAGAAAATATATCAAAATAATGACTCAACCACTTGATTTAAATGGATTTTAAATGAACACTTCTAATATAGGAAACCATGTATTGTGTCCTTGGAGGGTCAACCTTATGTCTTGGCACAACATTTTCAAGCAATCACCTACCAAAAATGGATGTCTTTACCTAATTAAAACAAACTTGTGCATTACCATAATTTCAAGTCCTATAAATGTATTAATTTGATCTAAATTTTATTTGGCTCTTTCATTAGTTTTTGATATCCTTCACACATAATCAACTCTATTATTGACTCAAACAACTGCAATCTTACACAAATACACTATTTATCAGTACTGATTAAGGATTATCCCTCTACAATAATGGACCTAAAAACCCTACAAATGAGTCAACATGTACATATATCACATAATATATCTTTGAATTTTTTCTAACACAATTTACGCATCTTCAAACTAAACCTTATGTAAATCTACTGTTATTTTCCTTAGTTTTACAATGAATATACCATTACTGTTTTCCCACCCCAAAACTCCACATGCCTTGGAACTAATCAACTTTATGAAATCTCAAAGACCATGTATACTATTGGAAATGCCATGAAACTTTGATTCCCACATCACATGCCACTATTGCATGAACTACTTTGATGACAATACAGTTTGGAAAACCTTTTTTACATGAATTAAGCATGACAAAGGAACATGGTTACTTGCTTTGTCTAAGGTCACTATATAATGGCTTCTGATTCACAAACATTGCTTTAATTACTTCCAATTATGACCTTGGGAATTGTGATAGAGTCATCGTTCTTCAAATTGAGCATATTTGTATAGTCATGATTCCTTCAGGCATATTTAAACCTAACATGTGATTTCTCAAAATTTGTGTTTAGATCCCTATTTCATTACAACCAAGTCATAGTTTTCCAAGGACTACAGGGATGAAAGGAATGTAGGAATTATCAAAGATGGCTATTACGTATAGCACTGGGTGCTATGTGAACATTACATCATTCATTCTGATAGACACAAACCAACAAAATGCATGTTTAGAACCATGCGATAACCAAAATAAATAAAGATCATACTAGTCTTAGTAGATGACAAGAATGAGGATTAAAATAACCATGTGTTCTTATTGCTTGATAATTTTCATGCATTACAAAGTAAAAATTGATAAAATGTATTACCACATAATTCCTGGAAGGGGATGTGAACTCCACCATTGAGTTTTTTTCTATGCAAGAATAACAGGAGAGGCCTGCAGTTGTGTGTGTGATAATGTCTAACCATGATTACAATCAGTACAACCCTGTAACATATCATCTTAATTGGAGATGCTAGAAGAAAGAGTGAAGTGACAAAATAAAGTTTGGAAGGTTAACCACCACTAAATGTCTTGGTTAGTAAGAATCTAAAACAACCCCAAATTAGACTCATCCAATACTTATGACATGTCAAGGAGGAAACATATTTTTCAAATCGAATTCTGATTTGGATACTTAACTCCACTTTGGGCTGTAAGGATCTCATTAATGGACCTACTCCATTTAAGAAGCATATGGGAATAAACTTTACCTAGACCTCTGAAACTTAAATTTTAGACTCTCCATGGCACATCAAAAGCTGATTATCAAATTCCAATCATATCTCAATATTTTATCAGCCCAATGGCCAGCTTTAATACGCCCTATTCAAAGTTGTGTATCGGGTCACTAAATGTTCTAGGGTGGGAAAACCGGTTTAAAAACAAGCCAATTTTGATTGAACCTCTGTAGGTTTTTGGGATTTATTATAACACTTGTCTAAAGCTGGCTCTCTGATATTTTTGGGTTTTTTTAATTAATACCCAGGGCTGAAATGGCTATCTCAATGGTCAAATTACATTGTAGAATGAAGTTTATTTGTTTTTTTCTGCATCTCTTCTTTGGGGTTTCCTATTTTAACCGAGGACACATGGCAGTTTTGCACTTGTTTGAGAACCACTCTCTCCAATTAGTTCCTTAAATATAGAGTTTTTATCAATATTTAGTGCTCTTTTGAATGCTCACTATGAATTGACTATACAACTTATTTTTTGTCCAATGATGTTGAAGAGACTGGATTGCGTGTGTCTGGCTGTAATCTTGAATATCATCAAACTTTTTGGAGGAGCTCTCATGTCTTGATCACTTGGAAATCTGCAGTATGATCTTTGGACTGTTCAACAACCTCTCCATTTTTTTCAGCCTGAGGTTCACTGGCGAATAATGGAGATTTATTTCGAGTATTCACTCTCTCTGGATCTCCCTATCTTTCTGTATTGCCACTTGGACATGTTTTCCCCACCAACACTTTTGTTTATTCCCTTTTTAAGGCCCACTTAAAAAACCTTTTGCAATCTTTTTACTATTTTCTACGTGGAGGGCCACTTGAGTTTTAGTCTGCCTTGTCACTGATCTTGGATTTCATTACCTGGCTTAAATCCCTAGCTGAAGACTTTGTAAGGACCAAAAACATTACATGGGGCTATGGATGTGTAAATAATCCTAGTGCTTTATTTGAACTTCCCTTCTTGGATTCAACTTTGGAAAAGCATCGTTTTATCATATGGCTCTCTCCATTCGTCTTCTCCATACTTAGCCAATTTTTGGACTCATTCTAAATTGTTTTGAGCTCGAAGACTTTGGATCTTCACATTTTCTTAATCCGTTTTCTTATCCCCTGGCCTCTTTCCATGATATGCGGGAATTCTCTATTTTTGAGCCCACCTGTTACTCGTATAATGGATTTAAAGCCCGAGTTTTCTCAAAAAAGGCATTTCCTGAATTTATTTTACACATGATTGAATTTAATCTTTGCAAAATGCCTCTTCCACTTCCATTAAAAATTCCTCTTGTAATTTGTTTTTGGGAATTGAACACAATTTCTCAGGTTCCTTCAATGCGGGGGCATTCTGATCCAATATTTTTCTTGGGGGATAAATATGGATAACAATTTGGTGACTGTACGTACCCAAAATTATAGGGTACTATACCACTGAAACGATGTTACACAAGCCCCAATGATGATACAGGTCACCTCGTAAGGTTTTCAGATCCAGAAAAGCTCACAAGTATATGTTAGCATCCCAAATGCTTTATCCTTGTTTAAGCTTTGTGTACTTCACTTTATCCTCTACCTTTCTTTTTCTTAGCTTTTTGACCTTTAGTGATGAAACCACCACCCTGCCAGGGCGGCGGTCCTGTAACCATCGCCCTGCTCAGGGTGGCGGTCCTTTACGCGTTTTCCAGCACATTTTTCTTGATCACGACTTGTGTAATTTTCAACTTTTACCAGCTTTTCTCAACCACTTTAGCTTGTATTAATGTTTTATGTCCCCTGGAATAGTGTTTCTTCATTGTTTAATGGTGAAAGAGTTCTAATGGGAATTACCTTTTGGTGAATGTGAAATCTATAAATAGCTAGCTTGTTTTCAAGCAAATGGCCCCTCAAAACTTCTCAATTTCTCATTTTCCATTGTTTAGTCTTTCAATTCTTGCTTAGATTTCATTTTGTTTTTTCATTTTTTGCATCCATATTATTTTTCCTTTGCTGTTAGAAGCCATTCGATCTTCTTGCTTCAGTCTTGTTCATTGTTGTTCATAAAAAATAGTTTAGAGCAGAGTGGTGTCATTTGTAGATTGAATCCATTAAAGTTGCAGGTTGTGTTCTTCATAGAAGGTAGATTCTAAAATCTCTTGGTACACTTATTTTGTATTCCTGCAATAAATCCTACTAGGAATTACATACGCCAAGCTCTGTCACTTGCACTGCTATCCCTCTCCTACTCGCATTGTATTTGATCTATATCCAAAGATGCCATTGTTCAAAATAAATTTTTCTATTGATGCTAGCATTTACACACTCTTTTGGATTCATGTGAACACAAAATAACAATGAGATCAATTTGAGGGGACAAATTCATACACTACTGGATTCCGCCACTGTTATGACAAATTCTAGGTTTTATTTGTCAAAATTCTAGTTAAAATATATCAAATAGAGTAGTGAAATATTTTATCTCAGTTAAGCTTCACTTCTCAATATTGTCCAGGGAAGTTATGGAAAATGATAGTTTCTAAGAAGCTATGATTCATGTTCCTCACTTCTGAGGTAAGATCAAGAATCTTTTCAATTAAGTTAATTAGCTGTCTAGTTATCTAGGATAAAACTCACACATTTACACAGGTGAAGTAACCACACCGGGTTATCTCGTTTGTTTTAATTTTGTTATTATATTAGTTGTCATTTTTTGAATATATTAGATTAGTTTCTCTTTCAATTCCATTCAAAATCTTATCAAAAATAAAAAAATATAAGAGTATATATATATATATATGTATATATATATATATATATATATGTGTGTGTGTGTTGTAGATATATCTCACATAGTTTAATTTCATTTCAGTTAGGCTTATATTGATCTTGTATGACAATCACGGGACCTAGAGATCCCAGGGAATATGTTTTGAGCCAATCATGCCTCAACCAAATACTGTTGCAGCTATAACTAACATAGACCAAAATCTCAGAATTCAGGTCTTCCAAACAACAACAGACCTACAAGAAATCAGCTCACAATTAAGGGGATTAAACATAGAAGATGACAAAGCACACACGTTTTGGTCGAATCAAACAAATTATAGATTGCCTTGATAGATATCTGTATGAATGTAGAAGGAAATGAAAGAGGGGAAACATTCGGTTGCTGATCCACTAGTCCCTTAGCCAGACGTAGGAGACCTCCTTGTTGATATAGACACTAGCTTACGTATCCAAGTTGCCAGAACACATGTTAGGTACTTCGACAAAATCATGTAATTTCTAGTTCTAAACATAGAGGACGATAAGGCATATGACTAATGGATACTCAGAATTAGGAATTGATTCTTCACGTGACCATAGGAGGTCCACAACAACCATGAACTTACGGTTGTGATCCATAGGTCCCAAAACCCAACGGGCCTAGCAATCAATCCAACGTTGATGCTAGTTTGTGAACATTAGTGTTTAGATCCTCTCGACTCCCACCAGATATTATCATACAATTATCATTATTAAACGTAGCATCTAATCAAGCTAAAGATTTTTGGACTAGACCATAGAATCATCCATAAAACACCAAAAGATCCACTGAATATTTAGCCATGCATTTTCATGACCTTATCGGGAGACATATACGAAGCACCCATAGGTTATCTTCCACGTATTCCACAACCCATAGATCGGATCATGGCAGAGCTTGATATTGATTGGAGCCTTTGAGCAGCTATCCTTCATGAACGATCTATCACACTAGTTCAGGTTAGGAAAACCTTCTTTGCCTTAGATTCACATAATCCCACCATTGGCATGTTGAAGACATCTAAGATCACCTAACTAGTTTATCTACATCCCACGTGTATTCCATCCCTACTGGCTGTCTCGGCACGACCTCAAGGAGGTCAAGTATGTGAGGAAGAGTTACTTGTAGATTATCATCCTCGCATGTCACTTTTCCATTGTACAAAATTGGTGAACCCGATGTGAAACAAAAAACTGCTTCACCTTCTCTACCTCTTTAGCCTTCACATTAGCTTTATCAACAAAATAGGTAAAACTTACGTAAAATGAAACAATTGCTTTCACTTTCACACTCTTCTTTTTAGTTTTATCCATCTTCGCTTCTTCTTATTATTCTGTGGGTATTCATATACCCCCTGAATATGTCAAGATTCGATGCATATGACAGACCTCTCCTAGGTCTTGAAGCATACTACGATCAATTAAATAGACAACCATCACCCTCACTCTCAGCATGGGGGGACAACTATTCAACTAACCGGTTTTCAACACAAACTCCACCTCAAAGGACTAGATATAGTTCTTCTTTCCAAATAGAGGAGTTGGATCAGCTCACTCAAACGTAAAAACCAGAGCCTTTAGGCTCAAACAACATGACACTCACTGGAGAATCTGGTTCATCTCCTCGGGTGTTGCTTAGACCAAAAATTAGTAGACAGTCAGATCCATATCTATTTTTAGATAACGAATACTTAGCACATTATGCTAGGAGTGAACAACGCTCTCAAAATATGTACCCACCTATAGGAGGTTTGTAAACACAACCCGAGGTCTTGTTCCAAGAAAACACCCCCATTCCTCCACCTATAGGAAATGCCCTCGGTGAAACTTGGCAGGGCAACGATCAATTCATAGTTGGGTACCATATGCCTATACAACCTCAAGGTATACAACCAACACCACTAAGGAAAAATACCATGTCTTCACAAAACAAGGTCATCTCAGCCTTAGTTGAGAAGGTTAGAGGGTTGGAACTTGCTCAAGCAAATCAAAATTGCACAGTTCATGCAAGCAGGAACTTCCAATCCTCCACATCATCCTAGCCAAGTAGACCTCCTCACAGGAACAGGCACGTTGGGCATGCCTCCTCAGTATGTACAACAAACACAACTAGAACTATGTTTTCTAATGCCGCTCCAGTTGAGAATATGATACCTCCCAGTTTAGTACAAAACAACCCATTCCTGAGTAATGCTCCTCCATACTTAAACATGTATTCCAAATCACCACAGGGAGATATGTTCTCTTCTCCCAGCATGTTTGCTCAACCACAGGGATTTCCTTATGCCCCTGCAAATATATATGCTATGCCATATCAACAACCCATTCCACCTCCACCCCCCTCAGCAAGCACCATCAATGGTCGAAACCTATGCGATAGGGACTTATTCAGAATATTTGAAAGAACCTTTAGACTTCACTATACGAAGCATCATGCTTCCAAGACCTCTCCCTGATCTACCCAAGTACAAAGGAGAGGGAGACCCAAATGCACATATTAAGGCCTATGCCACAGCCATTCGAGAACTGCTCCCTTGGGATGGAGTTGTTGCTAAAATATTCCCCAAAAATTTAGAGGGTATTGCCCTTGATTGGTATTACAGAATACCTAAAGCCTCAATACATTCATTTAAACAACTCATTTTAGAGTTCATCAAGGTGTTCAACATGAACAAATTGTTGAGAACAAGAATTAGGGAATTCTTGCATATTAAACAAGAACATAATGAATTTGTTGCTAATTTCATCCAAAGATGGTGTACAGTCCTCTATTCTTTAGCAAGTGCTCCAAACATGGATCGGATGGAACTATGTGATTTATTCCTTCATTCTCTCAGTAGAGAGATAAAGGAAGAAGTCCAGAAGTTCCCACTAAGAACTTATGATGAAGTGCTCGAGAGCACTCTCTGAATAGATCAAGCTAAAATAGATAGCGATCGCAAGACATATGGAACAAATGGAAGGTTAATCATCCCCAACCAAAACACTACGACCTATCCTACTACCACAAACGCCAATCAAGGACCTAAAATCCTTAACAAAAACCATGGAGTGACAACAGATGGAGTGACTGACCAAGCTAAAAAAGAAAATGTTGTAAATTTTCCACCACCAGTTAAAAATCAACGAAACAACAATTTTACCCCAACAATCAACGTGGTGGATTTTAATCGTCCCCAACAAAAAAAACAAGAACAAAAACAACGGCAGATCTAGACACAAGGTGCAATTCAAAACTCAACTGGATATCAAAACCAAAACCAAAACCAAAGGCAACAAACGTAAAACTTTAATGCTAATAGTCAACAGTTTAATTAGAGTTTTGGACCACAACACGTACCAAACTAGCAACCTAGGAGTTATAATCCCAACTCATATTGTGGTTTCCAAAAAATTCAAGGCCATGACACTAGGACTTGCCATGATTATAATAAGTTCATGCAACGTTTTCCAGAAGAACAAAGACAACTCTTCATAGATATGTTCTTAATAGATTCTGTGACACCTATGCCAAATACTTTCACAGGGGTAGTTTCCCCTCAAAATGCACCTCTTAAGATCTTCAATGATCCACTTCCAAATCACAATAACAATAATAAATTAAATCCAAATGGGATGAACAAAGGTGTAATGACAGGAAATAATGATCATGAAGCCTCAACTTCACTAAATCCACCTGTCGCACCACAATTAGGAAATTAGCCACGAACCAAGATAGTTGGTCTAGTGGAGTTAGATACTGAGTTGCACGTAGAAGCCATAACAAGAACATGAGAATATTCTTCTCAACCAAATCCAATCTATCCACTAGAACCAAATAACATTCAAAAAACGTTGGTAAAACCCATATGTGCTTATGATTTAATTAATGACTTAACAAAGACCTTCTCTCACATCTCCTTTTTAGAATTTTTGAAAAACTCTCCTACCCATAGGGCTACTCTTTTATAAGCACTTGGTCTAGGTCATTTAATTAACATCACTCCACCTCTCGAAACACAAGTAAACCACATAGAATTCGATATCCACCCTCTAGGGAAGCCAGATAGGGATACCGAGTTTATATTCGACATAAACAAAATGCCAACAAATGCTGAAATTGCACATAGAGGTGATCTCAACCTTGCATTTATAGGTATGGGTTTACAATAGTTACGTTAAACACACAATGGTTGATGATGGGTCAGCAATTAACATTGTCCCCTTCTCTTTCCTTCAAAAGCTAGGATATGGAGAAACAAACTGTTCCACAACAAGAAATACGCTAAGAGGTTATGATAGCCTTAAGGCTACTTCAATTGGGACTATAATATTACCAGTCACCTTAGGACCCAAGACAATCCTCACCGAGTTTTATATCATAGATCGGGAAACCAACTATAATATGATCCTCGGTCGACCATGGATACATCACATGAAAGCAATCCCTTCTACGTTATTCCAGGAAATAAGATTCTTACACCTAGGAAAGATATTCGTAGCAAAAGGTGACCCAAAACCATGTGACATACACCTAGCAGACCTAAAGAAAAGAATAGGTGTTCACTCTGAGTTTGAACTCCCAACAAACCAACTTAACAAACCAATCGACTCAAAACCGGAAGAAAAATTAATACCTACAATAGAACTAGAAATTATGAACCTAGTCAAGGGCATCTTAGCCCTCAAGGATGAAGCTAACGTTATAGAAACAGTGTCATTAGGAACTACTACAAAAATTGTCGAATTACTAGAAAAAGATCTACCAATTTTCCTACCATTTGATTCCACAGGTATGGGATGTACCATAGGAGTTGGTTCTCTTCCAGCAAAGAAACTTTGCATGGTAGAAGTAACCGAAAGAGAAGAAACAGATGCAAGGAATGTCCCAGCATCTATTTTTCCTAGTAAATATTGGAGTCTTCACTTTGATGGAGCTAAGATGTCGCTATGGAGCTGGGGCAGGTGTGATCTTTACTTCTCATGAGGGAAAGATCCTACCTTTTGCTTTTAAGTTAAAATTTGAATGTACAAACAATGGTGCTGAGTACGAAGTCCTCCTCCTTGGCCTCATCATAGCCAAAAGGATTGGTGTTAATGACATCAGAGTGTTAGGAGACTCGTAGCTAGTTGCAAACCAAGTCTTTGAGGTATATGAAACTAGGGCTGAACATTTACAACTATAAAAAATAGCCGTGTTAGAATCTAAGCAAGGGATTCAACTTCATATCAATTGAAGCAATCCCACAAGAGAACAAACCTTCTCGCAGACTCAATAACAACCTCAACTTCCCGCTTCACCCCAAACAACAAGTTAGAGGACACAAATTTCATGGTATAACTTTGTATTGAACCATTGGTGAAGAAAATATCAACGAACCCTCTTCTAACACATGCAACTGAGAATGAGTCTTCTATCTTACATCATGTTGACAGTGATAAAGTCACTTTCAAATATCTAAACACCTATGCAGAGCTAGAGCTTGCTCACCGTATAGTTGATCTTTCCCTAATACCACACTCCTCTTCCTACTTTGGAAATCCCATGGTAGAATCTCCTCCACAGAAAGATCTTGATATCTACGAGATAGAAAATGGAGAAATCTTGGAACTACCTCCAGCCCCACTTGAATTTGAAGAAGGTAACACTTCTTTGATAAAAGAAACCACTGACATAAACATTGGAATGGAGGAAGAACCAAAATTTTGAAGTTGGGATCCTCGTTAACTTTGGAAGAAATAGAAATAAACACCCAAATCCTCAAAAAACATTAAAAGGCTTTTGCATTTAATTATAAAGAAATGACGGGTATCGCACCACAAGTTGCAGTACATAATCTCGTCACTAAACCAGATGTGAAATCAATTAAATAGAAGTCAAGACCAATGAAGCCAAAAGTGGCTCTCATGGTAAAAGAGGAAGTAGTAAAACTTCTCCAAGTAGGATTCATCAAGCCCATTGACTATTCACAATGGGTATCTAATATCGTTCCCGTCCTAAAAAAGAATGGAAAGATACACATTTGTATAAATTTTCGGGATATTAACAAAGCTTGTGCCAAGAACGATTTCCCATTACCATCCATTGACGTTATCATTAATGCAACAACTGGATTTGAACTACTGTCCCTCATGGATGGGTTCTTAGGGTACAATCAGATTAAAATATCTGAACAAGATCAAGCCAAAACTACATTCATAACTCCCTAGGGAACATATTGTTACGTTGTCATGCCATTTGGTCTTAAGAAAGTCAGTGCACTACGTATCAGCGTGCAATGACTTATATATTCCATGATCTTATCCATAAAATTATGGAATCATATGTGGATGACTTGTTGGCCAAGGCCAAGAAATGCTGTGATCATCCGGAAGTGCTCCGTATCATCCTCTCACGACTAATTGAGTATGGTGTCACATTAAACCCAGAGAAGTGCATGTTCGGTGTAACAAGAGGCAAAATTATAGGATACATTATATCCTCACGAGGGATTGATGTTGATCTGGCCAAAATACGGGTTATTCTCAAAATGATCCCACCTTTGGATGAGTTTGGAATCAGGTCATTTCTTGGGAAACTCGATGCAATCCGAAGGTTCATCCCAGATTTAAGATTTTCCATTCATCCAATCAATAATCTACTTAAGAAATATTATAGCATCGATTGGACTGAAGATTGCAACAAGGCCTTCGAAGCAGTTAAGCGCTTCTTGTTGTCACCACCCATGCTAATGCCTCCCAAGTTATACTACCCTTTGATCCTATACTCACGAGCCACTCATGTCTTGCTGGCCTGCATGCTGGCTCAAGAAGATGATGACAAATGAGAACACATAATCTATTTCATTAGTCAAACGTTGCTTGATTATGAAACACGTTACACATAGGTAGAGAGAGAATGCCTTGCCATAATTTTTGCAACAAAACATTTGAGGACATTACATGTTAAACCAGGAAACAAGGGTCATTGTAAAGATAGACCATTTATGAACATTTCTCACACAAGGATCTTTATCTAAAAAGGCTGTCTGTTTCATAATCCTAATGGGAGAATTTGAATTAACATTCATAAACCAAAAATCCGTTAAAGGACAAATTATTATAGACTGGTTAGTTGAATAATCCACTAGATGGAGGCAAGCTGATAGATCTAGAATTTCCCGATGAATGTGTAAACTTTGTCAAAACTAGACCCCCCATTTCTACATGTCCTTGGTATACTGATATCATCAATTTTATCACGGACCATACATACCCAGAAAGTGCCACATCATAAAAAAGAAGGCGGTTACACATTATTACCGCTAAATATGTTGTTTTAGACCAAGTACTCTATCGTAAAGCCTTCGACAACATACTTCTAAGATGCGTCAACATAGAAGAATCCAAGAGGATTCTTCATGGATCCCACAGTGAGATATGTGAAGGCCACTTTGGTGGTCACGCCACCGCTCACAAAATACATCGGATGGGCTATTTTTGGCCCACTCTCGAACATGACACAGTGGAATTTATACGTGAGTGCCAAAAATGCCAAGAATTCTCTCACGAGATTCACATGCCAACACAATCCTTGCAACCAATAGTAACTCTGTGGCCCTTCTCCATGTGGGGTCTAGACTTGATAGGGAAATTCTCTCCCTCATCAACCAATGGCCATAATTTTATAATCACAGCCACGAAATATTTTACCAAATGGGTGGAGGCCATGCCTCTCACCACTATACCAGGTTCGATGATTCCCAAATTCATTTTGAACCAAATTATCTGCAGGTATGGTGTCCCACAAGTAATTATCTCAGATAATGGCATGTCCTTTAAGAATGACGAGGTTCGTGAGCTATGTAGAAAGTTCAAGATAAACTATCACATGGCCTCTCTTTACTACCCTCGAGCCAATGGGTAGGTTGAAGTGAAAAACAAAATGTTGAAAGCTATTCTCCTCAAAGTAGTCAAGGAGAACAAATGAGATTGGCATTTGAAACTATATCTGGCCTTGTGGGCCCATCGAACCTCAATAAGAACACCAACAAGAGCAACTCCTTTCTCACTGGTATTCAGAGCAGAAGTAGTTCTCCCACTTGAGGTTGAAATACCCAGTCTCTGCATCACATTACAAGGGATTTTGGACAAAGAAGCTTACAGGGGGGCACGCCTCTCTCAACTAGAAAGCCTTGACGAGGCTGGGTTAAATGCTGAACAACGGCACAGAGCGTATGCTGACAGGATGTGTTGGCAGTATAACAAAAAATTCTGATGAGTGAGAAATATATGAAGGAGATCTAGTTCTAAGCCTAGACAACCGGATCGATGAGAAAACTGGTGAAGGAAGAAAGTTCCGGCCCAAATGGTTGGGCCCATACCGAGTCATGAAGGACTACGGAAACGGTGTGTATCTCTTGTGCACACTAGAAGGTGAGGAATTTGGTGAAACTGTCAATTCCTTGCACCTTAAGTAGTTTTATGCATAAAACATCAAAGTCATTGCTAGTACATTATAGCTACCTACATTGCATTAGTATTTTAGCTGACTTCATTCTGTCCATTTCACAAAAATGGTAGTCTCAGGAGCTTATTCTTAAAAAAATCTATTACAAATTTATGAAGATATTGGCAAAAATATTCATATCACATCTCTTCAAACATCATCAAACATTTTCAAATCTTCTCATCAATTTCGATAGACAAACATTGACGGAAACCATACCAAGGCCTGCATACTTGGCTTTGCTCTTTCGTTCTACTAGGTAAAGTTGTCCTTGCCAACGGTCTGTTCTGGAAGCTTCTTAGTGTCACATCTATCCCTCTTAAAATATCTTAGGAATGAAAGGATGTCCCAAAGTAATAGATCAGAAATGTCAAAATCAAATGAAATCAAAAGCACCAAGCAAACAAAATATTTTATTTTACACACTTATTTTCCCCATCAACCTTCGGTGATAAGCCCACATCTCTTACCGGTGATGTGAGGTTGGGAAAGGAAAGAAGTGCCCTTACTCGCCTATATCTTGCCTTTGGTGACAAACCCATGCTTCTTACTAGTAGCATGAGGCAGGGTGTGGGGGGTCCAGTTACACAAAGTAACAAATCTTGGTATGCTAAAAACACAAGTCAAATTATGTTAAGAGAAAGTAAATATCCAAACATCCAAATTCTAAATAGATCAAATCCTCAAAACCATATTTTGTCAACCAGGTTGCCATTTATGAATCTAAGTCTAGATAAACTGAAAAGTAAGTGGCCTTCTAAAGCTTGGTAGTAGTTCTGAGTAGGGTGGGTGTGTAGGTCCAAATTTGGTTCTTATTCTTGGTTTGTTTGTCTCTCATCATTCCATTCAATCAAACTCACACAACTTGTGCCCTTCCTAATTCTTGGTGTTGAGCCCTCGCGTCTTACTAGTTGCGTGGATTTGGGATTGGGGCAGGTTCATCTCTTTATCACTATGCATTCATCACGTTTTGCCAATATAAGAAGGAATTACAAACAGTTTCCCAAAGAGTTCAAAAGTTCAGTACTACCATATGTTAGTATCATCTCATATCAGCATTGCAAAAAGCATATAGAGTAAAACATTCTATTTACTATCATTTATTGTCCATTTCATACTTTCTGGAAACATGAAAAGTCAAATATTCTAAAAATATCTGAAAACACATCTGGAAAATGAGTCACAAAATTCAAGATACCAAGAGTGTAGATCCAAAGATATATATATATATATATATATAATCAGGTTTCATGTATACAATGCCATCATGCACTAGGCATGGTCAAAACGCTCAATGAGCCTGGAAAGTATAAAAATACTCGTATAAAAAACCTAACAAAGGTCACTACAGAAAAGAGCCAAGTGGCCTCTCAATCCCTATGGGATCCCTCAGAAGGCGCACAATCACGTCTAGGACTCCGGCTACGCCGAGCGCTCTGAGTGCACTGAGGGCTCATGCGATCCTGAACAGTAGCTGTAGCCTCGCTATGAGAGTGGCTCCTCGTCATCAAACGCTCTGCAGCCCTATACCCCGGCCTCTAGGACCTCCCCTGGCATCCCGAAGGGAAGTCTACCATCTTGGCACCACATGCCAGAAGCAGAGGCAATGTAAGCAAGGTCGATATTCCTGACCGGCTCTCAATTGAAGGGGTGTATCTCTACCTGCATCCTGTAGATAGCTCGGCATGAGTCTTCTCCTGTAGTAGAGCAGGAGCATCAGGGTATCAGTACATACCTAACCCCATCAAGCCCTACTATGCCACTCATCAGCGTGTGGCTCTGCAAATCCGCAGTGAGAAAATAAAGCCACCGGCTGATGCGGTGCCCTAAGCACCATCATCCCTGTCCATCTAGCTGCCCTGACGGCCCCAGGATCCACTGCCTGTATGAACCTCCTATAGAGAGGATAATGCAACTCATAGACAATTCTAGCTAATAACTAAGGTCGGATGGCAAAAGAAGTTGTCCCTGTAATCGAACTCACTCGGTATAAGTCGTGATAGGTGGTCCCAAGTATATCGGATCCCCAGGCATAAATCTGGGATCCATGCGCCTGCCATCTGTATGATGCTGGGGGGCCAGCAGTAGAGCAAAGTCTCCCCTCCCTTATCCCTAATCAATCTGGGAAGCAAGGATGGCCATCCTGGCCACGTGGACTCAAAGGGATGGGAAAGTAGGTCCTGAGAACAGACATTCACTCCCTTCTTTGAACCACTAGAGTCACCTGCATCTCTGCATATAGGTGGCTCATTGAGTCACCTGAGCTCTAGATACTGTAGGATCTCCTGAAAGTGTCATGCCACTAATCGGGATTGCTATCCTCTGGTCCCCATCCTGACTCGGGTGATGGTCCACTGTCCCCTAAAACCTGGAAATCTCCTCCTCTGTTCTAATCTGCATCCTAGTAAGAAAATAAGTCAGACTCGGATGTGACTGGATAGTGCAACATGGGTCATCCATTGCTATGGGCAGGATACCTGACCTTTGGAGAGTATCTTGCAAAGCCTAAGAGAGTGCATCTGACACTGCTGGAAGCCAATCACACTCCCTCTCTCGAGTTCCATCTAATGTACTCACCCTTCTTGGCTGCAATACACCCAAAAACATGCTAGGAGTAAGCAAGTTAGTGTCAACCCCGGATTGCATAGGAAAAATCCCCTAAAGCAAGTCCCGAACACTGAAAATGCAAAAATGAATTCAAAATAGTGTTATTTTAACACTCTGTAGAGGACCCGCATGTCAATGTAAGCAAGGCCGTAACTGCATGAGACCACTCGCCTTGAAAGGCGGTGGTGTCGTAACCGCCACCCTACTCAGGGCGGCGGTCCTGTCCCACGACTACAAATGGGTCGCATGCCCTAAAAATGCTCAAAAATGCAAAAATTGACCATTTTAGCTAAAACAAAAGCCTACCCATTAGGTGTCCCCCTAAGAGACACATTTAAAACTAACATTTCTAAAAATAACCCCCCCACAACAAAGATTTCATCATTTTAACATTTTGGGTGCAAAAATGTTAAATCGAGAAGAACTAACCTGAGATCTTGTGGGTCGAGGTTCTGCTTGTGGAGGCATGATCACTATCTCGCTACAAACGTTTCGACTATACTCTCGTTGAAAACCATCACCGTGGGTCCCAGAGCTCAAAAACTATCAAATCAACATGCGTGCAAATGAATAGGAAAATAAGCCCGTTTTATATATATATATATATATATATATATATATATATATATATATATATATGGTGTTTTGACTCATTTTGAATGCCCCTTTCGCAGGTTTAGAGCATCTGACGGAGGTAAGTTCTTATCCCCATGTACAATGGTAAGTCCTCATTTCATACTAATTTAGTATTTATTTTAAAATTTATTTTATCTATTTGCACTTGAGTCCTCTTTCCATTTTACAGGTAGCGGGAACTTGGATGGCGACATTTCAACACACGGGCATGTTAGGTATAATTTCTAGCTTCCCATTTTGGGACCGCCATACTCGGACCCACCATTTTATGCCTCTTCATGGTTAAAACACTTCTCTGAGGGGGCAATATGTACGTACCCAAAATTGTAGGGTACTGTACCGCCAGAAACGATGTTACACATACCCTAATGATGATACAGGTCACCTCGCAAGGTGTTCGGAATCCAGGAAAGCTCACGAAGTGTATGTTAGCATCCCAAGCACCTTGTCTAAGCTTTGTGTACTTCCCTTTATCCTCTGCCTTTCTTTTTCTAAGCTTTTTGACCTTCAGTGACGAAACCGCCGCCCTGCCAGGGCGGCGGTCCTTGTAACCGCCCCCTGCTCAGGGCGGCGGTCCTTTACGCATTCTCTAGCACGTTCTTTTGATCACGACTTGTGTAATTTTTCAACATTTACTAGCTTTTCTCAACTGCCTTAGCTCGTATTAATGTTTTATGTTCCCTGGAATAGTGTTTCTTCATTGTTTAATGGTAAAAGAGTTCTAATAGGAATTACCTTTGGGTGAATGTGAAATCTATAAATAGCCAGCTTGTTTTCAAGCAAATGGCCCCTCAACTTCTCATTTCCATTGTTTAGTCTTTCAATTTCTTGCTTAGAATTCATTTTATTTTCATGTTTTGCATCCATGCTAGTTTTTCCTTTGCTGTTAGAAGCCATTCGATCTTCTTGCTTCAGTCTTGTTCATTGTTGTTCATACAAATTAGTTTAGAGCAGAGTAGTGTCATTTGTAGATTGAATCCATTAGAGTTGCAGGTTGTGTTCTTCACAGAAGGTAGATTCTAGAATCTCTCGGTACACTTGTGTTGTATTCCCACAATAAATCCCAGCTATGAATTGCATATGCCAAGCTTTGTCACTTGCGCTATCCCTCTCCTACTTGCATTATATTCAGTCTATATCCAAAGCTTCCATTGTTCAAAATACCTTTTTCTGTTGATGCTAGCATATACACGCTCTTCTGGATTCACATGAACACGAAGGAACGACGAGATCATTATGAGGGGACAAAATCATACACTACTGGATTTACCGTTGTTCTGTAAATTCTAGGTTTTATCTGTCAAAGTTCTAGTTAAAACATATCAAATAGAGTAGTGAAATATTTCATTTCAGTTGAGTTTCATTTTCAATATTGCCAGGGAAGCTATGGGAATTGATAGTTTCTCAAAAACTATGATTCATTTCTCACTTCTGAGGTAGGATTGAGAATCTTTCAATTAAGTTAATCAGCTATCTAGTTATTTAGGATAAACTCATAACTGCACATGCAAGTAGCTACACCGGGCTATCTTGCTTGTTTTAAATGTTGTTATTAGATTAGTTGTCATTTTCTGATTATATTAGATTAGTTGCTCCTTCAATTCTTTTAAAAATTCTATCAAAAATACAAAAAATAGAGGTATATATATATATATATATATATATGTTGTAGATATATCTTGCATAATTAGTTTATTTCGTTTCAGGTAGGTTTATATTGATCTTGTATGACAATCACGGGACCTAGGGAAGCCCAGGGAATATGTTTTTGAGCCAATCGTGCCTCAACCAAATCTTATTGCAACATTAACTGACATAGACCAAAATCTTAGAATTCAGGTCTTCCGAACCACAACAAACCTACAAGAAGTCAGCACACAACTAAGAGGATTAAACATAGAAGACGACAAAGCACACATGTTCTAGTCGAATCTACCAAATTATAGACTGCCTTGATAGATATTCGTATGACTATAGAAGGACCTGAAAGAGAGTAAACATTCAGTTGTGATCCACTAGTCCCACAGCTAGACATAGGAGACCTCGTTGATATAGACACTAGCTTATGTATCCAAGTTGCCAAAACACCTGTTAGGTTCTTTGGAGAAAATTGTGTAACTTCTAGTTCTAAGCATAGAGGCCGAAAAGGCATATGGTCATCTTCCACGTATCCCACAACCCATAGATCGGATCACAGAAGAGCTCGATATTGATTGGAGCCTTTGAACAACTATCCTCACCGAATGATCTATCACACCGATTCAGGTTAGGAGGGCCTTCTTTGCCTTTGATTCGTAGATCCCATTATTGTGTGTTGAAGACATAAGATTACCTAAGTAGTTTATCTGCACCCCACATGTATTCCATCCCCACTGGTTGTCTTGGCACGACCTCAGGAGGTCAGGTGCGAGGAAGAGTTACTTGTAGATTCCCATGCTCGCTGGTCAATTTTCCATCGTACAATGCTCTTTCTAGAATTGAGCATTGTATGATCACTTTACAGCCTCCGCCACTTCTTATTGGGAGAGGGAACTATTCAGCTTGGTGTGCTTCCATGGAACATTACTTCACTCACGAGGGTCTTTCACCCTTCTTACTTGGGCCAGTTCCTGCACCCACTGATCATCGTCATCTGGAGGACTTCCTTAACACTTGTGACCATGTTTTTGGTCACATGATGATGCATGTCTCCAGATCTCTCTGGTTTCACGTGATAGACTTAGATCCACCCCACCATGTTTAGAGCATTCTTCAGTCCCTCTATGGAGGCCCTTCACATATTGTTTCCGTTGTTGCTGTTGATTCAGTTGTCTCCTCTATTTCTTTGTGTGATGGCAGTTCTATTGACACATACTTGTTTGGTTCTACTTCTGATGATGAGGATTGTGCACCCAGTTCTGATGTCAAGAGTACTACAGAGGACTCTTCTCCTCCTTCTCTTACTATTCCAGAGAGTGTTGTCACCCCTCCCATCTCATTAGATATCGATCAGTCTCCTACTGGGCCTCATATAGTCATCACACCCACCTCTTTTCCACCTTTAGCATGTGAGGCCCCTTTCACTCCTCTACCTTCATTGGATGACTTATACCTATCTAACATCGCTCTTCTATTTATTGAGCCCCCTCATTGGGATGAGTATCTTCCTGACCTTGGTCATCTTTTTACATATTACACTTGTGATGTACTACAAGTTCCTCATCCATCTAAAGGTATTCTAGAGGAGTTCATCATCTTCGTTGTTGGGAGTGCCCCTTCTGGGAATCTTACCACTTCCACTTTTCTGGAGACCTTCATTAATCCACTCTTTCTTGTGGATCCATTTTTTGTTATGGGGGATGTTTTGTTACCTTCACATCAGTTGGACATCCTTTCTACAGATGTTCCCCTTCTCCACTCTGACATTTCTGCACTCATGACATTACCTTTGGTTCCTTTGCACTCACTTGCTAGACCTACGTCACACTTTCATGGACCAGACTCAGAGTTCTTTGTGTTGATGCCTTTATTTTCCTTCACAGAGTGGGCGGAATTCCAGCACGTCATTTTTGTCCTTGCTATAGGCAGGCACATAGTTTGGTGCGGGTGGCTCTTCTTCAGTCCAAAGGTAGAGGATCTCATCATCGACATTCTTCTAGCAGACCTCCTATAGTTGTAGAGTTCAGATTCGTTGATTGTCTCTTTGTACATGGGTACCTTTACAGGCTCGTCTATGGCCGGGACCCATCCTTGGCATCTTTATTAGATTAGAGATTGGAATTTTCTCTCTTTTGGGGGGATTTTTTCCCACTGGGTTTTCTCCTTTTACTCCACTTTTCGAGAGCTTCTTATTTGTGGATACCTCATCAGGCTTGTTGTTGGGACCCACTTCTCCTTGTTTTCATCTATGTGTCCACCTAAGCTATGCTTCAGGGGGGTGTTGGTGTAGGATATTTACCATGCACATATTTTATGTACATGGGATTCCTCCACATAGGTGATTCACCATGCTTAGGTGTCTTAGGGTGTTATTTTGGCCTTACACGCATCATAGAGTGTCATAAGAGTATTTGACTGGCTATTCCGGGAATGTAACTCCCACCTCTTGATGACCACATTTTTGGGGGATTTACACACCCCACTACTATATGTACACCTTTCATCTTGAGCATTATGTGGTGGAATGGAATAGTGTATGGGTTTTGATCCTTTTTCCCCTTAATGCATGCACATTGCTCCCATGGGTGAGTTCTTGCTTGGATCTTGGAACTGCATCATTCCACGGTTGAGTGCAACGTGTTGATGCTCATGAATTCCCTGTAGATCTTTATCATTCCTCTGATAATGTCGCATAACAAAGAAAACTATTTCATAGTGTTTCACGGATTCTATAATTTTATATGGGTTTTTGTAGTGTTTTATAGGTTCTGTAATGTTTTACAGGTGTTTGTGGTGCTTCGAGAGTTTTTAAGTGCTTCACGGGTGTCTGTAGTGTATCATGGGTTGTAGTAGTGCCTCACATAATTAAGGACTAGACTGAATTTTTTTTGGGTCTAAAATAATACCGCTCATTAAATGATATATACCACATAATAAAGAGAAAGCCAAAAAATTCAAGAAGTGTTACAATACAAAGGATGATATCCGCACGATGAAGAGATAACTCCAAAATGTACAAAACTGTCCATGATGGTCATGAAATGTCACGGGACCAAGAAAACACAAGGGAAGTCTGTGGGAGTCTTGAAAATATTCAAATTTCAAAGTATACTAAAGTCTACTCATGATGAATATTTAAAAGGATGCCAACTCATGAAAAGTTATATCTGTTCATGAAATGAACATGGTATATAAATAAATTCAATTGCAAATTCATAAATGTGCACTCACGGTATTATGATGGCATTTCAAAAAGAAAAATAAGAGAGAGATAAGTAAGGAAGATATATCAAGAGAATTTGTGAAGAAAGAGGAAGAGAAAACTCAAGCATATTTGAATTTCAAGTTGCTGAAGAAAAATGAAAATCGAGAAGTGCATAAGAAAATTGTAAAGCATGGGGGTACAGAAATAACAAGTAAATGTAGTCACTAAATCATGCACTTTGAGTCAATATTTAGTCTCGGTCTCATACAATTATTCATATGGTTTTTGAGTGAAGAAAGCAATAATTAACCCATGTCCTTTGGCCTTTTTATTGCATGTTTTGTCATCATTACTGACCTTTTGCATGTACTTTCCCAATCTATTTTATCATTCTCTGTTATTCCTATTCCTAATTGGGGTGCCTAGCTAGGACTAGGGTGCCCCAAGCACCCTGGTACCCTCTAGGGCACCCTGGATCCTCTTTGCACTTTAATTCTCATCTTTTGGGCACTTTTTAGTCATTTGAGCTTTCTCTCTTTTTGAAGTGGTTCAGAATTTTCAGGGTTAATTACGAAATTAGAACAAGATAACCATATAAATATAAAGTTATGAGACCATAATGAGGGACCAAGCACTAAGACATCTTACTTATCACACATCTAGAATTTCATCCATCAAAGTGCATCTATAGCCACATTTGCATCAATCTAGCTCCATCACAAGGCACACAAGGCTGGTTCATTTGCATCACACTTGAGGGGAGTCTATTATTTCCATGCATACATATATTACATTCTATATCTATTTATTTCTCGCTACTTCACAAAGCATGTATTGGCACAAGAGCAACCTAGGGCACGGTTTACACACACACACCTAGAACTACATTGGGTCTGAGATGTAGTGCAACGCTTAGTTAGTAAGTCCACCATTGTGGACACTGAGGATAGTTCGACCCCTTCATATGCATCTTTATTTTTTTAGGGTTTTGATGCTTTAGTTGAGGTTTTGCAGGTCTCTCCTTCATCTCTGATTTACAATGACATCAAGCGTAGTTTTAGCAAAGCTAGTATGACAAGAAGAACATATATGCAAACATCCAACAACACCTTAGAAGGAGGGTTTTAGACCAGGGTGCCCAGATTTCAAACTAGGGCACCCACGAGTGCCCCTATCCCTTTCTAGGTGCCCCAGTCTAGTCAGAGAGCTCATATTTATACTTTCTCAGGCTTCTGTGTAATCATTTCCTCCTCATGTTTTCTTGGTTCACATTGCAACACAGTCTCCACACCATCTACAAATCAGCTAAGGATTTTTTTAATCCATCTTATACGTTAGGGTTTACATTTCTATTTTCTTAGTTGTTTGAGTCATTTGCTTCATTTGTTTATCTTTTATTTCCTACTTTTCATAACATTATATTAGCCTAGAATATTCCATATTTTAGTTAATGGACATAATGACAACGTATTACTACGCTTTGCAATAAATAATTAAACATCTTGAGCGTCACGGATTTATCTCATTCACTGCACAACATTCTGTTGCATGCCCATATACAAATGATACATCTCCATTGGTTCCTAAATATTATTCATCTATATCTAATGAACATCACGCTACCACTTCTTGTGTGCCTTCTTTGGTTAATCAAGTGTCGCCAATTCAACCCACTCAAATTACACAATCTCCTTTCAAGGTTTGTCTTATGTCACCTCCTTCTCCTCAGTAGTGTTATCAATTCTAACTAAGAAACCTCCTCTTAAGGTTGAGCTCATGCCTCCTCCATTAAAGGTATCTGCAACATCACCATCTCATGCTCAACAACCACCTCAGCAAATGTTCATCAAATTTCCTATTACCCCAAAGCTTATCTTACAACAACTTCTTGAAAGTAATCTTATCACGCTTCCTCCAACACTTGAATTAGATCCATCATGACCTAAAGGAAGAAATTACAAGGAAAAAATTTGGATTGATTATCACTGTTGTGTGGGACGGTCTACTAATAGGTGTTTTAAACTCCACACCATCATCCAAGATCTTATTAATAACAACAAGCTTGAATTTCCACAGGATATGGACTCTGCATCGGTCAACAAAAATCATAACCTCAAATTATTTGGTAACCCGCCTCCACAACACAAGAAATAAATAGTTAATTCATTAGCTAATCATACTTATCACACAGTTCCTTCACCTGAATCGGGGGCCCTTGATTTCTTAGTTGCTAACACCAAAGTTTTCCTCTTGGTTATTTCTTTTTCTGATTATGATTATCATGCTACATTCTGTTATAATCACTTACACATTAGCGCATCTATCAAAGTAGTCCCCATTAATAATACTAAGGTTGAGTAATCATGTCCTATCAGTGCATGTTCTCTACCACTTTTTGATGTTATCAGTTATCCGCATTTGCAACTCTCTTATCCAATGAAAAATTCACATGGTGTTGTTAAGCTACATGGTTTACTGTTGGTCCCCTTACTATGTTGGCACCCTTCCTCGTGGGCTAGACATTTGATGGTTGTGACATGCTTCTAGGTCTCAACTGGATTCATAGGTCTAAGTCCATCTCTATGAATCATTTGTGACTCAAATTCATTCATAACAATCAAGTTGTTTCTATCAACGGTATACCTCCATCTACTCCATGTTCATCATCTCCTTGAGCACTGATTCAAGTATCCCCTACTTCAGCTAACACATTGCAACCCATGTTAGTTAAATTGCAATTTACTCCTAGTTCACCTACTCGTACACACATCCACGCAGCCTCACCTCTCTATTATTCCTACACATAGGCATAGGCCCATTCCTCGCATAGTTACTGCATCTCAACATAGGTCACCGCCTTGTTTTATTCCACACAGATCTCTAATGGATACACATTTTTTCACACTTATACGTTTGTTGTATACTCATCCATTGCATGCATATAGACTTCACTCACCCACATAGAAACTATTTACCATTCCACTACTACTAGCACATGCTGATACACTTTCACTGTCACTTGCATTAGATGAGGGACCTTCATCCTTCACATTCATTGGTTAGTTCAGTCTCTAATACACACTTGGGGGCATAACATTCACACATCCCTCCGCCGCCCCCCCCCCCCCCCCGCCATAGTAGCATCAACACATGTCTCATACTCATATTTATATATATCCACATTCTAGAATTTGTAAAGTCATCTACACCACATACATCATCATTACCATATGATGTTCTCTTGTGCTTTGGTTCACACTTGAATGTTGAGGGCATTTTACACACATGAACCCCACACACTGCACACTAGTTATTACACAATAGGCATTGCATATCATCACGTGATACTATATCATCTACATATAGTACACTACATTACTATGCACAACACATGTCTCCCTACATACACCATACACATTCTACTCGTGTTTCACACATTACACCATGGTTATCACATATAATGCATCTTTCATACATATCATCTTACATCCTTCACATTGCATTTTACATCTTGCATTTTACATCTACTACGCTATGCGTATCTTACGGCATTTACACAGTATGCATTACATCTTATTCTAGCACACACATTACACATTTTACATAGTCACCTCTACACGTTGCAATCACTACCCAATGATGCACCCTAGACTCATGGTCCATAATAGAATCTTCAGGGTATACATCACAAAATGGACCACATCACCATCACATGTTCATTATGCATTCTTCTTTTTTTCTCATGCGACATTCCTAGGATTTTTGATGTATGCCTTAGGCTATAAGGTCACTTCTCATAGCATTATCTTATGATAGGTTATATCATCACTTTCGCCTACATCATTGTTGGCGAGAAATTTTTCTGGGATAAATTGGTGGATTTCTTGCCAATGCTCTAGGAGTCTAAGTCCCTCTACTTAATCAGTACAGATGTCGTATATGCATGCACGAGTGAAAAAGGTGGATTTTCTTAGTGGCCTTATGGCCGGAGATCCAATAGGGGAACTCCACTAACCCTTCGAAAAAGATATAAATTTCTTGCTAGAGAGGACTTTGTCTGTAAAGCGGGAAAGGGGAGTGAGAAATGAGATAGAAGAACTAATGTTACAGGTAGAAAATTAGATTCCTACCCACACTAGTCAGAAATTTCAACACATGCATTTATGATAAGAAATAACTATGTAAATAGCAACAAGACCAATTAGAATTTATGAGCGTGAAGTATCAACAAATTCCTCAATCAAAAAATGATAGAAGCTCCTTCTTCTTGTATTGATTGCTTAAAAAAGTTGCACATAGTGGAGAAATGGAGGAAATTTGAGAATGGGGGGAATGGAAGAATTTGGCTATCTCCTTTGTTCTCTCAATGCACTCTTGAGTTTACAAAATCAATCACCAACCCTTTGAAATGGGAATGGCTTTACAATTTAAAGGAAGATAAATGACTCTTCACATACTCCCCAATGACTCTTCGTATGTCTCGACATGACTTAAGCCTCTTCGCCTTCCTAAGAAAACATTAAGTCCCTTTTTATAACATAAAGGTGACTTATTACATTAGAATCATTAAGACACACAAAAAAGTGCAAACCCAAATGCAAGATTAGAATATTGAGGAGAGAGAACTTTGGGAGGAAGAAGAGAGAGAGACAGAGGAAAAGAAAGGATGTTTCCCCTAATGAAGTCCATTGATTCTTCTAAGGAAATGAAATTTTGAATCTCTAAATCCTTTGCCTCCTAAAAAAATCCTAGATGCTTGTACTTGAAGCCAAATAATTCTCCATGCCGTGTTGATGAGAATATCCCCACTCCCTTAAATTCCTTGTTCAAATAATTTACTCGTGTTGCGGACAAGAAACTACCTTTTGGCAACCTATGGACACCTCGAATTAAGTGTTTAGAAACACTACTAAATGTAAGCTCTGTCGATAGCGGGCGTTGCTCCTGGAGATCCCTTCTGAAGATGTTGAAGCTTTGGTAAAAATCTTGTCATAACTCCTTGGAATGCTGCCATACTGATTTGAACATGATTCTGATGAAAGACATTATGAACATTTTGACAGTGTTGACTGTGAGTTCCACCTTACACGTGAGTGTCGAAAGACACTATTGAGATCCATGAAAGTGACCTCACTTGTATAGTTCTTGCCCTTGTGAATCTAAACTTCAATATACTATATTTGGAAAAGGCAATTATTTTTAGCAAGTGTCGAAAATTTTGCCTCTTTGGGCTCCAACTAGTGATGCCAACTTGAATATTCAAGTCCCAGCATGCTCTTTCTGTGAATTTTGGCCTTTGGAATTATCATGTTATTTTAAATAAGTGCCCACAGGACAGCTTACTATTTTTGGCAAGTGCACAAATTAGCTTTTCCAGACCTCAGATGATTATGGTAGCTCGAATTACCCTTTTTCCCCGCATTCCCCTCACCTTTTGAATTGATTTACTATTTTTAGCAGGGGTCCATGAGATCACTTACTATTTTTAGGAAGTGTCAAATTTGGACCAAAATTCTTGTTCTGATGAACTTCCAACTACATTGCATCCTCTGTGCTCAGCATCTCCTTCGCAGGTTCTTTTGTTGATGACTTTCCCAAAATAGCAATTCCCTATGCAGAAGACCTGCTATTTTCAGAAAGTGAGCTTCTGGAGGTCAGATTGATATATGTAGACACCTATAATTTAGCATGAACAATTTAAATACTTAATTGTGCTAATTATTCCCTTTTCCCACAAATTGGCGACATATCGTCAATAGTGCTCATCTTCTCTCTTATCATCATTAATTAATTACATCGCGTTAATTAATTTAAGTCTTCTATTCAACAAATACCCTAATTAATGACCATCCGTTAATTAATCCTTCCCTTTATCTAGACTAATTAATTATTATTAATTAATTAGCTTCCCCTTTCATTAAATCAATAAATCATTATTTAGTTGATTTAATTCCCTTCTATAGTCTAAATCATGTTAATATTCCTCTAAAAATATTTTATAAGCTTGCACACCTATTAATTAATCACTTTGGTTAATTAATAAACCCCCTTTATCCACATGAGTCACTAAAGGACAAATCAAACTCTCCTAAAGTTAACTCAACCCTTTCTAAACCCCCTTATCCACAACTAATTCAGCATCTCTATTATCCCACATACAAAGGGATATAGAGATCCCTCTATCCATTGGGCTATATAAAGAACCCTCCTCCTACCTTGACACTTACACCTAATTCTTGAGAAACAAAAGAAAGCATATAGTACATACACTATAAGCCTTTTGTCATCCTTAAGCATTTCAACATTAGAAGAGCTAAGCCTCATTCTTGCATTTCGTCCATTTAAGTTTTTGGGTTATATGGAAATAATCAAAGTGGTCTTGTAGCCATGCTTTGATGAGCTTCCATTCCTAATCCCTTAAAGATCAAACAATCAACTTTGATTGCCATGAATCTACGTAGGTTCAATTTAGTTGTTTTGGTGATCTAAAGAGTAGATGTTTTAATAATTAACATGTTAGTTTGATTTCCATTTCAAAGTTATGATACAATAATGTTGTTATTTAATCTTGCTTAGCTCTTAAAGTGATGGTATTTAGATTTTGATTTAACTTTGTTATTAGGACTACTAGGTGTTAGTTCTAATTTTCTTAACTTAGTTAAACAAAACCATGCACACAATATAGAATGAATTTTCTGATATGGATTTTTTCCCAATATCGCCCCTCTGAAATCTTGGACCCACTTGCTCAACTGTTTAGGAGATTTTAAACTTTTAGATTTCTGACCTGGCAGCACTTCTAGACACGACAGCCATTAATGGACCTCAAAAATTGCATGTATGGATTTCTCCTCCATTTGCAATGGAAATCATGTTTTTGATATGGGTTTTCACTTCTTGTGCTTCCAATGAAATCTCATTTTGATCCGACTGTCGATTTGACGGGAAATCAAACATTTTTCTCCGTTGGGCCAGAAAGAGGATTTCTTCATTTTGAATGTTTAATGTCATGGGAGGAGGGTATGAAGGTTTATTTCTGATGGTTTTTTATAGAGGAATGAAAAAAAAATACGGTTCGTCAATCTGTGCATCCGTTTGCAAGATCTCTTCAAAATTCTATTTTGCAACAATGGAGATTTTCACTATTCTTCTTCTTCGTTCTCTGTTTCTTCTCCTTTGTTTGTTCAATATATCTCCTAGGATTTGCGTATTACCATGGGGTAGAGGAATTCATTTCTATGGAAAATCTGGTTTGAGCTTTCGCAATGGCGGAGTGGTGGTGAGAAGTTGCATAGAAATTTCCAGAGCAAGTTATGCATGAAGGAATTAGATGTTAGAAGTTAGAAGCAGGAGGGATTTTAAAAATTTGAACATTTTCAAAGGCATGGAGAGAGGCGCATTTTCATGTCCCTGATGTACCTCACCTCAAAGGTATGTGAGGGACATCAAATTACACAATGTGCCTTAGCTTGACATGTGGCGGAGATCCGACGGTAGGGGATTAAGGCTAAAAAAGTAGGTTTAAAAGCACTGGAAGGGTTGAGAAGCGGTAGCATGAGGAACCTTGAGATATCATGAGGGCTGGGTGAATTTTTTCATCCTTGATTTCCCTTACCTAAAAGGGACATGAGGGATATCATTTTCCATGACGCGCTAGGTGATGGCATGTGGCAGCGATCCAACGGTGAAGCCTTCAAGCTCCCGCAAGCACCTGGGGGCTGAACTGGCAATCTTGGAGGTTGCACGAGGGTCCAGAGGACTTATGGGGGATAGGTGCATTTTCTTGACCTTGATGTCCCTGACCTTGAGGGATGTAAGGGACACAAATTTCGCCAAGCTCCTGGAGCTAACACGTGTCCTCATCAAAATTTGACTAACTCCCGAACTCGCTCCAAGAAGGCAACTTGAAACGGCGATAAATTGAGCTTCCGGTGGACTTTTTTGATGAAATTTTATATGATATTGAATGAGAATAGCATTTTTAATCCAATGGTGGGGGTATAAGGTATTGGTTCCTCAATTTTATCCCTAAAAAGTGTATTTATGATCTGGTACTCCACTTGTGCATGAGAAAAACTGCGTGTAGACCCATTGCACCAAAGTGTTGTGAAAAAAATAATTTCACCATAGTTTAGGTCTTAGAATTCCATTTCCGAAAATGTTTTTTATTCTCCTAAATCCATCTGAAGCTCCCATAATCACCTTCGAAAGATTAGTAGTTGTTTTGGCATGTGCACTACGTAGGCTTGTGAACCCTAATTTTGGTGAAATTGCCCCAACTTCTCTGAGTCCTTCCTAAATCTTCCTAAATCACGTTCCATGATGTCCTAAGGCATTTGATTCACTTTTGTGTCAATTTTGGCTTCTCTGTTCCACTCCATGGGGTTGCTCCAATCCTAGGAAGGCCGGTGATAGCCCTTCCCATAACTTCTCGAAGTTTACTTTTTTCAATGAACTCCTAAAATCACCTAGGGGTTTTGAATTGAATTTCCTAAATCACTTAGGGGAGATAATTAACACCAATTGGGAGGTTACTGGACTGACTGGGTAGACCTGGGGTGCCTCGGAATGATAAAACATAAAAAAATTGGTACAGGGGTATCGTTATCATGCTTAGAAATTGTCAATTTCCTTATTGCACATTTTCACGACAACAATCGTTTAGTGGTATACACTTTAGGATAAATCACCACCTCATTTATATTCATCTAATCATGATATATGCTTATGCTATAGGGTCACGTACATTTCATCTTTATGTCGCATCTCAACACCACACACTCATCACAGTGCGCTACATATAACACATAGTTCGACCATTTCTTGATGACACACTCTCGTTTTTTGCTCATTCTTGACTAATGAGGGGACATAATAAATGAACCTCACTACATACAATTACATTCACTTGGGGGGCACGTGGCTCTTATCATTAACTTTGTATTTCATTCCATCCATCCATAACATACTTCATTTTATGGTTACATTTACTCTCACTCGCACTTGTTCTTATATGTTCACTTTACTACACATGTTAGATAAATCTCTTGTATGTCATTATCTTTACCAAACACCCATGCGCGTTCACGTCCTTTTCTAAGTTGTGATCACAGATACATGTCTCATATATGTAGCATGGATGTTTGGCTACTACCATTCCCACGTCGGTTATTGGGGGCATCCATTTTCGTCCACTATAGGTGTTATTGTTTCATTTTATATTTAGCACTTTACATTCTTCGGTTATACACACTTTTGACATATGAGTTATCTTTCTAACATGCTAACGAGTGCTTCATGTGCAAAATTTGTTATGCAGGGGTACTTGTTTCCATACTTGTTGTTACATTGTTTGTTATTGTTTGTCTTGTTTGTGGACCTTGCCCTTTGTTGTGTGTACACACTTGTTTGTTTGTGGCCATGACGGCCTTGATTGTCTTGCAACACCATGAGTGGTGTCCCATGTTTGTAACCCGCTTTGTGCGACCTATATTGTCTTTTTGGGTGTTTAAATTATGTGCTAATGTGCTAGCTTACACATTGTTTATTTTTACATACAATGCTTGTTCGTACTAACACTTGTTTTCCTAGCCACTTGTTTGTGTGTGCCTTGGTCTTTACCAAACACATTCCCTCCCCCCTGCAGGGCACAATCTCAATTCACGTGGTCAGTCCTCTTTTAAGGCCTCATTCTCCTATCCACGATGTCGCATGCGCCCCCAAAGAGGGGGGCATCATTTGGGGTTTACACACGGTATTAGTACAGTTCATTCTACAGTTCAGTTTACAACAAGTGGGTTCAGACCAATCTACGAACCCCATACACAATGGATTTTATAGGGAAGATTGTCCTTAGCATTCTGGGGAGTAGTTACAGGTTGGAAGATATAGCGGACTTTCCTCCCTACACTACTTCATCCAGTGGCGTTGGATCACCCAAACAACTAGACAGTACAGAGATCTCTTCACCAATCTTAGGGAAGCAATTACAAGTTGAAGAATAACATATCTTTCTCCCTACACTTCTTCGACCACAATGGCATGAGATCACCCAAAAAACTCGCACTTCACCGAAAGTTACAGGATATCCTTTCTACACCCTTTTGTCTCACACGGATCAGGTGCACATGTTCTTTTTTCATTGTCATTTTCATATTATTTCTACATGTTTCTTTACATAGGCATTTTTACACATATACATGCGTATTTGACTACTTGATCGTCTTCTCTTTTGTAGGTCCATCTGTATGGGAAGCAAGCAGTCAACAACAAAAACACACACATGGCGAGTACACACACAATACTAACCATACATGTACACTACACTCATTGGCATCCACACACGCTTCCGCCCTAGGTTCGTTCTCATCACATTTTACACTTTTTACATCTTTAGTCTCCACGTTCCATCTTTTTTGTCACTCCACGCTTTTTCTAGTCCTTAGAGCGTTTCTACATCACTCTACATGGATTATCAGGTGCGCATCTCTATCTACTTTATGTTACCAAACTTTCCACTCACTAACATAAAGTGGGGGCAAATGTAGTCACCAAATCACACACTTTGAGTCAATATTTAGTCATGGTCTCATTCAACTATTCATATGGTTTTTGAGTGAAGAAAGTATTAATTAACCCATGTCCTTTGGCCTTTTTATTGCACTTTTTTCATCACTGTCGACCTTCCACATGTACTTGCCTAGTTTGTTTTGTCATTCGGTGTTATTCATATTCCTGACTGGGGCACCCCAGGCACTCTGGTCCCCTTTGGGCGCTATGATCCTTTTTGTACTTTGTTTCCATCTTTTGGGCACTTTCTAGTCGTTTGAGCTTTCCATATTTTTAGTGGTCGGCCTTTTCGGGGTTAATTACGAAATTAGAACAAAAGAACCATATAAATATAAAGTTATGAGACCATAATGAGGGACCAAATACTAAGCACTTACTATCACACATCTAGGTTACATCCATCAAAGGCATCTAAAGCTACATTTGCATCCATCTAGCTCCATCACAAGGCACACAAGGTTGGTTCATCTACATCACACTTCATAGGAGGGGAGTCTATTTTTTCCATACACACATTTACTACATTCTACATCTAGTTATTGCTCGCTACTTCACAAAGTGTGATTGACACAAGAGCAACCAAGGGCGTGATTGGCACACACACA
Organism: Taxus chinensis; assembly: GCA_019776745.2. Lineage (NCBI taxonomy): Eukaryota > Viridiplantae > Streptophyta > Pinopsida > Cupressales > Taxaceae > Taxus > Taxus chinensis. The sequence continues at coordinate 975,151,984 of CM034146.1, read as the reverse complement.
CACACACACACACCTAGAACTACATTGGGTCTAAGATGTAGTGCAACACTCAATTAGTAAGTCCACAATCGTGGCCGTTGATGACAATTTGACCCCTTCATATGCATATTTCTTTTTTTAGGGGTTTGATGTTTGTCTTGGCGTTTTGCAGGTCTCCCTTCATCTTTGATTTACATCGACATCCAGTGCAGTTTAACGAAGCTAGTGTGACAAGAAGCGAACATAGGCAATCACTTAGCAACACCCTAGAGGAGGGTTTCAAGGCATTTCCACAGACCAGGGCGCCCACAGGTGCCCCTTTCCCTTTCCAGGTGCCCCAATTATAGTGGTTTTTATAAGAAGCTTGTTGTTTGTCATTGTTGGGTTATGGAGATGCGTTGACCTTGGAATTTTTGGGAAAAGGATTGGTTTAGAATTTAAGATGTTCATTTTCTTGATTTATGGCATTGTGGTAGTCATGCCTTTAAGCATGGTCATAGGTTGCCACAACTTCCTCAAGTCTTTTGTGGGCCATATCTTCATGGTTGAAGTTAACACAGAGCAAGAAAATATAGGAAAAAGTTATAAGAGCTTTGCAATTTTCATGTGAGTGGCCCCAATCGACATGCCACCAACAAAAAAACCTTCTCGTTAAACCATGGTGGAGTTGGGTGGGTGGTATCAATAGGAATTTGATAAGACTTAGGGAGACACTATCTCAACTCTTCCATGGAGAAATGATGATGACAATATGCATGAGAGAAATAAGAGGGGTAAAGGTCATTTCCTCCATTAGATTTAGGAGAGGCTAAATTGACATTGTGAATGGTCTTCTTGAAGGCATTACTAGAGTCATGAATGTTTGAGACTTCATCATCTATAGAATTGTGATTCTGAGGTCTCATTAAAAAGTCGAGGTTTTAAAAACTTGAAATTGAGGTTGAGTTTGAGGTTGCCTTAGTTTTAGTTTCTCAAATGTGTGAATAACATAGTCTTGCCTCTTAACCTACTCGATGGCATCGTCCACAGTGAAAGGAGAAAAAGACCTAGCCTTGTACTCAAGGTGAGGTTCTAGGGGCTGAGGAAGACACTATGAAGAGTGTCGTAGGAACATGTATGTCATTATTATGTTATAAAGAGTCTTCCATCGTTTTATGAAGGATTGGACATTTTCATTATCACTTTATTTACAATTGATAAAAATGTTCAAGTTGTTTTCGAGTAGATCTTGAGAATGAAATTCCTTAAGAAGTGTATTTAATGACCCTGTGAGTTCAACAATGGAGTTAGGTGAAAGGTTATGGTACCAATCTAAAGTGTCTCCCTTGAGGGTCTTAGCCAAGAGCTTGGTAGCAGCATAAGAGTTATCTTTGATCCAATCTTTGTAGACATTTTCAAAGGACTTATGTGAAGTATAGGATCAGTGGACTTGCCATAAGTAAAGGAAGGGGTGATACCTCTGATATCCACAACAGCATATAAGGAGCCAAAGGTTCCCTTTGAATAGATTGGAGCACCTTGTTGGCTATGAGAGGTTACATAATTGGAGTCTCATTGGGATCTACTAAAGGGAGTGGGGGAGACACTGATTAGGCATACCTCACTGCATTTGTCGAGGTATATTATGCATGCAAGCAAGATTCACATTTATTTGAAGAAATTGGTTATTAGCATTAGCTTGTTGCTAACTTGTTTGGTCAAAAAGAGTCACAAAATAAGCTAAGTTGGATCATTAAGAGGATTTTGAGGTACATTTGAGTTAGCACCCATTGCATGAGAAGGATTGGTATCAAAAGAGTTGCCCCAAGTAGCGTTGCATGCCTCCATATTGGCCGCAATGACTTTAAGAGGTTGTCTCACAAAATTGAGGTTGGCTAAGAAGATTTCTTGCATAGTGGGAGTTTACACATCTTCTATGACGTTTTCTTCCTCTTTCTCTAGTTCTTGCTCTTAGATTCTATTGTTGGTATTGGATAGATTATTCCTTCTATTGTTTGCCTTTTGGCCTATTTATTTGGCATTAGTGCCAACCATATTGCGATTGTAGTAGAAGGGATAGGATTAAGGGAGGAATCCCAATTGTTAGTTTGAGAACCATTGTTTTGTTGAGAATTTTGATAGTCAAAGAAATGGTTCGTGTTGAAATACTTTAGGAAAGATAGGAAAAGATTTAGGGAAGGTTTGGGAGGATTTTGAAGAGATGAGATGGAAGAAAATGAAGGATTAACCTAAAGAAGAATCCATTGAAAGAGATTAAGATTCATGTAGGGTTCACCAAAGTACATTCAAATAAAGTGTCTTGATAGAATATTCGTTCTCTCGGTAATGGGTAATCTAGACAAGAATGATGAGAGGGATCACATTAAACATACACATTTTAGGGTTGTAGGTTGCAAATAATATGGAAATAAGAAGGTGATTATCCACACTCTCTAAGAAATGTAGGGTTCTAAAGCCCAAATCTAGGATAAGGTGGTGGCGTCTAACTAGGTCCCAATAGTAATTTGATGATGTTGTAACAGGGTATGAATTCTTATGCTAGGGTTATAATGATTGATAGGTTGTAAAGGATTGTAAAGCCCAAAGAGTGGTTTATAAGGCAAGGGTGATGTAATAGATCAAGAATACACACGCTATTCTAACCTATGCATGACCACATCAAACAAACATCCAAATATTAAATATGACATAAAGGAAAAGAGAGGTTAGAGATACTTACCTGATTGTAAACACCATTGGCATATTAACTTTTCCCTAGGGTTAGAAATACGTTATCACAGAGTTGATATAGGAGATCACAAATGAATAAGAGAAGACTTAGATATGTCACTTACTAAAGACTCAAAATGCTGGTAAGACCATAATAAGTGTAGCTCGTATGCTTGGGAATCCTCAGTACCCAATGGTCCAAGTGTAGACTCCAAAATAAAAAGTAAGGCCACCTTCAAAACCTCTAAGGCTTTAAGGGGAGATTGGCAAGCACCAATGGATCGAATGAGTGATGATGAGATGACAAAATGAGCACTCAAACTCTAAGTATATATAACAATTATGATTGGACATTGTAGTTTTTGTTAGTTAACAGTATCAACCTTGGATGTTAAAAATTACAAGCTAGATGGTATCAACAATGGTCAATACCGTCGATTGTGGGCAATACAATATCATGGAAGGAAACAAGTTAAGTTTTGGTCGATGGCGCGAGAGACTCGGAATTGTTGAAGGTGTCATGACGTTCAAGTGTGTGTATTGAAAGTAGGTATTGAGACGATTGTAAGAGGGTAGTAAGGTGATGTCAAAAGGTTATAAAAGGCGACTGTACATGTATGAAAACATGTTAAACGTGATATAACTGGTTACACATCAAGGCCTTGTCATAAATACCATTGTTGATAATCTTGATGCAACTAACGAAGGTTGTACATAACCATTTCTGGTTACTCCTTGCCCCTGACAATATCCCTGAGGACATTGCTCCAAAGAAGCCAAGCGGTAATAGTGCTTTCCAAGAGCCAAAGTTAGTGAAAGTGAAAATTTAGGTGTATATCGAATGTTTCACTCTTGCAAAGTGCAGCTACTGCCCCCTTCACTTCACCCTATCTCTAGACAACACCTAATTATACCATGCGTCTGGACAAAGTTGAATGTTAACACCCTATTTATGAGAAAAACTGGGACATAATCATGATGAAGAGGGTAGCAAGAAGCTCTAGAGAATGATCAATAAAAAAAAATGTCTCAGAGAGAAGGTTTAGGGTAGTTAGCCAAGACTTTGGTTAGCTCGCAGCTGGAAGACCGTATTGTTTTACAGGAAATAAATGAGTAGCTTGCAAGCGGAGACTTGCTAAGAGCATGCACAAAGTTGCATACAAGTCTACAAGGTTGAGTCACGTCCAATTAAGTAGTAGTATTGTAATTTCTGTATAGAAAAGTTTGTCACAAGGTTGAGAGTAATAGTGTCTACATATTTATAATACATTTTCACAATCAATAAAGAGATTTTTTTTTTATGTTCCATCGTTGCGGGAGTCTCTAGACATCTTTTATGAGTGTGTAGGTTCAGGCTGCATTGTCTAAGGCACTTGTTTACTTGAATCCGTAACCATTACTGCATCATAAACACAAGTGTCAAGCGTGTCCCACAGGCTTACAATTAAGAGGAGTGCAATTGAACAATTCAAGGGAGAAATAAGAAGAGTACAATTGAGCAATTCTACGAGGAGAGAAATTAGAGAAGTTGAACATTGCATGAGATGAAAAAGATCCTTTGAAATAGGTATTTTGGCTTCATGGATTCACCATACACACATGATAAAGGGTTCCAAAAGGTGTTATACATGGATAGATGTATGATGCCCATAATTCATTTGCACTTAAAATATACGATGCGATACAATAACAATGCATCTCCAGAATCTAATTGGGAAAGAACATCCTTAAGTCCATATAAACACTAATGTTTTGTAGGAAAAGTATTACTTTTCAAGGACAGGACATGTTTTACCCAATGTATAACAAAGGTTTTATGTGAGTTTAATATAGATTAAAGCATTCTATCCGATCATAACATTGGCATGAAATGTAGGTAAAATGGTACCAGTCCTACTAATGGCTAAAAAAAAGTGATTAAATGAGCCTAAATTTTCTGAAATAATTTGGCCTAAAAACCACAAAAATAAAGCATTATATCCTCAAGCCACCCTACAATAGATCTATGCAGCCTTAAAACATGGCTGACTACTACAATCCAATATAATATCACAACAGGTCCATCTTAAAAGAGTATTTGTCAACATCAATTCATCCAACATGACAAATAAGCAAATAAGATTAGATTTGAAAAGTGGAAGAAGATAATCTTCTGGTAACAACAAAAATAATAAATCTTCAAAACATCACAACAAAATCATAAAACAGATTTTTGACTCGTTTGTACATTCTTGCTCCATGACTGACAATAAGCATTTCAAAACCAAAATCTAAGTTGTGGGGCACTTTACCCCTGCTTTAAAATTGGCTTGTTTAAAACATTTCAAGATTTCCTCTGTACTTGCACAGTTGTGAAAAATTATGACGAGCGGAGTAGGTTGCTTCTGAAAATCAACCATATTGTGTGTTTCAGAAGCATGCCAATAAACAAAAAATATAGTCGAATTTGAACAACTTAAGGCCCCCATACCAACTTTCATGGGAGTCAGATGGATAACTGTGGGGCACACCAAAGAGGAGTGTGTGTGTGTACATTAGTTTCCCCCAGCTGAATATGGGCCACATTTCAGTGGTAGGCAACTAGTGTATACATTGCTGGATCACAGGTTCACGTCACATTGATGATTCCCCTAATAAATATAGCACCATACATTAACCAATCAAAAATAAAAATAAAAAATTTTTTATAAAAAAGAAGCAAACTGAAGAGTCAGGGCCCGGCCAAATATATACAGAAAAGACAACTAAAACCTGTCTCTCCATAGGATACAGTTCTCCATCACGGAGTAGGATATCTAGCCAACAAACTTAACATTATTAATAGTACAGGTCCATTCATATGGGCACATAGTAAGCCTTCAAAGCTGACATAGTGCAGTATGTTGACAAGGTAGTAAAATAAAGCTTATTAAAGGCAGAATTACACAAGGTTGGTAAAATAAAGCTCAGAAAAGCACACGGATAATTTAACATACATTGTCATCAGCCCCAAACTTCCATTTCTACATCTACCATTAAAAATTACATTAACCAAGTAAGTAAAACAGCAAATTCTGGCACATTTTTGACAAATATCATGATAACACTTTATGGAGGTTGAAGATTTAAGCTTTTTGGTATAATTAAATGAAATTGTTCTGTTCTCATTTGCATTTTAAAATGTCAAACTTGAAAATAGGCTGCTCTCCTTACTTATGGGAAAGATGCATCAAACTGTTCCTACCATCATGTTTTGGCTGGCATAAAAAATTAACTGAACATGAACAAAAATACTACTAACCGAATGAATCATTGGCAGTGCAACTCTGCAAAGCATGTTTTCCCAGTTTCAAATGTTAGTCTCATTACATACTTTCATGAACAAAATCAAAATCCATCTCCTCTACCAAAGAACCAGCATATAAGTATTTAGAATAGTATTCTTGTTTGAACGTACAGAATAAAAGGAATTGATAATTATACGAAGAATTCAAGTCACAATCACAGACAACACAATACATCTTCTCTGACATCCTTTGGTGGAAAAGGCATAAATATAAAACAATATAACAAGACATTGATTGGCACCAAGCAACCTGTTAAAGCATCGATCTCTGAAAACCATCTCCACACACAGGACCTATTTAGCTTCACATTTTACATTGAACATTCATAGTGGCAGGTGATAGTAGCTTCCACATTTGGAAACGAAAACATAACTCCCTAACTTAATTCCCGGTTCACTTTTAAGTAACATATTCATCACTCTCCTGTTACTAAAGGGCCACCTATGAGCTTGTGAGACATTATTGAAGTAAATTCAATTGCGATACACAGGACTGTCAGCACTGGACTTCAACTGCACTCATCAAGAACTACACTCGTTTGGGATACATCTTTTATACTGACATGCTTTAGATCACTAGTTTCAGACTCTTTGAGTGAAATGACAGTTTCAAAGGCCCCGACCAGGGTTTTCACCTTGCTTTTCCTAACAGGAGCCAACTTATTAACTTCTTTTTCAATCACATGATTCAGCATCCAATCTTCTGATGCCTTTCTTGCTTGTAACTCCTGATGCCTCAGGTTGACATTCTCTGGTTCTGCTTTTGGATTGGAAGAGTCAACGATTCTGCCTCTTCTAAACCTTCCTTTCTCCAAATGTCGATTATCCTCTTCGGAACCAGCTATAATTTGACCCCTCCTGAACCTTCGTTTCTCCAAACTCTGACTACCCTCTTCATGACCTGTCGCCTGGTACTGTTTTCTAACCCTGTCAGACCCTTCTTGTTCATCACCAGATTCGCTTCCAGGACTTTCACTGTATTCAGAATATTCCTCAGAATACTGTGTGTCAAAGTCTTCATCCACATACTCATCTGCAAGAGTTTCCCCATATGGTTCAAACTCATCATTCCTTTCCTCATTTGTTTGAAAATCATCGTTCTTCTCGTCAGCATATTTGTCACTGTCAAAACTTTCATAGGGTACACAAGCAGGTCCGCATTCATTGCAATACTCTTCAACAGATTGGACATAGCCTTCATTATCAATATGTTCCATTGCGCTATTTACATGGTCCTCCTCACTTGTTTCATCGGCAATATAAGGATGATCATTGAACTGACGAACGTCTTCTGCTTCATTTGCAGATATCTGATCATTAATCCGCAATTCTTCCTTATCACCACATACATCTACTGTTCCATCTCTGTTAGCCCGTTCATATTGTGGATCAGGGGAGGCAGTTGGGCTAGGGGATCTTGGTGAATCAGATTTTACTACAACTTTCTTCTCTGTCTTCTTCAGTGGATTTTCTTTTGTCTTTAAAAATGGCTTCTTGTCAGAGATTCGAGGAACTGTTTTTGCATTGCTGTGACCATTGAGAGCATGGTTGGCTGGTGGGGTATTTTTTTTAGTGTTGACACGGAAGTTGACAGCATGGTTATGCGATGGAGCGGCCTTTTTGGCATTGTCATGGCCATTGACAGCATGGTTGGGTGGTGAAGCAGCTGTTTTTGCATTTACATTTCCATTGATAGCAGGCTTGGTAGTGACAGAAGCTTTTGTTAACTTTCCTGAAGGGGGCTGAGAAGGCACATTTTTGGATTTCAAAGCTGTAGACTTTACCACTTTAGCATGGGATGCTGACTTGTCAACAACAGTCTTCTCTTTTGGGGACAAATTAGAGGAATGGCCAACTTGAGTGGAATGAGACCCACTTGGGGTAGAAGAAGACTTAACGGGAGTGGACAACCCAACTGGAGAAGGGGTAACAGAAATGCTTTTAGGGCCCGTAGGGGTCTTGGGAACTACAGATTTTGGGACAGCCAGAAGTGTCTTGTTTGCAATTTTAGCATGACTGTGAGGGTGCTTGGAGGTATCAGAGCTTTCAGAAGGAGATTTCTCAGGTTTGACTCCATATTTACAATAATGATGGCAGGAGCCAGTAGATGGTCTAAGATAATGAGGAACATGCTTAGGGGCCTCATCGTTTGGGGTAGGACTCTTAGAACCATTAGAGATCTTGGCTACTTTCTCAAACCCATTAAAAGACTTTCTTAGATGTGTTGGAGGCGTATTGGGGGCAACTTCCTGGGGAATCTTTGCAACAAAAATAGGTTTGTTGATTTGATCATCTGCCTTACCTCCAACAGAAGTTTTTCCAGTAATGGGTTTGCCTGCTCTGGTTACTTTTGCACTCTCAACCCCCTCTTTGATTGTCATCTAAAAACAAATTGTCTTCGCAAAAGAAAATTCACAAAAAAATATATATGTACAGGACAAAACAATTTGTCCTCACCAATAAAGATCCAACCAAAGCAACTGCTACAGATGGTGATTCTCAACCTGGAATATAAAGTGCGCTCTTGCTTCAATTGCTTGTATCAAAATATTATGAACTCTGCAAAACGCAAGTGTAACGAATTATTAGATCCAACCTCATAAATTTTGAACCAAACCATTCAAAAAAAAGAAAAAGATATCTGAGATGCATTAACAATGAGTGCTCAAGAATCAAGTTCAATGAAAAGCAATATCATGATCCAAAAAGTCGACAGAACCAGTCAGATGAGTTTAATCCTTGGCACGCGATTAAACATTACCTAAAATGAAGCTGAGTTTTCTCAGTCCAAAGTCTCCAATCTATGGATCCATCAGGACAAACAAGAAATTCCAAAGAGCCTCACATATGTCTACCCCAAAATGGATCGATTCTTTCAAACTAAAAGGCTATGGTCATCTATCCAATTTCATTGTCTAGGCTATATAGACATAAGACACTTTACCCAACTGATCCCACCCAACAAATACACAGATTCATAGGCCACCTTCTGATCCACCGCCTCACAGAAGCAAAATGTGAATGAATTCAATTTAAAGCCCTTATACACCATTTTATGAAGTCAGACACTCCATGTGAACCGACATGCACAAAATCTTGTACTATTAGCACACGTTTACAGCCTACGCAATTATTCAGCATGCTTGAAAAAGCAAGATCGATGAGAGATTCCTTGGCAAACAAGCATTGAGATCGATAACCAGGATTAGCTCAAACCGGACTTACACATATAAAGTGTAGAAGACGTCAGAATACCTGAGGTGAGCATTTAAAACTTAGCTAATCGGGTGTATAATTTCACAATATAGCACTGTGGATTTAACTCAGAAATGATCAATAACCATATTTTCAAAAAGAAATCATTCACGCACCAAATTCTGGTTTTGGTAAAAAATAAATAAAATAGCTCAGCACCTAACAAGAAAGGGGTTTGAGCAATACCTCCAACTAAAAACCACCCTTGTAAAAACTCATGCAAAACTCACCTGACAAGAAAAAGAAAAAAAAACAATCGCCCACATTAGATTTGGGTAGTCTACCTAATATAAAACACACGACCCACCTCACAAAAACACATTTTCAACACAAATGTTATTAATAACCTCATGATTCGGCCCAAAAACGGACTGGTTGTTCATTCCAAATAGTCTTTAAAAGACCCAATCCAATTAAATTAGGTAGGGAAATGACCTACAATCAGATGATCCAAACAAAAACTCACCCACATGGCCATTGCTGCGCAGATTCGTTTCATTACAGCAATTAGATATTTAAGGTTGGAAAACAGTTGAGGAAAATGGCATTTTTATGAGAGCGATTAGCTCGCGAAAATTCTAATCCACACTGTTCTGTTCAATGGAATACAACTAGACAAACGAGGAGATAGGAAGGAGTGGAATTTTTCTTTATACTTTTTCTTTTTCTTTCACCCAATCAAAAAAATTCCCAAAATATCCCACACATTTTGCATTGGAATTTTCACATTCATCTCGTTTTCCAAAATCAGAACGGAACGGCATCAATTATAATTGAACAAACTGCTGTCTAAATTATTATGTTCTAAACCCAAAAATAAAATAAGGTTATTAACCATTACAGATCCTTGATTTCTTACCTTGTTTTTGTCTGGGTTTATGGTCATGTGAAGTGACATAGCAAGATTAGAGGATATATAAGACAAAAGTTACAAGGACAGTATGATCTTGTTTTTAGAGCCTTGTGAGATACTGTGACAAGTACGGTTTGCTTTCATTTCATTTTTTTGATGGATTATTGTTCAGGCACATGTTTTCATGATAAACAGGAAGAGTCACATGGGGACTATATCAACTGGAACCCTCCTTATAAGCCGTAGATTAGTCAATAAAGGCGGTTTGTTCTCGACCGCGGTCGGTCGGTAACTAGGGGTTTTCATGGTCCTCTTAAAATAAAATACAAATTATTATTGAACAAACAACTTATCAATAAATTAAAGAATGGAGGTATTTAATAAAATGGTTTCGTTTTGTATGTGGGTATACACTATGATTGTGGGTTTTTTAGATCCATTCACATCATATTCGATATTAAATTTGTGCTCTCCACTGATTAGGTCTATAAATATGGTCCTTACGCAACTAGTCGCAACTTCTGTTGGAGATTATGGGGAGAACGACACCCAATGAGCTCAAAAAATTGTCTTGAAGGTCTACGATGAGGTAATGAGTGTGTAGCTCCTCTTCACTCTGATGATGTTTACGTAAATGTTCAATTGTTGAACCAATGTTTAAATGGATTGAAAGTAATTGTCTAACTACTTATTATTAGGTTGTGTCCCCTCTAAGGACTCTCTCTAGACTTGGATCAAACGTCGGTGGAACCCTGATGAGATCCATGTTACTGGGGGCTAAAACCTCACCAATAGATTATTTTTGTTCTCCTTGTAAGAACCTTCTCAAGTGCAAGTTCTACTCATCAAGTGTATACTCTTTTTTCACTCTTATTGTTTTTCTCTTTACATGCACCATTAGTACATTGACCCTCGTGGAGTGATGTCTTACAAGGCATTACTAGGAGTAGGGATGATAAAAAATGGTCAGACTAGTTGTAGACACCCTAAATTTACACACTAGTTTCCAGTACTATCCCAATTCACTTTCTAGATCGTACCCCCTTTGTGATTGATTAACCAAATTAATTAATCATATGTATACACCCCTTGGATTAATTAAATTAATCTTTAGTACCCCATTAGTTATTTTAATTATCATTTATTAAATAAATGATTATTTAATTAAGTGTGCACGTCATAACTAATTAAATTAGTTATCTAATTAGGAAAATACACCTATTTTCCTAGTCATCTGCCACTCAAATTCCGACTTGGAATCTACTTCACCAGTCCAATCAACTACACTTCTAGAATCCTAAAAAAAGTGGGGGCAATTCAATTGCACATATAACCACCTTTTCGGATGCAACTTCTGTCAATTAAACCCATTTACTGCCCCTCATTGGCATTTATCTTCTCGGAACTGTTGCAACTTCCTCAAATGTTATTTTTAGCATGTGTATTCAACTATTTGTAACCAACTTCCAACCACTACTACCCTTATAAAACATTGGCTTATCCTCTTACAAATCCTCTTGGATTCACAACACAATTACTTTGTCAATTTTACTGCTCTCTAATATCTACATATTGGAGGCTTTCTTATTTGTGTTCGTAGTAATTGCACCCCCATTTTGGAGGTCATTCAAGAGCACCCAAAAATCTACATTCCACAAGATTCCACAAGCTAAGCTTCTACAATCTTATATCGAGCTTACATTGGAAGCTACAGGAAGGTTTGCATTGTCTTGTTTGTCTTCCATTTTTGCTTAGATTTCCTCTACTTTCACTAGTTAGTAGTATCTATGAGAGAGATTTGATGTGTAGTCCTTGATACCTTGGATATCTTATCCTCTACATTTCCTAGTATCTTTTTACATCCTCCTTAGACATCATCTCACCATACTCTTAGTATCTCCCACACACGCAATCACAACACTTCATACATGTGTCAAATCACCTTTTATCGGTTATTTAATCCTTCCTCCACCTCTTGATCTTCCCCTTAGGACCCCATTATTTGTTACTTCCTAAAGCCAATGACATTGACCACGGTTAATGTGATTTGGTTGTATTTTTCAACGCATCGCTGATGCCATCAGTTATTAAGAATTATAATAACTAATTATGACCCCTTTTTACGTGCATCTTTTGAGAGCATTTCCAAATAACCAAATCATTATCTACCAGTTTGTTTGTGCTCTCCAAGTTACTCTTAAGCTTCTTAAAGATTTAAGAGTTATTTTTCTTACACTCGGAGGACTATCTATAAAACATTGGTTCTAGGAAACTCAAGAATAGGAGTTGCACTAGTTTAGACACTAGAATTTGGTAACTTGTCCTTGTCCAATGCCAAGTTTGACCATGTTCCCTTGTTAAGACAAATGCTCACATTCAGAATCCATTCACCTCATCTCTCTATCTCTTATACAACTTGCTTACCTTTACACTCTACTTTTTCATCAATTCTAAGAATATTATTTCATCAAAGTATCATTAAACATATGATATTCATGACACAACTTTCATTTTTGGTTTTCATCTCTCTGATTTGAAAATTTAGGGAAGAGTGGGGATGTAAGGTTCGGTCTTGGCCAACCTATACAATCACACCCCTTCACCTTCACCGACTTTGATTTCAATTTCAAATACTTCTTTGGGCCATTTCATCTTCCTAAGTTTGGCCATGTTAGAATATTTCACATACAGAAGGCTATAAAAGTAATTTAACATCACTTTATAACTCACCTGGCACTCTTACAAGCTATTATCATTAATATCTTTCCAAAAGCACTTAAGAGTTCATAAATATTCCCAAATTAGCTACACATCATCTAGAGAAGTCTTTATTACATGTCTAAAGCACTTAGTTAGGTCAAAGTGTAGACACTAAAATTAGGTCACACTCTCCTTTGGTCCCTCGTCAAATAAGCACCTTGAACATATTCACCTAGCCATGACCCCTTTCACCCCACTATAATATTAATTTAATTATTTAAATTAAATTAATTCATTATCCTCACAATATTTATTATTTAAATATCCTAATAAGGATAATGCCCACATATCCACCTCATCTAGCCACCTCACCCTAAGACCCATTCTTAGTAAGTTTCCATAACTAACTAAGACCTACCCAAACCCTAAAAATCAATGCCTACATTCCCTCTAACCACATTCCCGCATGTTAGAAGGAATCTTCCGGTCTAATCCACGGAGTAATCGAAACGAGATCCCAAAAAATCAAGGGGATATGCCTAGTTTAGTAAACCTAGGAAATCCCACCCTAACCGACGCTGATTACCCTTAGCCGCTGTCGGTTAAGCCGGAACCACCATCGGTTACCATTTAACCCCTAAAACAACCTGTTTTTGAGGTTGGCACATTTTTTGAGAGAGAGAGCCATCTTCTGAGAACAAGTGACAAAACCAGAGCTACATGCAAGCAGAACCAGCATCCGTACAAGCATCAGAACATCCATAGCCAGTACCCAAAGCAATCACACAGTCACATGCCTTCACGGGAGCATCCAGGGAAGCGTCAGCACAACACCAAGTTCATTTGATCACCCACCATTACCAACCAAACATCAAGCTCGTACAAACAGTAAGTTTTGTTAAGCTGCATTGGTTCCTTATCGTTTTAGCAGATCCTTTTACTTCTATTATTAGTTTCTGTTCTCATTTCCATTCCCCACCATTTTATCTCCATGCAAACTTGACCATCTCTTTACCCACACCATTGAACTGTCCATATCCAGACTTTCATCATTCCTGTGCATATCCAGGATCCATACGAATCTTACCATTGCCCTTCCATCTTCATCCAACATCAGATCTATCACCTAGCCAAGTTTTATTGAATTTCCTATACCTTGACCATACCGACACCGGTCACCCATAACCATCGCCGGTTAACCTAAACCGACATCGGTCTCTGTGTATTATATCATAAACCTAGATTAGAGCCTAAAACCTCCACCAAATACCCTAAACGGCCCAGAATCTAACCTTGACCAATAACAGTGACCTTGACCTTCAAATTCACTCATAGTCTAGCCTGTTGTGAACGAATTTGCTTCTTGTAGACGAATGAGATACCTAAATCATTTTAACTATAGTAGGATTTAATTTATTATCAGCATTATTTTGTTTTAAACAGTGGATTGACAACCATCTAGGAAGTATCACACTTCCCGGATCTAGCACACGCTAAGAAGTCCACTGCATATATTGTTTAACTTTTATTTGGTGGTCTTGTGTTCCATTTCAAGTAGTTCCTCCCAGTAAAAAGGAATCTCTCATGATCAACTATGGATTCAGAATTCATACGCGCGCAACAACCTATCAACCAGCATCTCAACAGATATTCCTCCTAGCCCATTACCCTCATTTTTTTCATCATTTTCTAAGAAACACTCTAGAATCAGGTGAAACACAAAGAGTCTAACTTCATCCATTTCCAAGAACGCAAATTTCATAGAGCCATATTTTAGCAAGAGAAAATTCACTCCAAACATTACATGAGGGTTTCAATCAACAAAGGGTTAGGTCACATAGTTGAGGCACACCTTCACTATTACCGTGTTAGATACATTATCTACCATGCAATTAGCTCATTATCTTGGTGTCAAGAGACACGAGGGCACCCTTAGGGGGTTGTTAGCTATTCCGCTTGCATAATAACCTATGAGAACAACATGAGGATTGATCCCACAATAAGTGCATGTAGTGCAACACTTGGATTGGTTCAGTAGTTGGGATTTTAACCACTAAGGGTAGTCCTACCTCACCACACACATGTGTTTTGTCCTTTTGGTTTGTTAATGCTCTGATGAAGGGTTCTAAAGGTTGTTGTGATTTCTAATTTGTTGCAAGTGATTATAAGTCATCCCAAAGTTGTGCAAGAAAGAGTGACATACATTGAATATCATTACCAGACAAGTGAAGCACACAAAACGTTACAGGTTTAGACTATCAAAGGGTCCAAGACTGTAGAATTTTAGGTCAGGATCGTACAAATTAGGTTTAGATTGTACAAAAATTGTACGGTCCTACTTATGTTGGGTTTTCAACTCCAAAAATTTCACCAAAGCACCTATAATTCCTTATCAGTTTGATCTGATATCCTGCATATCTAGATCATCTATGATTTATCATGTACATATAAGTCTATATGTAGACACTCAAATTTAGTAATTTTCACTTTGGCAACCCTTTATTTGATTATGCACTCTTGCTATGATAAACACAACTTCTCCATTCTCGTTTAACACTTTATGATGTCTATTATTTAGCTTGTTTATCCTTACACACTGACATGCCAACACATTTTGATAATACAATGCAAAAAATCAATAGAAAGACATTAGTTTACTAGCTTCAAACTTCATTTGGCATATTTTCTACTCCCGATCAAGACCATATAGTTTGTTCAAGAATTTATATCCATTTTTGACCCATATGTGCAGTCTTAGATCATCATGTCCTCCGACTCTACTTTCAAATTGATATCTTTTGTTGGGTCTTATACTTTTTATGAGTCGGCCTTTCTTAGATAAATCATCTATGGAATCCTATATAAACAAGTAAACACTACCTCATTTGTTGACCTAGAACTCCTAAAAAATTACACTAGAGAACTCACATCATATACTTGCAAAAGACATCCAAATCTCCCTAAATCTCGTAATAACACATCTAAAGTCATTAAGGCAGTACCCACATAAGGTTTGAAGCTATAAATCAGTTCAAGGCAATCATATCTATCATCTATAAGAAATCAAACATCATCTCTCCAAGTATTTTAGCAAGAGAAAAATCTAAGCAAGCATGGTCAAAGTAAATTCCAAATCAGATTGATTTATCTAGATATAAAATACTAGGTGGAGAATGACGTGTGATTTGAGGCCACTTCAAAGTAGTGCCAACGTTGGCAGTGCAAAGGGGTGTCCACAACCCTTCTAATTTTTATTTTGTAGGACTCTTCATTCGTGGCTAAGGTTTAAAATGATTATCATTCCATTCATAGAGCCTCACTACATGTGTGTGTGTTCATGTCTAAATTAGAAAAGCTATAAGACTTGAAACTAAACACCTAAGAGTTTCAAAGCTTTAAACTAATCTAACAAGAACCATCAAGATAAGAGCTTAGGGAGACTAACTTATTTAACATGCATATAACTTTGAAAACCATCAAACTAGCATGCTTAAATCAATCTCTACTCTTTGAATGCTAACTGTTGAGTGCAAGGAATATAGCTCAAGTAAAAGAGGACATAAGGATTGAGCATGCAGAAACCAGATGTGCGGGAAGGCACAGATTTAGGGAGGAACATGAGCGCACCAGAACAGTTTGAATTCAGGACTTGGCCACTTTTACGGGTCAAGGCTATTTTTGGAGATGACGTATTGAGCATGTGATAAACATGAAGACTTGTAGCTCACGTGAGGCTATTTTGAGATATGAGCAGTTCGAGCGCCATGCAAAGTCTTGACCTAATAATAAGATTTCTACTTAAAGTTAACTATAGGAAATCTATTAGTAGAGCACTTGCATGTTTTTGTATTCCCTTGTAAAGGTGCATGGCTATTGTTAGCATGTAGTCTATTTTTGGAAGGTGCATGGGTGGTGAAGGGAAAGTCCCCACCCCTATATATATGTATTGATTTGTACAGCTTAGGGAACACCAATTATTATAGAGTTATATTGTGGATTTTCTAGTGCGCATAACAATGGAGACTATATCTTGAATGTATGAAGCTTATATGTTTTGCATTATTTAATAAAATGGATCATATTAGCAGGATATTGGTTTCAAATGTGATGGAATCTTGTTCTTGCATGGTAAATCTTATTATGATCATTGTTTAGTCAATATTTCATGTGGTTTAGATCTAGATTTGGTTCATGTATTGTGGTTTAATTTATTATCTGTTATGGATCTGAATATATACATGAACAATCATGCTAACATTCTAGACAAGAAACTCTAAAGAGGGACTTGGTACCCTTGCGCGCTTCGGGTGAGCGCTCAGTTCTGGATGAGTGATGTTTCAGCGTGCCTTAGGATTTGTGAATATATTCTAAGGTGCATCATTGGTTCCATTGTCGGGACCTCTTTCTCAGTTATTTTTAAAGATGTTGCGTGATGAAGACATATCAATTGACCTTGGGAAGTATTGAGGAGTGGTTATTAGATCTGGAAGAGGAGTATGCTCGTAGATTTAACATCAAACCTAATTTTAATGCACATGCATGGGTCGATCAGAATATATATAAATACTTATATGAGAGATTAATTGTTATCTTCCTGATAGAATTGTACGAGTGGCTGGTTTCTTATGCGTCAAAGAGGAATTGGAGGTTTCACATGCTTATTTGGATGCATGAATAATTTCAGGCCTTGTATGATGCAGATTTAATTTGGATGCGCTATGTGGATGTTTGGTTCCATGGTGTTTTGAACAACTATATTATGGAGTACTCAGTTTCGACTTACTCTTTCCTAGAGGTTACTGAGTTTCAGTTTTTGTGTAAGCCCAGAGGATCGTATTTGTGCGGTATTTCATTGGTGATTAAGATCCTGATTGTAACCATGGATTTGGAAAATAAGTTAATGGCTAACTAAACCCCACCATGCATGGGGGTAGGAGCAGGTTTGGTAAGGATGGTGGACCTAATGGCAAAGAGATAGAGGGAAGAAAGGTGGCTTAAGTTCAATGAGGCACACGAGAGGGATCTAGAGAAACAATGTGAAGTTACATAATGGATGACATTGTGGAGAGAGATGGCTCGTGAAGGAATCGAGACTCACATAGAAGATGTGGAGCCAGAGCATTTAGATCTCCTCCATTTGGGAAAGCATGGTAGGGAACCCTCTTCAGCCTTAGATGAGAGTGCACTCGTAGAGATGACATGGGCCGAGGGCACGTATCTGAATCTACTTGGCGACCTAGCCCTTGTGATTAGTTTTCCAGTTTCTATGACAATCAGTAATTAGCAAGCTAGTGTGAGCAGTAGAGTTGCAGTAGATAGAGTTAACTTACAATAAATTTTGGGAGTTAATCAGGGAGCTTATTCATCTATGATGCAACTATCATCTACTTTATTTTGAGGACCAGTTAGAGGCATCTTTTGTAGCACATCGTCAACACAGAACATAGGCATGTAGAACCTTGGCATCACATCTAGAACTAGTACAACTTCACAGAATATGGGCATTCAGTTTAGCATAACCATCAAAACACAAGGTAGTGCATCCTCTGGTCCATTACCTGGTACAGGAGGAGGCTTAGGAGGATATGGAGAATCAGGTGGCTCAGGTGTTGGAGGATCTGGTAGATCTAGGGGTGGTGGAAACACGAGAGGCTCTGGATCTGGTGGGCAAGGTTTGCACCAAACTCAACAAATTTATATAGAGATGTCTCTCCATCTGCCATAGTATATAGGTATTTAAGATGTATCTAAGAATGTGCATATGTGTGAGATAATGTGGCATGCAAAAGGGATTATAGCTCTAGACTCAATAATTAAGATGAGGACCCTTTAAGAAGATAATGCAGTCCTGAAAGATATGAAGGATGAGACACTTAGGTGCACAGATAGAATTTCTCTGGTGAAAGAAAAGCATGAACCCCTGACAATAGCCTAAGATCCGCAGAGGGGCAAAATAGAAGAAATTAGGAAGCTTATAGTGCAAAAAATGGATTTCATGGAGGGAATAATGTCAAGCATGGCTAACATTGTCAGGGTTCTACAGAATGAGAAAGAAAATATGACTCAAGATTAACTGGATGCCATTGTGACAGACATCCCAGAAAAAATAGGTGTAGTGCTGAGTGATTGGCAGAAATTAGAGGTAGAAATTGAGAATGAATATCTAGATTTAATAATGCCAGTAGAGGAGGAAAGCGCGTAGTAATGAATCATTCTTTTTGTTGAACAAGTCTTTATTCTTTCATTCATTCTTCTTTTCTTTGAAGATATAAGTAGGATTGCACATTTTCAGGGACAACTATGTAGTTAGTGTGGGGTAATGTTGAGTGCAAGGAATATAGCTCAAGTAGAAGAGCACATAAGGATTGGGCACGCAGAAACTAGACGTGTGGGAAGGTGTAGACTCAGGGAGGAACATGAGCACGCCAGAATAGTTTAAATTCAATACTTAGCCACTTTTACAGGTCAAGGCTATTTTTGGAGATGAAGTGTTGAACACGTGATAAACATGAAGACTTGCAACTCACGTGAGGCTATTTTGGGGTATACAACAGTTTGAGTGCCATGCAGGGTATTGATCTAATAATAGGATTTCTAGTTAGAGTTAACTATAAGAAATCTATTATTAGAGCAATTTCATGTTTTTGTATTTCCTTGTAAAGGTGTATGGCTATCGTTAGCATGTAGCCTATTTTTGGAAGTTGCATGGGAAGTGGAGGGCAAGTCCCCACCCCTATATATGTATTGATTTGTACAGATTAGGGAACACCAATTATTATAGAGTTATGTTGTGGATTTGTTAGCATGCATAACCATGAAGATTGTATCTTGAATGTATGAATCTTCTATTTTTTGCAGTATTTAATATAAGGGATTATATTGGTAGGATATTGGTGTTAGATGTGACTGAATTTGGTTCTTGCATAGTAAATCTTATTATGATCATTGTTTAGTCAATCTTTCATGTGGTTTAGATCTAGATTTGGTTCATGTATTGTGGTTTAATCAATTATTTGTTATGGATATGAATATATACATGCACAATCATGTTAACATTTTGGAAAAACAAATCTAAAGAGGGACTTGGTACCCTTGCGCCCTTTGGGTGAGCGCTCATTTCTAGTTGAGTGATATGTCAACGTGCCTTGGGATTTGTGGGTATATTCTAGGCTGCATCACTAACTTTGAAATTAACATAAGAAGATTATTAGCAATCAAATATGACTGTTAGTATGATCTCAAGGTTTTGAGAATGAAGTCTCACTAACAATGGCTACAAGACCATATTGGTTCTCTCCATATTACTCAATCTTGAGTTAATGGATGCACTATTAAGATGCTAGCTCAATATTAATGGAGAAATGCTCAAGATCCTAAATGCCTATAGTTTATGCTAAGGGAGAAAAAGTGTTCTAAGAAATGGTAAGGAGGAGGGTTCTATTTATAGGTTTCATATTCCAAGAATGGTATGAATTTGGTGCATGTGTGACAAAAGGTAAGTCCAAAAATTGATTTTTACAAGTCAATACACATTTTGTTTAGAATTAGAAGTTAATTAATCTTTTAGGATTAATCAAGAATCCCAAGTAAGCTTAGGAATCTTTCTGGGAGTATTTGGAGGAGGTTTTGATGGATTTCAGATGTTCTGGAAGCGAGATTTAGACAATAAGAAGGTTTATTGGTTAAATGTAGGATTAGAGGCTTAATTAATGTATAATAGTTAATTAAGAGTATTACAATTAACAAAGTTTCATAAATGGGTATCCTGAGTGAAATAGAAGTATAGTTAGATAATGAAGTGTTGTTATTTGACATGATGAAGAGATAAGAAGGTAATTAATGCAATTTAAGTAATAAAATTGCTTTGGTCAAATTACAGGTGTCTACATTTGCCCCTCTTTGGGGTGGCGTAAGCTACGCCACTTCAAAGATAGTAGATAAACATAATAAAGTAATTTTTTTGAAAGGGGTAGAAGAAAGATTAATAGAATGAAGGATGTCCCCTCGAGTGTTGATGGCGTGATGAAAGAGGTCAATCGATGATCGAAAAGATGAAGGAAATAGAGATAAGGCGAAGGGGGTAAGATGCCCCTAGTAAAAGAGCAGAATAATGTGAAGAGAAGAAAGGGGATATAGAAGAAAATGAGTATGAGGAAGGGGGATTGAGCTAACAACCATCCAATGTCATGTAAACAACTTAATTTTCATCACATTTTTAGTGATCTTCATCATCGGTCCTTATTAAAAATGTAAGCATACGACATAAGTGTAAAATGACATGAAAATCCATAGTGCGAACAAATGTCTAGAGTTAAAACACAAACTCCATACAACATACAAAATGCAATGCAATATGAGAAAGTAAACAAGCTAACTTAACAGGGAAACAAGTACAAACACACATTCTTAAACCAACAACATCTAAGATAGTTGAACAAATGTTTTGTTATCGAGTTGCAGTTCCCAAATGTTCATGTGTAACGATAAGGGTTAAAAGTGGGGGCCCAAGAAAGGATGTATGTAAGGGGAAATATGATGAACACAGGGGTCCAATGAAAAAGCATTCATGTGCCACGAAATAGTACCAGGCAACTCGTTATGCCAAGATAGTGCAAACGAAGCAAACATACCAAATTTGCTAATGGGGTAGATCTAAATGATCTACGAGCTGTTGTTACATAAACAAGTGAAAATGAAAGCAAGATATAATTTGAATATAATGTGTTTGACACATGCTTCAGTTGCATATCGACGTTTTACCAATTTTTGCAATTTTTTTGAAATTTTGGGATTTTTTGATTTTTTGAAAAAATTGGAACAATTTTTATTCTTTGTGATTGATTTTAAATTTTTAGGATTTTTAGAATTTCTAGAAGAATTATCATGGAGAAGATCGCCTAGAAGAAGAAAATGTGCCCTGGGGAGAAGAAAGGGGTGTTAGGTAACAAAAAATGCCCCAACGTAGTGGAAATGGGTCAAAAACAATTATTTAATAAAAATAATCATCACGATGGGTGGTAGAAGAAGTTAGAATGATCATGGCGGCCATATCATGCCTCTTGACCATTACAGCGAGTGTAAACACATTGTGTTGGGGTCAAACGACCATACATACCCCTCCATGAGGGGTAAATCATTGTGAGTAGTTCATTTGTTATTGAGCCCTTGCCAATTTTACCATGAGATTTGCTTTGACCCTTGAGAGATATGGTGCGAGTTCAGAGGCGTACGAGGCGAGAAGACACAATCAGGGAGTACATACAGATGCATGATGATGATCCCTATGTGAGTACCCTATCCATTATTTAATTTATTAGAATTTAATTACATTTATTAGGATAGAAAAGGGGCATAATAATGTATGCACGTGCCTTGGGGCGTGCATGTGTTATCAGGAACGCGCGGGTGTGGGTAGGACGTATGCATACAGGGGCATACGTGGTCAGGGATGCGTGTGCATTGGGAAATCGGTTAGGGCATATGTGCATGGATGCATACGCGCTCAAGGGCACATGGGCATCGGGATTGGGTTTTACACATGCATAGTCGCGCGAGTGCGGGTAGGTGTGCTTAGGAATTTAAATGAGCACACAGGAACTAGGAAGGGTGAGTATGCGCTTTGGGCACACATACACCAGAAGGGGCGCATGAGCGCTGAAGGGGGCTTTTGTTCATCCTTAGAAGGATTTAGGATATTTTCTAGAAGAATGTAGGGGTGAGTAGGCTAGCATTTAGATGATGTTAGATAGAAGAAAGTCTAATAAGTGTTTTGCTTGATCATGCAGAGACAACTACTTGCCCTACAGAATCGAGAGAGACACGGTAGATTATCTACCTTTGAGATGACCTTCTCTTGACGTGAGAGTATCTTTTTGGAGATTACATTAGACATGATGAGGCTTGCATATGTGGCGTGAATGCCACATATTATAATCGATCATAGTATTCTCATAGCCTTGGCTGAGAAGTGACATAACAAGAGTTAGTGCTTCAGACTCCCTACTAGTGAGATGACCATTACTCTTGAGGATGTTTGGAGAATACTTAGAGTCCAATCTAGGGGTAGTTTATAGAGTATGATGGGGACGCTTCCCAAATCATAGATTGTTTGATTGAGCTATTTGGTGTGGTTTATATAATGCGAGAGGGGATGTCAATGCCGATGCATCCATGTTTCAAAGATCTAATATTATCCCGTATAACCGTGTATCTTATGGCTCTTGTCAGAAACATCCTACTACCTGACAAGACTAATGCTTCATTCCCAGTGGGCCTAATTGGATTTATTCGCAACCTTATTAGAAGAGAGTGACATTGTTGGGGCCAATGTTTTCTTGCCTACCTATACTGGGATTTACATTTGATTACTTACCATGATCATAAGACTGTGGGGCCAACTATACTTTTACAGATATGGGCATGGGACCATATTGCCATTGGTTGCCCTACAAGAGCATTGCGAGATCAAGATCTTGATAAGCCTTCAGTCATAAGATGGGCCCATATAGGTGACGATGTGCAAGGTCACATGGGTGATACCTATTTTTTTTATCATCGGGCATTTGATGAGATTCAATTATGGATGATTGTTTGGAGATCATACATGCATTACCAGTGGCCAAAGGGTCCAGTTGAGTTCAACCTTGCATTAGTCGAGAATTTTCTGATTGGGAGTCGCAGTTATATCATGGAGTACTACATGATTGATCAGGTACATTGGAAGTTTGTTGCAATACAGGATGTGCCAGGGGTGAAGATGTGGTATGTGGGTCATGCCAGAGAGACATTTGATATTGGTCTGTTGATCAAGAAACAACGAGCTAGAGATAGCTTTGAGTAGATGGTTCCACTGGTTTGGGTATCTCTACGACAAATTATAGATACAGGGACCACAACATATCTGGCCTAGTATGCTACAGTCATTCCGAGGTGATTGACAATTCCCCAGGATAAACTTGACACATGAGTGCGGTCGCCACTAGAGCATCAGCCTCATGGAGGAAGAGCACAGGGTAGTGATAATGATGATGGGTTTTATGGAGATGGTGGGGATGGATAGGGATAGGGACATCCACAAGTTTAGATACCCTAGGTGGGTATACAACTCGGCGTCTATGTTCCTCTGCAGTAGGTTCTGCCATAGGGACCTGCACAATAGGCACCACAACAGGATCCCATTGTTATCCTGCCACACATCCCAACAGGAGGTGAAGGAGATGGATGGGGGACACCTCTACAGGGTCTCATAGGTGGAGGATGGGAGCAGGATCTATAGAGTGTAGGGGAGTTAGCTACGTTGTGGTAGTAGTTATAACATGTGGTATCTCTTCAGCTATAGGTCATTACAAAGAGAGATCGGGTTATTATAGAGAGGGATCAGACAGTTGCATAAAGGGCATAATTACAGGTTGAGAGAGATTAGTTGACCACAAAATAGGTGCAGTTATAGGTGGTTACAACAGAGTGAGATCAGCTCTAGACAAAGTGGGTATAGGCCCATGTCCAGATGGCTAGTCTCTCAGAGGAGGTTTCTTCGTTGCATGGGTCTATCGGAGCTCCTGTTATGCCCCATATTTACATGGACATGGCCACAACCACTAGATAGACAACCTATTATAGATCTTTATACTATGACATGGTTCTAGAGGGTCAGAGAGCTCTTGTGTTTAATCAGTAGGCCATGAGTAGTAGTGCCTCACAGTTACGCAGGGAACCTCCATTAGCCATATCAGTGGAGCAGCCCCTAGTAGGTCACTAGCCATCAATACAATAAAGTGTAATTCCTCTTGTGGGTCCATTTCATCAATTTCCCCCACTGAGTGGTAGACCTGACAGTCCACATGAGGGAGAGAGTCGGTCATGACTCTGCTTTATTTGATATATTTACAGTTTTATGTTTTTTATGTACGCCTCAATATGAACGCACATTTTTGACGATGTATATGTACTATTGTTGGCTATGCCTCACTATGAAGGCACATTCTTGATCGATGCCCATAATGACATACCATGTATCTGATGATGATGTACTTAAACACATTTGTATATGGACACTGATATTTTGACACATATACACACACATGATGATGATGATGATATGATGATGGACTTTTATTATGATGCTTATGGTTATATCACATGTGTTTGATTTATGAGATAGGATTAGATGACATCACATTATTTGATATGAGATACTTCGTGTTCTAATTATAATATTTTGTGTATGAGATAACAATAGATGATATCACATTATTTTGCATGTGATACTGATGATTGCCCATGTTTTATTTTGGTCTATTTTTGAGGGGGGGGGGCGCAGAAGGTGGTCCCTCTTGCCCCTCGTGGTGATATTATATGATGTTAACTTAGCATACATGTTTAATTTTTCATGTTCATGATGATGTAGCTTAGCCTTTTATTGATAGATGATGTATAGATGTGATGATAGATGATATGACAACAAACTTTAAAAAAAACAATCAAGCACAAATTAATCAAATCTAATACAACACAACTATATAAAAGTATGCAAGATAAAATGAATGCACAATGGATTAAAGAAACACTCAATCTAAGTAAGAAAATGAATTCAACTTTAAAGCACACAATACAAAGAAGTAATGCAATCAAAACTATACAAAACAACAACTAAAAGTAAGCAAACTACTACTTTATTTTTGTAGGACAATTTTGAAATGTTTTTTTCTATTTTTGGTGTTATCTTGAGCCAATTTTCAAGGCTACTATTCACATTGTTTTCAGGATTTTATAAGATAATGTTATATTTTTTTTTGAGTTTTATGTAAGTTTTTCCAAAGCTATGTACAGGAAATGAAGAAGTGTGGATTCCCCCAGCAATAGATGGGATGTATAGGGGAAAAATGTCACGCGTTATGTGTAAGAAGGTGAAGATGATCCCTGCGAGAGGTGAGAATATAAAAAGGTGAGCCCTTATCATATATACAAGAGTAGATCAACCATATCAAGGCCATGAAGGATAAGGTTCAAAAGGATCTCAAAATTACGAAAACCTAGCCCTAAATTAAAGCAAGTGTACTCCTAGATGTGAGATATGCTTGTGAAAAATGAGTCCTCCCAAGGCACCAGAAACTGGTTTTCACCAAGGGACATGTCCAATGTGCCACAATTGTGTGTTTTTCACAGTTGGATGACTTGTTTTATTTTTACTTTTTCTTTCTTTCTTTTTTTTTCTTGTTTTTTCTTTGATTTTTGAGGAACCTCATATTCAAGCATAGAACTGCTTGAGATGTATTGCGTTCATGGGTTCCTTTAGTTCCTCACCATCTAAGTGAGAAAGTTTGTATGCCCCTGAACCATACTTAATGACCACCACATATGGTCCTAACCAGTTTGGCTCAAACTTTCCTTTCTTTTCATGGTCCTTGGTGGTGTTGAACTAATTTTCTTTGAGTATTAGATCTCCTACCTCAAAATGGTGAGGTATCATCCGCTTGTTGTAGCTCTGTAACACTCAATTATGATATACCTTTAAGTGGTTAAGTACCCATATGCGTTTCTCATCTAGTAGCTCCAACTTTGATAGTCGAGCTGCTTGGTAATATTCATCCTTATCCAGATAGTCCCGGAGAGATATTATCAGGGAAGGAAGCTCAATCTCCAATGGTATGATGGCATCTGTTCCAAAGACTAGTGAGTAGGGTTTAGCACTAGTAGGAGTGTGGATGGAGGTTTTATAAGCCCAGAGGGCAAGATGAATTTTTAAGTGCCAATTTCAGTCGGTTTTACTTACCATCTTTTCTATTATGTGAACGAGTGTTTTGTTAGTGACATCTTCTTGTCCATTACCTTGAGGGTAATAGGGAGTGTACCACTTTAAATGGATTTAGAAGCGTTGACATAATGCTTTAACTATCTTGTTCTTGAAATAATTACCATTGTTTGCTACAATAGTGGATGGGATGTCATAATGGCAGATGAGGTGCTTCATGATGAATTTTGAAATTTGCGCATTGGTAACCTATATGAGAGTGACAACCTCTACCCATTTTATGAAATACTTGATGGTAGTTATGATATGTGTATGACCATTTGAGGAGGTAGGAGTGAGCTTCCCTATGAGATCTAATCCCCATTTTGAAAACAACCATGGTGTTGTAATTGGCTGCAAATTTTGTGCTGGTGCATGAAAAAGGTTTCCATACTTCTGAAAAAGTTCACACTTCTTGATGTAGTTGCAACAATATACTTCCATAATAGGCCAATAGTAAACTACTCTTAGTAGTTTCTTAGCAATCACCATTCCGCTTGTGTGTGCTCCACAAAATCCTTCATCTACTTCTTTGATCGCTTAGACTGATTCATATAAATCAAGACAATGCAGTAGATTCCTATCATAGCCTCAACGATAAAGGGTGCCTCCTAAGAGGGTATAATGGGCTATGTGGTGGATGAGGGCTCATTTATCAGTGTGGGAAATGCCCAGAGGAAAGGTATTGTTTTGTAGGTAATTGAATATGGGCTCATACCATGGGGATAAAGGACTAATAACATCACATGACAAACATTATTCTGGTAGGTCATATGTAGACACTCATAGATGTTTAACAAAGAAAGAAATTTTACTTACATGTGGTGGAATGTGAAGTAAGGATCTGATTGTAGCCATGATGTCTATTGATTGATTATGTGCCCTTGGCATCTGTTCAAAAGAAACCCGTTAAAAATAATCCTTTAAAGTATCCACCATCTTCTTGTATGGGACAAGTTTGTCATCCTTGACCTTATATTCATCATTGATTTGCTTAATGATCAATTACGAATCACCAATGACTCTTAGCTGTATGATACTCCATTTAATAACAATCTTCAAACCAGCAATGAGTGCCTTGTACTCTACGATGTTATTAGTACATGGAAAACTCAACCGGAAAGCATGTGTGATGAAGTCTCTTGTTGGAGTGATAAGTACTCGCACTAACCCCTGAACCGTGGTAATTGAATGATCTATCAAAGTGCATCTGCCATACAATGGATTCTTCAATGTACATCATAGAAGCATTTGGTAGATCCAGACACAATGGTTTTGTTCCTGGTAGGGGAGATTCAACTAATTGATCTGTAAGCACCTGTCCTTTGAGTGATTTCTATTTGAAAAAATCAATTTCAAACTCACTTAGGAGGATGATCCAATTAGCCATCTGTTTGGTGAGCGTTGGTTAAGATAAAAGGTACTTCAAAGGATCAAATTTAGAAATAAGCTTGGTTTTGTTATTGAGAAGATAGTAGTGAAGATTTTGAAAGAAAAATACCACAACTAAACACACCTTTTCAATCTGGGGATAATTTAGCTCATATGTGATCAAAGTGTGGCTAAGGTAAAAAACCACTCTCTCTTTCTAGCTTATATCATATTGGGAAAGTAGTGCACCAATAACATATTAGGTAATTGAAATGTATAACAAAAAAGGTTCACCTAGGGTAGGTGGCATGAGAATAGGAGGACTAGTCAGGTATATTTTAAGCAATTCAAAGGCTTTTTGACATTTAGGACACCAATTAAAGGTAACATCTTTCTTGAGTAGATGTGTGAAAGGATGACACTTATCTGCAATCTGTGAGATGAATCGACAAATTTCCTAAATTTTACCTTGTAAGTTGCGTAGCTGCTTAAGGTTCTTTAGTGGAGGAATCTCAGTGATAAATGCACCTTTAATGAGATCTACCTGAATCCCACTTCTTGACACAATGAAACCCAATAGCTTTCCCAATTATATGTTGAAGACGCATTTTCTAGGATTCAATCTGACTTTGTAGTCTTAGAGGCATTGAAAGATACGCTTCAACACTTTAGGGTGCTCTTCTCTATCCTAGAATTTCCCCAAGATATCATCCACATAGTCCTTCATGATGTAATTCATCATGTCATGGAAGATGACTATCATTGCTCTTTGATAAGTGGCTCTAGCATTCTTGAGACCGAATGACATCACTTGGTAGAAAAAATTTTCCTAGGGGGTTGTGAAAGTATTTTTATGTTGATCTTGCTCTGCAATTTTAATCTAGTTATAGACAGAAAATCCATCCATGAGGGAAAAATTTTCATAATCGGAAGTTGAATCGAAAATCATGTTGATGTCAGTCAAAGGAAAATCATTTTTAGGGCATGCTTTATTAGTATCCCTGAAGTCTGTGTAGTCTCATATACCAATTGGTTTCTTTTGTACTAGAACTATGTTTGATATCCATTTTGAATAATCAATAGGTCTGATAAAAACTACTATAGACACCAATTTTTGGTATAACGCCCCTCCGTCATCTCATGTTCATGCAACTTCCCCTCTCACCTTTCTCTTTCCTAAATTTAAATAAAATCCCATCCATTTACTCACTTTTTTAATTAATTATCAAATGGGCTCCATGTGGACCCATTTGATAATTAAGATTTTGGCATTATCTCCAATCTCTCACAATTATTCAATTCATGGGTATTAATATACCCATCCGACACCCCTTTCTTAAATTCAAAATATGGAATCTTTTATCTCACCTACCATGTCAATCATGCTCCCCACTCCATCTAATAAGTCAAACGTGGGCCCCACGTGATCACATCATACCTCTTAACTCAGGTTACTCTACCCAACCCTGGTTACTCGTTAACCCCAATCTAACCTCACCTCCAAGCTATAAATATGGGTTTTCCCCCATATTTCAAGTGGACCCTCAGAAAACCTGGAAGGAGAGACCTAAGACCTTAATCAAAAAGAGAGAAGAAAGAGCTTAATTAGGTAATGCAAGTTTGAGGGAGAAATATTTTCCATGGTTTGCTATCTTACCATCCTTATGCCCAGTTCATCTCCATAACAGAGCACAAGCTAAGTCCCCTCGTCATTTCAGTTACTTGTCATTTTATATTCCATTATTTCTGCATGATATCTATTGTTCATAATCTATTGTTATCTTTCTCCGCACATGGGTTGACATCCTCCAAGGGAGTTAACATCCTCTTGGAACCGGGATTATCCAGGAAACCCCTACATATGGTTATCTAATCTTATTTGTTTCAGTTTTGCAGATCTAGCTTCTTTGTATCACACATCTATCTTCTTTGCACCCGTAGATCCACATCTGCATCTGAGGTCCTAAGCCCTCCATCATTCAAAGTTGCTGGTGGCTTCTGGTATCGATTTCACCTGCGTGAGAACAAAGTTTCCTGTACAACATTTGGCATGCCCGGTGGGACCGTATATCCTAGATCTGGTCATTTTGTTTGTTATTTTACTCATCTTTTCTAAATTGCTTGTTTTCAAATCTTAGTATTTGTCGACTCTCAGGGTAGTATGGTCACTCATTGAAGTCACCATGAGGTACGTGCTCTTCTTGTTTTAACTTATTGAAATCTACCCGCATGGGATATGAATTTGGAAATTAACCTTATTCTCCTAGTTTTCGTCACGTGATATATATTTTGCATCGTTCATTTTTCTGACTCACCTGTTTACAAGGTTTAGTATTATTGCCCTCTATGTAGGTGTCATCTTTACATTCAGTGGTTTAGGTTGTCTCAGAGGTACGTGCTTCTAGTTTTTAATGGGCTTGTTATGTGGTCATTATAATTAATATCGAGTGCATTTTTATTATTAATCATAATAATATTAATATTAATTAAATAAATAAATAAAAATTAATTAAAACAAAAAAATTATGAAATAAATTAGAATTAAATTATAAAAAAAAATTATAAAAAGAAAAAATTTAGAATCCTAACTATCTTAATTTACCCATCCCCTACCTATCACCCCACCTCTTCTCTCCGACTAACGTGGCCAACACTCCCACCTCCCCACCATTCCCATCTACCACTCCTATTTCCCTCGACCGAGCTATTATTTATACCTCTCTCCACCTCCCAACTCGCTAGTTATTCCCTCACCCCATCCACTTGACTCGCTACTCACTATGTCCATTCTCACCTTCTCTCCTTGAGCTCCCATCACCCTACATCGATCTCCAACTCCCTACATCTACCTAGCCTTACCTCACCGATCCCACTCTCCCTCCACTCCTGAGAAACTATTAATCCACATTCACTCCTACCCAAGCCACTCCCACCTCAAACCATCTCCACCAGCTCCCTCCCACCTGAGCCTCACCTCAAGCTCTCCAACTCTCATCCCTTCCCTCGCCACGTAGATCCTTCCATCTCCCTACCTCACACTCCCTCTCCTCCACCAAGCTCTATCTCCCACACTGACTGCTCTCCATCTGCACTTGACCAAGTTCCTCCTCCGTCTCCCAACCTTCATCTCATGAGCTAATCCATCCCCTTTAGGCCCGACCTTCCTGACCTCCTTCACTTCCCACCAAACCCATCATCCACCATGCCAATCTTTACACCCTGAAGCCTCCCCCACCTCACATAGCTACCTTTCCTCCCCTCGATACCTCCCTTCATCTCCACAATGCCACTTTTCCTTACTCCCACTTCCTGAGCTCTATCCTCCACACCCCTTCAACTCCACATGACTCATCTTCTCACACTTCCCATGCATACACCCTGCTCTTCTACCTAAGCTCCCATATCCTCCACACAGCTCCGCCTAAGCTCTATCCTCAAGCCACATGACCACCACATCTCCCTTCCATGTATCCTTAATCGACCCATCACCAATTACCTGGCCGCTTGGCCACCTCTCTCCCTTCCTTCCAATGCAGATTTCCTAGTTCGATCCATTCTCCTCTTCAAATGATAATTATTCTATGTGTATCAGGGATGGTGAGTGCTCTTGATCCCTTTCTTAGCTTCCTCTTATTTGTTAGTATCCATCAACCATTATATCTATGTGCTTTTGAGGTAGAATCATGTAGAATAAATTAAACATCTATGCAGAAGAAAGATACCATTTTCAACGCAGAAGAAAGTAAACATCCATGTTGGCAAGGTTCTGATCCATAATCCTTCCCACTGTTTCCATATCAGTTTCAAATTCACGCAAGTATTTGTGGCTTGTATATTTGTACATATTTTATACATATTTACAAACAAAAGCAAAGTCAATAAAAACAAACAACCTACAATCTGTTAATCTCTTGGCCTAAAAGTGGTAACATAGATGAACAGTATTCCAAACCTGCATTGGCAATTTTAAAAATTTGAAAACTAACATTATATTATCCAAGTTGTAGCAATTAATTCTCAACATTTTCAGTCTGTCATATCATTGTTGTCTGCTCCTCCTGTAAGAATAAAACTTAATATTTTAGCTCCAAATCATGATATAGCCTTTTAAAATCACGCAACGTCACTTGTTTTCGCTTGCATAGCAATAGGCTTACAATTCTCTACAACACAGTTTTAAATGAAATGTCATAAAACAGTGCACCACAACCAATTATACATTTCTCAGTTATATTGTCTATGATTCTCATTATGTCATCATGTGAAAAGCCATTTCCATCGACTTGTCACGTCAGATTTGGCATCGTTGACTTTCATGTTCACTTTTCGATCACCAACTTATCTCTTCCCTCCTTTATTCTACTAAGTCCAAAACATAGGTCCACTATTTTCTCCCATCTCCATTACAACTTTCAAATCAAATTGCTTTCATCCTCCCTAAAGTCTTCATTATTACAATAAACGGACCATTCTCCCCATCTACTTTTCGTCATTATCTCTTAAAGTCCACGTTCACTCATTTTATATGGTTATTATTATTTATAGTTCATATAAAGAAATGAAATAAACACAAAAACACACGTTAATGTCTTGTCATTTATAGGTTATATCATATCTTTCATAGATAGTCATTTTATCATAATTTTATCTCACAAATCTATTTCATTACTATTTAATAGTTTATTTCATAGTTACATTTTCTTTATCCTAATTAAATAGGAACTTCGAATTACGACTTTTATTAATCCATTAGATTAATTTCTTTTATTTTTATTTTTATTTTTTTAAAAGATACTTTTTATACACAAAATATTTACGTCAGCTATATCATTTTAATCACATCAACTAATTACATTTCTTTTCTTCTACAGGTGAAATCTACATACATGATCACAAAATAACGATGTCAAAGACCAATATTGAAATCAAACACATCGCATAAAACACTTTTACCAACTTTATCCACAATTATAAATGGTGCAATTTTAGGGTACTCGGGCGTTCCTAGGCCACTGACCGTCGCCTCCAAGTACACCATCATCACTTGCAATCAAATCACGAAGGAAAATGATAAATGATTCTCCAGGTTTTCCTCATTTTTCTCTATTTTCTCTTTTTTGCATTGAATTTTCCCTTTTCTGAGTGATTTTCTACATCGAATGTCACATTTCATTTTGGATTAAAACATAACCTTTCTTTTCTGCATCCTACCTGATCACATAGCCTAAATAAGGGGTTTAACTCTCTGCATCACACATTATCACACACTGCCTACAACTTCACGAACAAAATCAACACATCGAAACATTCCTCCCACCTGGTTAACTGATTGGGACTTGAACACCCAACATGCAACCATCTCAGACATCTCCCTAGCCAAAACTACCTAAAACCAGCCTTAGACTTCCATTCTTTAGGCACCTTCATTATCCATTTTACTTTTTTTTACATCTCAAAATTAATCATGATGATAAAAAATATGTTGCTTGATTTGTTTGTCAACAAAATACATAAACAAATGTTTCTCTATTTCACACCTATTGTCACTCTCTCTCAAATTGAAACAAAACAACAATGTCCTCCACCCAATAAAGTTACTTCCTCTAACGACCTCACCCAACAAGATTCTAAACTCAAAACCATGCCTTCAGTTACCCAACCTCCAATCTCCATGTTCTCACCTCATGAGAACCATGTCATCCAAGATTGTCCCCACCTTGACACTAATCCTCATATCCCTCATCAAGCCAGTCTTCCTAAACCAACTGCACCACCATCTCCCTCCTCTAGAGACACTTGGGCCTCCTCCTAACCCCATATATGACTTCTTACTCCAAAAATATCCTACAATCTCTCAATCCTCCCAATCTCCTAAATTGGTGGATCACATTCCACCCACATCCCATTTTGACAATTCTATTTCATCTACTATTAATAGGCCTGTCCAACCATCTCAACCTCTTCACACTTACATTCCTACCCATCGTATGCTCCAACCGTATCAATCTCTTAACACCCATATCCCCACTTATCATTTACCACAACAACCTACCCAACTTCAACAAACACATCATGTCCCTAGTGTTCAAAGTCAGCCTATGCAACAATCTCAACCCATGACACATGTTAATCCTTACCAAACAACTCCCCAAACACCCACACATCTGATAAATTAATCAACTGTCTTATCAAACCATTCCGCAAACATCCTATCCACAAACTTATCAACCACCTTATCAAACAATTCACCAAACACCCACACATCTACAAATGTATCATTCACCTTATCAAAATACTTTTCAAACCACACAACCAATCCAATCTCAACCTAACATCATGTCAAATGATCCTATTCACGCTTTAATGAATCGATTAGCTAATTTAGAAACCGTTACCTTGGCACCTAAGAACACCTTATCCTATGAGCACATCTGTAATGAACCGATTCATCCATCGGTTTCCAATCAAACCCTACCCTCCTCATTGGAAACTTCCTGCGTTTACTAAGTTCAACAATAAGGAAGATCCCCAACAACATCTCCTCGCATTTAAACACACATGTTGTCTTATTGCGCATGATCATGATCTACTTCTTCGCACTTTCCCCATGTCTTTGTCTGGTCCCACAGTTGGACTGGTACAACAGTATCCCACGACATTCCATATTATCCTTCACCCAACTTACACAGTTGTTCTTAGAACACTTTTCAATCAATATTGCACATGCAAAACCACTATCGCTGACCTATACACCATCCGACAGTTTGAAGATGAGCCCATCACCGACTTCATCGCATGATGGTGTGGTGTTATAAACCAACTGTCCTTCACTCTTCCCGCAAACCAAACTCATCAAATTATTCTCATGCGTTCTTGTGCAAAACATATATCATCTACTTTACAAATCCAATCATTCCAAACCTTTGATGAAGCTTTCACAATGGCTCACAAACTTGAAACCCGTGCCATTGAGCAGGGTCATCTCAAACTTAGATCAGCCAAACCTAAAGTTGAATCTACTAAACCATTCACACATAACAAAAGTTTAAGGGTGCAGCCAACACTGTGGTCATTAAACCCTCATCCACATCTATATCCAACACATGGTCTCAACAAACGATCCCCTCAACCAACAGTCCAACTACACTCCCTTAGGAGAATCATATAGTTTGTGTTTGATAAATTGATGACTGTAAACTCCATCCAACTTCCTCCCATACGACCCATGGACAACTCGCAAGCCAAGCCTATTTGGTATCACGAAGCCCACTATTGTAAATATCATCGAGTCAAAGGTCATGACATTGAGAAATGTCGTTCCTTCAAAGATCGTGTCCAACAACTCATAAATCAAGGGGATATCCAAATCGATAGCTCCACTGCACAAACTAATCAACCACCAACAAATCAAGCCACACTCTTTACATCTCAATTATCAAATGCTTACACTGTTAACACTGTCAATCAAGATCTCATCTTATCACCAACTCCACATGTTCCTACAGTGGACATTATTCCCATCCCTTATGCGAAACCTGTCACACCTACATCAACTTTTACTACTTGTCCTGAACCTACACCTTCTCCTATCCTTATCACATCCACATCAAATTTGACTATACCATCCACTTCCATCACTTCAAACACACCCCAATCTACCACATTAGATTCATCCTTAGCACCTATTTCAGCCCCAATGATATCCACACATATCCCTACATCTATCACATCTATTCCTTCACCCACATCTGCATCAAACATACCTATTACTACACCTACATTACTCACAACCATCCCAACTAAACTTAGTTCTACTACATGCACCTTTACAACCCCACCTTCGACATCAACCCCATTAGCAAACATATCATTCTTACCCCTCAAAACATTTATGAAACAACCAGTCCCACCTACTTCTACACTTGAAAATACTCCTGCATTTGTTGCATTACCCATAATGTCTACTCCATCGGTTATCACATCACCCACATCTCCAAATATCCCAAATATGCCTACATCTCTATCTATCCCACCTACCCCTATATCTATCATATCAACAAGTCCACCTATCCCTACCTTGACATATGTACCTATATCCTCACCCATGGCCACATCACCCATTTTATCCCAATATTCCCTACCTAATCCTTCTATCACACCAACCAAATCCTCTCGATCTGCAACCCTATCAAAGATACCCTTTGAAACATCTACTAAACCAACACATCCACCTAAATCAAATAAATATGGTTTACATTCTCCCTCTACAAAATCAACTATTTCCCATGCCAAAACCGAAACACTCCACATCTCACATAGATATCATTAATCACATCATACAAACACCTATCTCTCCATTAACATCCTCATCTTGTTTTAGGACATTTTCTCCATTAATAACCACACCACCACTATCAGATCCTCTGGTTGAAATTATTATCATCCCTACTAGAGGTAAATCTTCTCTGGTTGAAGTCTAAGGCTCGAGGGAAAACATCCTCGACAGTCCCCTGTGCATCCTCAGAAACATTCAGGTTTTCCCTCTTCTCAACAATCCAATGCCACAACATCTATTTTAGGATAAGTATCTCCATCTATAAGATCTTACAACAATCAATCCACATCCAAACAATACAATCCTTCAACCAAATTTGATTTGTCCTCCAAAACACCAAATTCACCCATCCAATCTACATCCACTTTTTCTCCTAACTCCAAGCTAAGATATCCTATCAAAACCCACAAGATTTACCTTCCCCATGACACTTCAATGGGGTCTTATGTAGATATCCTTTGACATTTAACTTGAATATCTGCCATCACACTTCCTCCTATTAAAGCCTTTAATCCATATGGTCCCAAGCCATCATGGTTCAATCCTAATTGCAATTGCACTTATCATCGTACCCTGGGCCATGATATCGAACATTGTAAGGCATTTCAGACAATCGTCCACAACTTTATTGAGAAATATGATTTCCTAATTCAGGGGAAAGTTCCTTCTCCATCTACCTTGAATCTAATTCATATCCCATCTATCAAATCTCCCATGATTCTTCCATCCACATCATCCCTTAACATTCCTCCTGCACATGACATTCCTCCTAAAGAAGGTCCTCCATTGTTCATCAATACCACTTATCTTGCTAAGAAAACTTGTGGTCTTCGATCGTTTACCCCATCCAAATATAAAACAATCTCATCTAAACTCTTTCGACATCCTTTAACTCCTTCACATTTAACTCATTGGGAGAACAA
Organism: Taxus chinensis; assembly: GCA_019776745.2. NCBI lineage: Eukaryota > Viridiplantae > Streptophyta > Pinopsida > Cupressales > Taxaceae > Taxus > Taxus chinensis. The sequence continues at coordinate 975,114,745 of CM034146.1, read as the reverse complement.
CCTTCCCTCACCCTTGAGTATATCATCCATACAAATCCCTTGTCACTAGGAGACTTCGCTCCTTGACATTGTTTCGTCTACCTCCGTCACATTAATCCAATCTAAGTCCACCATTGTGGCCATTTTTTTCCTTCTACAAGGGACCATTATTGTTATTTTCATCGAAGTCCTCCTTTGAGGAAATGTTTTTCCTTCCATCAAGGGACATTTTTACCAAAGTCCACCATTGTGGCCATATTTGTGTCCTCTCTTGGGGCACCATTTATTTTCATCAAAATCCATCATTGTGGTCATATGTTTGTTTCCTTCAAGACATAGTTTTATTTCTTGCTTGTCTATCATCTCATCTTATTGAAACTTCACTATCTTCCCTCTAGTGGTGGTAAACCAGAGACAAAACCTCTTGAAGGCATTGCACTTACGACTAGTCTACTGTTAGAATATATACTAATGAGCACTTAGTTACATCCTTAGATCATTCCTCTTTCCTTAGCCTTCCATTTTTCATGATAATAATATGAATTATGTAGTCTACCTTCACTGCTTTGATATGGCCCCATAACCATTACATCCATCACCCTCTCATTCTCCTATTACAGCCCATGCAGAGGATCTAAGGGTGTCTCTTGTAAATTCCTTATCCCCTCCTAAGTGGTCTAATTTGCTATTCCCAGCTCTCCCCATGTAAAGCTAAAACTCAAGTATGTAAAAGGAAAAAAAAAAATCATCAAAAAACAAACTGATCCCCTCGAAGGAAAACTGTTCATACAAAAAAAAGAAAAACATACAAATCAAAATCAAAGAAAAATTGAAAGAAATAGATCGATCCCTTGAAGGACGGCTATCATACATATTATTCTTGCCATCCATATTATGTATAAAGTAGACCATACCCTTGAAGGATGGCTACTCTGTTATTATGGCATCTGGAAGATTTCCCACATTGATCAACCTTCATTTTATCAACATTTTCCGAAAGCTTCCCGTAGTGATCAGCTTTCTGCTATTGTTCTTTCCCTTTCCCAAAGCTGGGGCATAAAATTAAAAAACACCATCTATGGAGAACCTTCTTCCCACATACAAGTTACATCTCCAATCCCTTTTTCATGTCAACATTAGGATTACAAGCATCTTTCATCCATATTTCCCTAACGGTCTTTTAGTATAACTAACTATCCTTGGTTATGTGTTAGCATCTATTATTGGATACAAGTGCAATGCATTGAGTGGTAAACCTTTCTTGTTTATTTCCAATCTAGTTTGAAACATAGTTTTTCCTATACACCCTTGCTACAACTATGTTCCGTTCATCTCATCAAGGTAATCTTTTATCAAAATCACATCAAATTTCACACTGTGAATTCTATATTCTATCCATCATCTCCATGAATGCGTTTGCAAATATATTTTTTGGTTTGTGAATTCTACTTGATCACTATTGCAGTTTGCAAATCCTACTTGAGGGTATTTCTCAAGGAAAGTTCGTTATCCTACAACTCCTTATCTCCCAACATGTTCAACAATGTCTTTGATCCATTTCTCTTCGCTCCCCATTTCCACTCATCCCCATTTTCCTCCACATCATCCTTCTCACCTTTCTGTCCCCTTGCACCATGCCAGATATCTTACTTGTCTTTCCTCTTGAGTTTCCCCTTTCACTCTTCTCACTTTCAGTTTGAAAATCTTACTTAACCATCCATACATCCAGAGAATATTAGTTAAGGTATATCTTCTTCCTTGGATCCACTCGTGTAGAATATTCTCCACCATTTCCTCTTTTAGCGGATGACAATCACCACTACAAACATCTTTCCACTCCTCCTTTTCCACTTGACACACTTGCATAATCACTCTCACCACATGGAAATCCTAATTAAGGATTTCCCACACTCTTCATCTACATTGTGTATGGTCCTCCATCCACTCATATCACACTCCTTTGTTTCCTTGTTATCACTTTGATATCACCTCCTTTCATCTCCCCTCAAGCTTCTCTTTTACATTCCTTATGTTTCTCACTCTTTATCAAATATCTCCGTTCTTGGTTCCCTTCCTTCTGCATAGTTTTCTTTGTTGTCTTCTCCTCCTTTCTTATCCTCTTCTTATTTCACTTCCTCTATATCATCCTCCTCCTCATTTTACCTTGCACTTCCTCCTTACTTCCCCGTCGATAACATGACTCTTCAGTGTTGTCCCATCTCCTTTATTATCCCACCATCCACATGCATTTCCATATTATTTTCCTTGTATTTCCTCATTATGATCTGGTTCCTTCAATTTTTTTCTCTCTATCATCTCTTTCATTTTCCATTACTTCTCTACCTTCCTCTACTTCATCCTCCTTCACACCTTTCATTTTAAATAACTCTCTCCCATTTTCATAATTTCACCCTCCGCTCTGTCCTTTTCTTATCTTCTCTTTGCTTGTCCTTCTTCATTTCCCCCTTTCTCTATAATCCTTCTTTGTTATCTTCTTCCTCCCATTTCAATCCTTCTTTTATCCTCCTCTGTCTCCGTCCCTCTATTTCATACCCTTGTCTCCTTCACATTAGATCTTTCTTACTCTTCTCATAATTAACCAATCCTCATGCCTATTCCGTTTTCTCTTTCTCAACACCCCTCACACCTGGCATTCACGGTCAATGCCAATGTTTCTCCATTTATATACTACCATCGATTCATTACCATTCTCATTCTTATCTCTGCAACATTGAACTCTTCTCTTTTTGAGAACCCTGTCACATCTTTTATCTTCGTCAGTCCTCTTATAGGGGCATCATCATATCCATTTCTAAGAACCTGCTCATTTTTGTGGCTAACTCCTTGTGTTCTTACCTCTCTTGTGCCTCAGTCTCCATTTTTTATTTTTAGGCACTCAAATATTTCTAAAAATGGCACCATTGGATAGAGCTCTCTCTCAGCTTTCCAGAAAGGTAAAGTTTTCCTCCTAACTCCTCATATTTTTCAAGTTATGGCTCGGCAGAGTTTTTGTGGGAAATTTTCCCTTAGGAGGCCCGTGGCCAATAGGAAGCTGCCACGTGGCACCTGGAGTGGCGGAGCGCAGGGAAAATTTGAAATTTTTCCAAAGACCAAACGGGTAAAAATTCAAACTTTTGCCCGCCGATCCGATTTTGGCCTGTTTTTGCCCTAAATTTTCAAATCGCCATATCTTTCGATCCAGAGCTCAGATTTTCACGTTCTTTATATCAATGGAAAGCTGGTGAAATTCTCTACATGATTCCAGGGTCAATTTTGCATTTTGGTTGAGTTTGGAGAGATAAAATCAAGAAACACCTCTGGCACGTGGTAATGGCCAGAAATGACGTTTCAACAACCAGTTTTAATGCAAAATGGGTCGCATTCTTCTTCAGCATGGCCAAAAATGTCAGGGCATGGGTCTGTAAGGACGCCCATGCTGTTTTAATGCATCTTCATTCAATGGGGAATGGCTTCCACATTTTTTACACATTTTCTCTCTCCTGGGCTCGACCCATGCATTGTAAAAGCCAGATTTGGCTCATTTTTTGAGGTGGAACATTTTTTTTGGATAGCAAGCTTCTTCTTTCACCTTCAACAAGTGATTTTTGCAAGTATCAGACCTTCTTCATGATTGTAACAGGTTTCTACCTCTTTGATGTTGCAAATGCAAGGATTTTGACAGTGAAAAATGACAGTGCAGACTCTGTGATCAATTTTCAGTCCTTTGTTTGTATTGTCTTGCTTCATTTCAGACCTCTAATTGCATCTTATCAGCCTGTGTATGATGTTTCATGTTGCATTTTATGAAATTGTGTCAATTTGCATGAACAAGAAGTGTTCACCACTCCTTTGGTGTATCACCTATTAGTTTAGTTTCAATTTTTGCACTTTCTATCTCTGTCTCCTTGGAATTTAGAGTAGGATTAGGATTCAAACCTCTGCAATTGTGTAAAATAACAGATCTGATCAGAGGAGTTTGAGGAACCAGCCTCTAATCTGGAGATTCCTCTCTCATTTTACAAGTCCCACACTTGGAGAGAGGTTTCAATGTTGTGCAATCACACTGGATGCCTGAAACATCAACTTAGAAACCTGATTTGCATCCAGGGGTGCTGCTGATTTGCAACAACAGTTTTGGCACGCCCGGTGGGACCTTAGAGGTCTCATTTTCATTGTAGCAAAGTTGATGTGCATCTGCTACAATTTTCTTGCTTAAAAGAGCTATAAATTACACATCTGGCGACTCCAAGGGGAAGAATCAGCTGGTTTTGGCAGTGCAGACCTGAAAACTCATGAGAAGAATCAACACAAGGTCAAGAGCTGGAGAGGAAGAGGTGTTGTTTGAATATCTGTAGTTATCTCCAAGAATAAGGCAAAGTGGGAGGAGAATCCAAAGGTCTCCATCTCCACCAAACAGAACTCTCTCAACTCCTCCACCTGGTAGGCCTTTCATTCAGTCAACAAGGGTTCTAAGACCAATTAGAATGGCACAAAACAACCCCTATGTCAATTTCACTGGCAGCAGCCCACTTGCTCTCAATGCACAAAATCCAATCCCAGTTGCAGCATTGAAGAACATTCCATACTTCACTGGAGAAAATCAGACCTCACCTGGTGATCATGTTAAGGATATTGCTAACATTTGTGCAATCCATGAGATCAATGAGATGCAAGTTGCTGTCAAACTGCTGGCATCTTCATTCAAAGGGAAAGCTTTGCAATGGTTCAGGAGTCTTGCCTCAGGTTCTATTCAAAATTGGAATCAGCTATGTATAGCCCTCCATGAGCAGTTTGGGGAAAAGGGAGACAACTTGTCCCTTTTGGAGCAGCTGACAACTATCAAAAGAGCTCCCAATGAGCAGCTGACTGATTTTAATTTCAGATTTCAAAGGACTTGGGAGAGAATTCCAGTGGCAGTCAGGCCAACAGCAGAAGGTGCTTTTCTTTACTATCTCAAAGCTCTAAATTCTGATATTTCTATGTTGATTCAGTCCATGGGAGGCATAACTATCCCTATGGCTTATAGCATTGCCATTAGGGCTGAAAATTGTTTGATCCAAGCTGGCAAACTAGCCCCTAGACCTCCCATGCCATTGTTTCCAAGTTTAGAGAGCCCAAACACTAATCAAGCACCTAATTTGGCTCCTTCTCCCACTCCTAGAAATCAGAGTTCAAATGAAGCTTCTACTTCATCTCCAAGTGCCCCAAATGAGCTTCAAGAAGTCATGAAGCAATTGCAAAATTTAGGTAATGAGCTGGTTACTCTCAAGAGGCAACAAGCCCAAAGTTTTAGACCTTCCTTCCAGCCTCAAGCTCAGCCTAACAGGCAGCCATATCAACCTCATAGACCACCCAATCCAGCTGCAAATCTAAATCAAGCAAGGCCTCCTGCCAACAGACCATTTCAGCCCTATAATCCAAATGCTATATCTGCCTCTAAGGCATTGGTGCCAACACAAAACAACATTGCTCAGGAGTATGATTGGTGTTTTCCATGCAATGAACCTCACAACCAATCTATGTGCTTCAACGGTGCCTTGAATCAAGCATTAATGGTGACAACTACTGGTGTGGAGGGTGAGGGCAGTCAAGGAAACAACCAACAACAAGAAACATTCCAGCAGCAATCAGCTCCAAATGACACCACACTTGTGAACTGGCAGGCAGAGGATTTTTGTGGCATAAATCAAACAGTCTCTCAAGGTGTTGCAGCCAACACAAGGTCAAAAAGAAGGAATTTGGGTGAAGAACAGCCATTAGCTCCAACCAATCCACAACCTTTTATGGCTCCACAAATGGTTGGCAAACAAAATCCAGTTGTAAATGCACAAGGGCAGCCAAGAACAGCTCCTAGACCAACTCAAATACCAGTTGTTGCTGCCCACATGCAAGGGATGAATATGCAAACCAAGGGACAGCAAAGAGATCCTTCATCACCATTTAGTATCATTGATCAGATGAAGAAGACAAATGTAAATATATCAATGTGGGAATCCCTATCTATCCCAGGCCAGAGAGATTTGCTACAAGCTGCCATGAAGGACTGGCCAACTTCGAATCAGCAAGTCCAAATGCAAGAGAAGGTGCTCACAAATGCTGCCCAGCCTGAAGGGAATCATGGAGGACAACAAGGTAAAATGTTGAAGCCCCCTCCTTTTTATGTCTCATTAATCATTGGAAACCAATTGGTGCACAATTGCATGATTGATTCCGGGGCAAGTAGCTCAGTGATGCCCAAGCAAATAGCTGATCAGCTAGGACTTCAATATGAAACCATATCCAAAGGGGTAGTGCAGTTGGATGGGACAGTAGTAACAACAGTTGGGGTGATTAGAAACTTGAGTCTTACCTTGCATGCATGTCCAAATGTTGTTGTTTTACAAGATGTATCAGTTATAGACCTTCCACCACTCTTTGCCCTATGTTTGTCAAGAGATTTCACAGCCAAGATTGGAGGATATTTGTCTGCTGATTGGTCACACATGCTGTTCAGAACGAGGTATGGAACCAAAGCTACAATCAGGTCTGAACCTATTGCAAACTTCCACATTGAGCCCTACACTCCAAGTCAGATCAATGCCAACTGTTCGGCATTTGATCAAGAAGATCACCCAAGCACTGATGAAGCTGACACCAAGGTTGGAAGCATCCCGGATCTAACTCTTGATGAATGGGCAAACAAGGTGCATGCTTTTGATCCTTATCAAGAAGTAGAAGAATCTGAGCTAGGGGTCTATTGCATACATCAAGAAGATCAGCCCATTCCTAGCATCACCAAGCCAAACCACAAGGATGACAATGAGGTATGGCAGCTGTTTTTTGATGGATCAAGGAGTAGACAAGGTGCAGGAGGTGGAGCTATGCTTATTTCACCTCAAGGAGTAAAGTACTATTCAGCTTTTAGATTTCAGTTTGCATGCTCCAATAACACTGCTGAATATGAAGCCTTGGTGCAAGGGATGCATTGGGCAATAAAGAGAGGAATAAAGAACTTGCAAGTCTTTGGTGACAGTGAATTGATTGTAAACCAAGTTAAGGGGCAGCATGCTGTCAAGAATAATCTGCTCAAGTGCTACAAGAACAGGGTGTGGGACCTCATTGAAGATTTTGAGGGCTTTAGCATAAAATCCATTCCTAGAAAAGAAAACCAAGCTGCTGACAGGCTTGCAGCAGTTGGGGCAGCCTTTGATATTGTGGAAAGCATTCAAAAGGACAAGGTACAACCAAACATCCATGTGATTGTGAGGCCTTCAGTGCCGGATAACAATGTAAGTTGGCAAGTGTTTGAGAATGACCAGCAAATCATCCATTTCTTACAAGAAGAAGCTGAGTTCTCAGCTAAAAATCAGGAAAAATTGGAACAACAGTATGGTGACCAAGTGGTACAGCTGAGAACTAACAAGCTGCCCAAGGGACTTATCACTTTGGAGTCCATTTTCAATCCCAATGATCAGTTTAGGAAAGAGAAAGCAAACATTCAGGTCAAGAGAGAAGATTCAGTATCCATCTTGGTGGAAGAGAACAAACCATTGCAAATTGGAAAGATGACAACTGAACAAGAAAGGTATGAGTTCATACAGCTGTGTCAAGAGTTCCCTGATGTGTTTGCTTGGAGCTACGAAGATTTGAAAGGTTTCAATCCCAAGTTAGCTCAGCACACCATTGAGTTGGATCCAAATACTAAGCCCATCAGGCAGAAACAAAGGCCAGTCAATCCACACATGGAACCTCTCATGAGGAAGGAATTGAACAAGTTGATTGAGTCAAGAATCATATTCCCAATCAAGCATTCTAGTTGGGTTGCCAACTTAGTTCCAGTCAGAAAGAAGAGTGGAGAGATCAGATTGTGCGTTGATTTCAGAGATTTGAATAGAGCATCTCTCAAGGACCATTACCCACTTCCTTCTATGGAGCAGATTTTACAAGTTGTTGCTGGCTCCGAAAGGTTTTCATTGCTTGATGGCTACTCAGGGTACAATCAGATTATGGTGAAGGAAGAAGATCAGTTCAAGACAGCCTTCACAACCAAATGGGGAACTTATGCATATAGGAAAATGCCATTTGGGTTGTCCAACGCTGGAGCTACCTTCCAAAGAGCAATGGACATGGCGTTCAAAGGTTTGATTAACAACATGGTGCTGATATATCTTGATGATATCACTGTTTTTTCAAAGAATGCAGCAGACCACCTCTCTCATTTGAGACAAGTCTTCCAAAGGTGCAGGAGATTTGGAGTGTCTTTGAATCCTAAGAAGTGTATCTTCCTAGCACATGAAGGAAAGCTCCTTGGCCATATTGTCTCCAAAGAAGGATTAGCAATTGATCCAGAGAGAGTTGAAGCCATAAGAGCACTACCATTGCCAAGCCACAAGAAGGCACTTCAGAGTTTCTTGGGGAGAATAAATTTTGTTCGGAGGTTTGTCCCAGATTTTGCAGCCCTTGTCAAACCTATCACCAAGATGTTGAAGAAAAGCATGGCTTTCAAATGGACAGCAGAAGGCAAGGAGAGTTTTGAAGCAATCAAAGAAGCCATCTCTCAAGCACCAACTCTCATCAACCCAGACTTCTCCAAGGATTTCATCCTCTATGCATTTGGGGGTAATGATACCATTTCTGCCATTTTGGTACAGCAGAACAAGGACAATGATGAGCAGCCAATTGCTTTCTTCAGCCAAAGCCTAGATGACTATGAGGTGAGATATTCTTTTATTGAGAAGCATGTACTTGCAGTAATCAGAAGCTTGAAGAAATTCAAGCATCTAGTCTCAAACAACAAGGTTCAGTTGTTGGTCTCTCATGCGGGAGTAAAGGACTTCCTCCTCAACAAGGATTTGAATGAGAAAAGGGCAGGTTGGATCACTCGTGTCATGGAGTATGACATTGAGATCAAGGTCACCAAGCTGGTAAGAGGAAAAGGATTGTGTGAGCAGCTGATTCTGGGCAAGCAAAAAGGAGTATGCAATAAAGAAGAGGCTGTTTTGACAGTTCAAGACAGCCATGTGCAAGGTAGCACTCAAGAAGAGGATAATGTTGTCCCCACTCCTTGCTGGACCCAAGGTATAATGCACTTCCTAAGCACAGGCCTATGCCCTCCAGAGATGAACAAAACCCAAAGAAGACACTTCAGATTGCAGGCTGTCCCATATGCCATAGTAGACGGTGTTTTGTTCAAGAAAGATGTGAATGGAGTGCTGCTGAGATGCATTAGCACAAATCAGATTCATAGGGTGTTGGAAGAGTTCCATGGTGGACCAGCTGGTGGTCATTTTGCACCAAGAGTGACAGCTCTAAAAATCATGAAGGCTGGTTATTATTGGCCCAAGATTTTCAGTGATTGCTTTGCGTGGATCAAAAGGTGCAAGAATTGTGCATTCTTCACAGGTAAAGAGAGGCTTGCTGCCCTTCCATTGCATCCAATTTCAGTTGACCAGCCATTCATGCAATGGGGTTTGGACTTCATTGGAGTCATTAATCCCAATTCAAGCCAAGGGCATAAGTGGATTTTGACAGCCACAGACTACTTCACCAAGTGGACTGAAGCAGTAGCACTCAAGGAAGCAAATGAGTCTAGCATCTTAGACTTCTATGAGGGGATAGTAACCAGATTTGGCATACCTGCTACAATAATCTCAGATAATGCATTAGCATTCATTGGATCCAAGGTGACTGAGTGGGCTGTCAAGAACGGGATCTACCTAAGTACTTCATCAAACTACTACCCTCAGGGTAATGGCCAGGCTGAATCTACAAACAAGAACTTGTTGAGGATCATTAGGAGGACTCTTGATGAGAATCAGAGGTCTTGGCATACCAAACTGAAATCAGCCTTATGGGCTGATAGGATAACTCCCAAGAGATCCACAGGTAACTCTCCATTCAGGCTTGTTTATGGAAGAGAGGCAATCTTGCCCATGTCACTTGAGTTGCCAACATTGGAACTCATGAAGCAGTTAGAGTTGCTAGAGTTTGGGCCCATGGAGGTGAGATATGCAGAGTTGATGGAGCTCCAAGAGATCAGAGATCAGGCATCCCAAGCAATGGAGAAGGATCAAGCTTTGATCAAGAAGACCTTTGATAGGAAGGCCAAGAGTAGATCTTTCCAAGTTGGAGATCTAGTGTTAAAATGGGATGCAGATAGAGCAAAACCGGGAAGGCATTCAAAATTTGATGCCATTTGGAGTGGCCCATACATGGTCACAAAGTGTAAGGACAGCAATGCCTTCCAATTGTCTTCATTGGATGGCGAAGAACTACAGATTCCAGTCAATGGAATCTATCTAAAGCATTGCTACTAAAGGGAAATTCTCCACCTTGTAAATATTAGCTTAGGTTTTCATTCCTCCAAGTGCTTGTGCACATTGTTTTGCTGTAGGTTGTTTTGCTTTCCCTAAGTGCTTTGGCACAGGCTTGCTGTCCCTGGAGATGTTTTGCAGTCCTTGCTTCCATCAGGTGATATTCCATCTTCCTCCTTGCAACATTCTAAGTCAGTTGGGGTTCCGAAACAGAAAATTTTATGACTCCATGCCCAATGGGCTGCTTCAGGCAACTGGTATCTTCATCTAGCAGGCAGATGACCCCTCTGAGTCGCCAAAATTGTTATCCAAAATGTGCCCCTGCTCATTTTTGTGGCTAACTCCTTGTGTTCTTACCTCTCTTGTGCCTCAGTCTCCATTTTTTATTTTTAGGCACTCAAATCTTTCTAAAAATGGCACCATTGGATAGAGCTCTCTCTCAGCTTTCCAGAAAGGTAAAGTTTTCCTCCTAACTCCTCATATTTTTCAAGTTATGGCTCGGCGGAGTTTTTGTGGGAAATTTTCCCTTAGGAGGCCCACGGCCAATAGGAAGCCCACATGGCACCTGGAGTGGCGGAGCGTGGGGAAAATTTGAAAAAATTTCCAAAGACCAAACGGGTAAAAATTCAAACTTTTGCCCGCCGATCCGATTTTGGCCTGTTTTTGCCCTAAATTTTCAAATCGCCATATCTTTCGATCCAGAGCTCAGATTTTCACGTTCTTTATATCAATGGAAAGCTGGTGAAATTCTCTACATGATTCCGGGTCAATTTTTCATTTTGGTTGAGTTTGGAGAGATAAAATCAAGAAACACCTCTGGCACGTGGTAATGGCCAGAAATGACGTTTCAACAACCAGTTTTAATGCAAAATGGGTCGCATTCTTCTTCAGCATGGCCAAAAATGTCAGGGCATGGGTCTGTAAGGATGCCCATGCTGTTTTAATGCATCTTCATTCAATGGGGAATGGCTTCCACGTTTTTTACACATTTTCTCTCTCCTGGGCTCGACCCATGCATTGTAAAAGCCAGATTTGGCTCATTTTTTGAGGTGGAACATTTTTTTTGGATAGCAAGCTTCTTCTTTCACCTTCAACAAGTGATTTTTGCAAGTATCAGACCTTCTTCATGATTGTAACAGGTTTCTACCTCTTTGATGTTGCAAATGCAAGGATTTTGACAGTGAAAAATGACAGTGCAGACTCTGTGATCAATTTTCAGTCCTTTGTTTGTATTGTCTTGCTTCATTTCAGACCTCTAATTGCATCTTATCAGCCTGTGTATGATGTTTCATGTTGCATTTTATGAAATTGTGTCAATTTGCATGAACAAGAAGTGTTCACCACTCCTTTGGTGTATCACCTATTAGTTTAGTTTCAATTTTTGCACTTTCTATCTCTGTCTCCTTGGAATTTAGAGTAGGATTAGGATTCAAACCTCTGCAATTGTGCAAATAACAGATCTGATCAGAGGAGTTTGAGGAACCAGCCTCTAATCTGGAGATTCCTCTCTCATTTTACAAGTCCCACACTTGGAGAGAGGTTTCAATGTTGTGCAATCACACTGGATGCCTAAAACATCAACTTAGAGTCCTTCCTGTGCCCTGTGCTGGGGCATCATTATCTTCATCTTCGTCCCTTTTGTGGACGCATGATTTTTCTTATGATTCCTCACAGATAAAGGATTGTGCATACTTTTTGCATTCAGTTGCACATATTTTGATGTTTTCCTATGACCCATTGGTCATCATGGTTTACATCCATATTGGAGTGGTCTTCACCCACTCACTTGTCTATAGAATTTTGTCGTCTATCTCTATTGAAACCACAATTGTCCTCTACCGATGTGATATTGGAGTCACCACCATGTGATATTATGATCCTTTTTTACCTAGGGCATCTTGACTTTGGTCATGTCTTCATCCATCCTCATACACATATTTCATCTAACCCTTTTTGTTTTTGTCTCATGGCTTGCTATCGAAAACCAATCAACAAAAAGGGGCAAACGTAGACACCAATTTTTGGTATAACACCCCTTCATCATCTCACGTTCATGCAACCTCCTCTCTCACCTTTCTCTTTCCTAAATTTAAATCAAATCCCATCCATTTACTCACTTTTATTAATTATCAAATGGGCTCCATGTGAACCCATTTGATAATTAAGATTTTGGCATTATCTCCCATCTCTCACAAATTATTCAATCCATGGGTATTAATATACCCATCCGAAACCCCTTTCTTAAATTCAAAATATGGAATCTTTTATCTCACCTACCATGTCAATCATGCTTCCCACTCCATCTAATAAGTCAAACTGTGGGCCCCACGTGATCACATCATACCTCTTAACTCAGGTTACTCTACCCAACCCTAGTTTCTTGTTAATCCCAATCTAACCTCACCTCCAAGCTATAAATATGGGTTTTCCCCCATATTTCAAGTGGACCCCCAGAAAACCTGGAAGGAGAGACCTAAGACCAAAATCAGAAAAGAGAAGAAAGAGCTTAATTAGGTTCTGCAAGTTTGAGGGAGAAATATTTTCCATGGTTCATTATCTTACCATCCTTATGCCCAGTTCATCTCCATAGCAAAGCACAAGCTAAGTTCCCTCATCATTTCAGTTACTGGTCATTTTATATTCCATTATTTTTGAACAATATCTGCTATTCATAATCTATTGTTGTCTTTCTTGCCACGGGGGTTGACATCCTCCAAGGGAGTTAACATCCTCTTAGAACCGGGATTTTCTGGGAAACCCCAACATATAGCTATCTAATATTATTTGTTTCAGTTTCACAGATCTAGCTTCTTTTATCATGATCTATCTTCTTTGTGCCCGTAGATCCACATCTGCATTTGAGGTGCTAAGCCATCCATCATTCAAAGTTGCTAGTGGCTTTTGGTATTGGCTTTCACCCACGTGAGAATGAAGTTTCCTGTACAAAAACTATTACCAATAGCTTGTTTAGTTCTTTTTTGACCAAGAGCACAATTCGTGGGTGCATCTTCCTTAATATTTGTTTGATAGGTTTGGCATTTGGATGCAAAATAAGGTTATGCATGACTAAGGTTGGGTCCAAACCTAGCATATCTAGCGTAAGACCACATAAATAGGTCTACAAATATCTTTGTAGCAATGTCATAAATGTTTTCTGCTCTTGTTCTGAGATTGAAGCTCCCAAATTGTACTATTTTTTGGATCCTATTTTGACCCGATGTTAACACTGATAGTCTCCTTGATCAACATTTTATATGCATCTTCCATTTGTGTAGGATTAGGGGGAGACTGAGGTCTTCTTCCAAGGGTGTCTCAATGATATTTTTACTCTTCATGTGGCCACTTTCTCATGTCCTTTATTTTTTCCATTTGTTATTTCTCTGCAAAGCGCCTCAAAGAGGTTTTCACTATGTGATTTAGAATTTTTCTTTTGTTCTAAGGATTTTTGGTAGCACTTTTTCCCTCATTTTCATGTTTGTTTTGATGGCTGACACAACTCATACCTCCTCCCCAAAGTATGCACATGCTGTCTAGATTGATGGAGAAACCCTTTTTATGGTCACTGATCAAAATGGCATCCCGAATACCCATGAAATTTGCGATTGCCTCATAATTTTCAAAGAAATCAAATGGACACATGAATTTTTGGCCCCAATCAATGAGGCTCAAGATATACAAGGGTAATTTGGAAATCGAGCTTGGGAATTGGACTGGGAAAGGGTAAAGATAGAAGAACCTCAGGAAAAGGTTGGTAGAGGAAAGGTCCTTGTATATGCTACAATAGGAATCTACGTCACTATGTATGAATGAGGTGAATCATCCTCACATTCCGAAGAGGTTTCATTAATTTCTCAGGGTAGAGCCCTATGAGGCTTTAATGTCAAGGCCATGTTTATTTTATTTTAATGGGGGATTGGGACATGATCTCAAGTCATTCTTTATGTATTTTTGTACCACATCCTTGTCCATGAAATCCCATGACGTTCATCATTCTGTGAGCTTTGATATATTCTGAATCTTGGTGACATGAATCTTTTTCTCCTTAGGGATCCAACTTGTAGGTGTATACAACATTTTCTCATTTGACAAAAGGCCATGGGGAACAAATTTTTCAAAGGGACTAGGATAGCTATCCCAAGAACTCTTGAACTAGAAATTGAGCCTACCACATGTTTTAGGTGATAGTGAGAGGTCAGAGACCAAAAGGGCATGTTGAAGATTGAAATCCTTCAATTGGTTACATATGATCCAACCTTCAGCTCATATGAGGAAAAGGGAGAGAGTGACGAGGAAGGATATTTATTATCATCCTGTAATGTGTTAGGATCAACTCAAGATTTCAGAGCTTCTGTTTGAAATGGTATAACAATGGCCATTGAAGGACATTCATACACTACTCGAGAAAAACTATGTAACTCTCTACAATGCGCAAATGGCTCAGGATCTCCTAGGATAATGATCATATGCTCTCCATGATACAAGTTAATGACACTTGATGTAAAGTGGAAGGTACACCCTGTACATGACATGGATCCATGGGCAACCTAAGAGCATGTTATAAGGAAGATCTAGATCAAGGACATGGAACTTCATGTCGTGATTCGTTGGCCCTACTTCCATAGGTAAGACAATGGTACCAGCTGATTCACGCTTGACATTATCATAAGTTGTAATTGTGATTATATGAGAATCTAGATCTGCTTATGTATTCCCTAGTTATCTGACTAGCTTCAAGGTGTAAATATTTAAACATGATTTGTTTTCCATAATAACTCTCTTAATATTTCTACGAGTGAAAAATAACTCAATGTACAAGGGTAAATTATGCATATGTGATTATTAAGTGGGACTTCACTCTGGTTAATGGAAATGCAGTCATTCTGAGAAAGGTTGGCCACTATGTCTTGGAGGTGTGAAGAATTGACGTATGTTGACACTCCTAACCCCTGAAGGGTCTTATGAAAGGATATCCTTATGAGAGCTTGATATCTTGAGAAGGTATAAGATTGAAATATTAGCTATGGTTTTCTCAAGTTCAATCTAAAAAATCATATTGACTTTCCTGAAGGGTAGGTAAAGGAGGTTCTTGGATCACTAAACAAGCCACATCATGTTTCCATGGTGCAGTCATTACTAATGATTCTAGATGGTGTTTACATGATCATTGGACGAATGAACACAACCTATGAGTGAATCAAAGGGATTATCAGCTGAAGTATACATGTAATTTTTAGCTCTATAGTCATCGAATGAATAACCTTGATCTAGATTTTTGTTCCTTTTCTATCATGCTTAGGGAATGGTTTGTTTATAGATTCCCATTTTTTCCATTAGGTCCTTATCCTGATTCAAGTGATTTTACCTTCAATCTTTCCATCTTCAATGAGGTCTTAAATAAAGTGTCTCAATTTTGAACATTTATTTGTTTTGTGTCCCTTGACATGATGAAAATAATAGTAGTCATCGATCTTTATAACATCCTAGTTTGGGTGCATCATCATACATAATGCACCATGGTCAGGATATTGAACCATGTTCACCTTGTCTAATTGTCTCAAAATCATGGACAATGAGTCTGTAAGGGGAGTGAACACTCGTCATTTGACAATATTTTGTCTAGGTCCTTTGGTAAGTTTTAAAAGAGGACCACTTTAAACTATTTGAACTTGTTTAGAGTTGGTGATGCCATCTCTTATGACATTCTTATTTTTGTTAAATAATTTAAGCTTGTCCATAGGTTTTGACTCTTGTTTATCCTTTGAAAAGGGTTTTATTGTTCCCTTTTCTATTAATGCCTTATCAATTTAGCTTCCTTTCTCTATAAATTCCTCTAAAGTTAGTGATGTAGTGCATTTGTAAGTGAAACACAATGTCCATATTAAAATTGGGCACGAAGATACTAACCAATTGTTTCTCTGGAAATACACAAGGGAAGTGGCAAGCTAACCCTCGCCATCGTTGTAAGAAACCAATGAAGGTTTTTATTTGGTCTTTCCTTAGTGCTGCATAAATCTAACATGGTTACGTCATTTTCCATATTGAATGAGAAGTGATGTAAAAATTTCTCTGGCTAGCGCAGGCCATGTGACTGATCATCCCTTTTGGTATATGAAGGAATAATTCTAATGACTTGTCCTCCTAAGATATGAGGGAAAAAACGTATTAGGTAATTGTCACTAAAAGCTACTTCTTGGAAAGCATATAGAAGTCCTTGATGTGATCACAAGGATCACCTTTTCCTTTATATTTATTAAATTTAGGAAAATTAAAGTTCTTTAGAATGGTGTCCATAACATGTCTCTTTCGAAAGGATAAGGACATAGCTCCTCATATTGATAATTTTTGTTATGGCCTACGTTACTTTCTTGAAGGGTTGTAAGCATGTTCTTCATCGATTATAACTCTTGTGTAAAGAGTTTCTCATTTGTAGGAGAATATGGTATGGGAACTCGACTTTTCTTCAAGGCTTCATCTTCTTGAGGTTCAGTGTAAAGTTCACTAATTTTAGTCCTTAGGTCTCTCTTGACGTGCACCTTTACTTGGGTTCTTACTTACAGAGTGAATCCAAGTTTTCTAGTTGTTGGATAAGGGTGTAGATTCCTTCCTCCAATGCTATGGGAATCATACTTCCATTACTTAACTAGTGAACCTTGTGAAATTCCGTATATGCATGTCCTAGAATTCATGGATTTCTGTGGTGGCATTTCATGTTAATTACATTAAGGGCATCTTAATTTACCCTAATTAATATGCTCACTTATGACCTGTAAGGGGGACCTTTTCAAATGACCCAGGTGGGAAACCTCATTAATGAGGTAGGAGACCTAATGTTGCAGGTAGAACCCATCCTAATTCCAACATGCACTTAGTCTAAAATTAGGAATAACTCCATTCTAGAAGAAACAAAGTCTGTAAATGAACAAGACTTATCCTAAGTGATTATGAACTCAAGTTTCTAACGAATCTCCTGGATCACCGCTAGGCTACAAAATACTAGCAATCTTGTATTGATGCTTAAAACCTAGATAGTTCCCGCCTAATGTGGGAATGTTCGAAGAAATTTAAGAATGGAGGGAATTAGAAGGAAATGATATCTCCTTTGCCTTCTCTAAGTACCATGCATTGAGAGTTTACAAGATCAATTGCCTACCGTACAATGGAGCACTGAAGAATGACAGTTCATTAAATCTCTCCAAGCAAATGGTTACAACTTCTTCTTTGTTAGCAAGAAATGGTTTACAATTTCATACGAACATCATTCACGTCCATTCAAATTCTTGATTCAATGATAGAAAAGCTAATGGCAAGAAAAACTAGAAAGCTACCGATACACTCATTTTGTAACTTTGAGTTCTGGTATCGTTCATCAATCTTTGAAACTTTAAACCATGCATCTAGTCCACGTGGGAGATATTTAACTGGACACGGGTCAGGAGGATTTCTTTTGCATGTTTGTACTTTATAGAGATTTGGCATTTTGGAACATTTTGGCCCGCTAACCTCCATTTTGATATGGTCTTGACACATGGCCTCACTTGACTGGCGAAGGAAGTCACCGAGGTCACTTTTCATAATTTTACCTTTTTTCAATGCGGGTTCAAAAACACAAATTGCTTGCAACCGGTCCCTCACCTACTTTGACTCCTTTGATGCCAGGCTTAAGATTTGAATTTTTCCTACCAAAGCCCGATCAACCATTTGCGGTTCATTTTTTAACTTTTCAATTTTTTACAAAGAGGCTCGAATTCTCAAATCTCTTGCAATCACGGTCTGCTTCCCCAGTCTTTGACTTTCCCATGGTGGGCCCAAGATTTGACTTTTTCATTTTGTTTTTGCATCAGGCTAGCGGGTCACTTTTTAACTATAAGCTCAGACCATCGAGGCTCAAATACCAAATTCCTAACAGCTCACTAATCCCTACTTTGACTCCTTTGATCAGACGGGCTTAAGATTTGAGCCCTTTACTAGACCTGCAACCCCATACGGGTCCCTTTTTAACTTTTCCCATTTTGACAAAGAGGCTCAAAAACAATGCTTTTCCACCGACCTGATTCCAATTAGATTGTCCATGTACCCATGAGATGGAGCTCAAAATTTGATTTCGGAAGAAGATGCCCATCATTCCTCTGATCTTTGGAAAAAATGCAGAGAAGAAAACTCCACCCTTTCGCGCTATTTTCAAATTTCTTTCGCGTGAGCCAAGGAATTGAAAACCACAGCTACAAACATCACGCTTCGATGATCCATGGCAGTCCACTCCATAACAAGATGGTAAATTTTTGCATTTACAGGTAGTTCTTCCTAGACAAAAGGGATCGCTCACGTTGTCTATATGGGAAAACAAAAAATTTATCAACACGCAAGACAGACCTTTAACCGACTTCAAAGCATGAATTCCTCTATCTTTTTAGACTTCCAACTTTACCTGAACAATTATCTATTGAGCTCAAAATATTTGAATTTGTTAAGAAAAATGAGTGGGGGATTTTGAGGGTGACAACAAAGGAAGCCAAGACTTTATAGCTATTTAAGGGTTTGGCATTTGATTTTGTATAGTTACTTCCTCATTTTGAGGGTCTTCTTCATCTTCATTTTGAGGAGGAGGTAACTCCTAATTTTCACATTCTACCCTAACATTGCAACATATTTTAATGGGTGGTATCCAAGAACTACCTTTTTCTTTTGACGTTTCACCTTCAATGTTGGTACCAGAGGTGGAAGCATGTTTTCCCTCAATGTTGTCATTCATGCTAGTGAGGGGAGGTTTTTGTTATTTCTTCTTCTTCCTTATTAATATCTTGGCTAGGGGATTCTTGTTCTTGGCAGCATTGTGGTACCTATCTCTAAAACTTGTGCAAGCACTTGATCTCTATTACGGAATAGTAAGTCGTCAAAGTGAGTGACATCAAAGTTGTCGATATCTTGAAATGAATCACTCTCGTCTCCATGCTATAATCAATTAACCCATTCTGTATCCTTCACCTCAGAGAAGAGGGGACCTAAATTATGACCTAGAAAAAGGATTTAACTCTCTTTTCTTGGATTCCATTCTCATGATAGGGGGCATTTGTGAGTTTTGTTTACACAAGGTTTTGTCTAATATAATCAAGGATATAACAAGCCTAAGTGTAACATGTAATAATGTGTTTTACGGTCTCAAAGTATGTCAATAATGGGATAAATAATAATGAATCAATCAATTCTATGAGTTTGATAAGGAACAATCATGCAAGTTTTTTTGGTAAACCAATCAATCAACAAGAAACTATACCATATGCTAATGTTTTTCAAAGATAGCTTGACACTATATGATTAACACAATGTCAATACTTAAATCAAGTTCAGAAATGAACAAGGTATAAGTATTAGCAAATGGTTAACATGATATCCAATCAAAGGATACTTATGATGAGTTTAGAGACAAGAAAGACCCAAACCCTAAAAGTAAGTGGAGGTTACACATGTGAGCCATGCAAAACAATACTACTAGGATACATTATCCAAGATTTGTGAGAAAGCGAAGGTATTAATATCACACTAGTATCAATACGAAGCAAAACAAAGTAATAAACACTCTTTCAAGATTGAGGTAATGTTTGAAATAAAACCACGTCAAAGTATGCTAAGGATTTGCTAAGATGTGGGCAGCGTAATGTCACAATATAGGCACTTAGATTACACTTTACTAGAAAAGAGATGTAAGTATCATAATTGTGGTGAGGCAATGCAAACAACGTAACACTTATAAGGAATATTAATGATGACTCAAGCCTAGCTAGGATGATAATGCATCTCAATATGGGTTTGAGACAAAGGGCCTACTAGAACATGAAGACGTACCATTCACACTTTCAACACTTGCATTCCGGACATTGCAACCTAGTCATGCAAGTAGACTACAAAAGTGGTGGACACGATTATTTCTAGTGGTATCCATGTGTGTTGTTCTCTTTTGTCCCAAAATGGACAAAAGATAGAAAAGGTGTAGATCAAGTGAGGTTGAAATATACTTGGCGTCACTTTGGTAGAGTTTCACCTTGCCTTAGGGCCAAGTGAGAAACTAAGATAAATAATGCTTTGTAAATTTTGTGATGAATAACACTTAGTTCAAACTTGGATGGACTGCTCTCCTTGTTCGAATAAAAAGGTTTTTGACTCCAAAAAAATTTATTACATTGTGAAAGATCTATAAAACATGATTGGTTTTCTACGATAAAGTTGGCTCCAAGATGAAATAGCTTCCTATTTGGTTCTCTCTAACTAGGTGTCACAAAATACCTCTGCGAGCATAGTTTCCCAAGGAAGTCACATTGACTAAACCTTGGAGTATCCCAGTTTTAATTTAACCCCTTCGATACAATGAGCAATAAAATGCATTCAATTTGTATTTTCACTGGGGTCGCAATGGAGATAATATTGATCTAAATCTCACAAGTGTATAACTAGTCAATTAGGTAAGCGGAGCACTTCCTGTTTCATCCACAAGGTTCCCTCTTGCGTGGACTACTTTGGGGTTCCTAGGAGCATCCCTCTTGTTATTATTAAGGATTATGCCAAAGGGTACTTCTCCTAGTTCAAAGAATATGGGTTTACCCTTATCTAAACCTGCATATCAAGTGTTTTTAATGTGGTGTGTTTTCTTATCTTTTGGATTAAGAAATGAGGTTTAAACCACCATTTTGGAACCTACAACAAATGTGTTAGTCTTTGTTTAGATCCTGATTCTTTCATGAAGTGATATGGTCCTTCATGAAAATATTAGTAGTTCAAGGCATCATAAAAAGAGGATTAAACATTGTTTCTGATTCCTAAGATTGTCCTAAGACGCAAAAGAAGAGCATACAAAACGAGAAACCCAACTAGTTAGAAATAATGAAGAAAACCTACAAATCAAATGCACAACTCATTATTTTTACCCAACTTTGAAGTTCATTCCTTTAGAAAGCTTTAATGAAGTGTTTTCAAAAGCATGAAAGAGGTTTTGAATTGTTTTTGATTCCCAAGATCACCTAAAAGGTGCAAGGGAAGAACATATGCACGATCCTAGCCTCATAAATGAAGGTGTAACTATGAAAACCACTTAATGTAACTCAACAAGACCCTGCAAAGTGTTAGAAACATCTAGAGAAACAAACCTTTTGTCATTTTACCATAGTGTTCCAATTTATACTACAATGCCTATTTGCATCCCTTATAGGATGTATGCACACATGTAGCAACATATGTGCACGTGTATGCAGTGTAACTAACATGCCCTCTGTCAAAAACACAGTCAGCCTTTAACATATGCACGGGCCGAGAAGCACCTGCACTCCCTTCTACAGTATATACGTGCCCCTGTAAGTGTAATGCACATATTTATAAAAAAGGAAAGATAAGACAAAGGGGTAGGTTTAGCGTATGAGTGCATCCCAGAGAGACGTATGTGCATGCTTGTCGAAATATGCCTGCACCCTTAGAGAGTGAATGCACGCATCTGGTAAATTTAATCATAGAGGGCGAAAAATACAAAGGTAAGAAGATGCGTAGGATAAGGGAAGCATATGTGCACCTTTGGAGAATGTATGCGCACCCTATGTTACAAGTGCGTGTGAGTTTGGAGCATATGTGTGACCCATTCTAACACCTACGCGCATACCTAGAACAACGTAAAAAAAGACAACAAAAATGATTTCTGAAATTGCCAACAGGCTCAGAAATTTTCTTTTTAAACCAGTTTGTAACAAAACCCATTAACTTTGCATGAAACAAGGAAGATTCAAGACACATAAGGTTAGCAAAATGCTTGAGACAAATCAATTTAATCCTCAATAATGCATGGATATAGTTAGAAATAAGGAGGTAAATCACAAAGCTTGAAATCAACTTCTATGGAACATGGAGTAAGGTCCCACCAGGTGCGTGCCATATGTGTTCATGTGTAAATTAGGAAAGCTATAAGACTTGAAACTAAACACCTACGAGTTTCAAAGATTTAAACTAATCTAACGAGAACCATCAAGATAAGATCTTAGGGAGACTAACTTCTTTAACATGCATATAACTTTGAAAACCCATCAAAATAACATGCCTAAATCAATCTCTACTCTTTGATTGCTAACTTTGAAATGAACCTAAGAAAATCCATAACAATCAAATGTGATTTTTAGTATGATCTCAAGGTTTTGAGAATGGAGTCTCACCAACAATGGCTACAAGACCATATTGGTTCTCTCTGTATAACTCAAGATTGAGTTAATGGATGCACTATGAAGATGTTAGCTCAACATTAATGGAGAAATGCTCAAGATCCTAAATGGCTCATAGTTTATGCTAATGGAGAAAAAGTGTTCTAAGAAATGGTAAGGAGGAGGGCTCTATTTATAGGTTTCATATTCTAAGAATGGTATGAATTTGGTGCATGTGAGACAAAAGGTAAGTCCAAAAAACACTTTTTACAAGTAAATGCACTTTTTGATTAGAATTAGAAGTTAATTAATCTTTTAGGATTAATTAAGAATCCTAAGTAGGTTTAGGAAGCTTTTTAGGAGCATCTGGAGGCAGGTTTTGATAGATTTTGGATGTTTTGGAACTGAGAAGTTAGCCAATAAAAAGGTTTATTGGTTAAATGTAAGGATTATGAGGCTTAATTAATGTATAATAGTTAATTAAGAGGATTACAATCAACAAAGTGTCGTAAATGGCTATCCTGAGTGAAATAGAAGTATAGTTAGATAGTGAAGTGTCGTTATTTGACATGATGAAGAGATAAGAAGCTAATTAATGCAATTTAAGTAATAAAATTGCTTTGGTCAAATTACAGGTGTCTACAATGTGACAACTAGTGTTTGATAATGACAAACAAATCCAGTAAGAAAAACATCACAAAAATTTATAGGATCCAGCTTAGAGAAGGTCCAAGATCGTACAACAAGGTTAGGACCATACACTAAGCTCATAAAATTTTGGTATTGTTCCGCCCCAAGTGAATTTACAGTCACATTTCTAGTTTTGAAATTCAATCATGTTCAAATCTCCTAGTTTCACTATTGCACAATCCCAAATCTCCCTATAAGTTGTCTAAAATTAGCTAAGTACCTTCATACATTTGTTTTGAGCTTTTAATTGTATGTTAGGTTGATTCATGTATGTTGATTCTTTCTATATGATATGTGTTGCAAATTTGAGTTAGTATTTCTATTGTAACATCTTTGTAAGATTTTACAAATAACTCTAATCTAATCTAAAACCTAATTAAATTGATCTAAAATTTAATTAAAGGTTAAACATTTCGGTGAACACACTTTTGATCGAACCCTTTGTAGACACAAAATTATGCACTTGGGTACATTTCTAGGTTCATAAACACATGCTAGCTTTCATATGATTCCTAATCAAGAAAACTAGTAATTGATGACTGTCTTTGGCCTTTTGTCTTTGTTTCTGGCTTTTTATTTGGTATTTCATACCCCACAATCCCAGTTGATACTTTACTTGTTTATATTTTATGACTTTGGACATGAGCGCCCAAGCACCCTCATCCCCTCTAGGTGCCCCTAACCTCTTTCCACTTTACTCGCTCTTCTTGGGCATTTTTTAATCTTTTGGGCATGTTATTTTCCTATGGGTTGGCATTCTAGTTGTCAATTGCAAAATTCAAACAAGGGAATCATATAAATACATAACTATGTGAGAAAAATAAGGTACCAAACTCTAAGAATCTACTATCATCACCTAAGCTTACATCCAAAGGCATCTAAGAGCACTAAAGGCATCCATCTAACATCCATTTAAGGGACAAGGGACTGCATTTTCTACATACACAACATAGGAAGGGGAAGTTCCTTTTTGTCCATACACACATCTATCTACATTGCTACATCTAGCTAGCCCATTATCAAGTGTACTTATACAAGATCATCCTAGGGAACGATTATTTCACACACACACAAGAGCTACATGAAGTCTGAGATATAGTGCATGCTCAGTTGTAAGATCACTTTATCAGGTGAATGTTCGGGGTCAGTCTGACTCCCCATATTGCATATTTCATGTTTGGATTTTATGTGGTATTGTGGTTTTGGTAGGTGAATAATTTTTTTGCAGGTTATAGGTACCTTAGTGATATTATTACGACACATAGGTGATTAACAATGAATACTTGTGACACTTGTGCGACACTACAAAAATCAGGATCTGACCATTTTTACATTCACAGATGCCCAGATGCCCCTGTCCTATTGTGGGAACCCATGTCTAACCTATTTTGTGATCTACATAATTTATTCGGAGAAATAATGACACCGATCACTTCATGTCTAGTAGTTTTATATGGGTCCATCACTATTATATAGGTTAAATATTTAATAATATGAAATAATTTTCTATTATTAAATATTAATACATAGGTAATATACATTAGGTAAGTATTTAATAATGTGAATAATTTATGTTTCTATTTATTAAATACACTAACCTAGGTATATGTGTCAACCAAATTAGGTTGAAAAGGTGGGTCGGAAGACATACCCGATCACCTTATATATCAAGTGATTTGGTTTTACCCTTGGTAATTAGGGTTTTAAAGGAGGGGATCTTACTGGATGTAAAATGAGTTCTTTGAAGTAAAAGGTTATTTTCAAAGTGGTTTTTACCCTATTGGAGTTTTCCACTATAAATACTATGTCACATGTGTTATTTATTTCCTGTAAGTATTTATTTATTTACTTATGCAATGATGTAATGTTTATTTAAATATTTATGGTAACATTACATAATATATTAATGTTTAGCATTAATGTTGAATTAATCTATAAATTGTTGAATTCTCAAATTCTAACAGATGTTTCACTTCTTTCTTCCTCCCATCATCATTTTACTCATCCAATGCACACTTTATTTTCTAATACTTCATTTACTATCATTATTGATTGTGTTCAAGCACAAGAATATAATTATCACCCTAACCAATATGAACAAGGTATCCTTGATGAGGATGCCCAATAATTTGATCAATTCTTGCAAGATAACCTCTCTAATATCGATGTTCTAATCTATACTATACGAGATTAACTTAAGGATGTTTCTTTATCACACACCCTGAAATGTGTTGTTCCCCCATCCATGATTCCTACTCCTTTAGGTGCAACTCATCTATCAATGCTAAATGTCTCTATGTTTATCCATGAAACCAAAATTGTTACTACACATCCCACATATACTCCACATGGTTCAAATGTATCTTCTTCTAACATGTAATCTCTTGAATCCCTTGATCATACTTTACAAGATCAACACTTACAGTTACAACAATGCGCATCTACTTCATCTAATGCTATGGACTCCACATAGTTACTTCACAATTCAATTGCACCCAAAGTGATTTATTATCCATTACATGTTGGTTTTGATTCTCCTAAATTTCCTATCTATGATGGAAAAGGGAATCACACTAAGAATTTTCTCTCATTCCACGTTTCCTGATTCGATTATGCTTCTACTGAAATCTTACTTACGAAATGTTTTCCTTTAGATATATAAAATTTATATTTGATTCTATTAAAATTGTTGGTTTTTTGGATAAATATGTATCTAACTTTGTGGTGCAGTGTATATTATAACGAGGTGTGTTTTATATGTTCAAGAAAACAATGGCATCTGGTTACTTTTCCCTTGATAAATCCCATATCCTAAATGGATCCAACTACAACATTTGGAAGATTAGGGTTAAATCAGAACTTATGGCGAGGAAAATATGGATGATTGTTTCAGGAACTGATCTTGTATCCACCGATCATCAAATGACTACAGATACTATGAATGCATTCTCATTGTGTACACAAAAGGACCTTTCCATGATTCTGTGCAATGTGAATGATTAAAATCTTCAACATATTGGTAATATCGAACATCCAAAAGAGGTATGGACACAATTAGAATCCATGCATGAAGGTACGCATTTGTCTAAGATTATTAAGCTTGTTTTAGAATTGCTTACAACTCCTATGAAAGTAGACAAAAAAGTAGTTAATTTCTTAGCCAAGATTAAAAATATTAAAACATAATTAGATGGATGTAATTGTGACTTAATTAGGAATTTTATTTCTATCTTAAATTCTAAATATCAGAATGAAGATGAATTTCCAGATTTAAATACTTTGAGTTCTCTTCTGATATAGGAAGAGAAAGTGACGATGAACTTTGACTCTAAGGAGAATGCCACTCAGGCACTTCTCGCTTAGAATTCGAAGTTCAAGTCTCACAAGTCCTTCCCTGATTAGAAGTGTAGAACTAAGTCTTCATTTGTTGATAAGAAAAGTTTTTCTTTTGAACAATTGCGTCTAAGATTTAATGGTAAATGTCAAAAATGTGGTAAATTTGGACATAAAAAGGAATATTACAAATCTAAGAAACCTATCTATAAAAACCAGAAACAAACTATCTCTTCTAAATATAATATAAGGTAAAAGGATAGTTCTAATGATGCTCCTAAAACTGTTGCATTATACATTGGTTTATACTCTTTGTCTAATTTTGAATGGATTCTAGATTCAGGTACTTCAAATAATATGACATGTATTTCCAATTCTCTATATGATGTTATGAAAATTAATGAATGTGTATATCTTGGTGATAAGTCATCCTTTGAAGCAATAGAAAAAGGAAAAGTAAAATTTGCAAATGGTGTTTTGAATAATGTTTTATTTGTTCCTAAGCTTAAAAATAATCTGTTATCATGTTCGTAACTAACTCATGATGGTTTATCTATTCAAAATTTTAAGGATACTTAGTACATCAAGGATAGTGATGATAATATAATTGCTGAAGGAATTCAAAGAAATGGTATGTATATTTTTGATGATTTCTCTTATGCATCATGTTTTGTATCTCAAATTTTGAATAATTCAAAACTATGGCATGAAAGGTTAAGACATGTTAACTATCAAAACTTATATGAAATGTCTAGATATAATCTAGTAAAATGTTTACTTGTGTTGTCTTCTTCTCATGATGTGTGTGAAGGGTGTTTACGCTCGAAACAAAGTGCTAAACCCTTTCACTCACATCCTGAGGAGAGTTCCTGTTATCCTCTAGAACTTATTCATAGTGATGTTAGAGGACCTCTTGAAGTAGCTTCATTAAATGGTTCTTTATATACTGTGAATTTTATTGATGATTTCACCAGGATGATTTGGACATATTTTCTTAAAAATAAATCTGTTGTATTTGGAAAATTTAAGGAATTTAAAGCATCTGTTGAAAACTCATCAAATTATAAAATTAAGATACTTGGAATAGATAATGGCGGTGAATATGTTAGCAAGACATTTGAAAAATTCTGTATTGATTGTGGTATTAAAAGGGAATTAACTTCTACTCATTCTCCCCAATCTAATGATGTTGCAGAAAGAAAAAATATGACTATTTTAGATATGGCTCACACTATGCTTCATTATGCTAGTCTTCCCAAGTTTCTATGGGAAGAAGCAATGAACACAACAATATACATCCTAAATAGGGTCCCTACCAAAGATATTCACCTTTCAACCCCATTAGAGAAGTGGTCCAATCAAAAGCCTAATGTCTCTCATTTAAAAGTGTTTGGTAGTCATGCTTCTTTATATATTCCTAAAAAGAAAAGAAAGAAACTTGATATGACTTCATTTTCTTGTATTTTCATTGGATATGGTGTTAACACTATAGGTCTGAGGATTTACGACCCTGTAAAAAGGGAACTGAAAATCACAATGTTTTTGTGTTGGATTTTTTTTTTGTTCATCTGTTAATGGTAATGATATTCCTGTCAATAGTTCTAATGATGGTTCTGATTCTGATAGTGAAAATTTCGTAAATGATCATGATGATGTTTCTTGTGTTGATGCTATGAATGTTTCTGATTCTCCTATCTCCCTAGCTAAGAAACCAAAATGGGATTAATTTGTATTAGAAAGTTCAAATCCTATTGACCTTAGGAAAATGACTAGAAGCCATAATACGTACCATGCATTAATGACCTTGTATGAACCTGAGCCGTAAAGTTTTAAAGAGGATTCCTAGGATGAGAAGTGGATCAATGTAATACATGCTGAATATAATGCCCTAATTCAAAATCAAGCCTAGGATTTGATTCCACCTCCAAAGAAAAGAATTATTATAGGGTCTAGATGGTTATACAAAGTAAAATATAATGATGATGGTAGTATTGACAAACATAAAGCTAGGCTTGTTTCTAGAGGTTCCATTAAGAAACCCAGTCTTGATTATGCTGAGACTTTTTCTCCTGTAGCTAAGATGGGTATTGTTAGGGCCTTGTTTGATATTGCTGCTTAGTTTAGGTGGGAAATCCACCAAATGGATGTGAAAAAAGATTTTTTGAATGGTGATTTAAAAGAAGAACTTTACATGTCTCAACCTAAAGGATTTGAAGAAACTGGTAAAGAAAACTATGTTTGTAAGTTGAAAATATCCTTGTATGGTTTAAAGCAAGCTCCTAGATCTTGGTATGTAAAAATAAATTCCTTCTTTAAATAATTATGTTTTGTTAATTGTTATTTTGATAATGATCTACTTATTAAGAAAGAAGACTCTCATATTATCATTGTATGTATATAAATTGATGATTTGCTTATGACTGGTGATAGTCCCTCTTTAATTCATAGAATTAAAGAAAAATTGAAACAATACTTTGAAATGGCTAATTTAGGTATCTTACATCATTTTCTTGGCATGGATATATTTCAAGATAAGTATTCTATTGTTGTTTCTCAAGTACAATATGCCACTAGTGTACTAAAAAAGTTTAACATGATTGATTGTAAAACAATATCTACTCCTATGGAAGTTTGACTAAAACTTAATCCTAAACCTGCATGTGAAAAAGATGATCCTAATTTATATAGGTAGTTAGTTGGTAGTTTGATTTATCTAACTATAAATAGACTAGATATTTCCTACGAAGTAGGAATTATTTCAAGGTATATGCAGGAACCTTATAGAGATCATTGGAATCATACAAAAAGTATTCTTAGATATATTAAGGGAACAATCAATTATGGGTTGCATTATACTAAGAATGAAAATGCTAATTTGTATGGATTTTGTGATTCTAATCATACTATTGATGTATTGGATAGAAAATATACTTCGGTTATGTGTTTAAATTTGTTGTAGATGCCATTACTTGGTGCAGAAAAAAACAATCAACTATTTATATCTCTTCAACTAAAGCTAAGTATAGAAGTGTAATGGAAGCTGCAAAAGAGGCTCTATGGCTGAAGAGGTTGTTTGAAGAGATAAATATGGAGGATCTAGGTAGTGTTCTTTTGTTCTGCAACAATTAGAGTACCATAACTCTTGTACATAATCTAGTACATCATCAGAGGACTAAGCACATCGAGATAAATGTTTACCTCCATCTTTTGGATTTTCTCCAACAGACCAGCATCTTGCATCTGATTGTCTTTATTGTATGCACACCCTTGCTCTTGGAAAGCTCCATAGCCAAATTGATTATGGCATTGCTGCTCATATGGGTATGTATGCTGATTTTGAATTTGTTCAAAATGCTGATTTGGAGGATTTAAAAAACATGTTGGAGGTGGGAAACATTGCTGCTGTTGTAAATGTGAGTTCCATGATGGAAATGAAGTCATGATTGCACAACTTCATGGAATGGAAAATAATGAAAGAGATGGAAAGAATAATCGATGGAAATGGATGAAAAACAGGTCTGCAACTTCAGAAATGGGTTGCTGATCAGATGGAGTCGCCAGATGTGTTTGCAAGTGCCTCCAAAGGTTGAAATCTTCACAGGAACACACCAACCTGCAAAATATGAAGTGGAATACCATCAGGTTTCTAAGTTGATGTTTCAGGCATCCAGTGTGATTGCACAACATTGAAACCTCTCTCCAAGTGTGGGACTTGTAAAATGAGAGAGGAATCTCCAGATTAGAGGTTGGTTCCTCAAACTCCTTCTGATTAGATCTATATTTGCACAACTGCAGAGGTTCAGATCCTAATTTTATCCTAATTTGCAAGGAGACAGGGATAAGAAATGTAAAAATTGAAACTAAACTGATAAGGGTGATACACCAAAGGAGTGGTGAGCACTTCTTGTTCATGCAAATTGACACAAATCAGAAATTGCAACATAAAACATCATGCACAGGTTGATAAGCTGTAATCAAGGGTTTGAAATGAAGCAAACAACACATACAAAGGACTGAAAGCATTCACAGAGCCTGCATTGTGATTTTCAACATCAAAATCCTTGTATTCCAACACCAAAGAGGCAGAAAAACCTGTTACAATCCTTGGAAGGTCTGATACTTGCCAAAATCACTTGTTGAAGGTGAAAACAGAAGCTTGCTGTGCAAAAAAAGTGTTCAACCTTTGAAAAATGAGCCAAATCTGGCTTTTACAGTGCATGGGTCGAGCCCAGGAGAGAGAAAATGTGAAAAAACGTGGGAGCCATTCCCCATTGACCAAAATGCATTAAAAACAACATGGAGGTCCTTACAAACCCATGCCCTGACATTTTTGACCATGCTGGAGAAGAATGCGACCCATTTTGCATTAAAATTGGTTGTTGAAACGTCAGTTCTGTCCATGGGCGCATACCAGAAGATTTTTTTGATTTTATCCCTCCAAACTGAACCAAAATTCAAAATTGACCATGGAATCTTGTAGATAATTTCACCAGCTTTCCATTGATATAAAGAACGTGAAAATCTGAGCTTTGGATCGAAAGTTATGGCCATTTGAAGATTTAGGGCAAAAACAGGCCAAAATCGGATCGGCGGGCAAAAAGTTTGAATTTTTACCCATTTGGTGCATTTGGAACATTTTTCAAATTTTCCCCACGCTCTCCGCCACTCCAGGTGCCACATGGCACATTAATTGATTGGGCTCGTCCTTGGAGCCCTTCCTGACCATTTTTTAGCTCGCCTTCGGGGGCACAATCGCTTGGTGTTTTTTTTCGCCCTTCCGGGACACGTGGCAGCTCCTGATTGGCTGCGGGCCTTCCAAGGGAAAATTTCCCACAAAAACTCCACCGAGCCATAACTTGAAAAATACGTGGAGTTGGGAGGAAAAATTTACCTTTCTGGAAAGCTGAGAAAGAGCTCTATCCAATGGTGTCATTTCCAGAAGGTTTTGAGTGCCTAAAAAGTAAAAATTTATGACTGAGGCACAATAGAAGGAAAGAATGAAAGGGAGTTAGCCACAAAATGAGCAGGGGGCACATTTGGATAACAATTTTGGTGACTCAGAGGGGTCATCTGCCTACTGGATGAATGATCAGTAGCCTGAAGCAATCCATTGGGCATGGAGTCATGAGTAGTAGCCTGAAAACTGATCTGAACTTTGAAAACTTCCCTCTGAACCGCTTGAATCCCACTGGACATGGAGTTGTTCCCACCAAAATGCCATCAAAACAAACTGTGCAAGAGTGAAACCAGCAGCACCAAAACTATGTACAAACTGAAAATCATACATGCTCCAAATGGAACATGTAGAGTGTGCACAAGCACTTCTTCTACTGAAAGCAAACCTACCTACTCTACTCTAACTGGAAGCAAAGGTGAGCTAAACGAACCCTGCAACTGGTTGTGCAAAATAGCTTCCTTTCTTCAAAATTGGCAGCCATGCAAATGATTTGGAGCTGAGTATGGCTGATTGGATGAGTGGAAAATCAACAAGAAGCTGGTCTTCTACCCAAATTAGCAAGGTGTCAACTAAAAACAAATCCAATACCTCTTTTAGTTGCTCTGCATTTGGATTGGAGAGGTATGACAGCTGATCCTTGGAACTTTGCAGCTCATCCTCATGCTTAGAAGCAAGCATGACTGGTTGTGGCTTCTCCTTTGGCTCCAATGAAGCCAAATACTTGATTGGGCAAGGTCTGATCCATTGAGTATGCCCATAATTCTGATTTTCAATTCCAAGAATGGAGTTCTCTTGTAGACCTTGAATGGATGGTGTGGAAGCAATGGTAGAACCCTTCTGCCCTTTCTCTTCCTCCAATGAAGGACATGAAAGATTAAAATCTTCCAATCTTGGTTCCAAAGAGCTTCTATAAGATGCAGGCTGCTGCAAATGAATACTCTCCTCCATGACAGCAGGCTCTTGTGTTTGGAAGATGGATGATGAAAGAGAGAATGGTGGAAACTCAACCGGTTCTTCTTCATCAAAACAGTCCTCCAAATCAGACAGGTAAACTGCCTCATTGCTGTCCTGCTGCAAATGTTCAACCTCTCCCATGGCATTCTCTTGATCTACAACTTGATCACCATGGTTTCTTTCATCCTCCAGCATTGAGTTTGAGGGATCAAACTCTTCTTCAGTACTAGAACTTGAGAGAGATGAAGTAGAGAGAAGAACTGAAGGTTCTTCTATAACCTGCTTTGTGCTCAAAGCCTTTGGATCTGCACTTTTCTCCCCCACAGCTGGAATGTGCTCCTCTTCTTTTGGATTTGGAGCAGCTTCTCCTTCCTCTTGCTGTCCCTCATGACTGATTTTTGCAATTTGAATTGGATCAGCATTTCCTTCAAATAGGGTGCCAACATGGACACTATATTCTGAACAAATTGATTGTTGATCTGCAACTCCTTTTTGCTCTTCTTCTACTGCAACAAAATCAGTCCTGACCACCATTTGTTCTTTAACTCCAACCTCTTCTGAAGGTTTCATCAGCAAAGGGATCTTCTTCATCCCAAATTTAAGAGCCCAACTCTTCAAAATTTGAATTTCTTCATCCTTGTTTGGCTTCTCTTTTTGCTATCCTTCATGACTGATTTTTGCAATTTTTTGTGGTGGTGGAGGAGGTAAAACCTCTTGTTTCTTTGGAGGAGAGGGTGTTTCATTTAGCTCTTGTGGAGGGGATGACTGTTTGGAAGGGAAAAGGACAGAAGAATTGAGATGAGGTGGAAGACTAGGGGGTGGAGAAATGGATTCAACACTTGGGACAGCAGATGGAGAGTTTAAAACTTGACACTGCTGAGATAAAACAGATTGGGAAAGAGGAAAAGAAAAGGCATGAGATGGTGTGCTTACCCATTGACAAGGTTGCTGAATACTCCTCTCATACACCTCTATTCCTTCAATCCACTTTGCAAGCAATGGCAGCGTTGCAATCATGAAGTCAAGCTTCTCTTGAGGGCTGTAATGCCTTGGGAAAGGTCCCACCCATGGACAGGGTGCTCCACAACCGATTCCAAATGCTTTCATTTGTGCTTGAGCCCTGGATTGCACCATGTTTACCTCCATCTTTTGGATTTTCTCCAATAGACCAGCATCTTGCATCTGATTGTCTTCATTGTATGCACACCCTTGCTCTTGGAAAGCTCCATAGCCAAACTGATTTTGGCATTGCTGCTCATATGGGTATGTATGCTGATTTTGAATTTGTTCAAAATGCTGATTTGGAGGATTTAAAAAACATGTTGGAGGTGGGAAACATTGCTGCTGTTGTAAATGTGAGTTCCATGATGGAAATGAAGTCATGATTGCACAACTTCATGGAATGGAAAAGAATGAAAGAGATGGAAAGAATAATGGATGGAAATGGATGAAAAACAGGTCTGCAACTTCAGAAATGGGTTGCTGATCAGATGGAGTCACCAGATGTGTTTGCAAGTGCCTCCAAAGGCTGAAATCTTCACAGGAACACACCAACCTGCAAAAGATGAAGTGGAAGACCTCTAAGGTCCCACCGGGCGTGCCAAAACTATTATTGCAAATCAGCAGCACCCCTGGATGTTGATCAGGTTTCTAAGTTGATGTTTCAGGCATCCAGTGTGATTGCACAACATTGAAACCTCTCTCCAAGTGTGGGACTTGTAAAATGAGAGAGGAATCTCCAGATTAGAGGCTGGTTCCTCAAACTCCTCTGATTAGATCTATATTTGCACAACTGCAGAGGTTCAGATCCTAATTTTATCCTAATTTGCAAGGAGACAGGGATAAGAAATGTAAAAATTGAAACTAAACTGATAAGGGTGATACACCAAAGGAGTGGTGAGCACTTCTTGTTCATGCAAATTGACACAAATCAGAAATTGCAACATAAAACATCATGCACAGGTTGATAAGCTGTAATCAAGGGTTTGAAATGAAGCAAACAACACATACAAAGGACTGAAAGCATTCACAGAGCCTGCATTGTGATTTTCAACATCAAAATCCTTGTATTCCAACACCAAAGAGGCAGAAAAACCTATTACAATCCCTGGAAGGTCTGATACTTGCCAAAATCACTTGTTGAAGGTGAAAACAGAAGCTTGCTGTGCAAAAAAGTGTTCAACCTTTGAAAAATGAGCCAAATCTGGCTTTTACAGTGCATGGGTCGAGCCCAAGAGAGAGAAAACATGAAAAAACGTGGGAGCCATTCCCCATTGACCAAAATGCATTAAAAACAGCATGGAGGTCCTTACAAACCCATGCCCTGACATTTTTGACCATGCTGGAGAAGAATGCGACCCATTTTGCATTAAAATTGGTTGTTGAAATGTCAGTTCTGTCCATGGGCACGTACCAGAAGCGTTTTTTGATTTTATCCCTCCAAACTGAACCAAAATTCAAAATTGACCATGGAATCTTGTAGATAATTTCACCAGCTTTCCATTGATATAAAGAACGTGAAAATCCAAGCTCTGGATCGAAAGTTATGGCGATTTGAAGATTTAGGGCAAAAACAGGCCAAAATCGGATCGGCGGGAAAAAAGTTTGAATTTTACCTCTTTGGTGCATTTGGAACATTTTTCAAATTTTCCCCACTCCACCACTCCAGGTGCCACATGGCACGGGCTTCCTTGATTGGGCTTACGGGCCCTTCCTGACCATTTTTTCCTTGGCGAGGTTTGATTAGCTCGCGCTTGGTGTTTTTTTTTCGCCCTTGGGACACGTGGCAGCTCCTGATTGGCTGCGGGCCTTCCAAGGGAAAATTTCCCACAAAAACTCCGCCGAGCCATAACTTGAAAAATACGTGGAGTTAGGAGGAAAACTTTACCTTTCTGGAAAGCTGAGAAAGAGCTCTATCCAATGGTGTCATTTCCAGAAGGTTTTGAGTGCCTAAAAAGTAAAAATTTATGACTGAGGCACAATAGAAGGAAAGAATGAAAGGGAGTTAGCCACAAAATGAGCAGGGGGCACATTTGGATAACAAATGGAACCATCTCCAAGTTGTGGGACCTTGCATGCTTGAGACAAATCTCTAGAGAAGGCTGATTCCTCTACCTATTTCTACTGCTATTGGTACTACTAATGATGGAAGGGAAATTCAAACTAACAAGCCAAGGGGCTATGGATAGAAGGATAAAAGGAAGGAAAAATAAACTATGGGAGGTGATAACACTAGAAAAAGTGGGATGAACACTATCTATTCTAAGTGAAAATGAGGGAGGAAATAGGAGGGGAGGCTAGGCATGTGTAGCATAGACCAAAAAGCATTTACACCATCGATTTCATGAAACAAAACTAGAAAATGATGATACAAGGAATTCAAAGTGACACATTAGGCACACAATGCAAGAGGGAGGAAAGAAAGAAGAATATAAACACGCTAAGGTAGAGAATAGCCAAAAAATGATGCTTCTATCACTTCCAAGGATACACATTATGTTACAATGGTGCAAGAGGCTGATATCTATATGCATGAGCCAAATCTAGAGGTCCGTGAGTCAAAATAAAAAGATATACGATCCTTAACAAACACTAAAGGATGAAAAATGTCCAACGTTAACAATGAGAAAAAATATTACATTTATAGATGAAGCAATGGAAGAAGAAGAGGAGAAGAGGGGAAATATGATTTGAAAACTTGACCACCTACCATCAATGCCTGCAAATCTGATAGCAATCTGTCAAGTGCGACTCTCCATGTCTATTTGGTGTGTTGGAGAAGGAAGGAAGGTAGATTGAATTAAATCTGGGTGGTTGAAGTAATCAGATCACATATTAATGACATGAAATACATTTTCCAGCTGCTCACCTACCAAATCCCACTGAAATTTGAATTTGAATAGCTTAGAACATAGCCCACATCAAAATATTCACAAAAATTCTAGGCGCACAAGGATATAAGCACTGGCAAAAAAGGTATGACTATCAGAAGATCCACAGTGTAAATTAGGCACACAAGACATGTGGCGCATGCTGATTGGCTAAAGAAATGGTTGACTATTGATTTATATTGTCATTTTTGCCATGTGTCACCCATTGGTTCATTTTTTAGGATTGGGTGCCCTGTTGGCGCATTTTTATTGGTTGCATGTGATACACTCATGGTATGACAGATCTCCATGTGGCACATAAGAGTACATAAGGAGGAGCATGCAGAATAATTAGGCACATGAGGAAAATAGAGGAAGGGCATGCTGAAAGGTGGTACATGTGAGAGAAATGAGAGAAATAACTAAGGAATAAATGTATGGTCAATGCAAAAATATTACAAAGTAATGTGCAAGGTGCGTGGGAGGGTGAGGGACTTAGCTGATTTTGAAGCAAGTTCAAGGTGCGTGCACAAGATGCATGAATTTCTGAAAGAAGGTGGGTGTGTAGAAGGTGCACATGAGGGGAAAATGAAACATAGAGGAAAAAAGAAAATAGAATGAAGAGAAGTGCAAAAGCAGAGAACACAAGGTGTGTGAGGAGAGGTAGCCAATGAGATAATTGAAGTGTGCACAACCTACAATGTAGAATCTCAGAGCTAGACTATGAATGTAAGTTGTCCAAATAACTAGGGGGGTTATGTGGATAACAATTTTGGCTACTTTCAGAGACATCTACCTACTAGATGAAGGAGGTCAGTAGCCTAGAACATCCATTGGGCATTAAGTCTCCTATGTAATCATGAAATTATGATCGAGTGAACTCACTGAACCACCCCTTGAATTCACTTGATGAAACATTTCTAAACTCTGTTGTGAATCCTGGAAAACTACTGAAACTACTGGAAGATGATTGACATCCTGGAAGCAAATGAAGTGCGTGCGCACAAGGCATGTGAGAAGAAATAACTATGTACAAACAAATAATGTGCATGTAACGCACTTGGAGGAATTGAAACTACTCTAACATATATACGATAATGCAAAAAAATTATTGGAAGGGTTTAAGATAGATCCCATTGATTGGGATTTGTAGCATGCCTCCATAAAGATGAGACAACTCAAAAGATTTAGCCTCCTTGCATGAACTAATAATGTATGGGCCACTCTAAATTGTATCAAACTTTGAATGGTGCCTTGGTTTAGCTCTTTCAGCATCCCATTTTAAGACTAAGTCCCTAACTTTGAAAGCTTGAGGCCTAGCCTTTTTGTCAAACCACTTCTTTGTTGCTTGCTGATGCTTTTATAGCTTGATCATGACAAAGATCCTTGATTATTCAAGTTCAACCAACTCTTCCATTCTGATTTCTCTATGGTCTACACCCTCAAACTCCAATTGATGGGAAATTTCTATTGAAGGAAACTCAAGAGATAAGGGGGTCTAGCTCCCTTACCATAAACTAAATTGTAAGGTGATGTACCTATTGCCTTCTTCACTATGATTCTTTCTTCCCAGAGCATACACGAGACCTTTGTATGCCACTATTTTTGGACAATGTTCATTGTGCGCTTCATGATTCTGATTAGGTTTTTTTTTTGACTTTGCTAGACTATTTCCTTGAGGGTAATAGTTGGAAGAAGTTTTCAAATATATGCCAAGGCTAAACACCCAATTATTGATTCTAGTACCAAGGAATGATTTTTCATTATCTGAGATAATGGTTTGAGGAATGCCAAACCTTTTGTTCAATTTCTACATGCGGGAGCTGCTCATCTAGAAACAATGAAGTCCCAGGTTCATTCTGCTCATCCTCAACAAGTTGATTATAGAGAACACTACCTCTTACTAGATTTGTGGCTTTGATGGTCACATCATACTCCATGATTTTGATCACCCATCACACTCTTTTCTCTCTAATTTCTACTCCCATGATGAAGTATCTAAAAAAATAGTGGGATACTAACACCTTGATATGATTTATGGAAAGCATATGTTTGAACTTCTTGAGCATGCACATGATGGAGCAGACCTACTTATCCATGTGATTATATTTTAATTCATAATCCTTCAATGTTTGACTGAAGAAACCCACTGGTTGTTTGAGTCCTTGTTCATTTTCATATGTCGGGATAACAACAACACTTGCATCAGCTCCATAAGCATAAAGAATAAAATCCTTATCATGATTCAGGTTGATGAGTGTTGGCACACAAGAAATATCTTGTTTGATCTTGTTGAATCTTTCCTTTCCTTTTGCTATCCATATGGAGGATGTGTCCTTCTTGAGCATGAGGGTGACAGGCCTTACCAGTCCTGTAAAGTTAGGAATGAAGCACCTAACAAAGTTGATTTTTCCAAGGAAGGACTGTAAGGATTTCTTGTGTGCTAACAAAGAAAGAGAAAGGATGGATAAAACATTCTCAGGATTGATTGCTATGACATCCTTAGAAACTACATGGCCCAACGATTTCCCTACACCACTAAAAAATTGCACTTCTTGGGGTTTAGAGATACCTGAAATTTTATGCATCTCTCAAAAACTTTCTCCAAATGCGCCATATGATCCGCACTTTGCTTTGAGAAGAATATGATGTCATCAAGGTAAACCAAGATGAACTTGTTGATGTAACCTTTGAAGGAAATATCCATGGTGCACTAGAATGTCATGCCAATGTTTGAAAGACCGAAGGACATCTTCTGTTATGCATATTTTTCCCACTTGGTTGTAAACGTTGCTTTGAATTGATCCTCTTCCTTGACCAAGATTTTATTGAAACTTGTGTATCCATCCAACATAGAGAATCTCTACGTGCCAGCCATAGCCTGTAATATCTACTCCATAGAAGGCAAATGATAATGATCCTTTAGAGATGTTTTGTTCAAATATTTAAAATCAACACAAAGTCTAATTTCACCATTCTTTTTGTGCACCAGAAATAGATTAATGATCCAGGTAGAATACTTGATAGGAAATATGATCTTCACCTCAATGAGTTTATATAACTCCTTCCTTATGAGGGGCTATATCTTTGGATTGACTGGCCTCTTCTTTTTCTTGACGGGGTTGATGCTAGGATCAAGGTCAATGGAGTGTTGAACAACACTTGTATCAAAAAATTTGAGGTTTTCATACTCCCATAAGAAGATATCACTGCATTTTTGACAGAGAGAGATGAATGCCTATTTTTCATCATGTGTTCAAGCTTTACTGAGTAGTAACTCCTTCCCATGTGTGATAGTGACTGGGGAGTAGTCTTCTTACGTTGCATGCAGATTATTTTCTTCACCCTTAAATTCATCATCAGTGATAACCATTTTCTCTAAGGTGACCAATCCTTTAGGTAACTTGTTTTTCTTTAGTTGTATTACTTGGTCACCATAGCTGTTATGCAAGTCTGCTTGCATGCTTGATAATAACTCAGCATCATTCTGAATGAACTGGAGAATCTACGCATCATTGTTAAACACTTTCTAGTTGGTGTTGTTTTCTAGAATGGATGGCCTAACCACCATATTGATGTGTTGAGTGTTCCCTTTAACAAATTCCTCAGTAGGGGAGAATTTTGAACCAAACACGACTATCTGATTATATTCCTTATTCATTTTACATGGCACTACCTAAAAATTCAGAGCGTAAAATCTCTCAAGGAGGTCCTAAAATATGTGTTTATAAGCTTTGAGAAGCTTATTCTTTG
Organism: Taxus chinensis; assembly: GCA_019776745.2. NCBI lineage: Eukaryota > Viridiplantae > Streptophyta > Pinopsida > Cupressales > Taxaceae > Taxus > Taxus chinensis. The sequence continues at coordinate 975,074,751 of CM034146.1, read as the reverse complement.
CTGTGAACTTGTTTGTGACCTGGTGGATAACTAATTCTATGTCCCCAGAGATATGCAACACCTTAATATTCTTCTTTTAAGAAATAAGTAGACCATGCACTAGCACTTCATAATCTGCCACATTATTAGAACATGCGAACTGCAATATGTACACAAAGAATAGTTTCTCATCCCTAGGGGAAATGAGAAAAAAACATGTGCCCATGCCATTTCTCATTATGGATCCATCAAAGTATAATTTCCATAAACCCATGTTTTCTTCATTCTATTTTAGCACGCACGAAAACATAAATTCCTCTTCAAGGATGTAGTAAGTACCAATCCTAGTTTCATAAGCTTCCAACTCTTTAGCATATGGATTAAATCTATGGTGTCTCTCCGCCCATTCATCCAGAACTAAGTCTAGAATAGGAGACAAGAGAGGCTGCTCTTCATAAACTGAAAATTTGTTCTTCTTGGATTAAACAATTGTTTTGGAGAGGGGGATGTGACATATGATTCTACGTGATAGGAAAATATTGGCTCAGATTGTATGGTAAATTGGGTACCATACCTTGTCTTGAGTAACATATAGGACCAATCAAAAGACAAGTAACCACCCACTTTAGCGATAAAATCTCTTGAAAAACATAAGGCAAACAAAAGAGGTAGCTCAATGATTAAAACATCTTGAGTTATTGTGAGGCTTGGATGTGTATGGAGGGTTAACTCAAAATCCTTGATGATTCCCATAGTAGTGATAATAGGAAGGAAAACTAAACTACGGGAGGCGATAGAACCAAAAAAAGTGGGATGAACACTATTTGTTCTTAGTGAAAATGAGGGATAAAGAAGGAAGGGAGGCTAGGCACATGTAACACAAACCAAAAAACATTTACACCATCAATTTCATGAAACCCAACTAGAAAATGGCGATATAAGGAATTTAAAGTGACATAATAGGCACACAATGCAAGAGGGAGGCAAGAAAGAAGAATATAAATAAACTAAGGTAGATAATAGCCACAAAATGATGCTTCTATCACTTCTAAGGATGCATAGTCTATTACAATGGTGCAAGTTGATGATATCCACATGCACAAGCCAAATCTAGAGGTCTGTGAGTCAAAATACAAAGATATATGATCCCTAGGAAACACTAAAGGATGTAAAATGTCCAACGTTAATAATGATCCAAGCTCTTATATTTATAGATAAAGCGATGGAAGAAGAAGAGGAGAAGAGGGGAAATCTGATTTGAAAAATCAGCCACAAGCCATCAATGCCTGTAAATCCACCTGTAATCTGTCAAGTGTAGTTCTCCATGCCTGTTTGGCATGTTGGAGTAGGAAGGAAGGAAAATTGAATTAAATATGGGTGGTTGAAGCAATTAGATCACATATTAATGACATTAAAGATGTTTTCCATCTCCTCACCTACCTAATCCCATTGAAATTCTAATTTGAATGGCCTCGCATGTAGCCCACGTTAGTAGCTTTCCAAAAAGTCTGGGCACGCAAGGATATAAGCATTGACACAAAATTTATTATTATCAGAAGATCCGTAGTGTAAAATGGGCACATAAGACATGTGACGGGTGTTGATTGGCTGAAGAAATGTCCTACTGTTGATTTGTATTGTCGTTTCTGTCATGTGTCACCCACTGGTTCATTTTCAAGATTAGGTACCCTATTGGCACATTTTGATTGGTTGCGTGTGATACACTCAAGGTCTGACATATCTCTATGTGGCATAGAAGAGTGCAGGAGGAGAAAAGATAGGTGTGTGGAAGAATAAGGAATGAGAGGAAAATAGAGGAAGGGCATGCGCAAAGGTGGCACACATGAGAGAAATACTATAGTCATTTTTACACCCACTAAAGAACAAGGGAATCCCATGCGCACTGGCCTATTACCCAGCGGGCGCTGGGTGCTCACCTGAGGCACGCGTAGGCATCGAGTCTCTCTTTTATGTGAGTTAAGTGGGAAACATCATCTATGAAATGAACTTTAGAAAGAATGAGCGGAGATGAAACATTCATCATAGATCTCAGAACGGCTTCTAAACAAATGCAGTCATCCAAGATAGAAAGATACTTAACAAATTACAGATAGGGATCACAACAGAGAGGAAATGTATAAGAATTTATATTCATTCCATTAAACATTAACATGTATGAAACATAAGCATAGAGATATAATATAAGTCAGAATCAAGTACATTCATATTCAACTATATCTGATAACCTCATTACATGCATTATATCCATTACAAACTATCACAATATGGTAGACCGAAGTCATTCATCATAACTGGATTCATATCCTTCCATTCATAAGAGGAAAATTTACATGACCAGCCCCTCAATACATCCTTTCCCTATATATCATCTACCCAACCCTACAGAGTCCTCGCAGTATTTCTGTAGAGCTCCGCTCTCTATCATATCTATATATCTTTTCTACGTGGGCGCTTGTATAAATAGGCCTCTTGGATCGCCAGCTAACCTTCTTGTGACTTTAGATCCATCGCCAAGTATCCATATGTGGTCCTCCATGGGAGCATGCTCCTCCAGGTTCAAGCTCTCCACTCCTTGCAATGATGGTCTTCTGGAATCTTCTATCACGAGGTATATTCCTTTTATGGGCCTCAAGTTGCCAGACTTGCACTTTATCCATTCGGCATGTGCAGTTGGGTCACGCTTTTCTCATGTCCTGCATGATATGCCAAATATGGCTAAGTCCTAAACTCTTGCTCCTCTGGCGCGTATCAAGGGTTCTCCTATAACCCTTCTAGAACCCTTCCTTGTGCACTTTCTCCTTGCATGATTTCTCCTTGCACTCCCACTCTTCAATTTAGGCCCTGCGTGCCCGAGTGCCTTCTTGTACTTAGTCAATATTTCAGGGGCCCAACATCACCCCAGACTTCACCTGTTCTCTACCCTAGGAAACATCTCTTCAAAGAATAAAGTACAATACATTCGAGAAGAAAGAAAGAATTTGGGAAAAAGAATAAGGGAATGAAGAAATGGGGAAGAATGAAATAATGGAAGGGTAGTTATTGTTGCAATAGGAGAGGGAAATCCTTCTTCAAGTCTACCTCTCGCTTAGCCCAAACATCAACTTCATTTTGTGCCCTCTGACAGAGGTCACCGACTAAGGTGCTCACTTCCTCGAAACCTAGTCCATCTCCTTGGGTATTCATTGTCTCGACTACTCCTTTCGGCTGCTTTCCTACATCTTCAAGTGCATCCATTCTTCGTGTAATCTAAGGGTACAACTCCTTCAACTGGTTTTTGTTTAAACCCCATAAGGTCTCAATGACCTATGATTTCTTTTCAACCTCGGCTAAGATTCTATCCCTCTCCGCTCTATTCCCTTTGTTTTTATCCTAAAATTCTTTGAGCTCAGACTTGTGAGTGGCAACTAGGATGCTTGCCACCCTATCCCTATCTGTAAAATTTTCATATGCAGCCTTAGCAGCTTGGGTAGAAATCTTGACATATACAAATACCTTACTATATTCAGCAATGACCGCTACCACCTTCAATTTGTCTTCCTTTTCCAGGCACACCACTACTTCTTTTGTGGATTCTAAGGCCAGGGGTTGCCTTTCCATAGTGAGAAATTGTGTTAAGTATTCTAGGCATTCTAGGGAGGACCCATACTTTTACCTGGGTGGTTTCAGATATGGATACTTCAAAATAATGGCACCTGCAATTGATTCTACTTTCTTATACACCTCGCAGACCCTTGTCTTTTCATCCCTTAGCTCACGTTTGAGTTGAGCGCTGATCAAATCTTCTTACTTTAAATCCTTTATTTTCTCAGGCCAGCTCCTCTTCTTTCTTCTCTAGCTCCACTTCTAGGAATTTCACTTTGTTAGTCCTCCTAAAGATCCTAGCCTCCACCTCAACCGAGACTTTGTTGAGGGCATTATAGATCTACTCATCTGAGAGTTGCTGGGAATTCACTAGGGGTTAGGTTCCCTTGGATTTTGGCACTAGCATGATTTCCCCTTGGCATACTTCAAATTCTAGCTCGTCGATATGAGACTCAAATTCCCAAGAGAGCATTTTCCTTGTCCGAGGGTATGCACCTTCTTCCTCAAATGATGTCATAGCTAGGAGTTTATCCATGGGTACCGTGCTCTGGAACCACGCACACAACACCTTGTTTGGGTCATCCATATATCCCATGACTTGTCCTTGTTTTGCATCAAGGATTTTTCTATCAGAGCACGTGGCCCTCAGGAATCTCACCGCTAGACTGGGGCCTCCCCCCACACTTTCTTGCTCCTTCCCAACGCTTTCTTCTTCAATTTATTTTAACACCTCCTCCACACTTTTCTCCATCTCCTGTTCTACTAGGGCTTCTATGATTTCCAGCCACCTCCTTCTCCACGACTTTGTCGACCTGCTCTTTTGTGAGGCTGGGAGTCCTCTAATTTTTCATGCTAACCTCTATACTTAATCCCTTCTCCGGAGCATCCTCTTCTTTCTGATCAACCTTCCTTCTGATGAAGGCATAGCCATCCTTCTCTTCTTCTTCTTCCTCCTCAAATTCATGTACCTTGAACACGGAGGGCTTTGAACTCCTTCAGGTTCATCGTCATCATCCTTCTCACCTATGCAGGACTCCAGACTCTCAGTTTCCTCTGAGTTGGCCTCATCCACCTTCTACTTCTTCCTTACTGGGGACTCCACTACAGGAGATTCTTCCTTTCCTCCTTCTAGGTGACTCTTCCTTAGCATGAGGCTGCTCTAGTGTCTCTTCTTTCGAGGTCCTTTCCTTCACCGAGGACTTCTTTCGGCATGTGCATAGGTACTAGGTTTGGTGCTAGCCTCCAGCGTGCCTACAGACTGAGTGGTCTTGTACACTTGGTGCTTTCTTCTCTGCTTCCTCCCTGTCCCTCTTCTTTGGTGTGGGCTTCCTACAGCCTGTGGGGTCATCAAGTATGGAGACATCATTCTCTAGGTACGTACCCTTCTCAATCTTTGGCCTTATGCAAAGGTATACTCACGCCACGTTGTTCTTCCTACGATCAGCAGAGTTTGAGGTTTCATCATTTTTACCTTGTGCGACACACACTTTTACACGTACGCGCGCTTCTTAGGATAGACCAATTTTCTGCGCATTTCCCTGTGGTCCTGATCCACTTCTCTAAGTTCAAACCTTAGCTTCTTTTCCTCCTTAAACCTGTTGACTCCCTCTTGGAAGTATTGAGTAGTGAAATAAAATGGAAGCTTGCACCATGGACTCAAGGTTTCATCCACCAACTTGAACATGCCAATGTAGAAGTGTTGGTATACTATGAATTTAGCTTCTCCCTCTGTAAGTGTCGGTAGTTGTTCTGGGATCCTCCACTCTGCCCTGAACGCATCCCTTAAGCACTTATACCACTTATCAAGGTGCGCCCTGTGGGAAGCTTTCATTGTTTCACAAGTGTATTTTATGAATCTCTTCGTGAGTGAGGGATCCTCCTCAGGGTACTCCCAAATGAACTTATCCACCACATCAGACACTCCTATCTGAGAAAATACAATTGTCAAGAGGACATTGCCAAAAAGGATATTGTCACCTTCCTGCGCGTTGCTGATTATCTCATCTACAATGAAGGCAGATAGGTTATAGATGGTGCCTTTAGATTTTTTTCTACACACATTCAACCATGCCTTATTTACCTGTGTCCACCTTTCTTTGTCATTTAATTTGGTCACTAGATGTGTACACGCCATCCTCATGACAAGGTCTGGTATCTCTGCAATGTCAAAGTATTGTGATCCCTTCTTATAAGCATATGCGGTGATGGTCATTTTGATGGCATCCTTATCACTCAAGTCATCATCTATGCTCTCTCCTTCACATATGAGGCCTGTGAATTTTGAAATCAGTTGAGGGGTTATGCATATCTTGCACCCCGTGAAGTAGAAGTGATCCTCATGCATGTGTGACATCAACCACTGATAGAGACGCTCTAGTTTTCCAAAATAGGGCAACTCAAAGAGTTACAATAATCCTTCCTTTTCCAACTTCACTTTTCCCTCGTCAGTATAAATGAGCAAACCTTTTAGTGTCCTTTTGTTTTTTGGGTGCACCAACTACAGTGCCACTTCTTTCTCTGTTGTGGTTGTGAGATGATTGTAATCACTTACTATCATTTTTCTCAAATGGGATTCCCATTCCTTCCCAAGAAAAACCCCATCTGGGTATTGCATCTCTGTATACCACTCTTCGTTCATACTTGAGGTGGTCGATGTTGGTTGTTTTCCCTTGCCTTTTCCCTTCAGCTTCTTAGGTGATACCGTTGGTTTCCTAGGTGCCATAATTTTTAGGTCAACACTTCAAAATCTCTTCTTGTTACTCTGCTCTTCCACTTTCTCCAACGTCAGATCTCAAATTTGTGAAGAAACTTTTCTAAACCCGTGCCCTAGCTTGTCAAACCCTAACTGGAATAATCCTTTCACAAGACGACACTCCTTCACTATTTTTTTTTCTTACGCCTGTGAACTCCCTTCCCTCTGGTTTGCAAAACAAAACTAGTTACTCACTCTCAATCTTCTTCAAAATTTTCTTTACATGGATCAACTCTGGAAACCCTAGTTCACGTAAGAGCTCTTCTTTCTTCGTATTCACAATGTAAATAGTGAAGTTCCCAACCTTGTATTTATAATTTTTCCCTTTTTCTAGCATTGAATGTTGCTTCACCTACCACTATACTTCAACACTTAATACATATTTTTCAAATAAGCCAAACTTTAGCATTGTTACTCACGTGCTCAACCTTGCACAGTAGAAATCCTACAACCTTCTGGTGCATACAAAAATCCATCTAACATAAGACTCTTACGTGCGCATAAACAACACCGAAGGCACTTCTTCCATCCTTTCCCTGATTTTTACTCTCGCCTACCTCGTGTTGTTCTCGCGATTCTTTTTCATTTGTACGTGGAACCAAGATGTAGTCTTCTTTTAACACCAACCATTATTTTTCACCTTTCTCTTATGCACTTCCTTCTATCTTCCATGTGCACTTTTTTTTACAGGGCCTTTCAACATAGGCTTTCTCTAGCACAATACCTTTGTTACTCTGTACTTTACACTTTTATTGGCATTGACCACCCCACACTTAAACGATGCGCGGTCTTGTGCGCATACACAACCATTAAAAAGTAAAGAGGTTACCGGACACCCAAGGCGTAAAACAAAAAAACAACGAAAAAGGGAAACACAAGAAACAGAAAATGCATTAAATGGAAATTCTAAAATAGGTGGAAATAGTGCCTTATTACAACACACCAAGAAGACTTATTTATAGTAGGGCTTCAACCTACTTTTATTGAAGTGACCTAGGTAATCTCATTCAATCCAATGCACTTTAACTGGCATGCACCTAAATCAAGTATATATGAGATAATGTAGGGCCCCAACCAATGGACTTTCAGCTTCCTAGAATGGCACAAAATTTGGAATCATACAACAACACCATCTGTCCAACCTCAAACTTTTTATTTTTAATGTGGCGATCATGCCATGCCTTTTGTTTTGATTTTTTGGCCTTTTGGCTCCACCTGGCCAATGATCGTCGTTCATCCACCTTCATTAACTGGTCAAATCTCTCTTCCAACGCTTTATTCATCAGCCAATCCACCTGTGCATGCTATACACAGAGAGGGTAACATGAATTCAATACCGGTAGGACAACTTCTATGCCAAACACCAACTGAAATGGTGTGGCCTTATTCAATTTTTTATAAGTTTTCCTATAAGCCCATAGAATGGCTGATACCTTGTCATCCAAATCATGTCTACCAATGTCACAAATTTTAGTCAGGGTATGACTTAGTATTTTGTTAAAGGCTTCTGCGGTTCCATTTACTTGTGTGTGGTAAGGGGTAGTTTTGTGATGAGCCACCATGAATTTGGCTAATAGAATCCTTACTGTCTCATTTAGGAAATGTGTACCCCTGTCACTAGTTAAAATCTAATGGGAATCCATACCTTGTAATAATATTTTCCCACAGATACCTTTTTGTTGTAGCTGTTGTGCAGTCCTTAGTTGGTGTTGCCTCTACCCACCTTGTTAAGTAATCCATGCAAGTGAGGATATAGTGTGACCTAGTCCTATGCACGTTGCTAGTGCAATAGGGTTCTGATGAATTCTATTGCCCATTTTTCAAATGGCTCAACACTAGGGAATAGGATGCGTAAACGCATCTCATCTCTTCCCCCTGGCTTGCCAATGCACTGACAATGATCACACACCTTGCAATACTCCTTGTAGTCTTAATGATGGTCTCCCACCATAATCTAGCCATCAATATATTACGTGCAGTGGCATCACCTGCATAGTTCCCCCCTGCACTACCTCAGTGCACCTCTTCTATGATGGCTAGGGACTCATGTTATAGCACACACCAGTAAAAAATATCATCATGTCCTAATTTGTATAAATCCCCACTAATCAACATGTAGGGAGTGATGTGTATAACTAACTTCTTTTTTATCCAATGTCTTCATTGCTTCTGGCACTACACCTATCTTGAGAAATACTTCAATATATTCTAATTCTGAGGGCATACGCCACAACCTAAATAGTTATGCATTTGGCATGGTATACTCAATGCTTTGCACATCCTCCCCTAAATAAATTCTAGACAAATATCAGGTCTGGAATTAATTTTTCCTGGTTTGACAACCACCGTGAACTTGAATTCTTGGAACAATAGTACCCACCAACATATGTGCCCTTGTAGAATGGGCTTGTTCACTAAATATTTCAATGCCATATGGTCAATGTAAAATATAAAAGGGGTTGCCAATAGATATTTTCTAAACTTATGAAGCATGTATATCATTGATAATGCCTCACGCTTAGTTGTAGTATAATTTTGTTCCTCTGGTGTCAACTTCCTACTTGTAAAGCATAAAGGGTGATAAAAAAACCCTTCACTAGGATATGGAAGTACTGATCCAATGGCTATTCCTGAGGAATCCACATGAACATGTAAGGGCTTATCCCAAGAGGGGAATCATCATATGCACGTGGTGACAAGCCTATCCTTTAAAGTGTCCAATGCCTTCTATTGTGCCTCTCCCGAAAGCAAGGAACTCTTGTGTCTAAGTAACTCTTATAAAGGCACATCGATCTTGGCATATCCCTTGATGAACTTCCTTACTAACCTATGTGTCTAAGGAATCCATGCACTGAACTTTGACGAGTAGCTCCCTCAATCCCACAATTACTACAACCTTGGTAGGATCTACTAACAAGCCTTCTTTACATATGATATGTCCTAAAAAGGTTCCAAATGGGGTAACAAAGACACACTCCTTAATTTTGAGGGATATCCTCAACTACCGACACCTATCAAACATCAACCTTAAGTTGTCACAATGGTCCTTCACTAACCCATTTACTGTCTAGTCACCCAGGTAAACTTGAATAAATTAATGGATGAAGTCCTGAAAAGCTTGCACGACAATGTGTGAGAACACAACAGGCACATTATCCTACCCAAAAGGCATGATCGTATAGGAAAAAATTCCCCACTCAGTGGTGAAAGTCATCTTCCTCTAGTCCTACTTTGCAATCCTTACCCGGTGATATCCCAAGAATCCATCCGTCAAAGAGTAGACCTCGTATCTTGCCACTCCCTCTAAGATTTATTCAGTAAATGGGGTTGGGAAAGGATCAATGAAACATACTACATTTAGGTCCCTGTAATCAACAAATACCCTTATCTTCCCATCCTTCTTGATACTAATCACCATTGGACTTATCCATTCTGATTCTTCCACAGCCTCAATGATACCTGTTGCTATCATTTTTTCTATTTCCTCCTTGACCTTTATATACAAATTGGGATTCATCTAGTATGGTCTCTTCCTGATTGGGCGTGCACCTTCCTTCAGCTTTATCCTCATCTCCCCCAAGGAATGGTGGACACCTTTAAGCTCATGGTATCCACATGGGAACAAATCTTGGTATTCACGTAATAGATCAATGATTTTAGAGACTTCTTTCTCTGACCAATAATCTCCAATGATATCCTCCTTGGGTTTTGATTCTGAGCCGATGTTAACCTTTTTCATCTTTAAAGGTTCATGGTAGGCACACACATGTTCATTAGCACTATCTATGACTTCACACATCCCTACAAAATGGTTAACATCCAAGCTTACCACCTCTTCCCCATCAATAACATACACCATCTTCCCTTTTTATTTTTACATACACATGCACTCAAGCTTTATCTCTTCTATTTCTTCTTCCTTAAAGCACACCTCCAGGCCAGGTTCACCTAGCAATTCTTGTATTTTTTCCTCCACCTTAGCACTATCTCTTGTTGTAAGGCACTTGAAAACTTACAACACCTTATCCAATGATGGCTTTGCACTCCGGTACTCAAACAATTGAATGAGATAAACTATAAATTATTACTAATTACTAGTTTGATGATGCATCTCTAAGTGGATATACCACATGCGTGCACAACCTTGCAGGGTGGAGTATAACTTGCGAACCCATAATGAAGGTGGAAATGCTTCTGCGCTTCCCATATAGGCTGTCTCACATGCTTGGATCTGGAAGGAAACATGCTCTTTATTATGGTAGTATTTTTTAGCCGTGGGCGCATTGCCCCTGTAAAACCTTAAGGAGAAGGAAATTCTCACCTCGCGCCATTTCAAGACGTTCTCCCGATGTGTTTCCCACCAGTACACAACAATTCTGAGTAGGTTGTAGTTAAACATTATCCTCCTTTCCTTCTTATTTCTCCAATGGGCCTCCATTTCTTGCAAGAAATCTTCCGGATTAGCCACTCCCGAGTAACTTGGTAGTTTTCTTCCTCCTAGGCACTAGACTACATGCACCTTTGTCACCTTGGTTACCGATTCTCTTAAATGCTGTCTGATCAACTCATAGGTCCCATGCACCCAATTATCACACCCTATACTAGTAGTGTCACTTATGGACTGAGCATCCTCAAACTGGATAAATCCCTCTATGGGATGAATTATCTTAGGATCCCTAATTGAGCGCACATATATTCTATCAAGGAATTTTTCTCCCAAGGGTTCGGTATAGGGTGTTGATTTCCCATCATCCAGAGGTATAATGACCCATTGGTCCTTATTTTCAAAGCTGATGTATCCCTTATTGACCCACAGGTCAACATTATTTTGGTAGCACCAGGGGCACCCAAGTAATGTTGGAAATTTATCCACCTCAGTGAGCACCAAGACTTCAAAGTCCCCAATAAACTTGGCCCCTTGAATTGTGATAGCCACATCTTTTAAGACATCGATGGGCATTGCCTTTGCCTTGTTGGCCATTTACAACACATTTGAAGATGGATGTAATGAAGGTCTTCCCATTTGATGTCATGCATCCAAGGTGAGAACATTGACCTCTACTCTTGTGTCAATTAGAATAATACTAAGAAGCCACCCATCAATGACTGCATTTAAGGTGATCTCCTTATCATAGTTAAGGCTATGAGGGGGAAGGTTCACATGTAAGACCTACCTCTCGTGCTCTACTCTGGCACGTGTTACCTTCTCCCACAACCATGCTCCTAGAAAGGGAATAATATTCTCTTGCCTTAGCATTTTACATAATTCCTTGACCTCATCCAGGTCATCTTTTGGGGCCTTGACATTCCTCCTTTGCTCCTCCTTCTTGGACTGCTCTTTTAGAAAATGGATTTCTCCTTGTAAACTTCGAATGACATCCATGGTTTCTTGATATACATCCTTCTGATGAGCAGTGTCTGGGTATTTCCCATGTACCACTTCTTATCTTGAAACCAGGGTCCTCTGCTTTGGTATTTCCTTAGTGTGTGCCACTTTTTCACGTGTTATTACCAGAACAGGTTCCAATCCTAACTCACACATTACCTATGGCATCCATTGGGTGTCAACCTTCTTTATGCTCACCATTGCAGCGCCCTTGTCTTTCCATTGCTGCTGACTCGTGTGTTCAAACAACTTAGGGAACTCCTCATACTTGTGCTTCTTCTTGCACCATGAGCACTACAATAGCTCTGGTCACTCACATTTGTAGTGTTTTGTAGATCCACCATTAAAATAGGTTCCACATGGGAACTCGCTTCTTCCTCCATGGTTACCATGACTAGAAAATCCTTCGTGAAAACCCCTTTCACACGTGCCTCTATCTACGTGCTCCTTACAATGGTGGTCATCACCCTTGGAAAAGCTTGCAAGACTAGTCTGGTGCACACCAATATCAATAGCGTCACAAATCTGATCAATCATCCTAAAGTATTTGGCGTCATGTGATGTATATGTATAAATCTTGCAATATCCAGACACATTCTTACGGATTGCACGTTGTAGCAGAGGGAACCTACTTGCATCATGATCCACATGGAAAATTTCACAATCCAAAACCATGGTACGTACCAACTTTCGAGGGCAGCTATCCTTTACATGCCCCTCCACTTCACAATATGTACACCACATACCATTGTGAGTCTCATGGGCTAAGTTTGCAGACAACTTCTCCAGCTGCTTAGCCATAGCAACAATTTGAGCTTCCAGAAATGGGCTAACACCAGTATCAATGCTTCCAACAAATTTACTTGCAGAGAAGCCTCTAGTGCCTTGCACGGGTCTGTGAAAGTTTTATGAGATAATGATATTCTAAATGGTGTTATCAACCGTCTAAAAAACCATTGAGCATGCTATGAGGGGTGAATGTCATATGAGAATTTTTAACTGCACATCATATTCCTACACAGTCTCTACCATTCCATACTGGATTTCCTTTAGAGCATTGATGCTCTTCTGCTCAAACTTAGGGATGTGGAATTCTACAAAGAAGATTTTTTTTAATGCAGTATAATCCACCACCATCTGAAGAGGGTCATATTTTCGGTACCAGCTATGTGCGTGCCCTTGCAATGTCGTTACAAATTGGCTTGCCTTTCACTCCGGGGTAGTGATCCCCTTTACACGCCATAATAGCTCACATTTATGCATATGCTTTGCAACATTTTCTATACCCATGTAATCTGGAAAGTGTAAAGACATTTTGAAAAATACCTGAGGAGGGGGTTGAGGTCCTTGTCCTTCTAATCTAGATACTTGGTTCCCTTCGGTGTTTCCTCCACCACTAGATCCAATGTATCCACCTAGTCCTCTGCCCCTAGATCCACTAGTTGCACCTCTATATCCTCCCATGGCCAAAAATGGGCCTAAAGTGGCCGCATCTAGTGTTCCTAACTTCCCACTGAACTACGCACCAATGGTCTACAAGATTGTTACATTACCAGATGTATGCCTTGTGTCACTCCCTGATGCATTACCTAAACCTTGTGTATTTGCACCTTGTCTGAATTCCTCCAAACATTGGAATAAAGTGTGAAACCATAGAAGTCCCAAATAAGAAATTGTATCTCCTGGGTGTAGATTCATCACCTCCACTGATGCCAACTGGGCTAATAATACTTCTCCCTTGATTTGGAAAACCAAGCACCAAGGTTTGGTCACTAGGTGTGTTTAGATGTGTGCTAATAACTCTTCTCTCTCTGTGTGACAAAATCTCACCAGAATCCAAAGGGGTCTCTCTCCTGTGCTTGCTAAGATGGGGTAGCATAGACTGTTTAGGTTCGACATCCTCTATGTGAACCTCAACTCCTTTCCATAATGTCTACCTCTATAGATCCATCACACTTGCAACCTCACATTTTCTAGCAATGTCCCTTTCACGCACTTCACTATAGTTGAGTCATCTCTCGTCCCTTTCTTTCTCAGTCACAATGTCTACCATCTTCCTCCACCCTAGCTTCCTCGCCCATCACTCAGAAAGGTTTATCCAGCCATCAAAAATGCCTCTAAACTCAAGGTAACAATCAAGATCTTCATCACCAAAGGAATAACACGTAGAAATGATCCTCTGGGCTCCCACAAAAACTCAAACTCAATGACTTCCAGAAAAGAATATGTAGAAATAGCATATTTAAGAGTGTAGCTAGCCAGTACTCCTTTCCACCAATGATCAAAAAATGAGTCCATGTCATATTTTCATCTTGTATCCTTTGGTAGTCATCTTGGGTACATACGCATGATCTATAATACCTGCTTAATCTAGATGCATATGCTAAAAGTCATTCATATATTTCTACTGGAAAAAAACAAAAGAATATCTCATATAACTCATGGTATAGGTTTTCTTCTACCCATCTACGTGCATCAAACTCAGGTCCAGTGTTGAATCTTTGAGCAAACTCATTCTCTGTGCTCTTTAACCATGTTTCAACACTTTCCAAGGTCAAACGCTCTGTCATCACACATCACAGGGACAAGGATGCATGTCATTTCTCACAACAAATTTGAAAAGTGGTCTCGGAAATGGAACCAATATGTAGTCAGTTTTATATCCCTAGACCAATAGTATAATCCCATGTGCATCAGCCTATCACCTAATGGGCATTAGGCACTCACCTAAGGCACGCGGTGGGCATCGAGTCTCTCCTTTATGTGAGGTCATGTGAGAATGCATCATCTTATAATAGATATTCAAATGGAAATGAGTAGAAAAGAACCATGCAACATTCTAAGAACCTAGAGCGAGTTGTCATCTCATTGCATCTAGAAAAGAGAAATAACAAGAAGCATATGGAAATGGCTCATACAGAAAGGAAATGCATAATTTCTTATACTCCTGAACAGGCATATAAGATCCTTTCTAGACATAGCCTTATATTCATATTAACATATTTAACAGACCACATTACATCTCTCTTGAGGTCATAATCAGACTCCTGAGGATAATGGAGTGCAGGAGCCAAGTCATGCATCATGAGGGAATACATTATGTTCATCATTGTTACATAATAATGAATTTAGACCCATCCCTCTAATTGATGTCATGAAGGCCTATGATCTTCCTAATCCCTAACCCTTAGGAACCCTCATTATATTTCTACATAGCTTCGCCTACTCCTCTATGTTCCTTTTAACGTCTTTCGACTCCCTCCTTTTTTCTTCTATGGTAGGCACTTGTATTTATAACCTTAACACCCACCGCCCTGCCTTTCAGAAGTTACAAATCAATCACCAAGTTGATGTCAAGTTAGGATCTCTTCACAAATGGATGCATGCCCTAATCAGGTCCAAGATCTCCACTCTTCTACAATGAGTTGTTCATCTAGAAGCTATCCATCGTCATGCTTGTAATATTCCCAATTTTGATCCTATAGTCACCAGGATGGCACCTTATCCACAAGGGTCATGCTTTTCTCACTGAGAAGATAATGCACCTAGGGTGCCGAATAGTGGTTAAGTCACGGAAGCATGTCTTGCCTTGCATGTCGCATGCCATATGTTCTACAAAACACTGCTATGGGAATCCTTCCCTACATGCTCGTAACCCACGCACCCTTCTTAAACTGAATTCTTAGGCACCCATGATGCCTTTTCACTCGTATGCCACATATTTGCGGCTGCCCAATCACCACCATGACATCCTTGGACAATATTTCTTTTGGATTCTTATTCGATTTTCTAATCACGTAGAAGGTGAAAGCATCATTAACTCTCCTAAAGTGATGAGAGCTATTCTTAAAACTTTATTACATGATAATAGTGGAAAACACTATTTTAAGGACCCATGATTCCTTTCGTCTCTAACCCTAAAAACAAATTTATTTCTGGCCACCCCATAGGTTAGGTATGATGTGATATATAAATGCCCAGTCATCTTCACCTCGATCAATTACTTGTGGAGAGTGTCACTGATGATGGTGACCCAATGTACAAATTCTCTCTTTGCAACGATGATACAGATTAATTGATACATCCATGAATGAAAAAGCCTAGATAGAGGGGAGACCAAAGACTCGGCTGAGAAGAGTGATCATATCACTGATTTCCTTCCACAGATTCAATTTGGTAAAATTCCTTGAGAAATTAGTTCAACATGACTCATCTAGTTCACTAGTGAATTTTTGTTGACCATCTTGGTCCAATCTAAGGGGTTCTTCATCCCAAAACTCTTGTGCTGAATTTCAATTGATGTCAACACTCTCAAGTAAATCAGGTATATTGAGAAATTATTTCATGTGCTCTATGGTGTGATCAAAAGGAAAGGATCTTGCAATTATCCATGAATATTCCTCACCTTTTAGGACCATAATGTTTCACACAAGAAATGACTAGCTTAAGGAATTGCACTAAAAACAGGGAAAGTCGTCTACTTGAGGTAGAACACTATGATAGAGTCTATGCGAGAAGATAGTTTTCCCCCTCGGCTTTCACCCGATCGACAAAATTGTGTTACGTTGATGTGGCCAACATTGGTGTCAGTGATATTTTCATACGCAGATTTGATAGAAGTGGGAGGAATGATCCCTTGGAATTCATATTTGAGTGCATGGACTTGTTTGATCCTATTCCACAGGAATTTCTTTGACTTTCCCATATAATTTGTTGGGTTTTTCTGCCATTATGAATTTTAAAGGAAAAACAAAGAAAGCATGCAAAATGGTGTCAGGTATTAGTCTTTGAATCACCATGAGCACAAAACAAAAATATGGCTACTTTATTTATTATTCATTATTTTAAAATTCAACTAGAGAAATCCTGGATTTACAATGATTTTCAAAGTGATAATATGAGCTCAAGATTGAAATATAAATGACGTGCCAAAATGTAATGGGTTCATGCATGAATTGCAGCCGATACATGCTTTGAGCTCATAGTTCATGAAATCAAGATACTAGGCTTAGGCTTGAGCTAATGGAGATGAGACAATCGTGGTCGATTCTCGAGTTCGATCTCTATAGAATAGAATGGGTCAAAAGACTTGAGTTTGTAAACATGAGTTCTCAAGCTCGTTTGTGTAGGCTCATGAATAAGCCTATTATTAAAATGATTGAGTTGTATGCAAGACGCAATCCATTATCCTAGCCTCAAGAGTATGATGAATATCACTTTGTGCAGGGTTGATTTTGTGATTCTTGATCACATGTTCGATCAGTTAGCCAATGCTGGACTTCGATATAGTGTGGTGAATGGTTTAGGTTTGACCTACGTGTTTATTCATTTTCCTATTCTGGGCTTGCATAGTGGCTTTTTATTTTTGATTGCTGTGTGGGCTTTGTATGCTTAGGCTACATGGCCAATGGGATCTAGGCTTTGACGTTGGACCTACATGTGTGGCCTTTACCTCCTTTCACTGTGCTGTGGACACATTAGGTCTGACTTGCATGGCCTTTGGTGTAGGACAACATACATGGAAATGCTGTGGTCCTCCTTGTCTTTGGACGTGTATTACCTCTTCTTCTCAGATAGATGTGAGTGCATGGGAAGTCTCTTTGTGATGTTTTGACTAATGTTTGCAAACCTGCATTGCTAGTTGATGCATGACATGTTACCTCTTTCTTACATGCGTGAGATATTATTTTTGGTCTACATGGAACTGTTGTTGAGTTTGGCATGGGTGGACTGCATGATGGGCTATGGACCTCATACTTATTCCTTTACATGCATGTGCTTTTCTTGGCATGATTTGTGGCTAAACAGCTCCCTAAAAATTGTATAAACTATTGGTAAGATGTTAGAAAAATCCTTCTGAGAGTATAAACTTTGGAAATAAAAATCTTCAAATACTTCTTCTCTATCAATATTACACTTGTACATGGTTTTTCCATAGAATTTCTTGGAGAGAGGTTATGAATATCCCCTATTAACATTTCCTGATTTGTAACCACTTCTTCTTTCTTCTCGTTAATAACCAATCTCCAATTTTTTTGGGTAGTGTGCATTAATTGCCACATGAATAGGGGAGATTTTAACCATTTTCCCATGACAATGGAAAATCAGGCTAGAAATTGCCCTCCATTTCTCCACATCGGAAAATGGGAGATATTTTGTCATTTAATAACTGGCTGGGTTGGCAAATAACAAGGGAATTTCCCATAAGTAGGGGAAAATGTAAGCTTTTCCAGAAAAGGGAAAAAACGGAAGCGGAGAGCCAATTTGGCATTCACGACAAAATCCAGAAAGAGTTTTCCCTTTTTGGTTTTAAAAATATTAATTAATATTTTAAACAAATAAATAATTAATTTTCCCCAAATTAAATTAATTCAATTTATTTTTGGAAAATAGGAGGAAATTAATTAAAATATTAATTAGTTAATCTTGAACTTGAACTAAGCATAAAAAATGAATTGCTCATTGGAATGGGACAAAATAATAAATTTCCTAAGGATGTAAAGACGAAAAAATTATGAAACTCTTGATAGATGATTCAAAAATTTCAAAAAAAATCAAATTTTTTAATAATTTTGCCAAATACAAATTAGTTGATAACAACTAGCTCTTATTGTGGATAAGAACTTCACAAACGCAACAATGGACCCAAACCCAAAACTTTAATGAACATGATACCAATAATGACAACACACAAATATGGGCAACAAAAGAGAGGAAACTGAAAAATAGGAAACAGGAATGAACAAAACCGTAATTACTTATGTACATACAGGGGATAATCCATTTTCAATTTTGATAGTGGTTTAGATATTTCCCATTGTAGGGTAGAGGTAAATGAGTTCCATCAGGATATGCCAAATAATAGGTGTTATCTCCACATAAATTCCTGATTTTGAAAGGCGCCTAGCCACAACGAATCAAACTTCTAATGCTTTCCTTTTTGTTCATGCCTCTTGTTCCATAGAAGAGCTAGGTCATTGATTTGAAATTGTCTCTCCTTAGTTTTTTCTGTCGAACAATTTCTTTACCTTGGATTGGTTTTCTTCGATCTTATTCCCTACTTGACTTCTCTCCATTCAAGCTTACTTAGGAACATGATCCTTTTATCTAACACATTGGTGAAGCATTCATTGTCAACTACCTGAGCCAATCGTAGTTTCGGTAACTCCATTGTAATGGGAATTTAAGAATCGTATTCCATACAAGAGTTGGAATGGAGACATTCCAATTTATCTTTTGGGAGTTATGCAGTCAGCCCACATTGTATCATATAGATTTTTGTGCCAAGTTATTTGATTTTATTTGACTAACTTGCACAAGATAGTAATGATGTTCTTGTTATTGGATTCTTCTTGAGAGTTTCCCTGAGGATTGTATTATGATGAATGAGATAAAGATATTCCAAACCCATAACAAAAACCTACCATATCTGCAGAAGAAAAATTTGTGGTATTGTCTTTCACGATCTTTTGTGGAATTTTGTAACGAACCAAAATGTTCTCCTTGATGAAATCACAAATTACCACAGTAGATGTTTGTTTCACCGTAATAGGATTCTACCCACTTTGTAAATAAGTCAGGTTATTGTGAGCATGTGATTATAACTAGCACTGGAATTTGGGTTCAAGAACTCGATGAAATATAAACCCCATTGTTGAAAGGGTTATTCAACGATAACAAACTTCAAAGGTAAAGCTTCCAATTTAGGTCTTCCAACAAATTGTTGACAAGCTTTGAATTTGGATAATCATTTTTGATCATTGGAAAACATGGTGGTCCAGTAATAATGCACTCATAAAATATTATGGGCTATTACTAGTCCAGAGAAATGATGAACCTAAGGATGATTGTGAAAGGTTTCAAGCAACTTGGGTTATTGTTCCTTATCAACACATATGAGGAACATGCCATCAATACCTTTCTTGAACAAGGTGTTGTCCTAAATGACGTACCTGCCAGCTCTTAAACTTGATCGCACTTTTTTATTTAGTTGTCATATTCTCATGACATTCTCCATATGAGATAAAACAAGCTATATCATAATACCATTCATCTGTGGTACTGACAAAAACTAGCAGTGGTAAACTTTATTTAATAGGTTATTCCTCAAGGTCATTTCTTGGCTCATTATCTGCAATGATTTGGTAGATTCCTCTTCCTCAAACCAACTTGGTAGGCTTGATGTCCAGGTCATATTTCTGGATCTTGGAGATCAGATTACCTCTTTTAGATCATGTTTCTTGTTTTGTCAACATTGATTTAACTGTGGTGTCCAAAACTAGGAATTTGGTGTGAGAATTCAACACATAATATCTGAAATGCTTCAAGGCTCTAACCACTGCATATGTGTGTTTCTTAAGGGAAGTTTAATTAAGTTCATGTTTCTTGAATCTGAAACTCATGAACGCAATAGGAGATTCAATTCCCTCTTGATTATGTTGAGTCAGGATGGAGGATATTGTGTGCAGGGAAGCATAACAATAGACTATGAAATCCTTTTTAAAATTGAGACACACCAATGTAGGAGTTTTTGTAATAGCACCCTTGATTTGTTCAAATGATCCCCTACCTTCTTTCGACCATTTGAAGGATTATTTTAGTTTTATCATGTCAGAAATTTATTTGGTTAGCTTGACAAAATATGGCATGAACATCCTCAAAAATTTCACCTTCCCAAAGAATGAGTGGAGTCCAGGCTTACTTGTAGGTAAGGAAAGACTTTTTATAGCTTGAACGCGTTCATGGTCGATCTTGTTTCCTTCTTTAGAACTAATATGACCTAGGAGTTTCCCTTCCATAACTCTCTT
The DNA here is from genome assembly GCA_019776745.2 of Taxus chinensis. Lineage (NCBI taxonomy): Eukaryota > Viridiplantae > Streptophyta > Pinopsida > Cupressales > Taxaceae > Taxus > Taxus chinensis. The sequence continues at coordinate 975,054,224 of CM034146.1, read as the reverse complement.
GTTTTAAATACCCATTTGGGTTAGTATTCTATACAAAAAATTCTACAACCACTTTCTTTGTGAAAAATGTCTAGAAACCACTAGTTTAGACCTCAAATCAGGTCTCTCTTCTTTTGCTACAATACTTGTAAGAGATTATCATTCAAATATCCTCACATACACAAGGTATTTCCAAAATTATTTTGGAATATTAATAAGGAATTAGTAAGGATAATAAGTTAAAATTTCTAGCCTTAAAGATGTAGTCTAAGCCCTCTAATAACTCATTTTTTCTAAAACCCATAGGGTTTACTCCTACATGCCCGAGAATCCTATTTTTCTCAGAAAATTCATTACACTCATTTTTAAGGTCTAAAAACAATTAGAACAAGTTTTCATAATATTTTATAACCTTAAATTTTTTACCAGCTAACCCTTGGAACAAATATTTGAGACCAAAACTCACTGTCCTCTATCTCAAAGCATGGTAATCAGATTATCAAAGATTAATTCATTCAAAAACATGATTGAGCACAACTTTCAGGATATTATGAAGACTATGTATGTCTAAGGACCATCCAATTTCCTTTCTCGAAGCTTTCTCCTCGTTGTCCTTCTAGTAGACCCTTTAATCCAAGTTCAACTTTCCTTCCTTGAATGGAATTATAGTCTTCACATTGTTTTACAGGTTACTTAAGGAGTTTCAAGCCTGCATTCACATTAATTGGCAATATCTTTGCAAGGAAATCACATCTACATGCATTCAAGGCTATCACTATATTGTTATCATCTTAAAACTACTCTACACCTACTCGTATTCAATCCACATCTGACATATACATATTTTGAGTACTTAAAACTAATTGCACATAACAATTTTGCACTAAACCTCTTTTTAGAGATCCAATATCACTTGTCTCAATTAATCAATGAATAGAAACAATTACAAAATGAAAATATATATACATTTTTGGCTCAAATTAATTCCATAACTAACTTCTTTAACTAAGAACCCAAGGAAGATTTAGAGAGTTACATACCAATAAGTGCACTATAATAACTTAGGAGTTACACTAGCATTTTGGAACATCACAAGGAGACTCCAATAATCACACAAGACTCAAATAAAATGCTTTAAGACCCCTATAATATCCACTGGAACAATTACATATGCAAATCAACCAAAATTGGCCCTACTAGGTTCAAAGTTTCAAATTGAGAAAAAATTGAGGGAAACCTTCTAATTCAAAATTTGAACCTCTAGAGCCTAAGAAGATCACCTAAGGACTCTTTATACACCCTAAGAAGACTAGGAAGTCAAAAAACATTTAAATCAACATGCTAGAGTGGCTCTGGTAATGATGCCACTATATCATTCATCTAGCTATTGGTCGATATGCGGTGCATCTTGCACAAGAGCTTCCTCGGGCATGATTCTACACACACACAAAACTACATGGAGTCTGAGATGTAGTACAATGTTATGTTGTAAATTCCCTATGTCAGGTGACCTCTAATGTTAGTATGAATCCCCATTTTTGTTATTTTATTTTTAAGATTTAATGTGTTTTGGGGTTTTACAAGAGGTATTTTGTTTTTCAGGTTACGAGAGAATTCTTTGGGCATAGTGTGACACATAGGAAATTACCAAAAAATATTAGTGTCATTGGTGTGACACAAAAAAAAATATTTTTTGAGTATTTTCATAGTCAAAGGCACCCAAGAGCAGACCCTAGCACCTAGGACCCCTTGACCCAGTCCAGGTGTCCTAGTCCTAGAATATATGATAGTTCTATAAATGTTTGTGTGCAGTTGCGATAGTTTCTTCAACCTGTTCATTAGTTTTCTAGTCCAGCATACTTTGGGATCAATTGCGAAATCATCTAAGTCTTCTACTCTCTCTCTTGGACCTAGGGTTTTCATATTTCTTTAGCTTATTTCTTAGGTTAGATCTGTACTTTATTTTTGTATTTATCATTTGTGAATTTTCAATTAGGGTTTATAAAAATTAAATATTTGTTAAATTAGTTGCGCATACTCTTTCTTACTTATACTAGTTACATGTACACCTTATTTCACATGCTAGAAAAATACTTTGTATGTCATTATATTTTAAATATACACATGTGCGTTCACTTGTTCTCTAGTTGTGAATGTAGACTTTATAGATACCTTTACACACAACTTGATGCTTGTCATTGTACCTCTTACTAGTCACACCAAGGCTCCTGGGGCATCTACATTCATACACACTACATGTGTTATTATTTAATTAATCTATCGATACATACACATATTGACATACTTTTTATCTTTCTAATATGCTAACGGATGTTTCATGTGTATAATTTTCCTTGCAATAATTATTTGCCACCATGTTTTTCTGATGCTTTGCATGATACAATTTACCGTTATATTCTATTGTATACCATCTTTTCCCTTTGTCTTGCTTGTTCATTCCTTCTATGATTTTTGGCTTCTTTAGCCCTGATTATCTCGTGACATTGTGAGTGATGTCCCATGTTTTTAACCCACTATTCACGGTCTACTTTTTTTGCACTATTTCTTGTTTCTGCTTTCTTCTATAGCATGTTTAAAACTTTTTCTACTAACACATATTTATAGCCACTTTTTTTGCATGTACCTTAGTTTCTACCTTGCACATTCCATCCCCCATGTAGGGTTTCGGTTTCAAATCATCATCCAATCCTCTCTTTTGGAACACATCTTCCTAGCGATGCTTCATTCACCCTAAACAAGGGGGGGAATACATTGGGTTAAACAATCACCCCATACAGGAGTTTAGAGCTTCAGTAAAGGCCTGTAATGTACAAGAATAGAACGTGATTATAGTTTCAAAAATGGCCAAGAAATTGACTTGGGTCCTTAGTTCAACACAAAAACCAATGTCGAGATACATAAACTAGTTCCTGAGAACTCCTAACCTTTCTTGGGATCCTGTGACTAGGGGGAAGTTACAGTTATTTTATCATATCAACATAGTTTTTAGAAGTTCACATAAAATTTTTCACAGCATGGGCACCATCCTCCAATAATCACAAACACAAAATAAATTAGGATCATACCATCTGCAGTGGTGTATAAATTTTGGGAAGCAGTTAGGGATAGAGAATAACTCTAGACCTCTCTCCCCAACACTCTTTTGTTGTGGTGTGAGATCACCCAAAAAATAACAAGTGGCATGAGATCACCCAAAAAAATCACTCTTGGCATGAGATCGCCCAAAAAATTTGTTCTTCTACAACATTTTAAAGACACTTTCTATCCTTTTCACTCATCATGGATAAGGTGCAGATGTTCCTTTTACTACTTTTTTTACATTTACATGCTTTTATGTGTTTTTACATATCTTTCATAACACATGAATTTGAGCACTCTTTCACTCTTCTTTTACATGTCCTTCCTTAATACATAACAAGAAGCAACCCTTCATTAAGCTATAATGACAACAAGTACAACACAGTACAACACATCAAAACACATTTGCTTCACCCATAGGGTCAATTCCTCTTCTTTAGCTTACATGCTTCATTTTTATCACTTCACGCTTTCACTTGTTTCCTCAGCACACTATCACCATCACATTCTACATGGTTATCATGTATGTATATTCCATCTACTTTATGTTATTGAATATTCACTTAACAACATAAATTTGGGGAAAATGTAGAAAAAATCATGCTCTTCGGTACATTTCTAGGTCCTAATCACATACTACTATTCATATGATTTCTAAATGATAAAACTAGTAATTGACATCTATATTTGGCATATTTTTTGTCTTTATTGTTTCCTCATTACTCTTTCACACACTACAACCCAATCTAATATTCATTTATTTATATTTCTTAACTCTAGATACTAGCACCTAACCAGGACACCAGCACGGTAGCACCCAGGAACCCTTGTCTTTCTGGGCACCCCTTCCCTCTTTGTATCTTACTCACCTTTTTGGGCCCCTTTTATCTTTTGGGCATATTGTTTTCTTATGGTTCAGAATTTTAGTTTTCAATTATGAAATTTAGATAAGGGAATCATATAAATACAAAGCTATGTGACCATAATAAAGGACTAAGCTCTAAGAAACTATTTTTATAACATAAGGTTACATCCAAAGGCATTCTAAGAGCATCAAGGAATCCATATAGAACTCATACAAAGGAAAATGGATTGAATTTTCTACATACACACATAGGAGGGGAAGTTAATTTTTCCATTCACACATCTATCTACATTGCTACATCTAGTTATTTATCGCTATCAAGTGCATCTTGCACAATAGCTTCCTATGAAACGTTTTCTACACACGCACAATAACTACATGGAGTTTGAGATGTAGTATAATGCTCAGTCATAAGTTCACTTTGTTGGGTGAATATTGGGGTCATTTTGGATCCCTATTTTCTTCTTTTTCTTTTTTAGGATTTGATGTGTTTTTGGGTTTTGTAGGAAATCATTTGTTTTGCAGCTTATAGGTGAATTCATAGATCATCTAGTGACCACTTGACGACACAAGAAAAATTAGTTTCCAAGGTCCTATGCAGTCATAGGTGCCTATCAGTGGTCTCTAGCGTCTAGGTGCCCCAGTCATGTCCAAAGTGCCCTAGTCCCGGCCCATCTGAAAATTTTAAGATTTTTGGTGATTGATTGCGAAAGTCTCCTCCTCATGTTCATTAGTTTTCTAGTCCAAAACACTTTAGGATTTATTATGAAATCAGATAAGTCTTCTGTTCCCTCTCTTACACTTAGGGTTTCAATTTTCATTAGATTATTACTTTTGTCAAATCTTTGCTTCATCCAGTATTTATCAAATGTGACTGTAATATATAGGGTTTAACACTTACTGTAAAACACTATTTTTGTTAAATCATAACCAAAGTACTAAAATAATACCCAAAAATAAAGAACCTCCATTTGTGCTTTTTCTATCATCAATACAACCAACCCAATCTACATCTGTGTATCTTGTTAAAGAAATATCTTCACCTTTTTTATACCACAAACCATAATCCAATGTACCTTTAAGATATTTGAGTATTATTTTGACCACTTGTATATGAGTCTCTTTTATAGTAAATTGAAAATTTGCTACCATGCCTACTACTTCCATCACATTTGGTCTAGATGAAGTTACATATAATAAAAATTCCAATCATTGATCTATAGAGAGTCTTATTTGTTAAAGGAGATTCATTATCCTTTCTCAACTTAAAGCTTGCAACCATGGATTTACTTACTAGATTGGAAACTTATATTCTAAATTTTTTAAACATTTCTTAATGTACTTGGTTTGTGAAATGAATATACCTTAATCGGATTTATAAATTTGTAATCCAAGGAAGAATGGAAACTCACCAAGCATGGACATTTCAAATTATTTTTACATTTCCTTAGTAAACTCTTGAGACATAACATCCTTAATTCCTCCAAATATGAGGTCATCAACATAAACAAAAATAATCAGTTGATTCTCCCCTTCAATTTTTATGTACATATTACTATCGACAATCCCTTTCTTAAACCCTTGTTTTTGTAGATAATTTTTCCAGTCTCGAGTACCAAGATTTGGTGGCTTGTTTCAGACCATAAAGATCTTACTTCATCCTTAAAACATAGTCCTTATCATATGATAATATGAATCCTTATAGTTGTTTAAAGTAAACTTCTTATTCTAAATTTCCATTCAAAAAGGAAGATTCAACATCCATTTGATAGACTTTAAAGTTTTTTAAAAAATAAAATGCCAAAAATATTATAATGTCCTCTAATTATGCAACAGCGAGAAAAAAAGTCTTTAAAATCAATACCTTAAACTTGTGCATAAACTTTGCATACTAGCATTTTTGTATTTATTACAACATGTCCATATTTATTCAACTTATTTCTAAAAACTCATTTTTTTCCAATCACATTTTTATCTTTTGGTCTTGGAACCAATTCCCATGTTTCATTTTTTCAATATAATACAAATCTTCTTCCATTGGTCCAATCCAAGGTTTGTATTCACTTGCTTAGTTAAAATTATTAGGTTTTATCTTAGATAATAAAGATAGAATTGCATGTTATGCTGTATTTCCCAGTCTTCTTCTGGTTTTTACTCCAATATTTGTCACCTAAAATCTTATTTTTTGAATGATTATTTTGGACTAATCTAGATGGTGTTTTTGTTTCCTTTATTTCAACTTTGTCCTTTTCATATTCGTTGTTGGCTTCTTTAGGATAATAAATTTCTTGTATCTTGTTTTTTATATACTTGATATCATCTACTAAGTTACATTTGCACTTTCAAAATTTTTGAATGTTCTCAAATTGTAACATATATAAGGCATTACTCATTGAAGAGTAGCCAAGAAAAATACCTTCATCAGATCTAGATTTACTTCCAAATTGTAACATCTATAGGCATTACTTATTGATATATAATTTACTTCCAAATACTCAAAAGTGTTTGACAGTTGTTGGTCTTCCTTTCCATAGTTCATAAGGTGTATTGTTGTTATTTACTTTGATCTACCCTCTATTAAGAATATAGATTGTTGTGTTGACTAAATATCTCAAAAAAATTGTCAGATACTTTGGATTCATCTAGCATTGTTCTAGCCATCTCTTGCACAGTTCTATTTTTTCCTTTTAATAACTCCATTCTGTTGTGGAGTTCTTATAGTTGAATAATTTATTTTTATTCGATGACATTCATAAAAAAATATGAATTCATTTGAAGTGAATTCTCCTCCTTAGTCAGATATTAAAAACTTGATTTTCAAATTTGTTTCGTTTGTAACCAATGTTTTAAATTCCTTAAATATTTCAAATTCTTCAAACTTTTCTCTTAGAAAAGTAACCCATGTCATTCTATAATAATCATTAATAAATAACATAAATACCTCTCACCTTGCATTTTTTTTAGTTCTTGTAGGCCCACAGAAGCTAGTATGCACAAGTTCCAATAACCTTGTGGTTGAGTACTCCTTTTTATTGAATTAGGCTCTTGTCTGCTTTCCAAAATGACATTGTTTGTAAATGGTATCCATTGGGTTTAGTAATATTTTTCATGGTCTCTAAAATATTGTTTGGAGCTACTCTTTAATATATTATCAAATTTCATATGACCCATTATTTTATGCCATAACCATCTCTCATATATTTTCCCCCATGCAAAACTTTTCACCTTATATATTACTAGGGATGTAAAGATTATTTGTTTTCCTGCATGCATAAAATAAAACCTTCCTTATACTTTCCTTTCTAGTCTCACATCCTTAAGCATAAAATGTTATTATGTATCCCCCTATCACTCATTTGACTCACACTAAAAATATTAAGTATTATTCCTTCAACATACAAGACATTTTTTTTTTGATTTAGCATTAACTAATGGTACCCTTACCTGAAATTCTTGTAGTGCAATTGTATCCAAATCTTATAGTACCTCTATTTATCTTTTTCAAAGTGAGAAACTTTTTCTTATCTCCAGTCATGTGACTTGAGAAACCACTATCAATATACCACTGATTTTCTTCATTCTATGCATGAAATGTTGTTTGAAAAATCATGGATTTTTTTGGTTTATTTCTTCCTCCTATTTCACCTTCCATATTTTTGTTTTCTCAACCTTCTTATTGTCTTTGGTTTCCTCATTCTCAACCTACTTGGTAGATTTCACAAATCAAATTCTACAAAAATGAGCTTGATTCCTAAAGTTGTGGAATTTATAACATTCAATATTATAATTCATTAAAGGTGCAAATGAGTTATAATTTCTATTTGAAGATACATATGAAATTGCAATTTTATTTCTATCAAAACTCCTTACATGAAATATGTATTCTACTACCCTGTGATCAAACTAATTACATGAAAAAAATAGCCATAAAATGAATTTTCAAACCTGATTTTGTAGATACCACCTTGGAGGAAATAATCTTCTTGTTGTATCCTTATTTCCCTTTGGAGGAGTGTACTATTATTCTATGGAACTTGAATTTATTTCCTTTTTTAATTTCATTTTAAGTTATTTTATATTGAGGGACATGCACTTCTTCCTTTTTGTTATTTTCATCTCTAGTAGAACTTTTTAAAGCATCTGCATATCTTCTTGATTTATATGGACTTGTCATCTTTGGAGACTCTTTGGTATCTTATTTTACATACTTATCATTGATATAGCCTAGAATTTAGTAGTAATAACCCAGGCGCATTGGCACATCACTCAGTCTAAGTTGAGTGCTCACCTGAAGCATGCAAAGGTACCAGGACCCTCTTTAGGGTTATTGTTACAGGATGTTAGCATGATGAAAGACTTAATGCATTTAGTTCCATAATTAATATAATAGTCTATAAAGCATGTCTAGATCTAGATCTAAAGATTAATATATTTAAATAATTTCCATAATGAAGTCAATCATGCAAGAACTAATTATACTTATGATCAATACTCTGATTCAGCCAATACGCTCGATTCTATTAAACATAATAAATACACAGAATCTTATTACAACAAGTAACACCATATAAATCATGTGCGCATCAGATCTGATAGCAATAATCTCATAGTAATTCAATTCTCACACATTTTCCTACTACACTACGTAAAGATCACTACATATTTATAAGTGTGGGGACTTTCCCTTCACTCACTTGCATAACTCCCAAAATAGCCTGCATGCTGAAAATAGCCATCTGCCTTTACAATAATATCCACACATGTTAGTGCGCTAACAATAGACCTCTTCTTGTTAACTAACAGTAGAAATTATATTCTTATCCCAAAACCATGTAAAGAGCTTATTAGCCACTCTTCTAATAATAGCCCATGCATGTCACGTAAGTCATTATCTAGTTTGTGTGCTCTACATGCCATCTCCAAAAATAGCTCTGTATATGTGAAAATGGATAAGTCCCAAATCTGCCCTTGTCTTTCATGTGTGTGTCCCTTGCCTATCCTTTTGCACCTTTGACTGCACCCTATTCTCATATGTGAACCTCTTATGTGCCTTCTGCCAAGTATCACACCTTGTCTGCTCAATATTACCCCACACTAAACAACATTGCCACCCTGAAAATGGTTTGCTTTGTAATATGGAATGAAATAAAGAATAAGGAATGGATGAATCTAAATAATTACTATACAAAGAATAATTATTTACTCTGCAACATCCTCTACTTCAACTGGAAGAATTATTTCTAGATATTATTCTTTTATTTTATTCCTCTAATGTTTTCCACTCACTCAGCATGACCTCTATCTTTTCTGGAATATTTACTGCAATAGACTCCAACTCATCCTGAGTAATTTATCCCTTTTCATTCTGTAATACTAAAATAATGTTAGACATTTCAGACATTCTCCCTTCCAGGAGATCCATCTTCTGTGTTATAAGTTTCCCAACTTCATATAACCTGTTCTTATGGGGCTTCTGGGCTTCTACAAGGGCCCTCACACTTTTTCTTTACCATGGTTCTAGTCTCTCCGCATTCCCCAATGTTTCATCTTTCATTTCCTTTAGGAGTTCATTGTCATCTACCATGGTACTTATTCTTATGACTACCTCTGGAATTGTACAAATATTCAACACTTGATCTATTTTCTTCAGCTTCTCTAGCAAGTTTTGGAGCAATGCCTCATACGATGAAATATTTCACACTACTAAAGCCTTTTCTCACTTTACTTCCTACTCAGGATCCTTTGGTGCTGGCATCTGAACTAGTCCATCCTCAAGCACCAAATCGAATAAGGTACACACATAGTGCATAGCTAAAGAGAACCTTTCAGGCACCTTGGACTCCAAGTACGGTCTCACTTTCAGGACATGATCTCTTATCTCCTCTATCATGTTGATAAAGACTCCATTTTTCTTCTTCTCTAGGTCCTTCTCTCCTTTTAAACATGTGATCTCTACATATTTGGCCTTGATCTCTTCTCTTAGTGCTTTGATAGTGGCAGATTTGTCTATGTTCCTCCACACCACCTTTGTAGATACTTTTACCAAGGCATTACTAACCTATTAATCAAACATAACAGTGGGTTTTACAGTTATATGTCTGGCCTAAGGTACCTTCTTCAACCTTTTTGACATACATGATTCTTCACATATGTCTAATTATAGCTCATCCATATGTGTGTGCATAGACCAAAATAGTTGTTTCCTTGTGCGTGTGGTGGCCATGTCTTCATCCATCAGATCCCATCCATATAACTCCTCAGGGCTCATAGTGCTTTGAAAATGGGCATGAAAAAATTTATTTGTGTCCTCAACATAGCCCAAAGATGGAACAATATACTCTCCACTTGTTCTTTTAGTTCTTAGCCCCTTAGAAATTAGAGCGCTAAGATTTGGAGCTGGATCTTCTATGTCTTGAGCATTATTTGGTCATGATTCCCCTTCCTTTACCCCTTCTCCTTCATTCTTCACATCTTCATATTTCATTTCTTCATCCCTTGGCTCTACCACCTTCTCTGGTTATATAGGAGATTATGGCGTGCTCTCTTCAAACTCCTCTTCCTCCTCATTTAGTTTTAACTTTCTCTTTATCTTCTGAGTTGTCTCCTCCTATGGAGAGAGTCACGGTGATCTCTGTACTAATTGGGAAGTAGTGCCTTGAGTTCTTGTCTATTTGAATACCCTTTTAAAGAGGTGTTCTTCAGGGTCTACTCCTACCTCCAATTCTTCATCTCCTCTTTCTTGTTCCTAGGTTGGAGTACTTACACGATCATAATCTACCCTATCTGATGGTTTCCTTCATCCTCTATGTACTAAGCCACCACTATCTTCATGATCTTCCTCCTCCTCATCTACCTCTATAGGTTTAGTGGGCTTAGGAGCTGGTACATTCTCCACTGTATGCTTTCCCTTAGGTGGCACTGGGAGGATGAACTTGTTCTCCACATATTTTTTGCCCTATAACTTAGGCTTAAGTTGAAGGTAGATAAGCATGGCCCCACTATCTCCAATCACCAAACTCATGGGATTCATGCTTATCATGTCTGAAATTAGCCTCTTAATGAAGGTAATCTAACATGGATATACATAATTCTTATGCAACGTGTGGTAGTCACAGTCTACCTTGTCTACAAAAAAATTCAGGCATCGCACATTATTGAACTGATGGACCGATTCCTAGAAGTAGTGCACTATGAAGGCATACAACAACTTACACCAGGGGCTCCAAGTCCCATCCCTCATCAAAAATTGTGTGATGTAAAAGTTTTGATATACTAAAAACTGGAATACCTTACCCACCGCTGAGGAAACTCCTTGGGGATGCGTCACTCCTCTTTGAATGTCATGCGGAGCATGTTATACCACATCTCTGACCTCTACTTGAATGGCCCACTCATTGACCCTTCACACAAGTACTTCTCAATCTTTCCGCATGAGACTTATTTTGCATGGGGTACTCCCAGATCTTGTTTTTTGGCCCATCGGGCACTCTGATTTACATAAATACCAAGGACAATAGGATAGCACAAAAACTGATTTTCTCACATGTGCGCACCTCCTCAATGATAGTTTCCACAATGTAGCTTGATATGTTGTAAATTATTCCCTGTGACATTCTCTTTGCAATGTGTAGCCACATTGTATTCACCTGGTACCATATCTTTTGATCATTCAATTTGGTGACTAGATGTGTAGCTGCCTGTACCATTAGGTACTTCTTTAGTTTATCTACATCCATTCCACGTAGACCCTTAGTATACCCTAACTCCTTTTGTGTCTCCAAGATGGATTCTTTATCTATCAATTCACTGTTTAGATCCACTCTTGTGTCTCATTTAATCTTGTTATAGTCAAAATTAAAATGGCTATAATCCTTACCCTAACTCCGGTGAAATAGAAAAAATATTCATGTACCCTACTCATCAGTCATTGATACAAAGGTTCATCCTTTTCAAAATATGGGATCTTGTACAACTGGTAAACTCCAATCTACTTCAACAACTTCTCTCTAGATTCATCACACATTGACATGCCCTCTATTGTACACTTTTTCATCTTCATACTCAAGAGCGCATTTAATTCCTTTTTGTTATTTGATTTGTAGTGGTTGTAATCATTTATCTTGCACTTCTGGATGTGAGAATCACATTCTTGTCTCGCTATCATGCCTTCTGGGTATTACATCTCTGAAAAATTTATCTCGGGAGAAATTTAAACCTCTGTTTGCACTTTCTTCTTCCCTTTTTCTCCTACGGCAGGTGATTTCTTTGGTTTCATATGGAAATCATAGATTTTTGTCCTTTGTAGTGTGTAAAAAAATTGCCTTCTACCTTATGTAATGAGCAAGTTGTAAACCCTATCTCGAATCTGCATGCCCTAGTTGAAATCGCGTGCCCTAGCTTTTTTGCAACACTTTGCTTTGCTCAAACCCTTCACCAATGGGGATGTAAGCTTCTCCTGTACACAACTATTCTCTCCACATCTGATTTCACACTCTCCACACCTCAACATGATTCGCTCAACTTGTTTTGCACTTGGCTCATTCAAATTTTTATGATTTACAACGGTAAAAATGAACTCATATCCCTTCCTTATATAGATTTTGAAAAATTTAGTGCATTTATTACTCCTTCACCTACCAACAATCCTCATAAATTGAACCTTTTCACATTTTTTCTACGCAGGACATCTTCTTGCCTCAGTTATAACCTTTTAGCATGCCTCCCTACATTCTGGATACAATATTCTCTTCAACGCGCTTCCATGCACCTAAGTACCTTGTCACTATGCCTTCTCCTAGTAGTCTCCATGGCCGCTACTTACCTTGCGTTATATTGTTCCTTCATTTATCTCCATCTATGGTCCTTATTTGGAAGAAATATTCTATTCACCAACTCTTCAAACTTTGAATAGCACTTGTAGTAGTTTATTCCTTTTTGTGTACTCATTTTTCAATAACCACCCCACATACATGGTATGTGCAATCCTCTACACATACAAATACTATAAATGGTAATTAGCTGCTGGCTCACAAATGTTCTTATTTCAAAAAAACACCAACTAAATTGACAATGCATAACGATGAAGAAGGAAATACATTAAGGGAATATATAATTGATAACCTAATCTCAATGGAAATACTATCTTATTACAAACACCAAGAAGACTTATTTATAGTAGGGTTTCAACCTACTCCCATTGAAGTAATTGAGTAATCATATTCCATCAAGCATTTCTAACTAACAAGATCCTGTTTCAAGTATGTGAGTGATAACATATGGTCCTAACTAATGTACTTTGATTTTACCCTGGATGTCACTGAAACTTAGAATCATAAAGAAGCAGCATCTGTCCTAACTCAATATTTTTATCCCTAATGTGCCTATCATTCCATGCTTTCTACCTGGATTTTTCTTGCTTCTGACTCTAGCGTGTTATTTCTTGTCACTCATCCAACTTAATCAACTTGTCAATTCACTCTTCTAATACTTTCTCATTAGTAATACCTCCAACGCATGCAATATGAAAAGAAGGTAACATGAATTCCATAGGAAGAACTGCTTTTACACCAAAAACTAATTGAAAATGTGTGGCCTTGTTTAACCACTTATATGTTGTTCTATACACCCAAAGTACTGAAGAAACTTTATCATCCCAATCTTTTCTTCCAGCACCACAAATTTTTGTCAATGTTTGGCTCAAAATCTTGTTGAAAGCCCCAACAGTCCCATTTTATTGAGCATGATATGGTGTAGTCTTATGGTGTGTAATCATGAATTCATCCAATAGAATTTTGATTATCTTATTCAGAAAATGTGTGCCCCGATCACTGGTAAAACTCAATGGGCACCCATATATTGTAATAATATTTTCCCATAGAAATCTAGATGTTATAGCTATTGTACAATCCTTTGTAGGTGCTGCTTCTACCCACCTTGTCAGATAATCTAAGCAAGTGATGATATAGCGTAATCCAGTCCTACGCACGGCTGGTGAAATAGGACCCACAAAATCTATAGCCCATTTCTCAAATGGTTTTGCACTAGTAATAAGTCTTAGAGACATTTCATCTCTTTGACCTAGTTTTCCAAGGTGCTGATAGTGATCACAAGCCTTACAATATGCCTTACAATCTTTATACAGGGTCTCCCACCATAATCTAGGAAGAAGAATCTTGCACGTAGTGGCATCACCTGTATAGTGTCCACCTACAATACCACCATGAGCCTCCTCCATGATATCTATGTGCTCATGTTCAAGTACAAATAGGAATAATACTTCATCTCGATCCTAACTTGTATAGGTCACCGTTAATCAACATAAATGGTGCAACACAAATATCAAGTTATTTCTTCTCTATTGATTTCATCCCTTTTGGCACCATACCTGTTCGTAGGAAGACAAAAACATTTCCTTTGATTATCGATGGTGTGCATTGTAACCTATATAACTGGGCATCGGGCATGGTATATTCAATTGTTTGTGCTTCTTCTCCTGACTATATTCTAGATAGATGATCAGGTCTAGAATTACTTTTCCCTAGTTTTACCACAACTATGAAATCAAATTCTTGGAATAAGAGTACCCATATGCATATGCACTCTTATAAAATGGGCTTGTTTACAAAATAATTCAATGCCATGTGATTGGTATAAAATAAAAATGGTGTTGCTAACAGGTACTGTTTGAATTTATGTAGCACATAGATCATTGACAAAGCTTTGCACTCTTGTATAATTCTGTTAAGAAAGAGTCAACTTTCTACTAACAAAATAGATAGGATGATCTATAATACCTTCCCCAAGATGAGTCAAAACCATGCCAATGGCCATTCTAGAGGCATTCACATGTACATGAAATGGTTGGTCCCACGAAGGAAATTGCAGAATAGGCGCTACAGTAATTTTCTCCTTCAATGTCTCGAATGCGTGTTGTTGTGGTTCTCCCCAGTAGAATGTCCCCTTTCCTTTTAGTAACTTATCCAAGGGTGTAGAAACCTTATCATACCCCTTTATAAATTTTCTATAATACCTAGTGTGACCCAAGAATCCATGCACCTCACTTTGATTGTTAGGATCTTCTAGGATGACAATGACTACAACCTTAGCTGGATCAATCAACAAACCTTACTTGCAGATGATGTGCCCTAATAGTGTTCTGAAGGGTGAAGAAAATACACATTTCTTGATGTTCAAAGATATTCTTAACTGGTGACATCTTTCAAACATTAAGTGTAAATTTTCACAATGATCCTTAACAAGTCCATACACCATCCAGTCATCTAAATAAACCTATAAGAAGTTGTGAATAAAATATTTGAATGCTTGAACAACTACGCGAGAAAATACAGCAGGCACATTTTTCAGACCAAAAGGCATCACATTATAGGAAAATATACCCCATTGAGTACTAAAATTAATATTTTCTTGATCCTCCTATGCAATCCTAACCTGATGATACCCAAAGAATCCATCTGTAAACTGAATATATTTCACATTGTGCAACACCTTCTAGTATTTCCTCAGTGAATGGCGCATAGGAAAGGGATCAGTCACACATGCAACATTTAGCTCCCTGTAGTCCACACAGATCCTAATCTGATCCATCCTTGATACTGATCAACATTGGGCTAGCCCATTCTGACTCCTCTAGAGGCTTGATGGTTTCAGATTTCAACATTTGGTCAATTTCTTCTTTGAAATTTTTGCACAAGTTGGGGTTCATCCTATAAGGTCTCTTTCTGATCGGGCGTGCACCTTCCTTAAGATTTATCTTCATTTATCGTAATGATTCATGTACATGCCTTTGATTTCATGGTATCCCCAAGGGAATATGTCCTGATAATCTCGTAGTAACTCAATGATTTTTGCCACTTCATAGTCATACCAATAATCCCCCAATTATGGCCTCCTTAAGCTCAACATCTGATCCAATATTCACTTTCTTTATTTCATAGGTTCATGATAGGCACGCATGTGCTCTTATCTGCATTGTCCAAAACCTCACACCTACCTATTGAATGGTCTACATCCATATTTTCTACTTCTTCATCAGCCACTAGGTAGACCATATTTCCTTTTTCCTTCTTAAGGCAAGCACACTTAAGTAGTATGGCATTTGTCTCTATTTCTTCAACAAAATGTGCTCACGATTCGTTACCATCAAATAAATCTTGAATGAGTTCTTCCATCTTTACATTGTCTCCCATAGTTAATTGATTTATAACCCTTAATGCCTCTTCTACTAGAGGTTTAGTAGAGAAGTACTCAAAAGTTTGGATCATTCCTACAATCAAATCCTGCCAATTTCCAGTCTCTCTATGGAGTTCCGCATATACATACCAAGCATACATGCAACCTTGTAAAGTGGAATAGAATTTGTGCACCTAGAGCAAAGGTGGTAAAGCTTCCTTCCCCTCTGTCTAGAGTCTCTCACACTACTGAACGTGGTGCTGAACAGGTTGATTACCATGATAAATGTAGATTTGAGTAAATGCATTGGTCTGGAAGAACCTATTAGAAAGAGCAATCCTAATTTCATTCCAGCCTATAAGATTATCCTTTTGAACCACCCACCATCGCGCTGCTATCCCACGTAGGGTATATGCTAGCATATTTTGTCTCTCCAACTAGTCTATCCACTATTCCTTTATGGCAGACAAAAATACCATAGGATCTCATTCTCTAGTGTAATAAGGTATAAAATTGTTACCTATTCTCATGATACAACAAGGTATAATCTCCCATGCAAATGCAGTTTTTTACTTTGTGCCCTACCAACTCAAAATTACTATGAGCCCAATTATCACAAGGAACACTTGTAGTATCCCTAATAGAATGTACATCTTCACACTAAAAGATTCCTTCTTTAGATGGCTCAAGTACCTTTTGGTCCCAGATGGCGTGTACATAAATCCTATTCAGGTCTTCCTCACTCAAAGGCTTAACATCAGGCCGTAGATGTACCATCTATTAAAGGGATAGTAGAATCTTTCCTCCTTGTTTTCAAAACTAATATAACCCTTGTTGAACCAAAGATCAACATTATTTTTCATAGCACCAAGGATGCCCAAGTAGATCTGGGAAGCTATCTACCTCTTCCAGCTCCAAAACCTCAAAATCCTTAGTGAACTTGGCTCCCTGTATGGTAATGGATACATATTTTAAAAATCCGATGGGAGTGGCCTTAGTTCAGTTAGCCATGAATAGTACATTCAAAGATGGCTACAATGGAGGTCTCCCCATTTTCACACATGCATCTAAAGTAAGAACATTGACTTCCACACCTATATCAATCGATATATTACTCAAAAGCCACCCATCCACAACATAATTTAGAGTGATTTCCTTGTCATAGTCTAAGCTATGAGGGGGAAGGTTTGCATGTAAAATTTACAGTCTAGTCTCAATACTTACACATGGAGTGTTTCCCTTTAACCAATTCCCTAAAATTGGAAGGATATTCTCCTTACAAAAAATCTTACACACTTCTTTCAAGTCATCCATATCATATTAGATCATTTCTGCTGCTTTCTTTTTCTCCATCTTCCATGATTGCTCCTTTAAATACTATATTTCATCTTGAATATTTCTGAGTACCTTCATGGTTTCCATATAAACCTCTTTCTGATGGGAAGGATTTGAGTACCATGCATGTAGAACCTCCTCCTTAGTGATGGTAGGATTCCGTTGCAATGCATCTTTGGCGTGCGCAACTTCAGTGTGAGTAGTGATCTTTAAAGGAAATTTCTTGCATTCTGGTTCCAACTTGGGCATCCACTGATTTTCCACAGCGCATTGTATCCTAACCATCCACGTGCACCCTTATTTTCTTGTTTATGCTGCTTACTAAGATGCTCATATAATTCTGGGCATTCGTCATAATTATGATTCTTTCCACAAGAAGAACATGTAATATTCTTAGGACATTCACACCTGTAGTGGTCAGGGGATCCATATTTATAACATGTTCCATGAGGAAAATTACCTCATCCACCACCTTAGCCTCGTCCTCCAAATCCACCATAGTATCCTCAACCTCTTCCGTGACCTCCTTCAAAACTCCCTTTATTCTCGATCATAGTGCGCTTGATTTTGATGCCAATCCTAATGCTCATTATTTCCCTTAGAGTTATCTGATACTCTTATCTGTCGTACACTAATATCTATAGCATCATGGATCTAACCAATCAACTGGTAGTCTTCCGTGTCATGAGTTGTAGACTTAAAAATTTTATAGTAGCAAGAGACGTTCTTCCTTATTGCATGTTGTAATAATGGGAAGTGGCTAGCATCATAGTTTAAATGACATATCTCATAGTCTAGCAGTAATGAGGATACTGGTCTATGGGGAAAACTATCCTTGGTGTGAACTTCCACCTCATAATATGTATGCCAAATCCCCATACACGTCTCATGTGCTGAATTTTTTTGATAGCTTCTCCAACTGCTTCACCATGGCTATGATATGTGCTTCGAAAAATGGGCTCACCCCAGTGTCTATAATTCTCGATTGCCTTAGCGCATAAATCTAATTCAAGTTCCTCGTATGGATCAATGTATGTATTATGTGATAAATCCCTTCTAAAAGGTATAATCGAACCTCTA
Source organism: Taxus chinensis (assembly GCA_019776745.2). Taxonomy (NCBI): domain Eukaryota; kingdom Viridiplantae; phylum Streptophyta; class Pinopsida; order Cupressales; family Taxaceae; genus Taxus; species Taxus chinensis. The sequence goes on along the minus strand of CM034146.1, from coordinate 975,035,677 downwards.
ACGAACCATTGCACATGATGGCTTGCATAAATATCATAAGAAAGCTTAGATAAAAGAGTTTTGAAATGGGAATCATACTCTCTGACACTTTGAGTAGTGCCTTGCTTAATATCCTTGAGCATGCTTATACTCTTTTGCTTGAACTCAGGGATGTGAAACTCCTTATGGAAAGCATCTTTTAAAGCTACATAATCTATGAAAGTCTGATCAGGGTCAAACTTTCTATACCAGTTATGCACGCTTCCTTGTAATGTAGTGGAAAATTTACTTTCCCTACGCTTAGAAGCCATGTTTCCTTTTTTGTGCCATAAGATTTCACACACGTGCACGTGTTCAACAGTATCCTTTATGCCCCTATACTCTAGAAGACAAAGAGACATTTCCATGTAAATTTTTTGGGGTTGGTGCAGACCTTTCCTACTTAATCCAGTACCCCCTGTGTTTCCTCTACCTCTAGAACCACCAGATCCACCAAAAATAGAACCACCTATACCTCTTGATCCTTCACCTATAGCCAGAGACGGACCAAAAGAGGTGCTTCCTTGTATACCAATAGTAGTACTGAATTACACCCCTACAGTCTGTGAAGTGTTACCACTCCCAGAAGTGAGTCCAAAATTTTGCACACTTGAATTCTGTGTGGATTATACACCTGAAAAGGTATCTCCAAATAATAACGAAGACATTTTCCCTATCATTGATGTACTTTCTATATGACTTTGTCCTGCTCTCCCATTACCTAAATTAGCTTGTTGACTTTTTGTCGTACTAGATACTATAAAACCAAGCGTAAGGGAAAGGTTTCCAAGTAGATTCAAATGCACACCCATGGCCCCAGGCCATCTCTGCTGGCAAGCTTCTTCGTGAGGCCAAGGGGTGTTCCCTATCATGCTTTCCCAAATGGGGGAGTTCTTGATGCTTTGGCTCCATGCCATTTGTGTGAGGTTCAAATCCTTTGTGAGCCATATCTCTCCTCAATGCCATTCACTCTGCAACATCTAATTTCTTTACCATCTCCCTCTCACACACCTCATTATACTTAAGCCACCTTTCTTCTCTCTATCATTCTACCACTAGGTCTGCCATCTTTCACTTAACCTACTCCTACCCCCGCGCATGGTTGGGTTTAGTTAGCCATCAGTTTTCTTTCCAAGTTCAGGGTTACCATCAAGATTTTGATCACTATTGGAATGCCTTACAGGTAAGTTCACCTAGGATACCATAAAAAGTTGAATTCTACCACCTTTGGGAAGGAATAAGTGGCAATTGAATACTCCAGAATATAGTTGTTTAGAACACCACAAAACCAAGTATCCACAGTGCATGTCCAAATTAGATCAGTATCATAGAGGGCCTGCAATTCTCCCTATGTCCAAATAAGTGCATGATACCTCCAATCCCTTTTAGATGCATAAGCAACCAACCACTTGTATAGTTCCACTGGAAAAATAGTGAAGATCTCATACAAACTTTCATATAGATTTTGTTCCACCTATGTACGTGCGTTAAACTCAGATCCGGTGCTAAACCTTCATGTGTATTTTTCTTCTAGATCATGTATCCACTCCTCAACACTTTCTAGGGTCAACTGGTATGTCTTTATCGTGAACCATCCTGAAAACAACTGAAAAAAGGTCCCAGAAATGGAACTAATGATGCAACCTATAATTTACTAGTAATAACCCAAGCACGTTGGCACATCACTCATCCTAATCTAAGTGCTCACCCAAAGCACACAAAGGTACCAGGACCCTATTTAGGGTTGTTGTTGCATGATGTTAGCATGATAAAGACTTAATATATTCAGTTCTATAATTAATATACCAGTCTACAGATCATGTCCAGATCTATATCTAAAGAGTAATAGATTTAAATAATATCCATAATGAATTCAATCATGCAAGAACCAATTATACTCATGACCAATTCTTTGATTCAGTTAATACACTCCATTACACTAAACATAATAAATAGACAGAAGCTTATTACAACAAGTAATACCATAAACCTCATGTGCACATCAGATCTAGCAGCATAATCTCATAACAATTCAATTCTCACACATCATCCTACTACACTATGCAGATCACTACATATTTATAAGGGTGGTGACTTTCCCTTCACCACTTACATAACTCCCAAAATAGGTTGCATGCTGAACATAGCCATGCACCTTTACAATAATATCCACACATGAAAGTGCACTAACAATATGCTTATTTTACTTAATTAGTAGTAGAAATTCTATTCTTATGCCGAACCCATGAAAAGCACTTAGTAGTCACTCTTGTAATAATAACCCATGTGTGTCGCACAAGTCATTATCCAGTTTGTGTGCTCTAAACACCATCTCCAAAAATATCCCGTATATGTGAAAATTACTAAGTCCCGAATCTTCCCTTGTCTTTCACGCACATTTCCTTTCCTATCCTTCCACGCCTTTGAATTCACCTTGTTCTCAAGCGTGAACCTCCCGTGTGCCTTTTCTAAGTATCACACCTTTTCTACTCAACACTCATTATACCCAATAACTATTTTGATAAATGGTGATATATTATTATTGATGTTGTCTTCTAAAATTTTAGATCTCTTTTCAAATTTGGGTCATCTGTTCAACTTGGTAGTTGATTTCTCAAGTTCCTTTCTTAAGGAAACAACTTCACATTCAAGTCTCTCAAAATCTTCTTATTTCTATTTTAAATGTGTTTTCACATCTCCATCCATCTTCTTCATCTCTTCTAGTTCAATATTTAGATCAATAATGATTTTATTGGACTCTTCAAGATCATATGTTATCTTTGATTTTAAGGTTCCATACTCATCTTATAGTTTCAGAAATTGATGTTTTCATTTCTAATTTTTCTTTCTTAGACTCTTAAGTTGTTCTAGGTCAGAAATAAGTTCTCCTTTAAGATTCACTTCATCTTCAAATTCAATAGCTTATTCATATTTTGAATCCATCTATGCTTTGATTTCATTAATCTCTAAGGATGTGAGTAGTGATTCATCTTTATCACTCATAAAGATGTTGTGATCACTTTCTTCAGATGGGTTACTTTCCTCCTTGGTCATAGAGGATTTTCTTGTGCTTGTATATATTCTTCTTACTTTCATATATTATTTGGTTATGGTTATTCTTGGACTGATAATACATGTTACTCTCCTTCATATTTTTTTTCTTTATCATCCTTGTTTTTGTAGGTGCATTTTTTAGTATAATGCCCTATTTCACCACAATCAAAACATTAGAATGGTAACTTACCTTTATATTTTCTAGACCCTTTCTTTAGCCTTCTAAAAAGGTGTGATTATTCTTCATCTGACTCATTAATGGAGAAATCATGTGGTTCAAGTTTCTTTTTTTTCACCTTCTTTGATGCTTTGAATGCACCCCCTCATTTTTATGTTTTATCACCTTCATTTCTCATCTCATATGTTGTGAGAATACCATGTAGTTCATCTATTATTAGGATGGTTAAGTCTTTCAACTCTTCAATAGCATATACTTTGGCATCAAATCTTAGAGGAAGATATCTTAACACTTTTTGCACATTAGTTTCATCCTTAATTTATTCACCAATTCCTCTAATAGTATTAACAATTACATCCACATGAAGAAGGTAGGCTGTAATGTTTTCATCCTCCTTGATCTTCAGATTCTTAAATTGACCTCAATATGTTTGGAGATTTTATTTTTTCACATTTTAATCTCCTTCAAAAAAATTCTTGAGCTTATCCAAAATTTCCTTTATTGAACTAAAATTCATTACTTTGATAAATTCTACCTCACATAATCCACTCAAGATTGTATTCATATCCTTTACATTTCTCTTACTTACTTTCTTTCTAGATTGATTAGTTAGAGGATCTTTTGGAACTATATAACCATTAACAAAAGATTGTGATATGTCAAAAATAAGATCCAATAGATAGGTGCACATCATTATACTCCAAAAGGGAATAATTTGTTACATCAAACAATGGATCTCTATTTGAGGAGAAGCCTCCTTGACTTGCCATGTGTGTTTCTAAGATATACCTCTAGTGGTCAAACTATTCAAAAGGAACATGATATGATACCAATTGTATAAAACACACTTATACTGGGGGAATCAATTTTTTTTTTTACAATTTAAACTTTAACATTCATAACATCAACAATTACATAAGCTATAACAGTTACACAACATAGTATTAATGTGGAAACCATTTTGGGAGAAAACCATAGAGAAATGATTGATTGGAGATACTATCCAAATCCAACCAAAACATTAATTTTGTTACAAATATTTGTAGGAAAAAACCTACTAGAGATACCAATCCCTAATACCAAACACTAACTCATTTTGATTCATGAGAACCAACTCACTAGAGAAACTAATCCCCAAGGCCGAGCACTAACTCAACTTGATTTTTGAGCACCAAATCACTGAAGAAACCAATCCCTAAGGCCAAGCACTAATATAGAAATGCAAAGGTCCACCTATTGTAGTTGTATCTTCAACCTGATGATGGCATTTAGATTTTTCGTCACTTCTTCTTGCTACTTCTTTATACCCATGCTTTATACTTTCTTATTCATTATTTTCTTTTCGTTCTTCTTCAGTAAATTGACACTCTAATCTACTTGTGTTTTCTCTTCCTATTTCTTCATAAATCCTCTTGATATATCTTCATTAATCATTCCTCTCTTCTCACTCTTTTCCTTTTCTTTTCAAAACAACATAATTATATCATGAGAACACACTTTTATTTTGTAATTGAATCCATTTATATATAATGTACATTTCTTGAATAGATATGACTTTTGAATGAGTCGTAATCCATTTAAATATTCATAATGGGCCGGACTTTATTAGAATTTGAAATTTGAATGTTTTAAGTTTTTCAAGAATCCCACGAACTTCCCCTATTTTCTCTTGGTTTCAAAAAAATTCATGACCATCACAGAAAATTCTGAAAATTTTTGGAGATTTCTCTTTGTTGTGTGGTAATCTTACTTTGTATTGCAACACTCCCTTAATTTTGTGGCTCTTTCTTCATTGCACAAAATATTTCCTTTGTTGTGTGGCATATTTCAAACTCATGAAACACTTTAGTCTGATCCTTCAACACATGAGGCACTACAACAACTTGTGATACACATAGATACCCACAGAACCCTTCCAAACTCGTGAAACACCATAGACACCCGCAGAACATTTAAAAACTCAAAAAACACTATAAAATAGTTTTCTTTAGCACACAACATGTAGAATTCAAAATGAATCATATTTTTCATAAGAGACACACATGTGTAAAAATTAATGACAATATTTCTAGCATATAAGATATTTATCAACATTAATTTGACATCCATGATAATATTTTCAACATGCACAAAGAGTCAGGGGTTACAATGAGGGGGTGAGGGTGATTTATAGATTTGGAGTGCATAGGAGAGTGATACACAAATGGGTGCAATGTGCATTGAGGCATTCACATGGGTAGGTGTGATGGGAAAAAGGTAAATGTGAGTAAGTGAGGGTTGGTAAATAGGTGGTGAGTTGTCTTTTATCCCCATTTTATGGGGTTATTTATATTTGTTATTTGATTTTGTTGGGTTTTTTTTTTTTTGGGGGTTTTAATGTTTTATGATTTTTTTATATTTTTTAATAAGAGACCTTATTCACAAGGTGCATGTTCTAGCATCTACACATTACTGTATTACTTTAACCTATGATTTTTTGTTGCATATAGTCTTCTGATATGCTTTATAACCAACTTAGAGTCACCTCTCACACTTAGGTCATTTATTCCATACAAGGTGATGAAATAAAGTGCATGGAAAGATTATTATCCTCTTAGGGAGTATGATGCAAGAGAATCACTGAAAAGATACAAAAAGTAAAATAATTCTTGTAATGAGACAAATTGAGTGAGTTAGAATGGCTAAGTTAAGTCTCCAACATTTGAAATTTGAAATTTTACAATTCCCTCCATTTTTGTATTCAGAACACTAATGGTGTAACCAAGGAAATATAGCTTGGCATGGGTTTGAAAATATGTTTTGAGGGTATAAGGGGTAAATGACATGTTTTGATGAGGTGCACATGTTTTAGGAGTCTATTCATAAGTCTTAAGAGTGGGTTTGAATCATAAAATGTAAGAGAATATGTAAAAATGCTCATAATATGTTATACAACATGTGAGGATTCATCAAGGAATTAGTTAGGATTTCTTGGCAGTTGTATACGTGAGAGGAGCTCAAGCATATAGGAGGGGAGAGTCAGTTTGAACACTTATTCCTCGAGAGGGAAGACTGAGAAGTGGAGAAAGATCCACATTTTGTATGAACAATGGTCTATATGTGTATGGAATCTCTGTTTTGATGTGAAGTATTGTCTCTAATTATAAAGTCCTATGAAATTAAAGAAACTTCATGGATAGGGAAGTTTGATTATTGTATAATCTATTTCTTGCATGAATCCTATTGCTTGATATTCTTGTTAGTATAAATTGTGATCTTGCAGAGACATTCTTTAATTGTGCATACATACACAATGCATTAGATTTTCCTTATACCTTTATTTTTGTGAGAGTTCAACACTTCAATTAACAATAGTTTTCTTCCTTATTAGTATATGAAAGGAATGATTATAATCGTGTAGAATAATGATTAATATTAAATGAAGACTCTCTATTTTAGTGAAATAAGCTTGTATGGACTGTGTGTATGAAACAATAAAGACCGTGCAACTATGTATATGTTATTTTGGTAAGAATTTCTTGATAACCCATGGCTTGAATGAAGTTATTTATCTGTCAAGCATGTGCTAGGGGATGAAGAGATATTGATGCATGATATAGGACACTATTATATAGCTCAAAAGTTTAAATCTTTTAAATAAATATTACATGTTAAATCATCAAGGAAAATTAGGAGAGTGATTGTATAGTCTTATTTGGGAGTGAATTGAGCTTGTGTAAAATGTATTCCATGTAGGAAAAATCTTCATCAAGAATAATTTTATTGATATATCGGGGAAATACTGAATAACTTTGTTCATGCATAAAAAATTCCTTATATAGCACTATACAATACTGATTCCTTGATTTCTCTATTTGAGAAAGAAAAAGCCTCATGTACATATTGTTACTAGCTTATTGAGGTCTATTAATGTTAAAAAGAGATTGGTAGAGGAGTGAAAAAAGATTTATAGGTTGAGCCTTAGAATTCAAAGTTGCATGCAAAAAGAGATATTTAGATATGGAGCCTCTCGGGCTTATTGGATGGTTTTGTAAGGTCTTCACTTTGATTAAACCTTGAAGAATCTATCAATAGGAAAAAACAAAAATAAATTACCTAGAGGAAATCTAAATAATTATAAGGAGATGTATAAGACGTTATTTGTAGTGGAGGGGAAGATATTAGCCTATTAGATATGACAGTCGGGCATTTAGAGGATTGAGAAAGGATTTGGACTAGGGCCTATAAATTGAAGACACAAATGGAGGATTCAAGATTTTAAAATTTGTAAAAATACTAGTTAGGAATTAATCTAAAGGATACAAAAGGAAATTCTACATTCTATTGGTGAAAATTCAATTTATGGGTGACACTATACTTTCCTAGTGAAGTTTACAGTGCAAAGCCTAATAGTGAAGGAACAATAAAAAAGAAATTGGGAGTTAGATAATGAATTTCATCCTAAGTCTTATAGCACAACTATAATGTGTAAATATATTCTTAACAAGGTTTTATTTTCATCTTGAGACTCTAGAAGAATAAATATAAGCTAGAACTTAGTCAAATCCAGGGCTAGTAAGTGATCTTAGGCCTAGGAAGGCAAAAGAAGGATTTATTGGAGAACACGAAGGAAAAAAATGATGAAACTTTAGACACATCCCAATGAGCATAAAGGTTATTTAGAGAGGTCATAATTTTTTTGGGAGTATATATAGTTTTCTCAATTTAGGAAGTCACTTAAACCTTTCCATGGAGAGTAGAAGAAAACAATTTAAGTGGAAAGAGGAGATAATATGAAATATGGGCCTCATTACAACAAATTGGTGATTGATTTAAGCTAATTATGAACTTGTGAAATAGTTTGAAAGAGTTGAAGGAGTCGTTCAATGCAAAAGGTTAGTATTTACCTAATAAAGTCAAGATTCCAAGAAGCCAAAGCATGGAAAATAAGGTAAGATTGGGTAAGTGAGGAATTTGCAAGAATTTGAGTCTTTTGATAGATGAATGGGCATGAGTGTACATTTTTAAAACATGGTAGAGAGTTAAGAGAATGTTTTTTTGTTTAAATGACCAAATTTTGCCAATTGGGCCATTTTAGACCTAGAACTAGGCCAACAAGAATAGTGAATTATGTGGTATAAAACTGGTTGGACTGTTAATGACATGATGAATGTTGAAATATGATGGGTGTCTGCATCAAGTTAGGTATCACACTTAGGTAATTTATTTCATGCCTATAATCCATCCTCAAGCCAAATTTTATTGCCTCATATTTAGTAATGTTGTTTGTGCACTCAAAACATAATTTGAAATAAAATTTTAAGGATCATTGTCTAGGGGAATCCAACACTATAACTATTCCATTTTCAATACTAGAGCATGCTACATCAAAAAACATGGTCCAAGGAATATTGGAGTCTTCCAACTGAGGTTCAATATTAAGGAATTGATCATCAAAAATAATATTACCCAAAAACTTACCCAAATCCACATCCATGTATAACACTTCATATGATACATTCATAAGGTCTTCAATCAAGTGCAATCACTTGTCCTCCCTATGTAACTTGACCAATTTTATCTCTAATGGAATAATAGCATAGGAAAGGTCCATTTTCACACTACCTCACACACTTGTTTCCCATTTTCTTGACAATATGGGAAATCCACAACAACAACATTAATTATTAAGTACTTTTTAGGATGGGCTACTAACTACATAACTTGTCCTTTAACACATCCAACAACAAGCACTTCTCTTGAATCCATATCATATAACCTTTCATAATTTTTTATATATTTATACCAAGATCAATCGTAACTACTAATGGAATTATATTATAGAAGTTACATGAGTCAAACATACAATTCCATAAAATCTAGCCATTCACAAGCAGTGTGGTGTAGAAAGAATCCACCTCCAACTGAATCTCTACCAAGGATGTGCCTAAATAAACTTCAGGGGAGAAGTCAATGACCTCTTAAGGGTATTAAACCTTATTTTTAATAATAAGGGGAGAGGTCTCTTTTTTGTATTAGTAGTCTCACTAACAACAACACTCTCATTAAATCCCAAATACCCAAATGTCATTCTATTATGCTCAAGAATCCTAACCATTTATACTAGAGGAAAAATTATCTTTAACTAGCCCAAAAATTGAGCCATGTCACATACATTATACTTAAGAAGGGATGTATTAGAAGGGAGAGTAAGTATTTTTCTCAATAGGTATACATTCTTTCAAATTAGAAACAATGGGAGGGATAATTGGGATTGGTTTAAAAATAGGGGTTTTCCATGGTATATTTCTCTTGGGGGAACCTTTGGGGACATTGGTTAGGATAGGAATTTTAACTTTGGAAGCTAGAGTAGGACTATTCACTTGCCTACCCCTCATATTATACTCCTTTTCTTGAGAAACAACTGCATTTATCAACAATTCCCTATCATCTTTATAACTTATCCACACACTTCTTTATCATTAGAGTTATGAGATACTCAATGTCATGATTGGTAAATTTAAAATATTGAGCCATATCTATTTCAGCATTAACTTTGAGGGGAAGATAACATTCCTTGTTTACATGTGCCAAAACATTATCTATAGTCTTAGCACACTGGAGATCAATAGAGTTAGTACCTTTTTTGAAGTATACTTGATGATCAAGTACACATGCATCATCAAAATATGACAAAAAAAAATCCTTGGCCAAGAAAGGCTATTCACAGGGAACATGGGGCAACAAACATTTATCACTGCAGACACCTATAATTACACCTGAGCAATTTAAATACTTAAATTGTGCTAGTTATCTCCTTTCCTATAAATTGGTGACATATTGTCAAAAGCGCTCACCTTCTCTCCTAATCGTCGGTAATTAATTACACTACACTAATTAATTAAGTCACCTATCCAACGAATACCCTAATTAATAACCTTTAATTAATTATTCCGTCCTTATATTTAGACTAATTAATTATTATTAATTAATTACCTTCCCCTTTCATTAAACCAATAAATCAATATTTAATTGATTTAATCCCCTTCTATAGTCTAAATCATGCTAATATTCCCCTAAAAAGCTTTTATAAGCTTGCACATCTATTAATTAATCATCTTGATCCATTAATAAACCCCCTTTATCCACATGAGTCACTAAAGGACAAGCTAAACTCTCCTAAAGTTAACTCAACCCTATCTAAACCCCCCTTACCCACAACTAACTCAAAATCTCTATTATTCCACATGCAAAGGGATGTAGTGGTTCCTTTATCCATTGAGATATATTAGGAGCCCTCCTCCTACGTATACACTTACACCTAATTCCTTGAGAAGACAAAAGCAAAGCATATAACAAATACACTATAAGCCTTTTGTTATTCTTGGGAAATTCACCATTTGAAGAGCTAAGCCTCATTTATTACATTTTCTAACCAAGTGCTTGGGTCATATGGGAATAATCAAAGTGGTCTTGTAGCCATGCTTTGATGAGCTCCCATTCCTAAGTTCTTCGAGATCAAAACAATCAATTTGATTGCCATGGAGTCTACATAGGTCCATTTGATTTTGTTGGTAATCTAGAGAGTAGAGGTTTTGAATACTTTAGCATTCTAGTTTGATCTTAGTTCAAAGTTAATGCATTATGCTTAGTATTGATCTTGTTTAGCTCTTATCTTGATGGTGCCTAGATTTTGACTTAGCTTTGTTATAGAACTATTTAGGTGGTAGTTCTCATTCATCTAACTTAGCTTAACCAAAAATACACACACACATTTGGCATGCCCGGTGGGATGAATCCTTAGTCCCTTAACATTTTTAGCTTGAATTCTATTGTTTTTGGCTAACCTTTGATATACACATATAGTAAATAATGTTCAATTTCTTAGGATTTTTTTCTAGTATTATATGTGTAGGTTCTCATTTATAGCTATCATTTTAATGGGTTATTTCTAATTTCAAACTAACTTGCTAAAATTTGAAGTATTGTGAGCTTTTTTTTGTGTTTTTTTTTTCCGTACTTTGGTTGAAGGAGGGGTACAGGCACACTAACTAGGGTGCATGCACACTAATCCTAACACAGGCACACTGTCGGAGCTTGTATCTCTATTTTCCAACCTTGGCGCACATACACTAACCCCGACACACATACCCTAACTAGGACGTAGGTGCACTAACTTGGGAACAAACACTCTTTCATACTGTACCTTCAATGCAACGGAAAAACCTGTCAGGCTAGCACAAACACACTAAGCTAGGTGCAGGCATCTCTCTAGTGGCACAGACACTTATCTGGTGGCACATGCACTCTATCAAAATTTGGTACTGATTTTTATCTGCTACGGTGCACACACGTTAACCTTGGCATAGGCACCTCTCTGGTGGCGCAGGTGCTCTTTTAGAACTTAATACTGTTGTTTACCTACCCTGGTGCACACACATTTTGGGTGGCGCAGGTGTACTGTAAGTATAAAAAACATAGAGAGGCACATCCACCCTAACCCGTGCACACACGCCTAAACCAGTGCATAGGTGTCTTTCAGTGTTCTTAAGATTAAGGTGTTAAAGTGCTAACTTCTTTGTAGGTTTTATCTAATTATTGCCTATTTTTACAGGGTATGTTTACATACTTTTTCTAGACTAGAAAGACTTTGCATGTTTTCTTATAAGAATAAGGTTGCATATGCTCTTCCCTCACATCCCTTGGGGAAATATTGGGAATCAGAAATGATTCTTAGGTCTTTTTGATGATTTTAAATTGTTAAGAATATATGAATTGGAATGAGTTAACTTGGTGTGTTTGAATTAAGTTTTTTTCCATTTGGCATCTTCTTGGATTTTAAAAACGTCATGTATGTTCTTCTCTTACATCCTTAGATGATCTTGAGAATCAAAAATGATGTTTACTCTTTTTATGGAAAATTATTAAACTCGTTGTGCATGACCAAAACACACGCTTGTCAAAGAAAGGTGGAATCGAAACAAAGTCAAACTATTAATACAATTGTTGTACAGGTTGCCAAAAGGTGTTCAAGTAAACCACATCAAAATTAAACATGATAAAAAGAACACTATATTTAAAACATTGTATTGTAGGTTTTGGAAAAGGGTACGTCCCTATCTGCTCAACTAGAATATAAACCCTTTGGCATAATGCCTTAAGCTACAACAATGGGGGTGATGCTAGGAACCCCAAAGTAGTCCACACAATAGGGAACCTTGTGGATAAAATGGAAAGTTCTCCACACAAACTACTTGAATAGTCATTCCTTGTGAGTTAGTGTTACTGGTTGTCCATATGACGACCTCAGTGATGGTACACGTAGATGCACTAGTTGCATACTATGCTTGAAGGGGGTAAAGTAAAGTCGAGATACTCCCGAATTAGTCATTGTGAATTTTTGGGTAAATCAAGCTCGCTTAAGAAAAATTTGTAACACATAGGAAGAGAGAACCACCTAGGAACATATTCTTTGGCCAGGAGCCAAGTTTGACCATTTCAAAATAGTTTTGAGTTGTGAGTCATCATTCATAAAAAACGCGGGAAGCGTTACTTTTGTTTATTTTTTCACTTTCCTTAAGGTGAGGTGAAACTCTGTCAAAGTAAAGCCAAAATTTTTCATCCCCATTATGATCTACTTCCTTCACATTAGTTTGAAACTTTGTTGATCAAAAGAAGGGTGATTACCTTTGTGTCACCAATTGATTGTTTCTGCTATTTTTTTGTCCGTTTACACCCATCCGTGTTTGCGGCTGGGTAAGTTAAATGTCTAAAGTGTGTGGAGGCGTATTCATATCATTGGTGGCCTTTGTGATCTTGATACCCACGTCAGGATCATCATCATAGTTAGGTGTGGTTCATCATCTTGAACTTCCTTGGAAAGGTTACCTTGTTTATATCATTTCACTACAATTTTTGTATTTACGTCTTATTTCTTGTAAACTTGACCTAAATATCTGTATTGTAAGGTTACGCTATACACATTTTAACAATTCTTATTTATAATTGAAGCTTTTAGTTTGATTCTATTACTACCTTGATTTTGAAAAGTGCTACGTGTTACCACTTGTGCATGTTATATTAATATCATCTTGATATAAATACCTTACTTTCTCACAAAGTTGGGTTAACATATCTTGGTGACATTGTTGTGTCACTCACAAATTGTAACTGGCACTTTTTGGGATATAGGTATTAATTGAATTTGGGGCTTGCTTCTAGTATACCTTGTTAGGAGGTCACATTAACTTCTTGTATTTACTGACATCTTGTTCATTCCCTTGAACTTGACATAAGTGAGGACATCTTGTTAATTATCTTACGACAAAAACTAATTTTTCGAGGCACACTCTAGGAAGTACTTAATTCATTTGATAGGCTTAGGTACCAAACATTGTGTCACTATTGATTTATCACTCTATCACATTAGTACTCTAACATTTGTACTCATTCATATTCTTGACATTCATTTTGCATTTCACTTAGGTGTGATAAATTTTTTTTGAACACATTTACAACTTACCTTGGTGAAACTATTACACATCATGGCTCCTAAAGCATGATTAGGGCTCAAAACGCAAACATATGAAGCACAACAAGTGCAAGATTGGGAAGCCTCAAACAAACAAGGGTCAAACCCTTTTATTGGTCATGATCTAGGGCCTCTATTTTCCACCGAAAAAGAGATAGAAGACATGGTAGATCATAGTGGTGACAAATTGGAATCCCCACATGTAGAGTTTGATTTTTACCCCACCTTATTAGACAAATTCCTTTTTAGAAACAAGGATAGGGTGTTTGCATGGGTTGTAGAATTGGGGGCCAAAATTCCCACTAAACATGAAACAATCTAGCCTACAAATAACGCTAATGATGAGGAGTGACCTATTATCAACATGAAGGATATTTTAACACATGGACATGCTTCTACCTCTAACGGGGGAAAAAATAATGTAGTGGGACATAGAATACCCTTTATTAAAGTGCCACGTAAAATATGGTCAGGACACGAGAATGTTGAAGAACGTCCACAATATGAAGAATAAGAGGAACCTTTAGAAGAAGAAGTCACCATTCAACAAAAAATTATAAAAATTAGTTGACAGTTAGCCTTGCTAACCTCTCATGTACAAAAGGAAGCAAGCAAGAATGTCCAAAAGACAAGGCCTAAGGTCAAAATCAATGAACTTCATAGGGAAAATCAAGGAGAAGACAATATGGAGTTTCATCATGTATATATCCCTGCTTCTCATACTAAACAATAATTGCTCACACAAGAAGTACAATCTATAAAAACAACACTCGTAAGCCTTCAAGAGAACAATGTGGGGAGCATTAGAAAATATCAATATGAAGAAATATGTCCCCATCCTTTTGACAAAGCTATGACACTTCAACCTTTCCCTAAAAAATTTGACATGCCAAAATTTGACAAATATAGAGGAAAGGGAGACCCATGAGATCATGTCAAGGATTTCTACATGGCATGTCAATAGGTGTCCTATAGTGATAATTATCTCATATGACTCTTTCCCAAGAGTCTAGGAGGTCAAGCCTTGGAGTGGTTTACTCATTTACCTCAGGGGTCTACTGTTATCTAGCCAGAATTGGTAGAGAGGTTTGTGCGTCACTTCTCATACAATATAGAAAGGATATCACCATGGTAGACTTATGTGGCACCAAACAACATCCTAATGAGACATTCTCTAGCTTCATACAATGGTGGAGAGGGATAGCCAGTCACTTCCCTTGCAATTTCCCTAAAAAATAGCTGGTAAGTATCATTGTGCCCAACCTAAATCCATACATCACTTTCCACCTTTAAATGCATTGTGTTTGCACTTTCAAGGAGGTCATTGAAAAATGTGTTCAAATAGAGAAATCTCTTATTGCCAAAGGAAATCTTAAGTCACAATCTAAGGATAACCAAAGTGTTAAACCTACGGAGAAGCTGAAATTATTTAACAAAAACAAAATTGTGGTGGGAGACGGGATCATAGATTCCAAACACATGCAAACGGTTCAAATTGGTCAACCTTTTAAACTAACCAAAGGACCTATTCAACCACCACCTAAATTAAGAATGCTCACTCCTCTCAATGATCCTTTGTCGGTTATATTGAAACAATTGGATGCATCTCACATGGTGACTTATCCCACGACGCAACCCTTTGATGACAATGCTTCAAAACCATCATGGTAAAAAGAGCATGACTATTGCGAATTACATCATGTCAAGGGACATAAAAAAATAAAATTTCTGTGACTTCATCACTACATCCAAGACCTCATCGAAAATGGGGAGTGTAGACACCAAAATTGGGTTACACTCCCCTTCATCCCTCGACAAATAACCACCTCAAACACACTCACCTAACCATGGCCCCTTTCACCCCACTCTAATATTAATTTAATTTAATTAATCCATGCCGTCAAGATATTTATTATTTAAATATCCTAATTGGATAATGCCCACACCATCCACCTCACCTATACACCTCATCTAGCCACGTCACCCTAAGACCTATTCTTAGTATATTGCCATAACTAACTAAGACCTACCTAAAACCTAAAAATCAAAGCCTACATTCCCTCTAACCACATTCCCACATGTTAGAAAGGAAGATTCCATTCTAATCCATGGAAGAAAATGAACGAGATCCAAGAAAATCAAAGGGATATGCCCATTTTAGAAAACCTAGGAAATCCTGCCCTAATTGACGCCGGTTACCCTAAACTGATGTTGGTCAACCCGGAACTGCCGTCAGTTACCATTTAATCCCTAAAATAACCTTATTTTGAGGTTGGCACATCTTTTGAGAGTGAGAGATGAAACTAGAGCTGCATGCAAGTAGAATCAACATTCGTATACGTGCCATTTGCCTTTACGGGAGCATCTGGTGAAACGCTAGCATCACACCAAGTTCCTTCCATTTGATCACCTGCCATTACAAACTAGACGTAAATCTCATACAACAGTAAGTGTTTTGTTAACCAACACTTGTCCATTATCATCTTAGTAGACTCTTTTACTTCTGTTATTAGTTTCTACTCCCATTCCCATCCCCCCACCATTTACCTCACTTGAAACTTGACCTTTCCTTCACCCGTACCATTGAATCACCCATGCCTAGTCTCTAGAGATCCCTAAGCATACCTAAGACCCACACAGACCTTTCCATTTAGCCTCAACTCTATCACCACACTGAGTTTTTGATAAGCTTGCCATGCCCTGACCATACCGATGTCGGTTACCCACAACCATCACCGCTTAACCTAAACCAACACCGGTCATACTAGAATGACATCGGTCTCTGTGTTTTTACCTTCAGACCAAGAATAAAGGTCAAAAAATCCACCAAATACCCAAAATAACCCAGAACCAGACCTTGACTAGTATCAATACTTTGACAGAGGCCTCGACCTTTAGATTCAATCATAGCTTATCCTGTTGTGAACAAATTTGCTTATTGTAGTAAAATGAGATACCTAAATCATTTTAAATACAATAGGATTTCCTTTATTGTTAACATTGAGTTGTTTTAAACAGTGTATTGATAGTCGTCTAGGAAGTATCACACTTCCTAGATCTAGCACACGCTAGGTAGTCCACTACATATACTGTTTAACTTTTATTTGGTGGTCTTGTTTTCTATTTCAGGTAGTTCCTCCAAGATAAAAGGAATCTCTCACAATCAGCTATGGATCAAGAATTCATACACATGTAACAACCTTTAACCATCATTTTAATAGGTACTCCTCATATCTCTTTACCCTTATCTGTTTTGTCAATATTCAAAGAAATGCTCTAGAATCAGGTGAAATAGGGAGATAGAAGTGGATAAACCAAATAAACTCATATGACCAACAAAAATATGGGGATATACAAAGAACCATTCCCCAAACATGGTAAGTTAGAGGAGTCAAATCCGGATCAAGGAGATTCATCTCAGAGTTCGAAAGCAGCAAATTATTTATATACCAAGAAAGACAACAATCATTATGATTCGCTCATTAGATGTATTTGCTTTCCTAGTGACCATGTGAACAAAATTCGAATGAAGGGAAATGATTGCACCATGGTATCAAGGTGTTCCTGACTCATGATTCCTGGACCCTCTCCATCAACCCCATAAAATGGTAGGTATAACCTCTTAGAACAACTTGATAAAATGTCTGCCAAGATTTTGATTTTGGATCTTCTTAAGATATTAAATTTACATAAAGAAATTTTGTACCAAACTCTTTAGGGTTCAGGAGTGCCACTAGAAGTAGATCCTACACATATTCAGGCCATGGTGGCAAAAATTGTACCAACTGAGAACATTTCCTTTAATCATAGGGAAATCCCTACTGAAAATCTAACGCATAATCTTCCTTTGTATATTGAGTTATTCGTTACCAATAGGAAGATCAAATAGGTTCTTGTGGAAAATGGATCAGGGTTGAATATATGCACAATGAAGTTGGTTAAGAAACTGGGAAATACTAAAATAGACCTCGAGTCAAACATTATTACCATAACCGTTTATGACAATGCAGAAAGGAAGTTAGCAAGCACAATCACGTTGCCCTGGAATTCGGTCCTACTTGTCATCACACAAAGTTTCATGTCATGGACTTAGAACTCCCATACAATATTCTTCTAGCTTGACCCTGGATTCATTCCATGCAGGCTGTGCCATCAATGTTCCATCAATACATTAAAATGAAGCACGAGGGACACACTATCACAATACAAGGAGATTCAGAGCCCTTCAATCACTGTAAAGCTCTCAATAGTTTTACACGTAAGGGTACCTATGCATGTCCCTCCACCGATATAGTTGTTCCTCTTCAGTCTGAAGCCATGGAGTCCTGGGTAGATTTAGATTCTCTCAATTCCTGCACCTATGGTGCCTCTACATTAACTTCTTCTTTTGATTCATGGGAGATGAAGGTTATGGAATATGGATGTGGAGAATATAATGTGCAACAAGCCCTCTTATTTTTAGACCTTTCATTGTCACCTAAGACTAGAGGTCGACCTAACTATCATTTCAAAAGGCCTAGAGATGAAAAAACTATTGGGTCATTTTTACCTGGAGGCTTGCTAGCCAAAGAAAAATTATTGGATCCACCTATGACTTGGGTCCCAGAAGATACTCAACCAACCTACTACCAAACCCCTGAATATGAGAAATCTAGTCGAATGATGTACTCCATGGGCTACAAGGGCCTAGGATATGGAAGGAGTGAGGAAGGAAAATGAGAACTGGTGCCTCTCCCACATTTTAAAATAGAAAGGTACAACATTGGAATTCATCCTTATGGGGCACATCCCAATGATCAAGATGCTACCTTCTCTGAAGGTGAGGATAGCTTTGACTATTTAGACAGTGATACAGATTACCATTGTAGCCAATACGAGGATCTTGCCTCCAAAAACTTTTTCACGAATACCACTATCCTCACCATAACCCCTACATAACCTACACTTTACCTTGTTGAATGGAACCAACAACGTCATATGTCACTAGATATATTTGAGAATGATGAAGGTATTGTAGAATTCATGGGCATTCGGGATACAATCCCCATTGGAGACCACAAAAAGGGCTTCTATATTGACTTAGATACATGTGGTGAGCAAAATCTAAGAAAAAGCGAGGGAAAAAGTTTCAATGTGAAGCCTCGAAAAAATCAAAGTCCAAGTCGCACAATGAAAACCTCTTTGAGGCACTGGTAGAAAAACATGTGAAAAAATCAAAGGACAATAAACGTGACCATGCCAAGGATGAAAATATCATGGATACATCCTTAGATGAAGATCTCAACCTTCCTCCCTATCCTACGCGTATGGAGGACTCGTAAAAGTTACTAGTAGAGGAGACTATCGATGTAAACATTGGCACAGAAGAGGACCCAAAAATAGTAAAATTGGGAGCTTCACTCTCGACATGAGAACATAAAACATTCACCATGCTGTATTCACGTGGTCCTATAAGGATATGCCAGGCTTAGATCCAACTTGGGTCATACACAACTTAGTTGTACATGCAGATGCTAAGCCTATTAAGCAAAAGATCAGAAAGGGTGGCTCTCCTGGTTAAGGAAGAATTAGAAAGATTGCTTGTAGTAGGATTCATTCGGCCCATTGATTTGTCTAAATGGATAACCAACATTGTCCATGTCTAGAAAAATCCTGTTGGAATCAGAATCTACATGGATTTTAGAGACAAAAATAAGGCCTGCCCAAAAGATGATTTTCCATTACCAAATACTGATATGATTTTGGATTCAACAACAAGATATGAAATGTTATATCTTATGGATGGTTTTTCAGGTTACAATCAAATCAAGATAGTTGATGAAGATCAAAAAAAGACGGCTTTTACAACTCCTTGGGGTACCTTCTATTATCAAGGTAATGCCGTTTGGTCTTAAAAATAAAGGAGTTACTCTATCAAAGGGAAATCATGGTAATTTTCCATGATCTGATCCATGATGTCATGGAAGACTATGTGGATGATATCCTTGGGAAATCTAAAAAAAGCTAGGATCACCTTACTATTTTGCGACGTATCTTTAAACAGCCTATGAGAGTACAAGGTCCGTTCTAAACCCAAAGATATGTGCGTTTGGCATGCTATCAAGGAAAATTATAAGGTTTTATCATGTATCAAGAAGGGGAATTGAGGTAGACCTTGTTAAAGTATCTACTATTACTGAGATTCCTCCTCTTAAAAATATAAAGCAACTATGTAACTTGTAGGTAACAATATAGGCTATTTGCCACTTCATCTCCTAGTTTGCCGAATAAGTGTCATTCGTTCACTCACCTACTTAAAAAGGATGTTGCCTTTATCTGGGGACCAGAACAACAATAGGACTTCACCTTTCTTAAGCAATATTTGGCCAATCCACCTATCCTCATGCCTCCAACTCCTAGTGCGCTGCTCTTGCTTTATATCTTTGCTACTCAATTTTATATTGGTGCGCTACTTGCCCAATATGACCTTGGTCACAAAGAAAAAGTGGTATACCACATCAATCTCACTCTCATCGCTTATGATCTCAACTATCCTGAAATCAAAAAATCTTGTTTGGATATAGTTTTTACCTTTCAAAAACTTCTTCATTATCTATATGAATATCAAAACCAAACTTATATCAAAAGTTGAACTGCTCAAATATTTTTTGTCTTAACCCACCCTCACAAGTAGAATGGCTAATTGGATCATTCTACTGAGTGAATTTGACATCGAGTTTTTGCATCATAATTCAATCAAGGGATAGGTAATTGTTCATCAATTACCAAAAGCACCTTTACAAGGCACTAAACCTTTGACATCTGGATCTACCAGATGCCTCGTTACTATACATTGAAGAATCTGTCATGTGGCAGATACACTTTGACGGGTATTTTACCTTTCAATGGTTCAAGGGCAAGGGTGGTCCTCATTACTCCTTATGGAAACCCCATAACTTAGGCTTTTCATCTTGGTTTTCCTTACACAAATAATATTACAGAGAATGAGTAACTCATCACTGTGATGAAGTTCACCATCAAATGGGACATTCATCATGTTAATACTATTGGTGAATCTTAATTGATCATCAAGCAAGTCAATGATGAGTAAAAAGTTAAGGATGAGAAACTCATTCCTTATAAGAAGCTAGTATAAAATCTAAAAAATTATTTTGTATGCATCATATTTAAATAGGTCCCAAGACATAAAAATAGATCTACAGATACTATAGAAACAGTGGATTCTGTGCTCCGCATTCCACCAAAAATTATTGACATGTCATTCTTTGTGGAAAATCTACGCTAGCCTGCGTACGACATGTCAGAATCTTGTCTGGCTTGCGATGTTGTTGGTCCCAATTCCCCTTGGTATGATCCCATCTTCACCTACCCCAAATACAACATGTTCCCTCATGACATTTGGCATTCTAATAAATAAAGCCTAATTTTCTAGATAGCCCACTATACCCTTTTAGGAGATAAGCTTTATCATCGTGGCTTCGATGGGAATCTAGTTAAGTTTTCTCGATAAGCCAGAATCGGTCGAAGTGATTAAAGAGGTGCATAAAGGGGTGTGCGGGGTCCATAATAACAGAATGGTTCTAGCCAAAACACTATTGAGAGTGGGATACTATTGGCCTACCATGGAAACTGACTAGCTACAACTATGTAAGGAAGTGTGTACTTTGTCAGAAGTAGGGAAATTTCATCAATGATCCATCACATCTGTTGCAACCCATCACCACCCCATGGCCATTTTCTAAATGGAGACTAGATTTGAGAGGAAATATTACCCATACTTCATCTAATTGCCACACCCACATCATTACTAACTACTGAATACTTTACCATGTGGGTGGAAGCTGTCCCGTTGACCTTTGTAATGGGTGCTCAAATTTCCAAGTTCATCATGAATCATCTTATTTTCCGGTATGACATTCCCGCAGCCATTATTACTAATAATGGTAAATCATTCGAGAATAAAATGGTAAAGGATCTCTGTCATCGGCTTCAAATCAGGTTAAAATGGTGTACACCATATTATCTCTTAGGAAATCGGACAGGCCGAGGCCACTAATAAGACTTGGGTTCTGAATCATGGAAAAGATGGTAAGTAAGATAGGTCATAATTGGCATTTACAAATCCACCTAGATCTTTGGGCTAACATGACTTTTATTCGCACTCCTATAGGTGTGATTCCATATTCTCTATGGTATTTGGAACATAATCTATCATCTCGTTATAAATTAAGCTTCCTTCTCTAATAATCTCTCTTAGGGATTATCTAGATAAGGATGAAGATTATCGAGTGGCTAAAAGGACAGAGTTAGAGATCCTGGATGAGAAATGCATCTACGCCTTAAACCACCTTAAAGTGTATCAAAAAAAATTCTCTAGAAATTACATCAAAAGAATCATACCTTGTCAGTTTGAGGTTGGTGATTTGGTCATGAAGGAGAATCATTTCAACACAAGGGAAGAACGAGAGAATAAAGGAAATTTCAAACTTCATTAGTTAGGACCTTATGTTGTCATGGCTAGGTATGGCACAAGAGCATACAAAATTTCTCACCCCCAATGGATGATGAGCTCCATGAGCCCATGAATGTCCATGCACCTTAAATAGTTTTATGTTTAAATATGGTGCAAAAATCAGAAAAGAAGCAAAATCAAAAACAAGGTAAAAATAATCAAAATTAAAAAAATTAAAATAAGAGAAAAAGAACAAGAGAAAATAGGTCATCCATAAGTGAAAGCCATGCAATTTTGAAACTTTGGTTAAGTCCTTGGGTAAAAACCATGGTTTTCTGGCACCTTGGGAGGATTCGTTATTCATAAGCATCTTGCATCTAGAGGGTACTTTTAATTATAATGCCTAGGGCTAGTTTTGCATCCACCTCCGAGATTTCCTGTGAGCCCAATCTTGTCAAACATTGACTTGGGTTTATCTCCTTCTATTATTCTAGTAAAGGCATGGTCTTTTTCTATTCCCCATCTTACACTAGCAGAACTTCTGTGAATTTACCTTCTTGTTTATAACCGCGTGCATGGAATTTTCCTTTTTGTATTCCCCGTATAACACTAGGGGGTATCCACGCTTTCTTCGTTACCTGTGCATAACTATGGAATACTATCAGAAAAACACAAAAAATATTCAACAATGTTAGAAAACTCTAGACAATAGAAAAATGTTATAAAACTCTAAACATTAGAAAAAATGTTTCACAAAACTCTTAAACAATATAAAAATTGTTTCACAAAAACTCTAAACAATAGATAATTGTTTCAAAAAAATCAAAACAAATACAAAGTTATTTCACAAAACAAAATCTTACAAAAATGTTACAAAAATGTTCACTGTAGTTTACTTTCATTGTCTTATTTCTTGCTTTGCTTGATTGCTTATATATTTGCTTCATTTTTGTATATTTGTATTCTTTGTTACTTATACATACTTTGTTAGGATTCATATTTTCTTGATTAGATCAGATTTCTTCTTACTTGTGTAAATTGAAGTGTGTTTTTACATGCTGATGAATAATGGTACATTGTTGTTTTGGTTCACTATGTTCTTTTTTAGCATTTGATTATATTTTACTATTGAATGTGCATCATTTTGTTATCACAACATCATATTTCCAATCAATATCATCACATACTAACATCATCTATACATCATATATCAAGAAAAAGCTAAGTATACATCATACATAAATGCTAAGCTAATCATCATATATCATATCATTAAATGGGGGAAAGAGGGATTGCAAATATCAAAATCTATCCCCCCCACACCCATATCATCCTGTCAGCCCATCCACTAAATATAGCACATCACATGAGAAAATAAATTTGATATACTCTACAAATCTATCATCTAGAAATCAAAGCGCATGTGATACATCAGAAAATCATGATATATATACATGTGGAATCAAATCAGCTAACATCATAACACATCCATATATCCATGTACTCAATCAAAAGTAACATGCAATATCCATCATCTCATAACACATTTCATGAAATAAAATGTCCATATATACATATACATGTGTGTGGTCTATTTGTATCAAAAATAGATATACGTCGCTACTAAACATAAAAAATGCCTTCATCTGAGGCGTACAAAAAGGATGGTATACATTGATCAAAGAATATAATTGCCTTCATTATAGTGACATATGTCAAAACTGCTATACATAAATACTATTGTACATCAATCACATGATGCTCATAAGCCTTCATCAAAGAGGCACATGTATTAATACACTAATCAAGGCGTGAATCGAGCCCTCAGATGGGCTGGCTAGTCTGTTCCCGTGGTGGAGACATAGCATGACCACTTGCTCGGTCCTATAGGCTGCCCCCATGGGCTACTCCATTAATTCTTGAGGCCTATCTAACCTTGTCCCTCTACTCGATTGTTGGCTATAAGAAGGTTCCCGTTGCTTAACTCGAAACTTCCTCCAAAATATAATGATCTGTAACATGATGCTCTACCTTCTGCTATAGCTAGATCTCTGTGAGTTCCGGGCTATCACCACTTTATGCCATATATTGTCTTAAGAAGGATGTCATCTTTGCTAATGCTTGGGAAATCTTGTCCTGACCCCCTACTCACTCTGCTCTTAGTCTTGTCTCTCTCCAGTATCACATGCTATAGCCGAGCCTATGTCTGATGATATAGGATCGTACCACGTGAGCCATCTAGAGATGTCATCTACCGTATCTGCTTAAAATAGATCATACACCATCACCTCCCTGGTCAAGCTTGAGCCCAGGTTTGGTCTCTCTCTGCTAGGGCTTGCTACAGCTACTTCTGTAAAGTTGGCTATTTGTTCCAAGGTGGCTATCTGTGCCACAAAGGCTACACCACAAGGTTCTGTCTCTGTGCCTACCCTTGTACTATTCTGGAGGCCTATCCTTGCTCTCGTAATCTAATCCTGGGAACTTTTGTAGGTTCTTGAAACTGATCCTTATGGCCTCGGTACCTGTACACTATGCTGATGCACCTTGCTCATCATGTGGCAGCCCATCAAATTGATCATTTAGGTCAAGGGCTACTTCATCCTCCCTCTAGTCACTACTATGATGAAAGCTCTCGCAGTGGCCGAGTGCCCACTGCCCAAGCCTCATCTGGAATATTCAAACATCTGTGGTAAAATAGTGGTGTATGAATCCTTGTAATCAATAGTGGTACCCAGGATATATTACCTATTGAGATGGGTCTCATACCTATGGTAATACTTGTAAAAAGATATCCCTGGCTCAGAGTCACCTGTATGCGTGGCCCCATGATCGGCCTCTCAGAAGTCTCAGGCGGGTGTAGCACAAATCTCGCTATGGAACCCCCTCCACCATGCTTAGTTTTCACTGACATCAGTCTACTCTATATATCTCAATAATGTAGCTGTGAATATGTAGAAGGAAGTGCTCCACCGTACAAACACTAAGCTCTACTCTATCCTCTCGCCATTTTTTCAGTCTGTATGGCCTCCATATAATATACATGTCTAACAGCTTGTCAAAATCTTGTCAATATTAGTACAAGCTACCTAGGTGCACTTGTATGTCAACACCTAATTAAACCCAAGCCATATATGATGGCTCCCCTAGGACTCGAAGATATGAATGTGGCTATAAGGTGCCCGACATAGCTATGTGGTCCCATTACCAAATCTACAGTAAGGAGGCAAGGCCCTAGTGTCTTCTAACAGTGGTATATAATTAGATACATGTCCAAGTATAGATGTGTGAATATGTACTGGCCCCAGTAATAACACTTGACCACTAAATATCCTATGAACCAATGTCAGAAAAACCCTAGAGAAGGATGTCTTAGGTCCTGTCAATGAGCAAAAACCCACTAATAAGTGACATCACATATCAATGGCCTGTGGTGCAATGTTGGATCCACTATGCACTCATGCAATGTAACTTTCATGTCATTATGTGGTATATAAAATCTCTGTCAAATAGGTCACTAAGCGCTACCCTGATCCATCCAAGATCGCTAGTATATTCAATCAGTGAGCCTAGGATAGGCACGCAGAAGTATCTACCATAAGTCCTCCAAAGTCACTCTCATCTCTCCAATAGGGAGCCTGAAAGCATTAGCTCTCATTATGCCACCACTCAGCCAATGCAATTAATAGATCATGATCAAAATTAACGGAAGGCATCTTGGATACGGGTCCTAGGCCCATCACTTTTAAGAGTATCACAACTTCACGCCGGTCTCATCTGCACATGCTCCCCTCTAGCTATACTATGCGATGAATATCACTCACACATCTGAATCACTGGGAAAACATCTTCTGTAAAATCATTCAATTTGTTAGCTACTAACATTTCTTTTAAATTCTACTTATCATTTTTAGGGTTAACCCTAAAATCCTAATTTTCTTTTAAATGCCATAATTTTTGGTAATTTTTCTATATGTTCTCCATCTTCTCAGTGTACCTCCATGCCCTTTGGGGCATGTGAAAATCCTACGGCATGTGTGCTACTTCTACTTATGGGCAAATGCGTCACTTCCGCTTCATGGGTACTTGTGCCATTGTTCAGGTACCTGCATGTGTGTGCATGTGTGTGTACCCTTTTGTGTGTGGTGCTACTATGTGGCGTGTGCCCATGCGCGTGCACATGTGCTTGTGTGTGTACCTATCACCTTCGATGCATATCCACATGCATGCATGTATATGTGTTTTTGGGTGCTTTCGCATATGCGCATATACTCTCCAAGGGAACATGCACCATCATCAAGGAACCTATGCCACCATTAGCGCACCTACATCCCCGTGCATGCTTGCCAACGTAACTCTAACAATAGTTCCCTAATTCTATGAACATTAATTACAAAAATTAATGAAGAGGTTTAGGTTACTCAGAAATATGCCATCATCTGCGTGTCGCTCGTACCCTTGAATCTGTGTCAACTCATCTAAAATTGTGTCATGTGCTCTCACCATTGTCCTCATTGATGTTAGAGTCTCACAGTAAAAACTCGGCAGCGGTCGGTAACAAATGAATTGGTCACGGTGATTTACCCCCCCAGGTGGGGTATATCAAACCATTTTTCACTAGCCATGGTGCCTCTAGGCTTGTTTTGACCTCCATTTTATCATCTGTTCACCATCAAATAATTATTTTATTTAAATAATTAATTTTCTTTCTTTTTTCACCGTGCTGGGGCATTTTTTCCTGCCTAGTACCACTTTTTTCTCACTAGGGCAATTTTTTTATTGCTCGTAGGAAACTTTTCTTCTTATTCACAATCTCTCAAATTTTTTTAATTTTTTCACAAACTAATTATTTAAGTAATTTTTCCACTATACAGGGACATTATTTATCACCATGTTTCTTCTTTCTTCCCCTTGGGGAATTTTCTTTTACATCTAGGCACTTCATTCTATTTCTTCTATTTTCTTGTATGCATCCACTATCCACTGTGTTTTAAACAACACAAAACCCAATATATGTGTGTGTGTATATATATATATATATATATATATATATATATATCACTTCAAAATCCAAACATAAGGCAAAGTTCTCCATAGAATCCTAAAAAAGTTAAAAACCTACAAAAATAGGTAACCTACTTATTACGGCTGAAACTTGTGTCTTGTGCATGGTATTTTTTCTATTTTGTATTAGTTTATTTCATATCTTCACCAATCAACGCAAGTTGCAAATCACCAGGATTCACAACCATTCACAAAGCTAGTTTCTTGCTTCATCTGTACTCTGGAGCACGTCTTGTTGTCCTGGTACTATTTCATTGTGCACAAAGGTTTCTACTTAGATCTAATTTCCATTAACATTTCACCTTGTATGTATCCTTTCTCAAGGCATCATTTTTAACCCTTTTCATCAATCACAAACATGTGGACCTCTTCAGCTTGATAACAAAACATTTGCAAAACTATCTTGACTATTGTTTGGTTGGATATGTGTGTTCGTACTTGTTATTCCCTATTAAATGAGTTTGTTTCCTTCTCATATTGCGTTGCATTTTGTATGTTGTATGGAGTTGGTGTTTTTCAACAATAGACAATTGTTCATAGTATGAATTTTCATGTCATTCTACTTTAGTTGTCGTATGCTTATATTTTTCATAAGGACCAATGATGGTAGATCTTTATGGCAATATGATGATACTGAAGTTCTTCCAATGTAAAGGGCTAGAGGATAGTTCTCCTCTCCACTTCTCCATATTTCTTCTACATAACTTTCCTATCACTCCTACTCCCTCTCCATTTATCACCTTTTTCGATTTTCGATCTTCTTCCTTCATCACCCCATCGACACTTGAGGGGGCATCTCTCACTTCTACTAATTTTTCTTCTACCCCTTCAAAATTTTATCCATCTAATATCTTTGATGTGGCATCACTTACACCACCCCAAAGAGGGTAAAATGTAGACACCTATAATTACACCTAAGCAATTTAAATACTTAAATTGTCTTAATTATCTCCATTCCTACAAATTAGCGACATATCATCAATAATGCTCATCTTCTCTCCTATCATCATTAATTAATTAAAATACGCTAATTAATTAAGTTGCCTATCCAATGAACACCCTAATTAACAACCTTCCATTAATAAATCCTTCCTTCTATCTACAGTAATTAATTAACATTAATTAATTATCTTCCCCTTTCATTAAACCAATAAATCAATATTTAATTGATTTAATCCTCTTATTATAGTCTAAATCATGCTAATATTCCTCTAAAAAAGCTTTTATAAGATTCCACCTCTCTTAATTAATCATCTTGATTAATTAATAAACCCCCTTTATCCACAAGAGTCATTAAATGACAAGCTAAACTCTCCTAAATTTAACTCAACCCTTTCTAAACCCTCCTTATCCATAACTAACTCAACATCTCTATTGTCCCACATATAAAGGGATATAGAGATTTCTCTATCCATTGGACTATATAAACAGCCCCCATCCTACCTTTACACTGTACACCTAATTCCTTGAGAAGACAAAAAGCAAAGCATATAGCAAATACACTATAAGCCTTTTGTTATTCTTGATAAATTCACCATTTGAAGATCTAATCCTCGTTTCTTGAATTTTCTATCCAAGTGCTTAGATCATATGCGAATAATTAAAGTGGTCTTGTAGCCATGCTTTGATGAACTCCCATTCCTAAGTCCTTGGATATAAAAACAATCAATTTTATTGCCATGCAATCTACATAGGTCCATTTTCTTTTGTTGGTAATCTAGAGAAATAGAGGTTTTTGAATACTTTAGCATGTTAGTTTTCTCTTAGTTCAAAGATAATACATTAAGCTTAGTATTGATCTTGTTTGTGTCTCATATTGATAGTGCTTAGATTTTGAATTCGCTTTATTGTAGAACTATTTAGGTGGTAGTTCACATTCATCTAAATTAGATTAAGCAAAAATACATGCACATAATCACACCAATCAATGTTGTGTTTTTATTCAACTGTTGCAACCTTTTCTCCCAATAGGTCAAGAAATGATTTATTAGCTTTAAATGGATGATGTTTATATTCTAATTCCTTTTCCTCTATCATCATCCCTATGATATCCTCTAAATTGATTTTGATTTGAATGTTTATTATGAGGGCCCGAAGATAATCCTTTCTCATCTCTTTCCAACTTTATAGGATATTTTTTTAACTTCTCCCACCAATTTCTTAACCACTTCTTCCAAATAATTAGATTTACATATTTGTGGTTTCTTAGGATTTACAAGTTTTACCCCTTCCCTTTTTAGATGTTTACCTGTATCCTTGATACTATTCTCGATTTGGATTTCCATACCAAATGCTTATCTATTAAGTATTAAGTTTCCTTCTTAACAAATGCATCTAAGTATTTGATCAAACAAGATTCATTAGTGAGTCTAAACCTAGTTGGTAGTCTTTTCAAAGTCTTGTTAAACCTTATGTTGAAATAATATACATATTCATTAGGGTTATTATTTATGTTTTCAAATTCAAATAAGAGGAACCTAGGATGATTCCTATCACCATATAGAATCCTAAAGGAATTCTTCATTTAATCACAGGAATCAAGTAAACAATGAGGAAATGCATTGAACCATTCTCTTGCATCTTATTTTAGAGTGTGCATAAACAAATTCAAACAAATATCCTCATATTATATTTCATAATCATCCATAATGTTTCTAAATATATTAATATGTTTATCACCACTAATTATATTATTCCATTTAAATTTATGTTACTTATTCCTAATCTCATTAGGTGCCTCATTTAGATATCCAAAAAATGCCCTCAAAATTGATAGGCCTAAAGGCATTAAACATTTAAAATAGCATGAAGAGGATGATCCATATAATTATGAACTAGTTTTTTAGGAGGTTGATCAACTAGGTTTCAAACAGGTTCTCTATGAACCAAGGGATTAAGGTCAGTGTTATGAGGATTTCTCATAGGAATAACTTCAAAACCAAAGGTTCTATCCTTACTTGTGAATAAATGGGTAGGACTAGGACAAATTCTACAAAGTTTAGGCACAAAACACTTTTAAAACAAGGAATGAAGATGGTATTTTGGGATAATTGGTTCAAAGTTGTTAGAAGAACTAGAATAATCCTCAATTAAAGGTGAATCAACAGAATTAGGAGACTAAATTCCCTTACCTCTTGAAATTTTACCTATTATTGGTTTATAAAATTTAATCCTTATTATAAGGAAAAAATTCAACTCAGGAAGGAGTTTCTTAGCAGTGTATGATCATAATGATGATTTAATTCCTTCAAACATTTTAAATGAGGAATACCAATAATATAGAGTAAACAATATAGTACTGGTCTTTCCTAGAACTTATAATGGATTCACCACTAAATATTCCACGCTAGTGATTAATAGAATATATAATTTGTAAATGCCTAAATATAATGCAATGTATAAGTAAATTAATATGAAAATAAGTACATAATTAGACCCAATAAAATTAAGCTAGAAAGTACAAAACCCTAGTTGCAAAGAGTGGATAGGAAGACTTAGTTGATTCACAATCAAATCTATATTGTGTCGTAGTTATGAACTAATGAATAGATAGGGATAAGTTTCAAACAGAGCCTCAAAACAATTTGTGACTGGAAGATCTACCTAGACTGGGGCATCTGGAATGGGTCAAGGGTTCCTGCGGGTGCAACACACCTACTCTAGGCACGTGTGACTTCTCAAAACCTTGAGAAAACTCCTTCGTAGGGTTGCGAGATGTTCATTTTACTTTAATTATTTTCAATATTAGTATGTCACATAATGATCTTCGATGTCGCTAATAACCTGCAATAAATAAATAACTTGCAAAACTCTCAAGAGTGCATCAAATCCGTAAAAAGAAAAGAATGCAAATGAGGGGTTAGATTTTCCTCAGGTATCAAATGAGTGATTTTATGATTGAGCACTGCACTAAATTTAAAACCCAATATAGTTATAGGTGTGTGTGTGTGTGGAATTGTGCCTTAGGTGGATCTTGTGCGTGTCTTACTTGATAGTGAGAAATAATTAGATGTAGAATATGTAAGTAGATGTGTACATGGAATAGAATGAAATTCACCTATTATGAATTTTATATAAAACAATATATTCCCTTTCCGTTAGATGGATGCTATAATTGATTCTTGAATTCTCTATAATATCCTTTTGATGCAACCTTAGGTGGTGATAGTTAATGCTTAGTGTTTGTTCCTTTATTATGGTCACATAAATTTATATTTATATGATTCCCTTTCTTGAATTTATAATTGATGCATGGGCATCAGTGAAAGACCACAAAACTTTAATTTTTCTTTGTGTGAAATCAAAATGAATGTGTTCGGAGGTTAGAGAGGGAGTCTCAAAATTGAATTTTCAAATTCTTATCTTTCCCTCCATTTTTGGTGTGCAAGTGTCTTAAGGATATAAGTAAGGGATTGTGGCTTAATAAGGTGTGCAATGTTTTTTATAGGTTTAAGGTGTGTGTGTGGTGTCATAGGTTAGTAGATGGTAAAAGAGTCCTAACATGTGTACAAATGTTGTAAAATTTTTTATTTTGGCTAATGAGGGTATAATGAGTCATCATGAATCCTCGGGGGAAGTTACATTTCAATAGGAGTTACTACAAGAGAGGATATTGAGTATGATTAAAGGTAGGAGTCAGTGAGAACCTTATTCCTCATAGAGGAGGAACTAAGAAGGTATATGAAGAAGGTATTTTCAATGTAAAGACTTTATATTATGAATAAACCCTTTATTGCATTGTATTTGCTGATTTTTTTGTACATTTTTGAGCCTTCTTTGAAGACATGGTTAGGATTTTGTGTTTATTTTGATGGATATATATATATATATACACACTTTTTAACTTTTTATAATCATTTTTATGAGAGTTGAGGTGTGAGTACTCTATTTTCCACATGTAGGTTCATATTGATACTATGTATGTATTATCAGTGTATGAGTTTGGAATTGTATTAAGGATAATAATCCTTTTTAATGTGATATTAAATTTTTAGAAGTGTATGAGTGAAGTTTATTTGGTCACTCAATAGAGGTAAGGGTATGAATATGAATGGATACCATGTTGTGAGAATTACTTTAAAAACTATGATAAGGTTTCATGAGTTCCAGGGGTTGGGAATACGTGGTCTTACCATTTTGTATTGAAATGTGCTCTTTAGTATTTTGACACCTTTATGTTGAAAATGATATTGTTGAGTTACTCAAAAGTGAAAAGTGGTGATCTTATTCCTTGATCAATGCATGTTGAGACACTTAAAGACCTGTATTGAGATAGTGAAGTGGTAAAATAGACTGTGTTTTCTCTCTGTAAGGTAAGTATGTGGTGAGAAAAGGCATGTTGGATGCATAGGTGGATCTAAGAGGTAACAGTGAGACATTATTTCGTTTGAGACCCAATTCATTCAATTTTTGGTCTAAGAAATCAAGACACCTTGCTTCTATCATGTAAATAGTAATACATGAATGTGTTTCTAGACTTTATGTTCATGTTTAGGTGTTACTGTTAACTTAGGAATGATGAAAACCTTTATACACCCCTATAAGTTAATTTGTAAGCTTTGATACTAAGAATATTTACTTCTACAAGGAAAATAACCTTCTTGGTTTGTACAATATGTTACAGCTAGGGTTAGAATCAATTGTGAGGATGTCTATTTAGATATTTACAAGGATATTTAGTGTTTCAATGGTGAATAATCAAGTTATATTTGACACTTTATTGTTTCAGTGGAGGAGACACAGTCCATGCCTAATCCAAGATCCCCATTAACAAAGGAAGTGATATTTAAGAGTGGACTCAAGGTTTGATATTTCATACATAGGAAGAACATAAAATTGGTGTTTAAAATTATTCCCCTTACATATTGAAACCCCAATCCTAGAAATATAAACCTAGAAGTTGATAGGAAAGAAAAACAAAATTTAAGTTTTAAGAGGAAGATGAATGAAAGGAGTGATGGAATTTTGCATGCACCTCATTAAGGCTAAAGGGAATTTGAATGTTATTTCCTTCTGTTGTGGGTCTTTATAGTTTCTTTCAGCCATACAAGTTTCAAACCCCTTGATTCTTGAAAATATCTTTAAGTCAGATTGGAGGCAAGATTGAGGAGAGTGTTAAATTACTTGATTCCAAACTATCTAATGAATGATATTATGTCGAGATGAATATTGAGGAAGGGTAAAGAGATGAGAGAGAGTCTTCAAGAGGTAAGGTCAATATTTGACTAATGAAGATAAAATCTGGAGAAGCTAGTGAGGGTATTTAGAGGCAAGTTAGGGTAAATGTAATTTCTCCCAAGAAGGCGACTATTGTACAAGGTGAATTGGTATATAATAAAGGTAAAGGAAATAGGATATAGTGTTAGAGGAGTAACATTTTACTTGAAATATTAGTTTCCTGCAATTTGAGCTTAACTAGGCTATAAAATAAGACCTTTAGAACAATGAGCTAGATTGTATGAAAGATATGGAATGTTGATAAGTTGATTAATACATGGAAATGTGATGGAGATTTTCATCAGTAATTAACCCCGATTTTTTTTACTACAAAAAAAATAAGATGCCAATTGGCTAGAAAGGATCCAAAACATGTGATTAAATTACAAAGAGGTCAGGGGCACCCAAAGGAGACAAGGGTGCATGGCGCTAGCATCCTAGCTAGGTGATGGTGTCCATACTCAAAGAAACTGAAGGGTCGAAGGTCATACTAGGAAAGAAGTTGTGTAAGAGAAAAAGTGGCAACAAAAATCAAGCAAAGATGGCCAAAGACATGGGTTAATTAGTACTTTTCGTACTTATGAATCATATGAATTTTAGTATGTGATTAGTACTAAATAGATACCCAAAGTGCATGATTTTGTGTCAACATTTTCCCCCACTTTATATTGTTGAGAACATCCTCCATAAAATAAATTAGATAAGATATGCATACCTGATAACCATGTAGATGGATGGAGAAAATCATGCCGAGGGACAAGAAAAAATGTGGAGTGATAAAAATGCGATGCATGGATGATAAATAGGAGGAAGTGAAAAAAGTGATGATTCTGAACCTAGGGAAAGAGCGTATATGTCGATTCTGTGTTGTACATGCTATTTTTGATGATGTGTTGTTATTGATGTGACTATCACTTCCCATAAGGAAGGACCTGCAAAAGAGAAGAATGAAAAGGTAGTCAACTACGTGTGCATATGATCAAAATATGTAAAAAGTATGTAAAATGTGAAAATGTGAAAAAGGAACTTGTGAAATGATTTTTTATGAGAAAAAGAGTGTAGAAAGGATCCTAAAGATGATGTAGAAGATTTTTTTTTTCAAGAGATCTCACGCCAATTGCACTGACTACGAGTTTTTTGGGCAATCTAATGCCAAGAATAGAAGAAGTGTAGGGAGAAAAGTCTAGTGTCATCTGTTTCACCTAATTTTTGAATTGATATATACAAAATAGGAAATAGGTTAGGAGGAATACTTGTGATTTGTAGGTTGAAGGTTGAATGCGCATGTTACTAAATTTTTGATCCAACCTAATCGTGAAGATCTTCCCTTTGGATAGGAGGAATGACCTATATAAGAAAAATAACAACACCACAAAATAATATTAAATAGCAAGAGTTAGAGGACTACCTAGCAAGGATAGATCTGGGAATCATGATTCTTCCTTGAATGGTTTTCAATCCTCTATTTAATACAATTCAATGTGAATAAGAAATTGAAATAAATAGGTCATATTGCAATGTAATGATTTGGGTTTCTCATACACACAATACACTAGATTTTATGATAGATATTAAAATAACACTAAATCTAATTAGAACCAGGTTTTTTTTAGGTCAGACAGGTATGTCAAAGGTACAGTAAGGGTCTGGGGGTAATTGGTAGAAGTCTAGGTTGATTTTGGGTGAGTGTGAAGCTTTCTGGTATGAGAACGTGAAATGACACAAAGAACGATATCGGTCTGGTGACTGAAGCTGGTATAGGGACTAAACTAATGATGATCAGGGAACTAATGTTAGTAGGGTAAATAGGTAGTAAATTATTAAAAATGGGTTTTAGAGATTTATGTGATTGAATAGAGAGTGAGGGTAGTGTGGTTTGGGTCGTAATATGGATGAGAAGACTTGGGGATACTAAGAAGGAGGTTTAGAATGGTGAAAAGGGTTGGGGTGATTGAATAGTGGGTTGGTAGGAAGAAGGTGATATATGGGTAATAGAAGAAATAAAATATTGAATGAATTAAGAGATCTACAGTGGGATAAGCACGAATGATTAGAGTCATAGTACTTACTTGGTGTCTTGCATATCTTTTGAGTGGAAGTGGTTGGTGGTTGATTAGAGAAGAGGTGCTTGAGTCCAATGCCATGGAAGTACAACCTATGTGCTCTTGTGAGTATTCCAATGCTCTAGAAGGAGATCCGTATGCTTGTCTTGCACTGTGGTTGAGTATTTTGGGTCGTCTAGATGCTGAGAGGCTTTAGATTCACACTTGAATGCAATAAGACTCCAATAACTAAATGACCAACCTAGGTTAAAGTTTCCAAAGTTGTATATAAAGTAACTGATGGTGGTTAGGTGACCGATGTCGGTTGAGGAATAACTAATGTTGGTTAAGGTAGATAAGTCTAGGTTTGCCAAAAATAACATGATCTTTACTATCTTTGGCGTGATTTATATTTTTAATCCGGGTCTTGTTATCAAAATTTTCACACATGACAAGATTAGACAACGGGGTCCTTGCACATTCAAAATGAAATAATAGTCCTAGGAACCCACCTCCGATTATTATTGAGATACAATAATTAAAAATAATTCCTAAATTACATATGAAGAGATCACCTAGCATCGAAAGGCACCCAGTTGATCTCAACTCAGTGAAGAGTTCAGGGTCGAGTTGATAGAGAACCCAGTGTTAAATTGATAGTCATCTCAAAAATCATCTTGGTAGAGCCTCTCAGTTGTAAGAGCTCGATGAGATCTTGTTAATGTAAAATATAGCTAGTTAAAAATTGACGAATGAAGGGAACTCTATAAGGATCTCGGTAGAGATCGATGTAAAAAGATATGAAGGTCGAGTTAGGTAAAGCTAAGTTAACATGAGGCCATGTCTAATCCATTAGACAGTGCTCGACCAACCACTTGGGAGAATTATCTTGTTTGACCAAGATGATATGAGATTATGCAGATATGACAATGAGGTCATCTGGTAGTGTTTGAATGAAAAAATGTTTGCAACCAAGCAACCAAATACATCTCAATAAAAATCTCGTAGCACTCTGTGGAGAGGGTTGCTTGAAGAAGGCACTACACATTCTTCTTACAACACACGATCCGTCTGTAAATTCTTCAACATATCTTCATCTACTATAGGCTTGGATTGCTAAGAAATCCCTTGCAGAGGGAAAGAAAATCCACTCTCACATCAATGGTAGGGACACACGCTTGGAAGACGCACACTACTACCAAATAAACTTATCTACATGTATGAAAAGTGTGGAAGTTTGACCGCAAAGTCTTTGATGGCATGACATAACCAAATCTCTTCTCATGGAATATGATAAATGCAACTTACAAAAGGTATGGACATCCTATACAGGCATTCAAACTATTTCACGAAATGCCAAGAACACCTGACCACCCCAATCACCTAAACATTCTTGTATAGCTTAGCCAATGAAAAAAAATCATGGTGACCTCACGCGCTGGTGGGAATTGTGGAGATAAGGAAATTACTTACCAAGTTTGCATGGTGAAGTTGAGGTCAGGCCCCGTGGATTAATGTGGCCGAGCCATTACATGGGGATTTAGAGCTAGTATGCTGAGTTCCAGACATTGGAGATGGCAAGCCAAGTTGTTAACTCCGTATAGGGGAGAGTCAAGCAAGCATGGTCAATTACAATATTGGGATGGAAAACCAACATGAAACTTTTGCCCGGGCCGTGTAAACAGGAGGATCAGAGTACGTAGGTGAATTTGGAGGAGGAAGTTGATGATCGAGGTATGGCAAGTGAATCACCATATAAACAGGTTAATAGGGAATGACACCAAGTTGGAAGAATGAGTCAAATGCCGAGTGGAGCAGCGCATGGACCTTGAATGCATCGCAAAGTGAGGAACACCAAAAATTGAAAGGATACGGTAAAATGAATAACAAATGTTCATCAAATGGGAATCAAGACTGAGTTGAGGTCTGAGTCGGCATTAACCAATGCATGGAGAATGTGTTTGTAGATCCCAAAGGATTTGGAATTGGCCCAGATGGAAGGGATAGGTGACAAGCTCCCACGCACCAGGTAGTAGGCATGTTTCAGTATAGTAGAAGCCTTTTTTATTGCTTCCAACAAGCACGTTGTCCAACTATGTTGTTATCTATTTAGTATCGAATGCATCCTCAAATTCGGGATTTTCCTTCAAGATATTTTTATCAAAATTGATTAAGTGATAGTGAGAGTGTCACCAGGAGACCTAATGAAATTTATTACAAAGATTATCTATTGAGACCTTATTTGTTTTACGATGTAACTCATGGAAGTGAATCTCATAGAGGTGGATCTATTTGATATTAGAATATTCATGAAGCACAATTTGCTTTGCAATTATATGAGCATTTTCAATGATTCACTAAGTTGGCAAGCATAAAGGTTTCTGTTGGAATTATCACACCTTACAAGCTATAGCTGAAATGTTTACTCCGAGAGTTTAGTGTTGTCCTCAAAACTGATGAAGGAAAAGGTTTATATATCAATATGGTAGATGCCTTTCAGGGCCAGGAGCATGATGTAATCATTATGTATTGTGTCCAAGCTTCAAATCATGGGGTTAGCTTTGAAGCTGATGTTTACCACATGAATGTGGCACTGACACGAGCTCACAAAGTGCTTTGGGTTATGGGCAATGCAGCTGCATTGAAGAAATCTAGTGACTGAGTTCAGTCAAGGGCAGATCTGCTCGATGCATAGAGCTTGGTAAAACTCATGAGAAGCTCACCAATTCAAAGGAAATAGAGCCTAGTAAGAATAAACAAGGATCGGTGGGAGTTATTCAACAATGAAAACACTTAGGGCTCATAGAGACGAGTCGCAAGCTTCATATGAGGGGAGGGACCATGACGAAAAATCATGGTGTAGAGAGGAAATGAGCTCAGACATCGATAGAATGAAAAAGTGGGGTTCAAAATGAGTATCCCAGTCTATTAATAAAGATGATTCTAGAGTTTCAATGTGAAATTCAATACATTCGAGTTCATGTTCGATCTGTAAGACATGAGCGAATGCGAACCAAATCACATGGAGCGGTTCGGTCAATTAGGTGATAAGTAAAAGTCGGCTGGGCTATGATGGAAATAGCTCGGCACTGAAAGAGTTTCATATGGAATTCACTAAGTCAAAAATCTTGTGACAATAAGGAGCTCATCAGTAAAAGGATTTGAGGGCTCATCAGGACATGTTTGTTTTAGTTCACCTCACATGGAGTGTAGAGGAACATATGAGATGTTCTGTAGTAACACCAAAATGATGAGGCTTAGGAGAAGTTGGCAGTCATAGAAAGTCGAATGGAGGTAGGCTTAGCTTGCTTTAAGAGTTTAGTAGGCATATAGCCTAGTCTGAATCAAGAAGAATCATTGCAAAGCCAATTGAAAAAGTCTACAAGTGAGGTTGAAGAATTTATAGAAAATGGTTTACATGGATACATCCCAGAAAATGGTAAAGGCTCGAGAATAAAAATGCTAGTTGAGAAAACAAACGTGTAAGGATGACACAAAGAATGAAGGCAGTGGAGCTTGGTACTCAGCGTAGGGTGAGGTATCCATAGCGAGCAAGAGGTTCAAATTGGAATGGCTCAAGGAACTGATCTAGGTGTCAAGCACCTCAGAGGAAAGAATTCACTGCATAAGCCATCTGCATAAGCCCAGGACATGGTTCACGTAAAAAATGAGTTTGGGAGAAAGCTCGCATGAAGGATTTAGATAACTGAGTTGAGCCATTCACCATTCACCGAGTGAATCAGTCGAGGAACATTTGGATGGGAACCAAGTTGAGTGAATAGCTAGAGCATGCAACTACTCAGTAATTCATTCTGATTAACTTTGTTTATTTCATCAAGCCTTAATGCCAAACTCAAAATTTAAGGAGAGCTTGACAAGCTAAAATCATGCTAAGTCACTGGTCGATAGAGATGCAAGTTCAGTTGTCAGGGAAGTAAGTGACTTAGGATGAGCTGGGTTGCAGTCCAAGTGACCCGATGATAAGCATTAGGAGAGGTGAGAAGAGCTCGATGCAGATTGGGAGCTCGGTGAGTTTGGTATGTTGCTCAGAACTCGTCGAGTTGGGCTATGTGCAGACTCTATCCACATGGACCCCCCTCCTCTTCAAGTCAAATGGGTCAACGGGGGGTCCCGACATTACTAATTTAATTTTTTTATTTAAATATTTTAATAATAATATTAATTATTATTATTTAAATATTCTTGTAATTAATTGAGAAGACTAGGTCATTAGGCAATTAATGAACCATGATGGAACCTTCTCGGGTGGTTCAACTAACTGTAATAAATACATCATGGGCCTTCAATCTAGGAATGTAATTATGACCTTTCCTCTTCTTTCTCACATATTATTCTATAAATGTAAGTTGGAAGCTCATTTCAAAGGGTTCCAATAGGTCAGAAAAGTTGGATAGTTAGATATCTTAGGCGAGTGTCTACTTTTCAAGAGTCCTCTCTCTTCTGTCAGTAGCTTTGTCATGCCTAAAAAAATTATAGATGTACTAGGCATACAATATGCGCCATTTGCAAGAGGGGTTGTTCAACTAGATGGCATAGCTATTAAGACTGTTGGGGTTATCAAAGGACTTCAACTTACCATCCATGCATGCCCAAGTTTTTCATTCACCCAAGACATATCAGTCATTGATCTCCCTCCCCTCTTTGCCATTTTCCTATCACGAGATTTCACCGCCAAGATGGGTGGTTACCTATTGGCCGATTGGTTGCATATGATTCTCAGGACCCGATACAGAACTAAAGTAACTATAAGGGTAGAACCAATCTTCCATAATCATGTAGAACCCTACACTACTAGTCCCATAAATGGAAATTACACCATCAACGATCTAGAAGAGGAAGATGCCGATCATGAACCAACCACCCTTGTTGAAGAAGTCCTTGATACTTTGCTAGATGAAGTAAGTAGAGATCATTAGTACGATCCAGAAGCTAGTTTTCTGGTCTTGGAAGAAATAGGATTAGGTACTTACTGTATCCATGAAGAAGATATGATCATACCACAACTTGTCAAAACAAGTGATTCTAAAGGACTGTGGTAATTGTTCTTCGATGGCTCAAGAAGTAAGAATGGATCTAGTGCAGGTGTTATGTTAATTTCTCTAGAGGGAGATAAGTACTTCTCATCTTTCTGGTTGCAATTCAGTTGCACTAACAATGTTGCTGAATATGAGGCTCTTGTGCAAGGAATTCAGCTAGCCCAAAGGAAGGGAATCAAGGCCCTGACTATTTTTGGAGACAATGAGTTAGTTGTTCATCAAGTTTTGGCATGTAGTGCATCCAAAAGTGATATTTTAAGATCATATAAGAATCGAGTCTGGGAACTGATTGAATATTTCGAAGCTTTTGGAATCTATGCAGTTCCTAGAGATCAAAATCAAGATGCGGATAGGATTGCTACAATTGGTTCACAATACAACATACCAGTTGATATCATGAAAGAAGGGCAGAAATTTGTTAAAATGGTGGTTCAACTAGTAGTCCCTGATAATGTGAGTAGTTGGCAAGTGTTTGATAGTGACAAACAAATTGTCCTCTTCCTACAAGAAGAGGTGGAGTTTTCTGCAAAGAATCAAGATAAGTTGCAGGAGTCATATGGTGAGTAAATTATCCAATTGAAAATCAACAAGTTACCAAAAGGTTTAGTCACTTTAGAATCCATTTTAAATTCAGATGACCAAGCCAAAAGACAAAGCCCTAACATGATGGTCAAGGAAGAATATTTTGAGGAAGTTGAAGTATCAAATGCAAAGTTTCTTAAGATCGGAAAAGTGTGTACCTCTGAAGAGAAAGAAGATTTCATCAAAATTTTTCAAGAGTATCATGACATCTTTACATAGAGCTATAAAGATCTGCATGGTTTTGATCCAGGTCTAGCACAACATACCATCGAACTGGATCCTAATGCTAGGCCATTTCATCAGAAAAAAAGACCAATTAATCCCAAAATTGAACCACTAATGAGAAAGGAGCTAACCAAGATCATCAAGGCCTGTATAATTTTTCCCATCAAGCATTCCTCATGGGTAGCCAACTTGGTGCCCATGAGGAAGAAGAACAGAGAGATCTGGTTATGCGTAGATTTTAGGGATTTGAATCGTGCGTCATTAAAAGACCATTATCCTCTTCCATCGATGGAGTAGATCCTTCAAATAGTAGCAGGAGTTCAAAGATTTTCTTTACTTGATGGATATTCAGGTTACAATAAAATCATAGTCCAAGAATCTAACCAATTCAAAATGGATTTCAGTACCAAGTGGGGCATGTATGCCTTCAATAAAATGCCATTCGGATTGTCCAATGCCAGGGCTACTTTCCAAAGAGCCATGGACATGGAATTTAAGAGACTAATCAACAATATTATTTTGGTTTACCTTGATGATATAACCATATACTCTAAGCATGTAGAAGATCACATCACACATCTAAGGAAAGTTTTCTAAAGGTTTAGGGAATTTGGGGTTTCACTTAACCCCAAGAAATGTATTTTCACACTGCACGAGGTAAAATTGTTGGGGCATGTTGTTTTACCCAAGGATTATCAATCGATCTAGCTAGGGTTCATTTGATTATGTCCTTATCTCTCCTAAGTCACAGGAAGGGCCTCGAGAGTTTTCTGGGAACCATAAATTTCGTGCGGAGATTCATCCCTCAATTCGCAACATTGGCTAAACCACTGACAGCCATGCTAAAGAAAAACATGCCATTCTCATGGATAAAGGAAGGATGAGAAAGCTTCAAATCCATCAAAACAACCATTTCTCAAGCTCCCACGCTGGTGAACCTCAAGTTTGACAAATATTTTATCATTTATGCTTTTTCAGGTCAAGAGAGAATTTTAGGGATCCTCACCCAACAAAACAACAACCTGATGGAGCAACCAATTGCTTTCTTCATTCAATCTCTCAAAGACTATGAGTTCAAATAGTCATTCATTGAAAAGCAAGTCTTTGCGGTTATTCAAGCTTTGAATAAATTCAAGCACATGTTGTCCAACAACAAGATTCATTGAATGGTGTCTCATCTAGGTGTCAAGGAGTTTTTGCTGAACAAAGAAATGAATGAAAAGCATGATAGGTGGATCATGAAGGTAATGGAGTATGATGTGCACATCAAAGTCACTAAACTTGTCAGAGGTAAGGGTTTTTGTCAGCAACTTTCTGTAGACATGGAATCAAAAGGTAATGAGGACGTGACACTCCTAAATACTGATG
This sequence comes from Taxus chinensis, assembly GCA_019776745.2. Lineage (NCBI taxonomy): Eukaryota > Viridiplantae > Streptophyta > Pinopsida > Cupressales > Taxaceae > Taxus > Taxus chinensis. The sequence goes on along the minus strand of CM034146.1, from coordinate 974,992,914 downwards.
AGGATGTTGATCAAGCTGACTGGTTATCCAAAATGAAGAATTTCATCTTCTCAGGAGCATACTTGACAAACATGGATAAAAACCAAAGATGAACTTTCCATCTTCAATCTATCCCATATGTTTTGGTAGATAGCATTCTCTTTCGAAAATATTTGAACGATGTTCTCCTTCGGTGCGTAGGATCGGAACAGGTAAGTAAGATACTAGAAGAGTTTCATAATAGCCTATTTGGAGGACATTATTCCACATGAACAACAGTTACCAAGATCATGTGAGTCACATACTATTGGCCAGATTTATTCAAGGATGCCCATCTCTGGGTAAGAAAATGTAAGGAATGTTCCTTTTTCATAGGTAAGTAGAAGTTGGTAGCTCTTCCGTTGCATCCAATTCAAGTGGATCAACCGTTTGTTTAATGGGGATTGGAATTCATCGGAATGATTAATCCTCCATCCAGTGATGGACATAAATGGGTCCTTACTGCAACAGACTATTTTACTCGATGGACAGAGGCAGTAGCATTAAGAGAGCAATGAAAAGGTAGTTCTAGATTTTTTGGAGGGTATAATGACGAGGTTCGGTGTTCCATTTACAGTCATTTCAGACAACGTGCTGGATTTTGTTGGTATGAAATTGAGTGAATGGGCTATTAAAAATGGGGTATACCTCAAAAATTCATCTAATTACTATCCGCAAGGAAACGGATTGGTTGAGTCTAGCAACAAAAACCTCATAAGGATTATTAAGTGCACAACGGAGACTAACAAGAGGACTTGGCATACATAGCTTAAGACCACCTTATGGGTAGATCGGATCACACCTAAAAGGGCCATCAGAAATTCTCCTTTCATTCTTGTATATGAAAGAGAGGAAAAACTCTCGCTCTCATTGGAGTTACCTTCTTTGGAGTTAGCTCATCAACTTGAAGTTATAGAGAGTGATCCTCTAATAGTAAGGTTTGTTGAACTCATGGAGTTAGAGGAAGTACGAGACAAGGCTATGAAAACTTTGGAGCAGCATCAAGCTCAAGTTAAGAAATATTTTGACAAGAAGGTGTTTGAAAGGTGTTTTCAAGAGGGAGATTTAGTTCTCAAATGGGATGAAGACATGGCCAAGCCAGGCAGGCATGCCAAGTTTGACGCTCTCTGGAGTGGGCCATACATCATCATAAGTTGCAAAGAGGCAAATTTATTTCATCTATCTAGGCTCAATGGAGAAGAACTACCCATTCATGTGAATGGGATACATCTCAAAGATTTTTTTTGAGAAGCGTTCCACCCCTTGTACAGTTAAATTAGGTGTTTTCCTCCAAGTGCTTATGCACATTGTTGTGTGTTGTTTTTTTTGCTTTCCTTGTTGCTGTGTTTTGTGTTGTTCTGCACATTGTTTCATCATTGGAAGGTGTTAAGGAGAAGAAAGGTTCAAAGATTCCATAAGAGTTTCAAAATCTGCTTCATTCAAAAAAAATTAGTATTCCATAGATGTCAAGCATTCAACAGTTTTAGTATAATTCATGCTTAGCATTCCAGGGAGGTCCAGGATATCGGCAATGCTCAAGGAGATTCTGGGATGTGTCAAAGAAAATCATACTACTTTCAGTATTCCAACACAGATTCCATGCCCAATGGATGACTTAAGGCTAATGGAATCATGCTTAGTAGGAAATCACCCCTGAGAGGTCACCAAAAATGTTATCCAATTTTGTACACATGGCAAGATTGGACAACGGTGTCAAATCACATTCAAAATGAAATAATAGTCCGAGGAACCCACCTCCGGTTATTATCGAGATATAATAATTAAAAATAATTCCTAAATTGCATATGAAGAGATCACCTAGCATTGAAAGGCACCCAATTGATCTCAAATTAGTGAAGAGTTCGGGGTTGAGTTGATAGAGAACCCAGTGTCAAATTGATTGTCATCTCGGAAATCATCTCGGTAGAGCCTCTCAGTTGTAAGAGCTCGATGAAATCTTGCTAATGTAAAATGTGTCTAGTTGAAAATTGATGAATGAAGGGAACTCTATAAGGATCTCAGTAGAGATCGATGTAAAAATATATGAAGGCCAAGTCAGGGAAAGCTAAGTTAACATGAGGCCAGGTCTAATCCATTAGACAGTGCTTGACCAACCACTTGGGAGAATTATCTTGTTTGACCGAGATGATATGAGATTATGTAGATATGATGATGAGGTCATTTGGTAGTGTTTGAATGAAAAAATGTTTGAAACCAAGCAACCAAATACATCTCAATCAAAATCTCGTAGCACTCTGTGGAGAGGGTCGCTTGAAGGAGGCACTACACATTCTTCTTACAACACACAATCCGTCTGTAAATTCTTCAACATATCTTCATCTACTACAGGCTTGCATTGCTAAGAAATCCCTTACAGAGGGAAAGAAAATCCACTCTCACATCAACGGTAGGGACACACATTTGGAAGACACACACTACTACCAAATAAACTTATCTACATGTATTACAAGTTTGGAAGTTGGACAGATGCTCGCAAAGTTATCGACAACATGACTGAACCAGATCTCTTCTCGTGGAATATGATAATTGCAGATTATAAAAGGCATGGACATCCTATATAGGCATTCAAATTGTTTCACGAAATGCCATGAACACCTGACCACCCCGATCACCTAAACATTCTTGTATAGCTTGGCCAATGGAAAAAAATCATGGTGATCCCATGCGCTGGTGGGAATTATGGAGATAAGGAAATTACTTGCCAAGTTTGTGCGGTGAAGCTGAGGTTGGGCCCCGTGGATTAATGTGGCTGAGCTGTTACATGGGGATTTAGAACTAGTATGTAAAGTTTGAGACATTGGAGATGGTAGGCCAAGCTGTTAACTCTGCATAGGGGAGATTCAGGCAAGCATGGTCAATGAGAAATATTGGGATGGAAAAATAACATGAAACTTCCACACGGGCCATGTAAATGGGAGGATCAGAGCACGTTGGAAAATTTGGAGGAGGAAGTTGATGACCGAGGTATGGCGAGTGAATCTCCATATAAACAGGTGAATAAGAAATGATGCCAAGTGGAGCAGTGCATGGACCTTGAATGCATCGCAAAGTGAGGAACACCAAACATTGAAAGGATATCAGTAAAATGAATAACAAGTGTTCATCAAATCAGAATCAAGACCAAGTTGAGGTCTGAGTTGGCATTAACCAGTGCATGGAGAATGTGTTTATAGATCCCAAAGGATTTGGAATTGGCCTAGATGGAAGGGATAGGTGACAAGCTCCCACGCACTAGGCAACAAACATGTTTCAGTATAGTAGAAGCCTTTTTGAGTGCTTCTAATAAGCAGGTTGTCCAACTATGTTGTTATCTTTTCAGTATCAAATGCATCCTCAAATTCGGGATTTTTCTTCAAGATATTTTTATCAAAATAGATTAAGTGATAGTGAGAGTGTTACCAAGAGACCTGATAAAATTTATTACAAAGATTCTCTATTGAGACCTTACTTGTTTTATGATGTAACTCATGGAAGTGAATCTCATAGAGGTGGATCTGTTTCATATTAGAATATTCATGAAGCACAATTTGCTTTGTAATTATATGAGCATTTTCAACGAGTCACTAAGTTGGCAAGCATAAAGGTTTCTATTGGAATTATCACACCTTACAAGCTACAACTAAAATTTTTACACTGAGAGTTTGGTGTTGTCCTCAAAACTGATGAAGGAAAAGGTTTATATATCAATACGGTAGATGTATTTTAGGGCCAGGAGCATGATGTAGTCATTGTGTCTTGTGTCTGAGATTCAAATCATGGGGTTGGATTTGTAGCTGATGTTCACCACTTGAATGTGGCACTAAAACAAGCTCACAGAGTGCTTTGGGTTATGGGCAATGTAGCTGCATTGAAGTAATCTAGTGACTGAGTTCAGTTGAAGCAAACTCATGAGAAGCCCACCTATTCAGAGGAAATGGAGCTTGATACGAATAAACAAGGCTTTGTGGTAGTTATTCAGTGATGAAAATACTCGAGGCTCATAGAGACAAGTCGCAAGCTTCATGCGAGGGGAGGGACCATGACAAAAAGCGTGGTGCAGAGAGGAAATGAGCTCAGACGTTGATAGAATGAAAAAGTGGGGTTCAAAATGAATATTCTAGTCTATTTATAAAGATGTTTCCGGAGTTTCAATGTGGAATTCAATACATTCAAGTTCATGTTTGATGAGTAAGACATGAGATAAGGCGAACCAAATCACATGGAGTGATTTGGTCAATTAGGTGATAAGTACGAGTCGACCAGGCTATGATTGAAATAGCTCGGCACTGAAAGAGTTTCATATGGAATTCGCTGAGTCAAAAATCCTATGACAATAAGGAGCTCATCGGTAAAAGGACTTGAGGGCTCATCAGAACATGTTTTTTTTAGTTCACATCACATGGAGTGTAGAGGAAAAAATGAGATGTTCTGTAGTAACACCAAAATGACGAGGCTTAGGAGAAGTTGGCAGTCATAGCAAGTCGAATGGAGGTAGGCTTAGCTTGCTTTAAGAGTTTAGTAGGTGGATAGCCTAGTTTGAATCAAGAAGAATCATTGCAGAGCCAATTGAAAAAGTGTGCAAGTGAGGTCGAAGAATTTATAGAAAATGGTTTGCATGGATACATCATAGAAAATGGTAAAGGCTTGAGAATAAAAATGCTAGTTGAGCACACAAACATGTAAGGACGACTCTAAGAATGAAGGAAGTGGAGCTCGGTACTCGGCACATGATGAGGTATCCAAAGTGAGAAAGAGGTTCAAATTGGAATGGCTCAAGGAACCGATCTAGGTGTCAAGTGCCTTGGAGGAAAGAATTCACCACATAAGCCATCTGCATAAGCCTGAGACATGGTTCACTTCAAAAATGAGTTCAGGAGAAAGCTCGCACGAAGGATTCAGATAACCAAGTTGAGCCATTCACCATTCACCGAGTGAATCAGTCAGGGAACACTTGGATGGGAACCAAGTTGAGTGAATAGCTTGAGCATGAAACTGCTCAGTATCTCATTCTAATTAACTTTGTTTATTTCATCAAGCATTAATGCCAAACTCAAAATTCAAAGAGAGCTCCACAAGCTAAAATCATGCCGAGTCATTGGTCGATAGAGATGCAAGCTCAGTTGTCAGGGAAATAAGTGACTTAGGATGATCTAGGTTGCAGTTTGAGTGACCCGATGATGAGCATTAGGAGAGGTGAGAAGAGCTTGATGCAGATTGGGAGCTCGCTGAGTTTGGTATGTTGCTCGGAACTCGTCGAGTTGGGCTATGTGCAGACTCTATACACATGGATCCCCCTCCTCTTCAAGTCAAATGGTTCAATGGAGGGTCCTGACATTATTAATTTAATATTTTTATTTAAATATTTTAATAATAATATTTATTATTATTATTTAAATATTCTTTTAATTAATTGAGAAGACTAGGTCATTAGGAAATTAATGACCCGTGATGGAACCTTCTCGGGTGGTTCAACTAATTGTAATAAATACATCATGGGCCTTCAATCTAGGAATGTAATTATGACCTTTGCTCTTCTTTCTCACACATTATTCTATAAATGTAAGTTGGAAGCTCATTTCAAAGGGTTCCAACAGGTCAGACAAGTTGGACAGTTAGATATCTTAGGTGAGTGTATGCTTTTCAAGAGTCCTCTCTCTTTTGCAAGTTGTTCTTGTGTGTTGAGAGAAATTTCAAGCTTTCTCTTCAATACTGTAATGGCAACTATTGCCTCTTTTGAATGTATGATGCATTGTGCATGTTATTGAAGCAATAAAAGTGTGTGTTTTGTGACTAATCTTGGTCCTTTCATCCTTCTATGCTTCTTTGTGCCTTTCTCATACTTGCAGGTACATTGTGCAAGTTTAAGTTTCTATTGTAGGTTCTTGGAGTTCTGTGCTTATCAAGGGGTGGAGTATTCCATGTAGTTGAGTTATGGTGTCTATTAACCCTTCTTGAGTTCATCCTTCTTCACTGGGAAACTGATATATTTCTCAGTCTGATAAAGTTTAAAAAAGGGAACACATGTCTCTTAGTTTTTGGTATCTTATACCCTCTCTAAGTTGCAGTAGGTGAAGTTGACATGTGGTGCACACACCCTCTTCAAATTAACCCTTCCCGAGTCTAGAAACACCCTTTATTTGGTGCATCACCATCCCTAGTATAGTTTCATTTCTATAAATCTCTTTCCCTAAAACCCCATGAAAATGTTAGCATAGGATGAGATAATCATTTTTGTTACACTAGGAGTAGTACAACACTTAGTTTAGGAAGAGGAAGCCGGCCTTCTCTGGAGGTTCACTTCGAGCCCAAGTCCCACAGCTTGAGAGGTGATCCCATGTGTCCCAATCACACCGAACATACTATTCACATCCTGGTCATTCAGAGGGTGCAGTGATTTGGTGTCAACAGGTCTCAAGTGAAAGTTTCCACCAAGATAAGTATGATTTATTCTTGGAAAAGTAGTGGCAGTTAATGTTAGGTTTATATTAAGTCTTTGATCTGAAAACGTGAGTTGTACTTTTTTCACTTTTATAAGTTTCCAATTTTCGTGATTTTCTTAACCAATTTTAAGTATTCTAAACTCCAAAAATTGATTAAATTTTGATTATTATGCATCCATAGAAGTGCGGAAAACTTGTATAGAAAATAAATAATCAGAAAATTGAAACATTCAGATAACAAAAGAGATTGTTTACGGGGTTTGGCAATTCCTACGTCCCCAGGTTAAGATTGAACCGATCCATTAATAATATTGAAATGCAAGTACAATAAATCTTACAAACAACCAATAATGAATCACAACTTGTAAATGAGCTGATCAATGTCCCAAGAACTCTGAAAAATAGCAGAAACTGTCCCAAGAACGATCCGTGGCTCCTACAGTGTTTTCACAATGTGATCTCCCTGCAACTATGTTAGAAAAGCACCTACAAATGGAGATTTAAAAACATTATATGAAAAAAAATAATATGTCTGAGATCAGATATGAATTCTGAACACTTTTCATGTTTACACCAAGTCACAATTCAGACCAGAAGTGCATTGAAATTCATGTTTTCCAACTAGCTGTCTTGTAGATCCCTGTTAAAATATGCATTCAAAGCTTACAAAAATAGGTTAAAACTCAACAAAAAAGATCATATCTTACATCGTTGAAATTGTCTTAGAATTTCCTTCATTTCATCTTTTTACTCCGAATGCCCAATCTGAGTGCAAGGCCTTCAAAAATGGTGTCTTCTGAAACTACCTCCTTATGCTGCTTGCACAGACCTGTACCCCCCCTAGTATAAGTTGAAGCGCCCCATTTTATAGTGCGCCCAAGCCCCTAGGCGAGTTGGTTGGAGGATTGGTCTTGGACAGTGGAGGTTATGGGTTCAAAACCCGGCGACATGTATTAAGGTGGAGTCTATTTTGCATAGTGGTAAGATATCCCACATTGACCGCATGAATGGAGGGATTAATGCTTATTATAGGCCAAACCGCCCGAACCACATGTGATTTCGGTCACACCTATCACCGTTTTGTTTGACCACATAATAGTGGTGAGCTAGCTGTATTTGAATTTGGATTTGTGTTGTTTGAAATGCCCGTGATATGGGCCGAGCTATGTAGTAGGGTTGTTGGCAATATGATAAGGTTTATATGCAATGCGTGGCATTTGGAAATAAGGCGTGGCAAATTAATAAAATAATGCGTGGGAAATGTAATATGACTTGGATATAATTTCGACCCATGTAAATAATTAACACTTTTCGTCTCCCGATAGGAAAATCAAGTGAATTCGACAAGTGGTGGCAAGTATGAATGGAGGGATTAATGCTTATTATAGGCCAAACCGCCCGAACCACATGTGATTTCGGTCACACCTATCACCATTTTGTTTGACCACATAATAGTGGCGAGCTAGCTGTATTTGAATTTGGATTTGTGTTGTTTGAAATGCCCGTGATATGGGCCGAGCTATGTAGTAGGGTTGTTGGCAATATGATAAGGTTTATATGCAATGCGTGGCATTTGGAAATAAGGCGTGGCAAATTAATAAAATAATGCGTGGGAAATGTAATATGACTTGGATATAATTTCGACCCATGTAAATAATTAACACTTTTCGTCTCCCGATAGGAAAATCAAGTGAATTCGATGAGTGGTGGCAAGCATGAATGGAGGGATTAATGCTTATTATAGGCCAAACCGCCCGAACCACATGTGATTTCGGTCACACCTATCACCATTTTGTTTGACCACATAATAGTGGCGAGCTAGCTGTATTTGAATTTGGATTTGTGTTGTTTGAAATGCCCATGATATGGGTTGAGCTATGTAGTAGGGTTGTTGGCAATATGATAAGGTTTATATGCAATGTGTGGCATTTGGAAATAAGGCGTTTCAAATTAATAAAATAATGCGTGGGAAATGTAATATGACTTGGATATAATTTCGACCCATGTAAATAATTAACACTTTTCGTCTCCCGATAGGAAAATCAAGTGAATTCGACGAGTGGTGGCAAGCCACGTGGTGGCTTGTGGACCCACCACGTCAGCGATAATGCCTTAGTCCACACGGCAGCCGGGCTCCCCTCCGTAATAAAAGTTGAGCCTCTTGTTCCCGTGCACCATTTTTATGCTCGTCGAAGACCGGTGATTGAAAACCAAATTTTTTTTTTTTTTTTTTTTCCTTTTCGCCACGTGTCGCAGTGCGATTGGTCCATAATTGACCAGTTGACTAGAGTTGACTTTCTTGTTGAGCCGAACTTTGACCGGACATAACTAGAGCTCTCGATGTCCGTTTGTCGCGTTCTTATAGTCGTTGCAAAGCTCTAGAGATGATCTTCTACATTGACACCATTTAGGGATGTTTTGGGAACTTTAAAAAAATGATCCCTTGATCAGTCTTAGTTGGTTAGGATTGTTATAGAATTAGTCCTAGTTAATTAATAAACTATGAATGGGTATTTGAGTGAGGTGGATGGGTGAAGTAATTAATTAATTTGATTATTGCAATGAAATTAAGTAACATGTGTGAACTATGGACATGAGTGGGTATCGTATGAATTTATTTAATTGGAAAGGGTTAAGGGAATGTGACCCAAATTTTTTGTCTACATCATCCTCCAACCTTTTACCGCTTCCCACAATGTGAATACCACTGCAGATGGTGTGTAAAAATATGATCCATTTCAAACAGTTATGATCCACTGCAAAAGTAGAAAAATATTGTGTAGTGCATGCATGCCAAGTGCTAAGGATTGTGTTCCTTGTAAAATATACTATGTGAAGTGATGAAAATTGTGATAAAGTGAAAAATGTTGTGTAACTACCCCTAGTCATAGGTGTCTAGGAAGGGTCAAGGGCTCCTAGATGCTATTGTCTTATTCTAGGTGCCGGGTGTCTATGTTTTTCTAAGGACCCAAGTCAGATTCTAATCCCTGTCTAAGAATGAAGACTATGTTCTATCGGTAATGTGTTGTGTTGAACTATGAATGTAGATTTTTGTATGGGGTGACTCATTCAAACAAATGATGCCCCCTCATTTGGGGTGCATGCGATGTCATTAAGGAGTATGTGGCCCAAAGGAGGACTTCCCATTTTTTTGAAACTAATGCTCTGCAGGGTTGGAGGAATTGTTCTTGGTAAAAACAAAGGCAGAAACAAACAAAGTGGCTAGACACAAGTGTTAGTGAAAGAAATACAAACATACATATAGAAGATAATATGTAAGCTAAACAAGTAAACAATGTGTAATCTAAAACGTAAGAAGAAAATTCTGACCATAAAAAGTGGGTTTCAAACATGGGACTTCACTTACAATGTCACAATATAATCAATGCCGAGATGGATAAAAAAAGACAACGTGTACAAAGTAAAAAGGGAAAATCCCACAAACAATGGCATACAATGGAATACAAGAGAAAAGAATGTCAAGAAATGTAATAGAAAGCCATGGTGGTAAATAGATCTGTAAAGCAAATACTACACATGAATCACCCATTAGCATGTTAGGGACGTAAAAATTATGTCAAAGCATGTATAATCTGATATAGTAGTTTGCTATGAAAAATGAAATAATAGCACATGTAGTATACCGAAATTGGATGTCCCCAGGAGCATCTACAGGACTGGTAATAGGTATTGTGCCAAAAATCCATGATGTATATAAGTATATGTGTAAAAAATGTGATCACAACTAGAAGGAAAGTGAACATGCAGGTGTGTATAAGAAGATAATGACAAAAAAAATATATGACTAGCATATGTAATAAAGTGTACATGTAAGCATAAGAAAGAAAGTGTAAGTGTGACCAAGATATATAGTATGCTTTGGATGAGATGGAATGAAATGAAGAGTGAATGATAGGATAAGCATTCCACCCAAGTGAGTGTGAATGAGTATACATGTGATAAGGTTCTGTCGGTGTTCATTTTAAACTTTCCCCATTACTTTTAAATGTGCCTCCAATAATTTTCATGCCCTATTTACATAAATGATTTTCATGTAAATTTTTTTAAATAATCATATCAATCCATGTGAAAGTCTCCTCATGTGTCATCCTTTGTTAATACTTGTGCAAATTGAATTATGTTTCTCCATACCCAAAAGTAAGTGACATATTTTGGTTTACTTTGTTATATCGGACCTAATTTGAATGTTTGTAGAATCAATGTAAATATGGAAAGTTCAAACTAATTCCCTATTCTCGATGGAATAATCTAAGGAATACTCACATAAGTATAATGTAAAATATGGACACATCCCTGTTCCCTAAAATAAAACATGTGTAAAGGTATTATTGGAGCAAAGAGATGGGCCTTTATTTTCCTTTGCAATTTACACCCGGGTAGAGTGAAAAGTGAAGTTGTAAGTCCAAAACCTAAAGAAAGATGTGTGACATCTTGATGGTCAAAGTCAACAACAACTGACTGGGTCAGACTTAATGTTCCACATCCCTTTGAAAAATAAGTAAAAGGAAAGCAATATTTGAAGAGGAAGGTTGGGAAGCCAGGAAAAAGGGGAATAAATTCTCACAATCTTTTGGGGTGTGCAATTGGTAAAAACAAACCCGAGGCCCGAATGACTTAGGAACATGAACTAGGAATATAGAATACATGGGAATGGAGAAGGAAGTGCATTTCACATGTTACAATAATGGTGTGCATATCATTGTACAAAAATCTTCTGAATCTCGTTAATAGAAAAAGAGGCAGTTCATTAATGCATAATTTGAATGGGAGCAAAGCCCATTAATGCAGAGGACTCATGTAGGAGAGATACATGGGTCATAGGATGCAAAAATATTGTAATGGTTGAAAAGAAAGAAAAAGATGAAAATTACGAAAACTCCCCATGAATGAAATCTTCGGCATTACTACATGAATCTATTAGCCATTAATAAGGAAACTCATTATAAATTACTCTATTGATGAATCCAAAATTTGATGTTTTGAAAATATTTTTAAGTATCAAAGGATAACCAAAGCAAGAATCAAACCCAAGGATCAAAATTTAGTTGCAATGCCTTCTTAGTCAAGTTCTGAGCAGTAATTTTAGTTTTGGTGAAAAGATAAGTACATCAGTTCCTATATTTTCTATAATATTTGAGAGTTAGTTTAAGAGGTATGGGTTTTTTTTTTGAAAATATGTGTGATATAATTAATCCATAATCTTGAATATCCATGTGGTACCCTCAAAAACAAGTTCCAGCCTTAGTTAACCTCTAGATAGAATTGTAGATTTTGATATTGAATCCTGCGACTTAGAAAATTTTAAGTAGAGGCTACATTCCCCTGAAACAAGTAATGCCATGACCCAAATAGCTAACAGTCATATTGACATCACTGCTAATTTTCCTCCCACTATGCCATGCCCAGAGCTCATATGGGTATGTGCTCAATAATATGATCCTACACTTAGAGAAGTTCATGATGGAAAGAGGCATTTGGTTTTATCTTTCCAGGAGTAGGCATTTGACAGAATCTTGGGTTTTCCTCCCACATACGAGGAGGTGGATATTACTAAGGACTCAATATATGAGGATTGAAACTCACATTCAAATAAATATATAAAAACCCTGAATGACCATTGGTTGAATAGTCCTCGAACTTATGCCCCCAGAATTACGAAGAAGTTGAACAGGGCTAAATTGTTAAGGAAGTCAGAGATGTGATTACACTGTTCATCTTGTTTCGATAATTTTTTACATACAATCAGAGACTGAAATAGATAAGGGTGCAGGAGGTTTACCTTTTTTTGGTTGATGGATAGAATGCGTGCGCAGAGAATTCTGATCTCGGTCGATCGTGTGAACTCCTTTTTGGCTGGGAAGGACTACCCTGTAATAAGAAAACAATACCACAAGAGAGAGTTAAACATACATATGGCAGTGGATTTCCTAGCATATGCTAGATCTAGGAAGTGTGGTACTCCCTAGAGGGCTATCAATCCACTATTTTATAAATTAATATTAAGAAACTGAAACATGTAAATAAAATAAATCTAGTGCTAGCGTTATGATTTGGGTGCCTCAGGTCTCTATCAGCGTCAATTCAATTAAATACTAAAAATATGTAGGAAAAAGGTATTTGGGTTAGGTACTAGGTAGTTTAGGTTGTTTGAAGGTCACAGACAAGGTTTGGTTAGGGTTGGGTAGGGTTCTAGGTTGTTTGGGTGAAGAGGTAGTTTGCTGGTCTGCTTTGTGTTAACAAACACAGAGACTGATACCGATCTGTCTGACCAATGCTGGTTGAGGTTCGACTAATGCTGATTAAGGTTGACCGATATCGATCACTGTAGAAGTGATAGAGGTCTAGGTGGGTGGTGTTTGGGTCTCACTCTCTCTCAGAACATAGGGTTGGGAGGATATGGGTGAGGTTGGGGTGAATGGTAGGTTTAGGTTCAGAGTGTTGGGGTCTTTGAGGGTGGTTTTGGGTGTGTTTAGGAAGAAGTTGGGGAGTTGGAAGATAGCAAGGTGATAGGTGGCGGTCAGGCCTGACCGACTGCGGTTAGGGATAACCAGTGATGGTCACTGGTATTGGGTCAGAGTTTGATAGTAGGGGTTAGGGTGCTCTATGTGACTGGTCAGAGGGTTACTAGGGAGCAAAATGGGGTGAGAAAAAGGGCCTAGGTGAGGATATGGGTGGAACAGGTGAGGTTGAAGGGGTAGGAGAGAAGTTTTACTCTTGGAGGAGGAAAATAGAGAAACAAGAACACAAAAAATGAGTGAAGGATATAGGGAGCCACTTACCCTTAGTCCAATGCGTGCAGAAGATTGAAAAGCTAGTGAAGAAGAGTGGTGGACGTTGGTGAAGGCTAGTAGGTTGGTTGGAGAGCTCTTGTTTGAGCTCTGTTTGGTCTCAGGTTCTTTTAATGGCTGTTCTCACAAAGGTTCTTGTGAATGCTTCCACTACTAGTCTCAGCTCAGAGTTCTGATGGCTCTGTTGTGTCAACAAGTTGCCAACGATAATGTGAATGCCAATGCTGAATCCAATGCCAACCAAAAAAATGTAGATGGTGAAGTAACCCTATGGAAAGAGCTGAGACTGGGTATTTACAGGTGACCAACACCGGTCCCACCTGAACCGACATCAGTAATACTGTGACCGAACACCGGTTATGTTGGGGAGGTTTGTTTTTTCAAAAGTGGGGAATATGCCTTCCCCACTTGATTTTGAGTGGTGGAGCACATGCATCCTCCGCCCTTAGAATAGGTAATAGGACAAAGAGTTTTCCTATGAGTGGGGTGGCCACTATTAGGGATTTCTATAAGGGTATGGGCTAGGTATGGGCAAGGTGGGGAAGTGGAATGGTGAGGTGGAGGTGCAAGTGGGGTAGTGGAAGTGTGAGGTGGTATGGACAAGTGGGGGAGTGGACTGGTGAGGTGGTTAGGTTAGGTTTCCAGTCCAGTGGCATGGTGAGGTGGCTTTGATGAGTGGATAAAGGGGGAATTTAATTAATTGATGTTAATTAAATCTTTGGGTGTGTGAATGGGGGTCATTGTGATGTGCGAAAAGGGGTTGTGAGTGACTGAATTAGGGTTGAATTGATCACCTATGTAGAATGTGGTTATTAGGTTATTTTGGAGGAAAGTGATGAAAGGTGACGTGTTTTTGGTGTCTACATTTTGCCCCTTTTTGTTGGGCAGCCTGTAGTGGTAGGCGGCGTGACAAAAATGAAGGTTGGTTTTTTCCCCATTGTGAATGTAGGGTGAGAAGGTGGATGTTGGGTGCCCCAACTAGGGACATGAGTGATCCCCCCTCAAATTGGGCTATTGACGATGAAGAATAGAGAGAGTCGGTGGGTGGTTTGATAAAGTATGGTGAGAGGTGTGAAAGAGATGAGGTACATGGGTATGGTGATGGTGAAAGGTAAGGTAGGTGAGTAGATAGAGCATTCAAAAATATGCACACATTGTAAAATGCAATGAGGTAAAAGGGTTTCTCAACATAATAAATTTTTTACATCAGCTAGGGTCGCAAGTGTCATCCAAACACAGGTTGTTGAGGTCTTGGTATCCAGGGTAAAGGATACGGTCTATGCACACAATGAGGTAAGATGAAGGAATGCATAGGGTGGTTCTAGTACATCCAAAAGGTCAAGGTTTGTTTGGACAAGGGTCATGGCCATAGGCAAGGTAAGGTCATTAGGTGAGAAAAATAGGTACTCGTCATCACAAGATGTGAATGAGTGAGGACATGAGAATATCCACTTAATCAACGGGTTGGGTAGGTAGGCATAGGTAGGTAGGTATGGGTAGGGTAGGTGTGGTTAGGGTCAATCATTCAAGCGTACACACACGTAGAGATTGCAACATGGTACCATGGTGAAGAGCTTTCAAACTCTACATCATCCAAGGTCGATCGGGTTATCCAAATAGGGGTTGTTGAGGTCCGGTATCCATGGTGAAGAATACGGTCTGGGAACTCAACGAGGTAAGATGTAGGAAACACGTATGGTGGTTCCAGTACATCCAAAATGTCAAGGTTTGTTTGGGTAAAGGTCATGATTGCTATAGGAAAGGTAAGGTTGGTAGGCTAACAACATCGTAACAACTTGGTAACAACATCGACAAGGTAGAGCGAATGTGTAAGGTCGATGGTCACCACAAGGGGGCAGGTGTGGGTAAAAAGGTGTGGGCATACAGGTAAAGCCATGGGAGGGATAGTCAATATGCCCCAACTGA
Source organism: Taxus chinensis (assembly GCA_019776745.2). Lineage (NCBI taxonomy): Eukaryota > Viridiplantae > Streptophyta > Pinopsida > Cupressales > Taxaceae > Taxus > Taxus chinensis. Next base: position 974,977,721 of record CM034146.1, on the reverse strand, counting down.
TGGTGAGGGTGAGTAATTAATGATGAGGTCAAGAGGGTGAGGTGAAGGGTCAGGGTAAGCTTTAGGTGAGGTGAAAAAGGTGGCGGGTCAGGTGGATAAGGTGAAATTGGTTTGCAATGTGGTAAACAAGGGTAACTAACACTAGTCAAGGTTAACCGAGTGGCCGGTTAGGGAAACTGACCATGGTAAGATAGGGCACAAGACCGATGTTGGTTAAGGTAAAACCGATGTCAGTTAGGTCGGGTTTTGTATTTTAAAAAGGAAAATTCCACTTTTTACATAATCATTTGTCACTTGCCAAATAGGAGAAAATGACAGGTAAGAGAGAGAGAAAGGTTAAAGGGATCCAAAGCAGGAATAGAGAGCTGAGTTGGTGAGTCATTATAGCGGGTGATTCACAAATCGATAGGTGGGTCCACGAGATTGGATTGATTGATTCGGTTGGTTGGAGGTGAGGTAGGTTGATTGGGTGATGGCAGAGGTAGGAGAGGGATCGAGTGGACCACTGGTGCAGTGGCCCGATGTGCCACCATGGAGATGGATAGTGTGATTGAGGTAAGAGTCATATCCCATTCCTAGGATTTTTGTGAGGTAGATTGGTTTAGAGGTCGGGTTTTTGAAAAAAAATGGGTTTTTTTGGGGGGAAAAGGAAATTTGAATTTTGGGAGGGAAAATTTGGGTAAAATAGGAATGGGGAGGGAGGTGGTTGGATGAATGAGGGTTGGGGAGGGGTTGAGGGGGATTTAGGTAGGAATGGGTGGGTAGAAGGGTAAAAGGGAGGAGTTTTTAGAAAACGGAGGGTTTTTGGTTGTCACGAAATTTGACCACGACAGTGACTGGCGTCGGTCAAGGGTTGGCTGACATCGGTGTTGAACGGTATAAGTCACGAAGAGAGATGACTGATGTGACCAATGGTTGATGGGAGATCGAGGTCGGTTAGGGATAACCGGTACCAGTCATGATTTGGGGAAAAAGGGGCCAAAAGTGCCCTAGGTTGGGTGGGTGAGATGGGTAGGGGTAGAAGAAGATGTTTTGGTGAAAAACATAGCATGGGTAAGGGGTTGAAAAAGGTATGGGTGAATGATAGTGGGTTATGGTTGGGGTGGGTAGATAGAATATGTGATACGAAGGTAAGTTAGGAGGGAAAAAGAGGTAGAGGTGGTAGGTATAGGTGAGGTGTCAAGGGTGATTGTGGGTATGATTAAGGTGTATTAATGTGATGTTTTGTTGGATGCAGGTGAGAGATCAGCTGCAGATGTGAGACAGGGTGCCACCCCTACTCTTGACTAGTTTGAGGAGGCTGTAACAGTTCGAGGAGTGGTGATCATGTGGTAGATGTGGGCCTGATTGGGGTTCAGATGCTACTGAGCATGTAGTCTGGAAGCTGAGTTTGATGGTCATCCCTCATTGATAGATGGGATTTGGTGACCAACACATTCCATCTACCAATGGGTGAGATCACAGTCACCCTAGAGGATGTTTACAGGATCCTGCGGTTACCGATATTGGGGATGCAGATATACTCAATCTCCTCAGAGGTGTTTGAGGAGTTGATGCTGACAGTGTTTGGTGAGGGGCTGTGGAGATGAGATTTCACAGTGCCAGTATGAGCTATGGAGAGATGTACCTGGCCCATCTAGAGGAGACTAGGCTAGTAGTGTTACTGATGGAGGTAGTCTGTATATTTTACACTACCAAATGTCAGAGGGTGGGAGATTCCCATGATCATTGATGGGGGTGATGCATGATATGGTGGTGGACTAGGACCTCGTTTCACATGGGTGTCGCTAGCATTTTCCTGGTGTAGTTATACATGAGAGTTATGGGCGTATGGGTGGCTTTGGAGGTTCAGCTTATGTTGCACATTCCTACTTCATTGTTGGGCATATGAGCACATCGTGTGTGTGCATCCATGATTGGTATGCCCCGGGCTGATGCATTTGAGCCAGGTTTGTTTGAGGTGGGTTACAGGATGGGTGCCTACTATTGGAGAGCGTCAAGTCAGAGCAAGGCTACATGCATGATGTAGCCTATTACATGTGGTTACTATTGGAGGGGTTGTCTCAGTGTGGACATCATTTGGAGACCATATATGGGTTATCCCTCATAGAGACAGATGGTTGATGAGTTAGACGGCCTGCAGCTACTCAGATGGATTGAGGGGCACCGTGCAGGTGAGCACAAGATGATCTCCCATAGACAGTGTCAGATGGTAGTTTGGGCTACCATAGGATATACCCCCACCCTTCCCACAGTATAGGAGGGATGATGTGGAGAGGCCATTGCCTCTACCATAGATCGAAAGTGCCTACAGGGTAGGAGGAGTAGGTGAGAGACTGGTGGATTGATGATGCCTAGTGTGACTGACAGATATAGACAATGTTGGGTTGTTCATTTATGAGTAGTACCAGCCGAGGCCAAGGTAGTCAGATTTAGCCACCATCACTATTCAGAGAGACACCCTACAAAGGCAGGTGGCTACCTTAATTACCCAGTTGGGGATGGTGCAAGGGTAGTTAGATAGGGGTCAGAGGCTGCAAGTGCGACAATTTTACAGGCATAGGTACCCAAATATACAGGCCCAGATAGTGATGAGGGACAGGTGGCCACCCTACATAGGGTGGAGATGGTGATGAGGTACAGGTGGCCTCCCTATAGGCGCATGTTACAAGTTTGCAAGGCCAGTTGGCCACTGTACAGGAACAGATTGAGGCCCTAAAATCCCATATACAGGCACAGGGTGTGAGGCCGATGACACCACCATAGGCACCATGACAGGGTCCTAGTTTATAGGCAAGGGTGGGATATGAGTCCCATAAGACAAGCACAAGGTAAGAGGCCTGATGGGGTCACCACAAACAGTACTCATAGCCAGATTTCTGGGATACCCTTGGTGAGGCTAGGTATTATCAGGACCAGCTGATGGTGGACAGGGATAGACTTTCATATTCTATGGAGAGTACAGGGCACAACAAGACCTTGTGTGAGAGGACTAGATCACACACCCACAAGCGTGGAGAGCAAAATGGGGGACCAGCAAGCCCCGAGACAGGGTCAGGGTGAGGCCACCAGTTTACGGAGGTCAGCCTTAGGTGATGTACTAGTAGGGACCCATCCATGACCCATGATGGGTGGTGAGATGTTAGCAAGCCACTCATACAGGAGCCGAGGAGGAGTAGGAGACATGCAGAGATTGATATGGAGGATATTTGGTAGGATGATGTCCTCATGTATGTCCCTCCATTTTGATGTAGGTGTTTATTTTTGATATATATCAGGTTATGTGCCAAAGAGAGTGAGACTATATACTAGAGATTTTTGTTTATGTTTGGATCATATACCGGCCTGCATGCCGAAGATGGTGAGGATGTATATGATAGTTTTTGGAGAGATGCATATTATTTGATATCAGTGTATATTATATGGATACACAGATTTATATGATGAGATGGATGATTTGTTGATTATATATGTGTGTTGATAGAATGTGATTGTTATGTATAGATGGATGGATAATAGGTGTGTTAGGCATGGTTGAGTCAGGTTATAGGCATGATGGAGTTAGGTTATAGGTAGAGTTCAGTCAAGTCATAGGCATGGTTGAGTCAGGTCATAGGCATGGTGGACTCAAGTTATAGGCATGGTTGAGTCAGGTCATAGACATGGTTGAGTTAAGTTCGTAGGAATGGTTTGAGTCAGGTTATAGGCATGGTTGAGTTAAGTCATAGGCATGGTTGAGTTAGGTCATAGGCATGGTTGAGTCAGGTTATAGGCATGGTTGAGTTGAGGTCATCAGGCATCGTGGATATCAGGTTATAAGCAATGGTTCAATCAGGTCATAGGCATGGTGGATTTAGGTTATAGGCATGGTTGAGTTAGGTCATAGGCATGGTTGAATATGGATTTCTCATGTAGTTGTATGCTATGCACCTAGGGAAAGAATGTTATGATGTATATGTATTGATGGAGATGCCGACATGATGGCACACATCCCCTTATCTTATTATATCACTTCATTTGATGATTTAATTGGATGCTAACTAGGAGGTCGGCCTCAGTGATTGGAACATAGGTTAGAATGGTATATATAGGGGTTAAAAGGTGAGTAGTTGCGAATCATCATAGGTGAAGTAGGTGGAGTGTTATTGTATGGTTTGGAGGTTTCCCCCTCGAAGTGGTATTGGAGGTTTCCCCCTCGAAGTGGAAAATGCTATTATATGAGCCCTATTGTCATCATTTATCTATACTTTGGTGCTCTCTCATGTTATTCTATTGTATATGTTCTGATTTATACAAGTAATATCTTTACATAGGCATGGTGGATTCAGGTTATAGGCATGGTTGAGTCAGGTCATAGGCATGGTATGAGTCAAGTTATAGGCATGGTGGAGTCAGGTCATGAGGCATGGTTGAGTTAGATCATAGGCATGGTTGAGTCAGGTTATAGGCATGGTTGTGTTAGGTCATAGGCATGGTGGAGTCAGGTTATAAGCATGGTTAAGTCAGGTTATAGGTCATGGTTGAGTCAGGTCATAGGCATGGTTGAATTGATTTCTCATGGTAGTTGATATGATGTAAAAGAAATGATGTGGTCATGCATATGTTTTGGTTTAATTTTTAGTATGTATGGTAACATGGATCATGTTGTTATGATCATAGGTAATGTATGATTGTGGTAAATGTGATGAAATGAGTGTTGTAAAAATGTATTAATTTCCATTTATTTGTTGATAAAATGGAAACTAACTTGAATAGAAGGTAGGTATGGAACACGTAGCCAAAGGTGATGAGGTGAAGATAGGTGAGGATGATGGTCAAGCTAACCTCCAAGGGCCCCATAGCCCTCAAAGTGCTGCCTACATAGCCCCATGCAAAAAGGGGGCCTCATACCGATGTAGTTCTTCCATAAGCTAGGGACGGAAAAGTCATAGGTATAGAGAAGAGTTGGTGAGGGTTGAGGTAGGTTAGTGTTCATGGGTATGTAGGTAAGGGTAAATAGGTGAGGGTCAGATGGTACAGTTGAGTAGGTAAGGGTCATAGGTATGGGTAGATACGATAGGGTCAATGGGTATGGGTAGATAGGTAAGGACAATTTTTGGGTCATTAGGGTGGAGGTGTGGTATATCTTGGGTGAAGGTATGGTGATAAATGGGTCAGAATAGGTAATGTTCGTGGGATAGAGATAGATAGGTAAGATGCTAGGTCAGAAGTATGGGTGTGAGGTAGGTGGAGGTAAGTTAAAATATTTGGTGTGGTTGAAGAATGTCAATAGGTGTGAAAAGTAGGTAATTGTAATAGGGTTGATGATGTGGCTAGATTGGGAAGAACCATCGATGTGTAAACCAAGGGTAGGTGTGATGAACCTCAAGCCCCAAAAATCCATTGCAAGTTGGACAGTTCTAAAGGTGAAGCAATGTGCAGGATCAGGACAGATTGTATTAGTGACATCATCCCATGGTAGATAGAAAAAGTAGGGGTAATGTGGCAAAATGGTGATATGGTGAAGGGTTGGAAACATGGAGGAGGATAATGTACCTCTTGTATAGAAGATGGTCGATAGCCCAAATAGGAGAGTCCATGGAAAAAGGGGTGTATTACTTTGGTTCGGATAGATTGATCGATGTGGGAATTATATGTGGGGTGATTAGATAATATCCTTGAGGTCTTCGTGAAGTTGATCGATGTTGAGAAGCTTTGGAATGGGCCTAGTATTTTTTTTCTTTGTTTAACTAGGTAGATTATGGCTAGTGTAGTATAAATTTCCTTTGAGGGAGAAATCTATTTATGGTGACTAGATACAAATGGTAGATGTCCTTTTGAGGGATTAATCTTTGTATTTGGAATTTTGACTCAGGGAGGGTGATCCCATTTTTTATCGGTGAATTTGATTTTACCAATTATGCCATGGAAAAGGCTATAGAGGAATATGAATAACGTAGGTCAAAAGGTGGAGTGGAAGTGGAAGTGGATTTGGATTTTGTGAGGTATATAAGGAATGGTATACGACCACGGGATTCCTTCCTCGAGGGGACGAAAATTATCCAAGAGAATCCTGCCATGAGTAGATCCATGGTACTCATATTGAAGATGAGGTAAAAAAAGTGACAGAAATTCACGTGATTCTATGTTTAATCGTAGGTATGTGAAGTGGTGATAAGAGGAGTGGGTGCTCATGGGACGAGCCGATAATAGTCAATGGGTGATAGCATACTGGGTTCAAAAATAGAATGGTCGAAGATGTAATATGTTAATGGGCCCAGGTCCAGGTTTACCATCAAGTGAAGATAAATGATAAGCACATGATCCATAGGTATGTGTAACAATATAGGGTCCAAGCTAATTAGGAGCAAATTTACCTCGTAGATGTTTCTCAGCTTTGGTGACATGTTGATTTTCCTTTAAGATGAGATCTCCAACTTGGAAGGTTTGGGGGAGGACGCACTTGTCATAAGCACATTTGATGTGTTTTTCATATATTTGGAGGTGATCTAAAGCATGTAGACGCCATTCGTCTAACAAGTCTAGTTGTGCCAAACGATCTTAGTGAAAGTCATCATTGGTGAGCACGTATTTGAGCAATATGTAGAGAGATGGGATCTGTACTTCAAGAGGCAAGACAACCTTGGTACCGTAGACCAGAGAGAATGGTGTGGTAGTAATCAATGTGTGAATACTGGTGCAGTATGCCCATAGGGAAAAAGGAATGTGCATATGCCAATCCTTCCCAATATCGTTGACCAATTTCATGAGGATTTTGTTCAATGTTTTGTTGGTTGATTCGGCTTGGCCATTGGTTTGAGGGTAATAAGGTGAAGAAAAAATGAGTTGGATACCAAAGGTATCACAGAGTTTCTAGAGGGTTTTGTTTTTGAACTATTTGCCATAATCAATGATAAGGCGATGAGGAACACCAAAGTGAAAAATAATGTGATGGTTGATGAACTCAACAATCTTGTCAGATTTGGTAGAGATGAGGGGAATGGCTTTTACCCATTTGGTGTAGTATTTGGTAGCGGTTATGATCCACTGCTGGAATTTAGAAGAATGAGGGTTGATCTCACCAATGAGATCGAGTCCCCATTGAGAAAAGGGCCAGAGGTCTTGTGCGACCTGTAAGGCATGACCCAGGGTGTGATGAAGGTTTGAGTGTTGTTGAAATTTCACACATCACTTGATGCAGTCACAAAAATCATGGTTGAGGGTAGGCCAGTAATAGCCCACGTGTAGGATACATTTAGCAATAGCTAGGCCACTGATGTGACCCCCACAAATGCCGTCGTGTATTTCTTTGATGGTATAGGGTATTTCGGATCTAGTGAGGCATCAGAGAAGGATCCCATAGAATCCACGTTTATAGAGGAGACATCCCATGATGACATACTAGGATACTTTTAGGAGGAAAGCACATAGGCAATTGTGGGTAAGATCCGGAGAAAGGATGGAGAGGGAGAGGTAGTCAAAGTATTGTTGGTACCAAAGGTTTGATGGGTCAATGGTAGGTTTCTCAACAATGTTGAGAGCGTGAGAGAGGTAGGAGGGTGATTGTAATCTCCACACAATGAAAAATATTTGTGAATTGGTAGGTGGTGAGGGTATTTGTGAGGCGAGACAATCCATGGTATCTGAGAACTTGTTCATAGAGCGGTGAATGGTTTGTAGGTTATAGTGGGTGAAGGTGGTTAACAAGAGGTCTACATGGTGTTTGTACCACTGTAATTCCTCATTGCAACATTGATATAGTCCATTGACATGATTGACTATCAATTGAGTATCATCAAGGATATTAATGGATTTAACATCTAGGGTTCGGGTGGTTTGGAGACCTAATACGAGTGCTTCGTACTCGACGATGTTGTTGGTACACTCAAATTCAAGTTTAAAAGAAAGAGGTATGGGTTCACTGTCATGTGGAATGAGGATGATTCCAATTCCGCCCCCATGTTGACACTTAGATCAATCCAAGAATAAGGTCATTTGATATTGTAGAGGTTTCTTGAAAGGTTCATCAAGGGAAAGGGTGGCAATGGACTCATCAGGGAACTTGAAGTTACTATTTTGCTGTTTAGAGAGTGGGGTATCAACCAGATGATCGGTGATAGCCTTACCTTTGATTGATTTTTGGTGAAGAAAGGTGATATCTAGATCATCAAGTGGCATGAGCCATCGTGAAATGTATTGCTTTTGGAATGGTTTAGTGTACATGTAATGTAAGGGGTCAGTGTTATTTATGAAAAGGGTAGTGTGGTTAAGTAGGTAGTGAAAATTTTTTGTGGCCACAAAGACTAAGGCAAGTCACAACTTTTCTCTGTTTTTTATATCTAGTATCGTAATCCATAAGGGTACGAATTATGTAGTAGAACACTTTTTTCCTATGTTGGTCATCCTAGTGAGCAAGCATGGCACCCAAGGAATGGTCTGTGGAAGAAATGTAGAGGTAGAATGGTTGATCATCTTTAGATGGGGTAAGCATGGGTGGCTGTAATAGGTACACTCTAAAGGATTCAAAAGCTTTATGATAGTTTGTGTTCCAATGGAAGGTGATATCCATTTTAAGGATGTGCTGAAAAGGTTCACAACGATTTGATAATTGAGAAATGAAGTGATGGATAGTTTGTATTTTTCCCTATAAACTACAAAGTTGGTAGAGGTTAGTGGCTTGAGGCATCTCGAGGATGGCTTTGATTTTGGCTGGGTTAACTTCAATGCCTCTCAAGGAAACAATGAAGCCCAGGATTTTACCAAATAGGATGGTGAAGGTGCACTTATTAGGTTGAAGGCATATGGAATATTGGATGAGGTGGTCGAAGATGATTTTAAGAACTTGTAAATGTTCAACGTGACTTTTGGATTTTCTTGAAAGGTCATCGACGTAGTCTTCCAAGATACAATGCATGATGTCATGGAAGATATATGTCATGGCTCATTGGTAGGTGGCACCTATGTTCTTAATCCTGAAGGGCATGATGCGATAGCTGAAGGCCCCCCAAGGGGTAACAAAGGTAGTTTTGTGTTGATCCTTAGGTGTGAGTAATATTTGATTATAACCTGAGAACCCATCTATGAGAGATAACATCTCATGTCCAGCGGTGTGGTCAACCAATTGGTTGATGTTGGGTGGAGGGAATTCATCTTTAGGGAAAGCCAGGTTAAGGTCCCAGAAGTTGGTGTAGATGTGGATTACCCTCATTGCTTTGGTAATGGGAATAATGTTAGAGATCCACTGCTGGTAGTCGATAGGTAAGAAGAAGGAGATAGAGAGAATGCGTTGAATATCTTCTTTTATGAGAAGGGAAATGCATGGGTGCATCTTACGCAACTTCTATTTGATGGGTTTGGCATCAGGTAAGGTGACAATATTGTGGACCACGATATTCTTGTCAATACTAGACATATCGGCGTATGACCAAGTAAAGGCATTGCTATGGTTGCGAAGGAAAGAAGTGTAAGCTTCCTTATTAGTGGAGTCCAAAGATTGGACTATCTTTAGAATGCGGGGGTCATCCGATGTGTGGATGTTGATGTCAATGGTAGATTCATTCAGCATGTTTTGTGTTTCAAAAGGTAGTGTATGGTGAAGGTAGGAGTCTTCCGCACCTAAGTAGGTGAGAATGGAGTCGTCGTTTTGAAAATAAACAACATTGATAGAAGGGGCATCGTCATCGATCATATCAGGATAGAGAATAGAAAAAGAAGTAGGAACTTTTCCATCTTGTTGAATGGTGAGTGGTCCCATGGAAATGGTGTTTATGGAAAAAAAGGTAGGAGGAATAGATTTTGGATCTATAGGCTCCATGGGTGATGTGGGTGAACTAGGTGAGGGGTTATTAGGGGCATCGTCATTGGTGAGGGTGACACAGGATTATTTAAGTGTGGGCTCAACAAATCCCACCCCACTATAGTCCTTGAACTTGTGAGTGGTGCAAGGAATGATAGTGTGATGGCCTTGTTCATAAAGGCCAAATCCAAAACCCTTCCAAGCACATCGGTGAAGGAAGGTATGGGAAAAACACCAGTTAGTTAATGAGGGAAGGGTGGTGGTAAATGGTAGGGTTTAGGTAGGTGGTTCAGGTGTGTAAGTGGGAGTGTCGATACCTCCATAGGTTAGATTGGTATGGAGGTGAGAGGGTACATAGGTGAGAACTTTTCCAATGTGGTGGTCATAATGGGGGTGTTGCTGAAGGTTTCCATACTCTTGTCGGGTATGAAAGGTGTCGACATTGTAGAGGTGATACTCGTACAATGTGAGGCAATGAGAAACACCTTCCAGTGGATTAGTATCTGGGATATAGGTGGTAGGAATATATGTCTCTACGGTGGTTTGAGATGAGGAGGTTGCGGGTTTTAGAGCTGAGGAGGGTTCTCCAGGAGTTGTTGTGGTGGGTATAATAGGTGATTTAGGGGTCGAAGAAGAGGTGGTAGTAGAGGTAGTAGTGGAAGTGGGGGTGATAGTGGGGGCGATGATAGGTATGAGGACATCGTTGGGCCGATATAACATGTTACATGTTTTTAATGGTGAAGGGCTGGCTTGAATGGTGTAGTTATGTCCCTCAAGTTAAAATTTGTGACAACGATGAAGGGTGGAGGGAAAATATCCCATGACACGAATCCAAGGTCCTCCAAGCAACATGTTGTATTGGAACTCCCCTTCTTAGATGCAGAAGATTTCGAGGATGCTACAAGGAACAAAACAGATGTGTAAGATCACTATACCCAAGGTAGTGGTTATGGTGTCGTTGAACTAACACAACATAATTGGATCGTTATGTATGTAATTGTCTGGAATGCACATTTAGTTAAACACATGAGAGGAGATGATGTTGATGTTAGCTCTGCCATTGATAATAATATGTTGAATAGGTATATTGTCAACCTAGGTAGAAATGAATAGGGTGGGATCAGGGTCCTTCGTTTGGTGAGGTGTGATCTTGTCGTTGGAGAAGGTGAGGGTAGGCACCTGAGATGAGGCAATAGGTGTTGAGGTGGGAGATGAAGAAATAAGGGAGGCTACATGGTGTAGTGTGATAATGGATGTAACTATGTGGGGTCATTAGGTGGGACCTCAATGGATTGTAAGAACTTAATGAAGGCTTGGCAATGAAACTTGAAAGTTTGGATGATATGGCTACCTGTTAGGCTGAGCTTGGGGCTAGAAAGAAGGTCTAAATCTTTGGGCTTGCTACCTTTTGAGTGTAACCAACCCATTACCTAAATTTTGTAATTGCTTCATGACTTCTTGAAGTTCATTTGAGGCACTAGAAGATGAAGTAGAAGCTTCACTTGAATTCTGATTTCTTGGAGTGGGAATAGGAGCTAAAATAAGCACTTGGCTAGCACTTGGGCTCTCTAAACTTGGAAATAATGGCATTGGAGGCCTAGGAGCTAGCTTGCCAGCTTGAATCAAACAATTTTCAGCTCTAATAGCAATGCTATAAGCAATGGGGATAGTTGTGCCTCCCATGGATTGAATTAACATAGAAATATCAAAATTTAAAGCTTTAAGATAGTAAAGGAAAGCACCTTCTGCTATTGGCCTGATTGCCAGTGGAATTCTCTCCCAAGTCCTTTGAAATCTGAAATTAAAATTAGTCAGCTACTCATTGGGAGCTCTCTTGATGGTTGTCAACTGCTCCAAAAGGGACAAGTTATATCCCTTTTCTCCAAACTGCTCAAGGAGGGCTATACATAACTGGTTCCAATTTTGAATAGAACTTGAGGCAAGACTCCTGAACCATTGCAAAGCTTTCCCCTTGAATGAAGATGCCAGTAGTTTGACAGAAACTTGCATCTCATTGATCTCATGGATTGCACAAATATTAGCAATATCCTTAACATGATCACTAGGAGTGGTATGATTTTCTCCAGTAAAGTATGGGATGTTCTTTAATGCTACAACTGGGATTGGATTTTGTGCATTGAGAGCAAGTGGGCTGCTGCTAGTGAAATTGACATAGGGGTTGTTTTGTGCCATTCTGATTGGCCTTAGAACCCTTGATTGAATGAAAGGCCTACCAGGTGGAGGATTTGAGAGAGTTCTATTTGGTGGAGATGGAGACCTTTGAATCCTCCTCCCTCTTTGCCTTCTTCTGGAGATAACTATAGATACTCAAACAACTCTTCTTCTTCTCCAACTCTTGACCTTGTGGTTATTCTTCTCATGAGTTTTCAGGTCTACAATGCTAAAACCATTTGATTCTTCTTCCTCTGAGTCACCAAATGTGTAATTTAGGGCTACTTTAAGCAAGAAACTTTCAAAAAATGCACATCAATTTTGTTGCAATGAAGATGAAGACCTCTTAGTGTCCCACCTGGCATGCAAAAACTGTTGTTGCAAATCAACAGCACCCCTGGATGTTGATCAGACTTCTAGTTTGACATATTGGACATCCAGTGTGATTGCACAACAGTGAATCCTCTCCCCAAGTGTGGGACTTGTAAAAATGGGAGAGGAATATCTAGATTAGAGGCTGGTTCCTCAAACTCCTCTGATTAGATATGTCACTTACAAGTTGCAGAGGTTTGAATTCCTAGTTCCTACTCTAAATTCCAAGGGGGAAAAGATAGGGAATGCAAGAAAATGAAGCTAATGCTAATGAAGTGATGCACCAAAAAAGTTTCAGACACCTGATACTATGATACATACACAATCCACAAGAGAACACAACACAAGGCATGCAAAAATTGCTCAAAATGTAATGAAAGATTAGGAAAACAATGATAGATATATGAAAGGATTTAGGGATTTTAATCACAGAACATACATTAACATTTCAGATCCAATACAATGCATTACAGTGATCAAGAGGCAAAAAGGGGTGCTGTATTACATGGAAAGGTAAAAATTTCCACAAATTCTGCCAAAGAGGAAGAAAAAGGAAAGTTGCAGAGCTGAAAAAGTGTCCCCCTTGCAAAAATGAACCCACTCTGGCTTTTACAGTGCAGGCCATGACCCCAGGAGAGAGAAACATAGGAAAACATGGAGAAGATTCAACCATTGACCAAAACATAATCAAAACAGCATGGGCAACATTACAAGCCCATCCCCTGACATTTTTACCCATGCTGGGAGAGAATGCGAGCCATTCTTCATTAAAAATGGTGGTTGAAACATCATTTCTGTCCATGACCACGTGCCAGAGGTGTTTTTCAATTTTGTCTCTCCAAACTTCATCAAAATACAAAAATGACCCCATAATATTGTAAATAATTTCACCAGCTTTCTATTGATATAAAGAACGTGAAAAACTGAGCTCTAGATCGAAAGATATGGCCGTTTGAAGTTTAAGGGAAAAATAGGGCCAAATCAGATTGGCGGGCGAAAATTTTAATTTTTTCACCTTTTTTGCATTTGGGAAAATTTTCCCAAATAATCCCCACGCTCTGCCATTCCTGGACACGTGTTATGTGCTAATTGGTCACAGACCTTCCTTCCTGAATTTTCCGGGGGCCTGACTTATATTTTGAAACCACTGGACACGTGGCGAGACCCTATTGGATGCAGGCTTGGTCCTTTGAATTTTCCTTGCGGGCCCTGACCTCTATTTTTCACCGTCACATGGACACGTGGCATAATTCCATTGGCTCACATTTTGGGAGGTGGGTTGTTTCCTTTTAAATTTCCTTTGTTTTCCCTTGGAAGAAATTGTCAATTTCTTCCCGCCTCCCGCCGGTCTGGGACATGTGGCACAGTTTCATTCACCGTGGGCCCTCTACAAAAATGTTTTCTTTTGTGCCAACACTTTGGGAAAATTTCCCAAGCTTCCCCTATGCTCTGCAGCTCCGACCCCCGGGGACATGTGGCATAACATGATTGGTTGGTGGGGGCAGCGGGCCAAAAATTTCCTTTTGAAAATTGGCAAAACACTTCGCCAAAATTTTAACCTTTCCCCTGTGCTCTGCCGGCTCAGTGCCATAGCACACATGGCACAATATGATTGGACATGGGCCTTCTTCATTAAAATCCTACCTGCACCAACACCTTAGTCATTTTTTCAATTTTTTCCCCTGGACACGTGGCATCATCTGATTCACCGGCGGGCCTGTGGGAAAAATCTTCCTTTTTTAAAAATTTCACCACAACAATTGGTAAAAAACCAAGTTTTCTTCCAACCTCTGCCACTTCCTTGGACACGTGGCAACATCTGATTGGTTGCAGGCCTTTCAGGGGAAAATTTCCCACAAAAACTTTGCAAAGCCATAACTTCAAAAATACATGGAGTTAGAAGGAAAACTTTACCTTTCTGGAAAGCTGAGAAAGAGATCTATCCAATGGTGCCATTTCCAGAAAGTTTCGAGTCCCTAAAAAGTAAAAAATTATGACTAAGGCACAAGAGAGGGAAGAACGAAAGGAGTTAGCTAAAAAATGAGCAGGGGGGCACATTTTGGATAACAATATTTGGTAGCAGTTATGATCCACTGGTGGCATTTAGAAGAATGAGGGTTGATCTCACCAATGAGATTGAGGCCCCATTGAGAAAAGGGCCAGAGGTCTCGTGCGACCTGTAAGGCATGACCCGAGGTGTGATGAAGGTTAGAGTGTTGTTGAAATTTCACACATCACTTGATGTAGTCACAACAATTACTGTTGAGGGTAGGCCCAGTAATAGCCCAGGCGTAGGATACATTTAGTAATAGCTTGGCCACTAATGTGACGCCCACAAATGCTATCGTGTATTTCTTTGATGGTATAGAGTATTTCGAAGCTAGTGAGGCATCATATAAGGATCCCATAGAATCCACATTTATAGAGGAGACCTTCCATGATGACATACCGAGATACTTTTAGGAGGAAAGTGCATTGGCCATTGCGGGTAAGATCTGGAGGAAGGATGGAGAGGGAGAGGTAGTCAGAGTATTGTTGGTACCAGAGGTCTGATGGGTCAATGGTAGGTTTCTCAAAAATGTTGAGAGCATGAGAGCGGTAGGAGGGTGATTGTAATCTCCACACAATGAAAAAGATTTGTGAATCGGTAGGTGATGAGGGTATTTGTGAGGCGAGGACAATCCATGGTATCTGAGAACTTGTTCATAGAGCGGGGATTGGTTTGTAGGTTATAGTGGGTGAAGGTGGTTAACAAGAGGTCTACATGGTGTTTGTACCACTATAATTCCTCATTGTGACATTGATATAGTCCATTGACCTGATTGACT
Source organism: Taxus chinensis (assembly GCA_019776745.2). Lineage (NCBI taxonomy): Eukaryota > Viridiplantae > Streptophyta > Pinopsida > Cupressales > Taxaceae > Taxus > Taxus chinensis. The sequence goes on along the minus strand of CM034146.1, from coordinate 974,962,574 downwards.
ATCAATTGAGTATCATCGAGTATATTAATGGATTTAACATCTAGGGTTCGGATGGTTTGGAGACCTAATACGAGTGATTCATACTTGACGATGTTGTTGGTACACTCAAATTCAAGTTTGAAAGAAAGAGGTATGGGTTCATTGTCATGTGGAATGAGGATGATTCCAATTCCTCCCCCATGTTGACACTTAGATCCATCCAAGAATACGGTCATTTGATATTGTAGAGGTTTCTTGACAGGTTCGTTGAGGGAAAGGGTAGCGATGGATTCATCAGGGAACTTGAAGTTACTGTGTTGCTATTTAGAGAGTGGGGCATCAACTAGATGATCAGTGATAGGATGACCTTTGATTCATTTTTGGTGAAGAAAGGTGATATCTAGATCATCGAGTAACATGAGCCATCGTGAAATGCATTGGTTTTTGGAATGGTTTCGTGTACATGTAATGTAAGGGGTCAATGTTGGTTATGACAAAGGTGGTGTGGTTAAGTAGGTAGTGAAAAAGTTTGGTGGCCACAAAGACTAAGGCAAGTCATAACTTTTCTACGTTTTTATATCTAGTCTCGTAATCCATAAGGGTACGAATTATGTAGTAGACTGCTTTTTTCCTATGTTGGTCGTCCTAGTGAGCAAGCATGGCACCCAAGGAATGGTTTGTGGAAGAAATGTAGAGGTAGAATGGTTGATCATCCTTAGATGGGGTAAGCATGGGTGGCTGTAATAGGTACACTTTAAAGGATTCAAAAGCTTTATGATAGTCTGCGTTCCAATGGAAGGTGATATCCATTTTAAGGATGTACTGAAAAGGTTCGCAATGATCTGATAATTGAGAAATGAAGTGATGGATAGATTTTAGTTTTCCCTATAAACTACAAAGTTGGTAGAGGTTAGTGGCTGGAGGCATCTCAAGGATTGCCTTGATTTTGGCTGGGTTAACTTCAATGCCTCTCAAGGAAACAATGAAGCCCAGGATTTTACAAAATAGGATGGAGAAGGTGCACTTCTTAGGTTGAAGGCATACGGAATATTAGATGAGGTGGTCGAAGATGATTTTAAGAACTTGTAAATGTTCGACGTGACTTTTGGATTTTCCTGAAAGGTCATCGACGTAGTCTTCCAAGATACGATGCATGATGTCATGGAAGATATATGTCATGGCTCAATTGGTAGGTGGCACCTACGTTCTTCAGCCTGAAGGGCATGATGCAATAGCCGAAGGTCCCCCAAGGGGTAATGAAGGTAGTTTTTTATTGATCCTTAGGTGTGAGTAATATTTGATTATAACGTGAGAACCCATCTATGAGAGATAACATCTCATGTCTAGTGGTGAGGTCAACCAATTGGTTGATGCTGGGTGGAGGGAATTCATCTTTAGGGAAAGCCAAGCTAAGGTCCCCGAAGTTGGTGCAGATGTGGATTCCTCTCGTTGCTTTGGTAATGAGAATGATTTTAGAGATCCACTGCGGGTAGTCGATAGGTAAGATGAAGGAGATAGAGAGAAGGCGTTGAATCTCTTCTTTGATGAGAAGGGAAATGCATGGGTGCATCTTACGCAACTTCTATTTGATGGGTTTGGCATCAGGTAAGGTGACGATATTGTGGACCACGATATTTTGGTCAATACCAGACATATCAACATATGACCAAGTAAAGGCGTTGCTATGGTTGCGAAGGAAAGAAGTGTAAGCTTCCTTCTTAGTGGAGTCCAAAGATTGGACTATCTTTAGAATGCGGGGGTCATCTAATGTGTGGATGTTGATGTCAATGGTAGATTCATTTAGCATGTTTTGTGTTTCAAAAGGTAGTGTATGGTGAAGGTAGGAGTCTTCCACACCTAAGTAGATGAGAATGGAGTTGTCGTTTTGAAAATGGACAACATTGATAGAAGGGGTGTCGTCATCGATCATATCAGGATAGAGAATAGGAAAATAAGTAGGAACTTTTCCATCTTGTTGAATGGTGAGCGGTCCCAAGGAAATGGTGTTTATGGGAAAAAAGGTAGGAGGAATATATTTTGGATCTATAGGCTCCATGGGTGATGTGGGTGAACTAGGTGAGGGGCTATGAGGGGCGTGCGTTGTCATTGGTGAGGGTGACATAGGATTGTTTATGTGTGGGCTCAACAAATCCCACCCCACTATAGTCCCTTGAACTTGTGAGTGGTGCAAGGAATGATAGTGTGATGGCCTTGTTCATAAAGGTCCAAATCCAAAACCCTTCCAAGCACATCGGTGAAGAAAGGTATGGGAAAAACACTAGTTGGTTAATGAGAGAAGGGTGGTGGTAAATGGTAGGGTTTAGGTAGGTGGTTCAGGTGTGTAAGTGGGAGTGTCGATACCTCCATAGGTTAGTTTGGTATGGAGGTGAGAGGGTCCATAGGTGAGAACTTTGCCAATGTGGTGGTCATAATGGGGGTGTTGGTGAAGGTTTCCATTCTCTTTTCGGGTATGAAAGGTGTCGACATTGTAGAGGCGATACTCGTACAATGTGAGGCATTGAGAAACACCTTCCAGTGGATTAGTATCTAGGATACATGTGGTAGGAATATATGTCTCTATGGTGGTTTGAGATGAGGAGGTTGTGGGTTTTACAGCTGAGAAGGGTTGTCCAGGAGTTGTTGTGGTGGGTATAATAGGTGATTTAGAGTTCGAAGAAGAGGTGGTAGTAGAGGTAGTAGCGGAAGTGGGGGTGATAGTTGGGGTGATGATAGGTATGAGGACATCGTTGGGCTGATATAACATGTTACATGTTTTTAATGGTGAAGGGTTGGCTTTAATGGTGTAGTTATGTCCCTCATGTTCAAATTTGTGACAACGATGAAGGGTGGAGGGAAAACATCCCATGACACGAATCCAAGGTCGTCTAAGCAACATGTTGTATTGGAACTCCCCTTTTAAGATGTAGAAGATTTCAAGGATGCTATGAGGAACAACACAGATGTGCAAGATCACTGTACCCAATGTAGTGGTTATGGTGTCGTTGAAATAAAAAAACATAATTGGATCGTTATGTATGTAATTGTCTGGAATGCACATTTAGTTAAACACATGAGAGGAGATGATGTTGATGCTAGCTCTACCATTGATCATAATATGTCGAATAGGTATATTTTCGACCTATGTAGAAATGAATAGGGCAGGATCAGGGTCCTTCATTTGGTGAGGTGTGATCTTGTCATTGGAGAATGTGAGGGCAGCCACCTGAGATGAGGCAATAGGTGTCGAGGTGGGAGACGAAGAAATAAGGGAGGCTACATGGTGTAGTGTGATGATGGATGCAACTGTGTTGGGTCATTAGGTTGGACCCTAAATGGATTGTAAGACCTCGATGAAGGCTTGGCAATGAAACTTGAAAGTTTGGATGAGGTCATACAAGGACATTTTGAGTGGTGATTGTTGGATTTTTTTGATCATGGCATGATGGGATCTCCCATTGGAGACAGGGAAGGCAGGTCCTCGGATGGTGATTTTTTTTTGTGGGCATGGGTGTGATGTGAGGTATGGTTGAGGTAGTAGGTTCATCTACCCTACTTTTCCCTTTATCACGTTGAGCCCCGAGTGGTGATTTGAACCATATTGATTTTGAATATTGGTGGTGGGCAAGAAGGGTATGATGATGGTTTGAGTAGGTAATGGTATAGAAGGGGTGATTATGGTTGTAGGAGGAGTGAGATATTTGTCTAAAAGGTCATCCTCAACAAAGATCTGTAGAAAGAATTCTTTGAGAGCTTGGCAATCCTCCATGTTGTACCCTGGTGCACGATGGTAGATGTAAATCTGGGAGTCACCAAACCATTTTGGTTTTGGTTTGAGTGGGTTGTATGGTCGAATGGGTGGTAGGGTGATGTGGGAGGTGGTTGGTGTTTTGGTTTTGGTAGGGGTGGGAATTTTGGCAAGAGGGTAAGAGGGGGCAGTCAGATAAATCTTGATTACTGGATGGGTAAGGATTGATGTGGGTCGTACCCCTAAGATATGAGAGATTTTGAAGGTTGATGAAGGGTTGTGTAGTGATGATGTAGAGGATGTAGATGATGAAGGTGTATGTAGGGCCAAAGGTAAGATGGGAGGTGTTGCCACCATCACTGTGGGTAGGGTAGGTATGGATGTTGCCACTATTGTAGGGTAAATAGTGGGTGAGTTGGTAGGCAATGTCTACATCTTTGTGGAGACAAGGATTTGAATATGTTCACAAAGTAATGAATGATCAACATACTCCAAATGGTCCTTCGAATGGGGTGATGAAGAGAGGAAGGGGATGAGGGATAACTTGGTGGTGATCCCTATAAACTAAATTGATATCTATGAAATAGGGAAGCCCTCTAAATCTAATTCAATAGGAAGAAGAGATGAGAAGACAATCGCTTAATGTTATAGGAGATGGTAGTGACTCATGTACGATCAACATAGGATCTTCTTTATGGGGAGGTGTGGGTAAGGTAGATGGAGTAGGATCTTCCTTGAGGTGTGGTGAGGTGGAGGAAGGTGAAGATACTTCCAACTCCTTAGTGTGTAAAGAAGCAGGTGTCGACAGTGATTTGTCAAGTACAAGGGTAAGGGGCTCAATGATATGGTCAAGTGTGGTAGTTATAGTGTCTAAGGAAGATGAATCTGTTTGCACTAGAGTATCTTCTTTTGGCAGTGGTGAAGAGGGTGAAGCTTCTAGTCAAGAAGATTGGTAGACGTTGGTTAAGGCTGGTAGGTTGGTTGGAGAGCTCTTGCTTAAACTCTGTCTGGTCTCAGGTTCTTTCAATGGCTGTTCTCAAAAATGTTCTTATGAGTGCTTCCACTATTGGTCTCAGCTTGGAGTTTTGATGCTCTGTTGTGTCAACAAGTTGCCAATGATAATGCAAACACCAATGCTGAATCCAATGCTAATGGTGAACCAACCCTTTGTAAAGAGCTGGGATTGGGTATATACAAGTGATCGACGCCAGTCCCACCTAACAGACATTGGTCAGACTGTGACTGACACCAGTTATGTTGGGGATTTTTTTTTCAAAAGTGGGGAATATGCCTTCCCCACTTGATTTTGAGTGGCGGAGCACATGCGTCCTCTACCCTTAGAATAGGTAATAGGATAAAGAGGGGTCCTATGAGTGGGGTGGAAACTATTAGGGATTTCTGTGAGGGTATGGGATAGGTATGGGAAAGGTGGGGGAGTGGAATGGTGAGGTAGAGGTGTGAGTGCGGTAGTGGAAGTGTGAGGTGGATGGGCAAGTGGGGGAGTGGACTTGTGAGGTGGTTAGGTGAGGTGGCCAGTCTAGTGGCATGGTGAGGTAGCTTTGATGAGTGGGTAAAGGGGGAATTTAATTAATTGATGTTAATTAAATCCCTGGGTGTGTGAATGGGGGTCATTGTGATGTGTGAAAAGGGGTTGTGAGTGACTAAATTAGGGTTGAATTGAGCAAGTGTGTAGAATGTGGTTATTAGGTTATTTTGGAGGAAAGTGATGAAAGGTGACATGTTCTTGGTGTCTATAGAAATAAGTAATGGGTATGTAATCTACTGCTTTCTTTCAAGAACGGATGTTCTAATTCATTCAGGTGATACTAATAAAAAAAATCCTCTCCCCTAGGCGGAGATCATAAGTAACCGTATTCATGAACAAATGATGGGAGTTTCCCGGATTGTGAGAGGAGAAAATCCTGGGATGGGGGAATTATTCATGACTTCTTACCTTGTTTATAACATTTCTTTTCATAAAAAAATTCCAAAATTTATAATGGATGGGGAACTTAATAGTTCCAGGGTGTATGATGTCTTCTATTAGCTAAAATTGGCAAGCTATGATATGCATTACATAAATATTTCCAAACACTTACTTGCACCAACAATTTATTTATACCTCCTTGAATTGGAGACTGAAAGATTATCCCTTAATGCTAAGAGATTCATTACTTAATATGGGTGTTATTTCATCCAATTCATGACTTATTCATAAATCAGGGTTAGTGGTTTTGATGGGAAACCCTATGTGCTACTCAGGTGTGTAAATGATAAATGGGAATTAATGGAATTGGTTAGAGAGTTGCTATCAGTACATTAGTCCATTACCTAAAGTCATATTACATCGCTGATCAAATTTTCCATAGTCATAGGGAATTACACTTATATGAACATCCAAAAATAAAAAATGTTAGAAGGAGAGATGAACATGTGCATGATGGATAAATTTGAGGACATAAAACAATATGATATAAAGTATTTTTATATAGTATTGCGCCCACTCAGGTAGAGCACAAACCTCATTATGAAGATTTTTTGATGAACTGTGAAGATGAAAGGGAAGACATAAGAAGAGAACATTCAAGAATGACCTTGTCCTTGATGAGTAATTTTAGGGTTATTTAAACTCTTGAAGGGTTAGAGGATGATGGTAATGTGATCAGTGAATAATACATCCGTAACAATATTGCTTCTCAGCCTTTGCCACCAATCAAGTGGAACATTAGTGGGAAAAAATATAACCAAAAAAATGCAAATCCCATTTGACTCTCCATAAGGTGGTTATTTTCAAAAGGAGTGGACATAATTTACCTAAAAACCCAATTATTAAGATAATATAGAAATATCAATCTCATTGATTATGTTATCCCTCCATTTTGGAGGGTTTATGCCACTAGGGAAGTTTCATGGAGACAGAAGATTAAGAAGTTGGACACATTTCCAGTAGCAGGTGATGTAAGTGTCTAAGATATAAGACTTAGAACTCCCCCTCCTTGAACAACAAGAATAACTAGAGAATTCTTTAGGAATGTATGGTCGAGGGTCCTATTGTTCATGCTACTCCCCTACATATTATTCTAGTATTCACTTCAGAATCTAAAGGAAAAGAGAAAGTGATGGAAACCCACCCTTAAGAATCCTAAGGAGAAGAAATTGTTTGAGATTCCTCATAGAATTCAAACACCATATAATGGCCTACAGGGATCAGATAAGGAGAAATAAATCCAGCTCCAAAAGTGAAAGCAAACTAAAACATTTGAATGGGTTGATTTGGAGGAGGAAGAGACCCTTAGATAAGTAACGAATATTGATGTTCTTGTGTTCTCATATACTATCACCCAGTCTCTTGAAACTTTTCTTGTTGAGTAAACCTATACCTGTGATAGAAACCCTTGTCATTCCAATAGCTCCAGTTTCTTAACCTATCAAGGAACAAGCCCTCATGAATTCTCTTATGCCTCATTCCTCAATTATTCCAAAACAACATGTCGAGGCCACCCCAGAGAAAACTCCAAGTAGTGTGGCAGAAAAAGAGGAGTAAAGTAATTAGGCATGAAGCACAACTCCATGTTGAGGAATTTCTAGTACATGAAGAACAGGAAGAAACTTCAGATGTCATATTTGCAACAGTACCTAAAGACATTGAAGTAAATGCAGGAATTCTTAAAGCCTGCATCCCTACAACTAAAGATATCTCCTAGGAGCACGATGAGATGATATACGTTCCTAGTAAGAGAATGGGTTGAGGACTCGACATGAGAAGAGAAGGAATTTGATGACCAAAAATCTCCATCAGTTAAAGAAATAAGGGATCAATCTAAATCTATGGATGGAATTGAAGTTCAGGGTGGACTTGTAGGACCAAGTACTTAAGGGGAACCAATATATGCAGCTTTAGAAGGTATGTTTTATACATTCTTCTTATGTCAAAGCCCTTGTAGTTATCCATGTAACTCCAAATCTACAATCACTTGATGAACACGAGTATCCTATAAGAGAATGGATAGGTAGTTCTCTCCCAAAGAAGAAGAAGGTGGAAATACATTTGAATGATGATGATCTACAGAGCTTGGTTCTTCTTAATCTAGCAAGGCCACCTAAAAAGGAAAAATTCATCTCTAGGGAATCCATGGGAAAGAAATGAGAAAGATTCATGGATGTTGTAACTCCCAAAGCTGGTATGCTTTGAGGGGAAACATCCCCATCTGATTAATAGGTCTCCAGGATCTCATTCGGTAAGCCTTCTACTGAAGAAATAAAATATGATTTTTCTATAGTGGTAGAATGGGTGTTCCAAAGGATTGACGAGTTCAAAGAAACTAAGGAGTTATAGGATAAAAATGAGGCACTATCTAGACTGGTTATAAAATTAACCAGAACTCACAAGGAAGGGAAAATTGTATCCCTAGAGATAACCAATGATGATATAAGGAGAGTAAATGACTGAATAGAAAGAGGGGATGCCACTATCCAATGAGAGAATGATTTGGTTTCCAGGGGTGAATCAATAATCATAGAATTTGTAAAAAAGTATTCCCTTATTTTTGAAAAGGTATAAGAAATCAAGGCATTAATGGAAAAATGTGACACTGAGAAAGAAATGTGAAGTGATATGCTGCCAAAAATGGAAGATATCAAAGACTTAGGTGATGACATGGTTGTTAGGGAAGGTATTGTGTATCTTGATTCTAGAGGGAAACAATATGAATGTTACAATATGGAAAAAGTAAGAGTAGAGGTTTTAGTAAAATATTTTGAAATTCTTGATGAATTGAGAGACAAAACAATGGACTATATCAGTGGCCTTCATGCATTGATAGAAAAATTAATTGGGATAGACAGTGGAGAAACAATCATAATGGAGAGCACCAAAAATTTGATTATAGTTTTTCAGAGAGTATGTTATAGGTAAACTAGGAGAGACGAGGGTTTTCAATGCATCTCTCATGCAAGAATGGGCATACATTGAGTTAACAATTGATAAATTGATAAAGAGAATGAAGAAAGAAAAATATGTCTTTTCAAATATTGATGAAATAAGTATGAAACACGAAGTAATTTTCAACTACCACTCAAGGCTTTATGAGGAATTTGTTACTCAGATGTTTGAAATTTTGATGCCTATAGGGTTCATTTTAACACCCCCTCCCAAAATAATTTATAGAATGGGTGGCGAATCTAACAAAAAAACCATTCACACTACAGGTGAAAGCACGAAAATGAGTTTCACGATGGCGGCAAAAGGAGGTCATTTTCCTAAAAAAAGGTGGATTGCATTTTTTTTCACTAAAAGGTTTGAACGATAATACTAAAACAATGTTCAAGTTACCAACTGGTAACACTAAAAGTGTTATCAGACAGAAACCTTGAAAAGTGTTATCGACTGGTAAGTGTTACCAGTTGGTAAAACTTTTCACAGTTTCTGGCTGACAACACTTTTAGTGTTACCATCCGGTAATAGTTTTTTAGTGTTGCCCGACCGATAACAATTTCAATTATTGTTGGTCGGTAATAGTTTTAGGTGTTTTCCGACTAGTAACATTGGTTGGTGTTGCTGGTCGGTTATAATGAAACGTGTTTTTGGCCAGGTAACATGTGTTTTGCATTTCCAGATGGTGTTAGTATGGTTCATCCAACATTTACTATTGATACGTGCATCATGCCTTTCTCATTTAATGCACTTTCCTCTCCTATATATATATATCCATCCCCATTCATTTTTGTCTCATTTTCTCCTGCATGTTTCTATGAGAGTTTTTTTAGAGAGTTCCAAGCTTCTCATCCACTTCCATTCTTCCACTATTAGGGTCGAACTCAATCATCAAGATTCAAGGTGAACTTGAAGGCACATCTGTCATCATATACATGTATCCAAATCTGTAATTTTCAAACTGCTTCTTTTATCAAGCAATCAAGTTACTTTCAACATTTAAGAATAATGGCCCCTAGGAAAAAAATCCATTAAAATGACTCCCTATGTTTACCAAAACATTTTGTATCCCCATTTGTTACAACTACTTAAAGACCCTCAAATATTTAGACAATTTGGTTGGATTGTTAGCTCAGGGTTCCGTGGTCTTATTTGCATGCCCCAATATCATACAAAGCACACATTACTAAATAATTTAATGCAATTGTATAATCATTTTGATGGAACATTCATAGTTCGATTACCCTCCCACAAATTTATCATCAAAATAACACCCTAAATACATTCATCGTATAACATGCTTGCCCCATCAAAATGAACTTTATGTAACCTCTAAATTCATTCTTCTTGATGAGAAAAAAAATTATAGTCTGATTGCAATCTATTTGTTGAGGATGAGGTAAATAAACTAGCCAAAAGAGGCATTAACTCTCAATCTATAAAATACCCCTTTCACCTAGCCACGATGGAACTTTTCCAGTTCCTATATAGTGTTACAAGGAAGATACACCGACATTCCTCAATGTGCAATGCACTACATTCTTCAAACTATTGTCGGTGTTAGATTCGATTGGTACACATATCTAGTGTCAAAGATTCGTTCTTATCTTAATAAGGCCAATCTCAATCCTACTACACTTATTTTTTTCTTCTTGTTATGTTCTTTCTTTTATATTATGAATGTTTTTATGGAATCAAATCAACAACTATTCCAACTACTCTTCATGAGAAGGATGGAAAAACATGAAAATGCATATTGACCAACAATTGGTGATTATTTTGTTTTAAAAACATTTCATCTTAATTCCTTTCAAAAACAATATCATTGTGAAATAAATTCTTGTATTATAAATATGTAATCTATAATTCTATGTTTTGAACCAATGTGAATGAACATGTCAAAGAAAGTGAAACACAGAAACACTGTCAAAAGGGAGTTCACTCGCATAACTCTACTGGACCTGAGGGTTATGATGACAACAATATAGTTGATGTCTCTGAGTCCAAAGACTTTGTAACTCAAGAGATAAGACAGGATAAACATATGTGTGGTTCTTTAGATTCTTCACACTCGACCCAGTCCCCATAGCCAAGAGAGAAGTAGAGCACACTCTGTAGTTGCTACTATCCAACAGTAAAATCAAGGTTTTAAGTTTTACATACTACCCAATGATTAATCGTTTCAATTTTATTTAATTATTTTACAGATTAGTGATATTGATAATGTGAATATCTGATTTTCTACAATGTCATATTTCTAGTTTCATTAACATTATCCTAATGTGTAGCCTTTTTTTGGCATATCTACATCACCTCAGAGAGAGTCTTCTCATGTTATTGCAGATACCACATGCATACCTGAGGGCCAACTGGAGCACAAATATATTGAGTTTGTTGTAGTAACTGACCCACGAGTTTCAAGTTCTGGTACAAAGATACTAAAAAAATAATGACTTAAAATTTATTTATATTAGTGTTTTGAATTTCTTTTATGAATTTATTAACAAATTTAAATTGTTTTGTAATATTCAAGATTTTTCGATGCCATAACAGGGCCTATGCCACCACCACCCTTCAACTCATTAACACACCAATAGATTTTTTTACTACAAAAAACATTCATAGCATAAGAAATTCTTATTTTTAGCTTGTTTGTATTTTAATTTCAAATTTTAAAAATATTCATTACTGATACTGGTAGTTTAAATCTTATATTGTTAAAGTATATATGCTTGCAGATCTTTTGCAATCTGAAATTCCTCCTTCCGCCACACCCACTACTACCACCAATGCTCTGACTCCATCCCAACACAAAAGGAGTGCATTAGTTCCAGGATTACCTCCCCTTCCTCCTTTGTCATCTTCTTATGGTAGCGGGAAAAAGGCTTATGCTTCCCAACGCTGCAATGATTATGAGCAAGGGAACTCAGAATATGACAATATATGATTTCCCCTATTTTAATGTTGATGGTGTGTAGAGTTCCAGAGGAACTTTTGTTATAAAACAATATAGAAATGGATGAGGATTTTCTTTGGTGAGACAAATATTTTGGGATGCAATCATTAGGGAGGAATGTTAAGGATCTAATGTAATCTAATCATAAGAAAATTCTAGATCTGTTAGGCTCTTTAGATCCTTCTTCCCCAATGACGCAGGTAACGAAATGATGATGCAAATAAAACAATTCCACTTGAGATCCTTATGTCAGATAATTCTACAACCCTTGTAATTGAAAATGTTATTCCTTACCTCAAGGAGATGAAGATGTGGGATATCAGAGGAAAAATCTCTGATAAAATAAATTAATGATAGATATCATAATTTTGAAAACAAAGAACAATTGTTTTCATTGGTTAAAAAATCAACCATTTGTAATTGATAGTTTTCTTGCTAAAGCACAAAAGGAAATGTAGTCACCAAAAATGTCTATAATAGGGATGAAGTTTTGACAATAATGTTGAACAGATTGGGTAATTTGAATTAATGAGGCACAATCATACTACAAGTGGAATCGTGACAAGAATCTTATCACTATTTATAAGGTAGAGAAAGACTAGGCTATGGTAAATTTCTTTTGTTTGTAGATTGTTACACATATATATATAGTTATTCTTTATATTATTCCAAATAATAATTATGTGATTATTAATTGCAGTCAAAATACCAGACTTTGAGAACAAAGGTACAACTGTTGGAGGAGAACCTAAGAAAAGTGAAAGAGAGTGTCAAAGGGGCTATTGGTTTTAAGGAAAAAACTTGTTCTACTGAACAAGAAAAACAATAATTTATAGAGGATTATCAAGGAGCACCAAATGGATCTAGAAATTCTTATGAAGAAAAAAAATGATGAGTATCCTTTTATCCTTTCAACAAGAGATGCAGCTAAGGAAGAAAAAGAAAATTTGGAAAACATTAAGGTTGTGGAAAAGGAATTAGTGGAGTCTGGTGTAATCTGTGATAGTGATAAAAGTTGGTGATGTTGTTGAATTTGGTCAAGGAAAAGGGTCCACTTAACTTGAATTAAAACTTTTATCAATGTTACTATTGATGTATTGGGTATTTTACTATGACAAATACAATTTTTAAACTTTATCTTTATGAGAAATTGTTTATATTTTTACTATGAGATCTCATGTGAATTTTTTTTACTATCTTTATGTGAAACAATTGATAAATAGTACACATGGATTCTAGAATTTAGTTTCAAATACGTTTTCAAAAATTTGATTATTCCTAATAATCACGAAGCTATATAACATATATGGATTATAAAATTTTTTGCAAACAATTATTCTTGTGGAATTGTGTTAGTCATATTTGATTATAATTGGAATTTGGAAACATTATATTTATGTGAAATTATTATTCGTTCATCTATTTATTTCTATCATGGGTGTTGTTGAATGAAAACTTAGTCATTTATTTTTTCAATCTTATATAGTATTAGAATAGTACACATTTATTCAAATAAGGGAATATGGTTTAAATTCTTCAATTTTAGTTTCAAAAAAGTATGAAATAAATAATTAAAACATTTGTCTTGAAATTTTCCTGTGCATGTTGTTGTCAAACTTTAGAATTGTTAATCAATTCTTGAATCTCTATTCTTTATTTCTCATGTAAATATTGTCTCCAATAATGATGGATCAAGTGATGTATTCGTAGACTGCCATGTTTTTTTATTAATCCTAATAATCATGATGTTGTTACTTTTTATATCATATATGGATTATAATTTATAAGATATTTTCCAAAAATTGTGCATGTGGAATTGAAAGTGAGAAATCAGATAATGAACATACTTTATTAGTAACAAGCTTTAATAGTATTACATCATCTAATTTTACATATTGAAAAAATATGAATTGTCTACCATTTGTTATTTTCAAAGTTAAAACATTATTAAATTATATAGAAGGGATTAAATAATTTCCAAACATAATATGCCCAATATATGTGAATGAAAAATTATCAAGTAATAATCTATATTTTAGAAAATGAATACAATCAACTATTTGGTAACTGGAACAACCTTATCCTGGATGGTCCTTCATCACTTCTTATATCTGGTGTAGTTTCTTATCTAGCAGAGTCTTAGTCAATTTTCACCATTATTAGAGACTTCATTGTTCACTAACTAATTAACAACTCTGCGATCTTCCACAGATATCCATGTAGCAAGAGCTATTTCATACAGAAAATTTTCCACCCTATATCTTGAAACATATATTCTCAAACAAGTTTCCAAATTCTTGTCTAATCTTTTGTGAAGTTTTGATTTGAAAAATGAAAGTGCACTAAATACCATCTCATCTTCAATAGAACCAAGAATCATTGTCTATGTGAGCTCATAAGTTTGAAGTATTCACTAATAGTTTCTCTCAGAATGCTTCTCTGATACATCTTTCTCCAGAATAGCGTGACAACTCCCATTTCTGTTGGGTGTTAGCGATAAGCTTATATTGATCATACATTGTAAATCCAAAATTTTGTGACTAGGATATGAGTAATTTTATGTCCAATATACCATTTAAATTCACCTCCATGAACATGTGAAGATTTGTAAAATTGTCTCCATAAGTGCAGCCATGGATTTCAGGAAGTTATTATTTATCTGTTCTTCATCAATCATCGGGTTCTCGAAAATGGGATTTACAACTCCCATCACCTCCAGCAGATCACTATTTTTGAAATTCTCTCTGATCTCAAAAGATAATGTTTCATATATTTTTATCATCTTTTTATGTACATCAAAAAATATAGCATCAAAAAGACAGCTTGTGGCAGGTACTTCCTCAAGTTCAGAACATGCTACATAAAAATCTTTGTATAAAGTGTGCATTTTAATGTTTTTTCCCATCAAAAGAAATACAAAGATGACCACTAATATTGAACTTTAGATAGCTGTCTAGATCTTTTGGTGTCTTTCAAAACCTTGAAACTACTAATATTGGCTTTTGAGTCCACTATTGGGTGATATACAAGGTATCTAAAATCATACATATTTGTCTTTTTAATTTTAGAAAATCAACAATGTATATGGAGCATTCCTGAAGCATGTTTCACCAAGTTGTTTATTTCCTTTAGCATTTTCAAAATACCACATAAAGTTAATAAAGTCTCTATATTAGTCAAGTGATACAACAAATCTTTAGCCTTGTCCACTTGTCTTTGATGCTTGAACATATACCCTGCTAAGGACTTGTATTCCTCAAAAATCTTGCAAGCTGGTTTATACAATGATATCCATCTCATTTCAACATCTTTTAGCATTTTTTTACCATTTTTTTATTCCAACAAAAAATATTTGAAACTCTAGAAATATTTTAGGACTGCTTGACATATATGAATGCAAGGTATCGTATCAACTCCTCCACCTTAGCAACATTATCAAAGCTACTTACAATCTTGTATGCCAAATTCATTCGGTGAGCCATATAGTGAATAGGTATCATGTAAGGGGCTACTCTTGTTTACAGATGGATATAAATTCTAGTTTTGTGACCTTACATGACAGATGTGCCATCAGCTTTGCAGAGATGGAATGATCATCTTGCTATCTAAATTGGGCCGCTTGGGAAAAATTGGACAAACAAGACCCCATAGAGAGAAAATGAGGGATCGATTCGGCCAGGGGAGATCACATTTCAGGATTGGGCCAAACAAGTTAAGAGGAAACGAACACATTGCAGAGGAGCTCAGGAGTTTGAGCTAGTTCGGGAAATGAAGAAATTTGAAAGTCTAAATTTAGACTTTGGAGGTGTGGTTGTTCGGTGGTAGTCTAAAGAAAAATTCATGGACTTGGTGGAAAGAAGTGTGAAAAAAGGAGTTGGAAGTCTGAAACCCAAAGTCTGAAATTTGGAATTCAAGGCTTTCAGAGATTTTGGATGTTTCACGAGCTCATAGTGAACAATGCCTAACGTAGGGAAAACCTAAAAGTATGAAATTTGGACTTCAGGCTTTTAAGTATTTCAGACATTTCATGTCCCAAGTGGATAATCTAACCTTAAAACCTGAAGTCCTAAATCCTAGAAACCTGAAATCTTGAAACCCAAAGTCCTTGAAAAGTTCTTGAAACCTAAAGTTTTAATTTTAGACTTTGGGGTTTCAGAATTTCAGAAATTTTGGCTCAAACTATAAATAGTGTCATGCAACATGATTTCAGAGTTCAAACTCCAAAGTCTTAATTTCAGACTTTGGAGGTTTAACATTTCGGAACTCTCAAGCTAACTTGAGTAGTTAAAACAACCTCTGAAGTGGAAATTACCGAAGCCCCAAATCCTGAAAAGTCCAAAATTTCATATGTCGGAGGGTGCGATGCAATTTTGGAGTCTGAAAAGAACAGAGCCAAGCATCCACATTTATTACAAAATGGCACCCTCATCTTCAGATAGCCATAAATTTTGACTGGGAGCTCAGATTTGCACAAAATAGGACTTTTTGGAAAGCTCTCAGTGTCCTCTACACAAAATAGTGACACTACGTATTTCAAAATGAGGAAATAGAGTTCATGCAATTTTAGATGATATTTCCAAATTTCTCACCTACCCAAATAATGAAGGTATGGGCTTCCTTTCTTCCCCAAGAAGGAAAAGTACATGGAGGCATGGGTTTTGGCAGTAGCACCCATCATTGTTGCCAGATGATTTTAATGCATTTTTGGGTGGTTGAAGCAAGATTTTGAATTGCATTCTCTCTCCCTTTCTCCCATTCTTCCTATATATTGTAAGGAGGGGATAATTTTAAAAGGTTGGACACCTTGTATATGCACCTCCCTTCTTTCTTTTTTGTAAGAGATTTTTGGAGATTTCAAACCTCCCTATTGAACATTGTAATGTAAAATATGTGCCTTTGGCCCTAATGTGATATATTGTATTAACTTTGAGAGCAATAAAATCATATTTTTGGATGCTTCAAACCCTCTTCTGTGTTATATTGAAACTTTTAATCTTTCATTGCATGTAAGGTTATTGTGTATTGTTGTTTTTTTCATTACAAGGTTTTGGTAGTTTTTTGTTTATTGTGCGAGGTTGTTCAACATCCTTCTTGGTGCATCACATTCCCTTAGAGTAGGTTTTAATTTTACATGGATATTCTCTAACTCTGTCTCCTTAGGAAAACATTAGTTTAGTGTTAGATATGTAACTCTCTGCACTTTGGAGTAGTTGGCACTAGGATAGGTTAGGAAGTCGGTCTCCTCCAGAGGGTTATCCTAATTACAAAGTCCCACACTTTGGGATAACTCCATGTTTGAAAAATCACACTAACTACCTCAACCATTCACTTGCAAGCAACCAGGAGTGTTGTGATTTGACATCAACACATCCATACCATCTATTTCCTTCAGATTTTTAATAACAAGTTTGCAAATGTTCTCAACATTGTAGTTCTCCTTTCAATTTGTGCATATTTAGTAGATGGTTTTTCCCTAAACTGGTTACTAAAACTGAAATTTTAGACATGTATGCACACCCAAGATGTATTATCTACTACAGTGACATCATATATTAGCAAAGCGATAAAATTTGCATTTTTTTACCTTCTCTCTCAAATCAGTGATTTCTGTTTCTCACATACACTTTTTCATCTCCCATGCACTGGTATCTAACTAGTGCGTTTGTTGGAATATTTGAAAATCCATTAGATTGATACAATGTCTTATAATCAATCAGATCATAAATTGGTCTACCATTTTTTAATATGTGAAAATATTGTTCTGAATTGAATGATTTTTTCTTGAAGACTTATGTCTGTAGCTTTTTTAAATCTTTCCTTTATAGTACCTTCTTTCTCAACAAGGTCCTTAAAATGTTTGTGATGATTATCATATTCTACAACATATCTCATATGCAAACAGTCCTCTTCAGTTTTCCATCTAGTTATTTTTATAACCATTCCATCATCTTGCTTTTTTTGACTTGTATATTTGCCCACAATGTTTCTCTTGTGTATCCAGTTTCAATTGCATTTTGTGGTTTCTACCAAGTTTCCAACTATAGATAGTACATCTGCATTTTTGTAAGAATATCAGTACTATTATCATGTTCTATAGGTTCAATAAATGGATATTTGACTGACCATTTCAAATTTATAAGTTCTTCCTATATTCTACTTCCCACTCTTATGTTTCTTATGTGAATTTCTTGAATGTTTTATCAGAAGTGTGATTTGGATGGGAAATTGGATTATCAGTACTGTTAATTTAAATTGTATTACTTTGGTGATTGGAAATTTCATCTGGAATAAGATCACTACTAGGTTTTTATGCATTTGAGAGAAATTGGTTTGGTTACAGCTTGTCCAAGTAAATTAAAAAATTAAAATAACAATATCATAATAGAAATTGGTTTTCTTACCTGTCACCACTGGGGTTACTTGTGGTTGACTAAAATATTTGGAAATGTCCATACTATGCATTTTATTTTTCCTTGAAGTTGAGTTCTTTTTTGATTTGTAATAGGGGCCATCGAATGGATGATTTTTAAGTCTTCACACCGTGAAAAAAACATAGACCTTTCAAATACTGACAACAACATGAACAAAGATCTACCCAAACACAAGCCTTAGCCAACACAACTTAAGAATGATAGATGACGATAAAATCGGGCACTTGAATGGAAAAGGAATATGCAGGATGGCTATAGAACATAGAGCCACCGTCCGGCAAGAAAAATACATATGTTACTACCCAGCAACACTTATATCTATTACCGATCTAGAAACTATTTGTTACCAGCCGGACAACAGATATATATGTTACTGGTCGGCAACAGATACATCTTATTACCGACTGGTAACACATATATCTATTACCAGATTGCAACAGATACATCTATTAACGGGTGGTAACACTTATATCTATTACCGGTCGGTACCATGTATATTTGTTAACGGTTAGTAATATATAGTTGTTGCCAGCCACTAACTCGTACACCTGTTACTATTCGCTAACAAATATGTTTGTTTCCATCCTATAACATTGATACTTGTTGCTAGATGGTAACTTTTGGACATTTGTCTTGTTGACAGAAAATAACCTTGTCAGTCTATAGAAAAAGTTATCTTTTTCACTTACCTCTTGAGTCTCTCACTTTTTCATGAATCCTTCGGTTTTTGGTCTTATACTTTTGGATTATTCAAACCCTTATAATGTAAAAAATAGGAGTATACTATGGTGAATAAATCCTATATATATTATAATGTTATAACATGAAGGAGAATTTACTAACTTTAGTCGACCCTTGGCAGAAATACCTAGGTGAAATTATATTCAAATTTTTTTAGGTCCCATAAAATTTTGGCGAATGCACTACCGTATGGTAGTACAAAATTCACCATATTCAAAAATAAAAAACCCTTATATTCTCCTTTTCACGAATGTTTACCCCTAAAAATTACTTGGGATGTCTACAAGAACAGGGTAGGGGAAAGTTCAAGTGAATCCACTAGAAAGGGCCATGATAAGTAAAAAGAAGAATGGAATTTTTTGTTAGAAGTAAAAGACTATCTTTTCTATCTTTTCTAGGTGTCATCACATGGTTTTATTTTTCCATTCAGCCTAATCAGGAGTAAAAGGGAAATATTTTTAGTTAGTAGATATTTCCTATGTAGATTTTGAATTACACAAAGCAGGAAATGAAGGGACCATTTTGATGTGTTTTGGGGGGGAAATTTAGATGAATAGTTATAAGTATGAGGGGTTTATCCTCATACTAGGGGGGTTTCTAAAGATTTTACAAAAGATAAGAACTGATATATTTTGATGTGATACTGCTTAAATTATCTCGAAGACATATATTTTAAGTTTACTCTTTAAAATTCAAATATTAAGATGATTACAGTGTATAGTCATTAATAGACATTAAGATAAATTTTTTTTCATGTTCCTTTGTCAAGAATTTGGTAGAATAGAATTAATTTTTTTTTGACTATGAGTTTGGTTTACATGTTCTTGATTTTATGTACTGAACATTTAGTTGATCAATTGCATTTTCTATTGCAATTTTGTATTTCTTGCTTTTTTGAATTACACTAGATCTGTCCTTAGTGATTAATCTTTAGTTATTTTTTCAATATCGTGGTGTGAGATTTCAATTTACAATATTGAATGTAATTATAATTTTTTTGTCAAAATCATTTTTTTGATGGATTTTTGTAAGATTTCAAGTGTATCTTAAGTGTATGAGATTAAAAAAAAGAAAAACTTCATTAAAATATTTTCATGAGCTTTTGTGTTGAGTATTTTAAGGATTGTGTGAAATATTTGTCATAACTAAGTATTAATGAAAGAAAATATTTTCTTTAAATGGAAATTGTGATTTACTGATGATTTTTTTATTATATGGGATGTCATGTATGTATGAGAAAGTATTGTGAGTATTTTTATTAAGTGATCTATTATCTTACAAATCCACCACCCTTTTAAAATTATTTGAGTCTCATCATACAATACAAAACATTTTTTTCATATTTTTGTGTTATTTACAAATATTAGTGAAGGGAACCCTTGATATTCATTCCCTTTATCAAAAAATGCAACAAGAATGTAGCTTATCTATCCATAGTAACCTATGTCTGGTGAACTAAGTTTACACTTCACTTTTTGTGACAACTTGTGAAAGTAAAGTGTTGTGTTTATGGCCATGTTTGTCCCAGATTGATCCATTTCCTTGAAGATATTGAGAAGTAAAATATTTATCCCTCACTATTTTTCAGCTTACCCGTTAGGTTCTCTCACCCTGGTCAAAGGAAGGGTTGAAAGTAGTAGGGTTGGCTATTACTTTTGTACGTGTCACCCAATCCTTCCGAAACCCGGTCTCAAATAATTTTTTTAGACTTTTTCCCAACCACAAATGACATATGATCTCCAAGCCTGGCATCCTTAAAATTTCCTCACTTTGTTTGCTGAAAATTTTTTGGCCCCAAAGGAAGTGTAAGTTTGGGTAACAATAGGTTCATTTATACATGCCCCCTCAACAATCGAGAATGAATCGTAGAAAAATATTCTATCATTGGGAAATGGTTTGAATGTGTGTGATAGAAAGATGTGATCAATAGAGCGTATAATGTAAAAAATTGCGCGAGTGAGTGAATACATGAGTGGGGTGAGTTTCATTTTAGATGTAGACTTGTATCAGTTGAGTATGAAACGTAAAACTAGAGTGCATCATAGGGAAATGATCCTAAAACGTAAAAGTATATGTGAGAAATATATATCGTGAATGTGCAATGTGAATAATGTGTATAATATGTGAGAGATGTTACGAGAAAGAGGTGTGAATAACACATGATGTGTGAAAAGTGTAATGTGTAGTGTATATTTTAGTGTGCAGTGTAGTGTGTAGTGTGTGAGGTTCATGTGTATAGTATGCCCTCAACATTCATGTGTGAACCAAAGCACAAGAGTGCGTCATTGGTGAATGAAGATACTAATGTATCAATATGGGTATTTTGTATGTGAGAGATTAAATGTGAAATGATGAGAATATAAGACGTGTTTTGATGATAGAAGGGGGACAAAAAGAAATAGTGTGATTCCCCCCAAGTGCATGATAATGAATGTGATATCTTATGAAAGTGAAAGATGAGGGTCCTCCACCTAATTCTTATGGAGATAAATGTGTGTGACCATTTTCTTAGAGTGGTGGTATATGAGATAGACAATTTATAGGTGAATGAAGCCTATATGCATGCAAATGATGAGTATACTACGGAGGAGGTGGAAAAATTTATGTAGAAGAATGAGGAGGTGGTGGAAACCTATGTGAATAATAATGTGGAGGTGATGGATACCTATGCGGAACAAAATATGGGGGTGATGGAAACCTATGTGAAGTAAAACACATAGTAGATGCATACTAAGGTGAAGGAGTTGTCTGAATGGTTGACCTAGACTAATGTGATGGTGTTTCACCTGATTCTTAGAGAATTTATTTGAAGTATTGATGAAACAGATAGAGTAACGGGCATAGGAGGAATACCTATTGAAATGTTGGTTGTTTGGTTGTTGTACGCGTATGACTTCTGAATCCACAGCTGAATGTGAGAGCTTCCTTTTGGCTTGGTTGGATCAAATCCTTGCTGGGGGTGAGTGCAGGAGAAAATGCTTGATCTCCTTCCTTGCATGCATGTTCTCACTGGAATTCATTCTCAGAAGATGTGATATCTCTCAGGGGTGTATTTCATTAAATAGATTACGTGATTTACAAATTGTGGTTGTAGTTTTGGTGTTTGGTTTTTTGGCTGCGGAAAAGAATAAAATTTGGAATGGGGGGAAACGTGGGTAAAATAGGAATGGGGAGGGTAATAAATGGGAGAGGAGGGGATGAGATGAGGTGCAAGGGGGGTTTTGGGGATCGTGGGATTTTACCGCGACAGTGACTGATGTCGGTTAAATTTGGTTGGTGTCGGTAAGGTTGAATCGGTATTAGTCACCAAACAGGTGACCGATGCCAATTAAGGGGTGACCGCGGTCAGTTCAAGGGCACCGGAACTGGTTAGGTTTTGGGGGACAAGGGTCCAAAAGTGTTGTGGGCTAGGTGGTTGAGATGGGTAGGGTGAAAATAGGTTGTTAGGAAATGCTAGGGGGAAAATGTGGGTGGGATAAATATAGATTAATGTATTGTTTGTATTGGATGCAGGGGAGAGATCAGCTATGCATGTGGGATAGGGTTCTACCCCTACTTGTGATAGTGCATGGTGCAAAGACCCCTGAGGAGCTACAACATGTGGAGGCAGTGGGCCTGAGTGGAGTCTAGTGATACTGGAATGTAGTCTAGTAGCCTAGTTTGATGGTTACGCTCATCGATAGATGGGATTCTGCAACCAACATGTTCCACTTGCCGATGGGTGAGATCACTGTCACCCTGGAGGATGCGGTCAGGATTCTATGGCTACCCATATTGGGTATGTAGGTCTACTCAATCTCCTCCGAGGCCTCGAAGGAGCTGATGTTGATGGTGTTTGGCGAGGGGATGGCTGAGATAACATTCCATAGTGCCATCATTCGATACGGAGAGATGTACCTAGCCTGTCTAGAGGAGATGAGGCTAGTGGTTCTTTTGATGGAGGCAATGTGCTACTTTGCACTTCCAGATGTACAGGGTGGACATTTTCCCTGATCTGTTGATGGGGGTACTCCATGATATGATGATAGAGGAGACCCACTTTGCCTAGGTGCCAACATTCCTGGTGCAGCTATACAGAGAGTTATGGGCATATGGGTGGCTGCGTAGGTTTAGCCTATGTTGTACCTTCTTACTACACTGCTAGGATTATGAGCACATAATGTGTGTGTGGCTAGTAGGGATGCCCTGAGTTGATGCACTCCCACTGAGATTTGTGCAGGTGGGGTATAGGTGATGGGTGCCAGCTATTGGGGAGTGGAGATCTGACAGGCCCACACATGATGTGGCCTATTTCCAGTGGTTGTTGGAGGGGTTATTTGGAGTGGAAATTATATGGAGGCCGTATGTGGGATTCCCCTCATATAGGCATATGCATGAGGAGCTAGATGAGCTCCAAATTTTGAGATGGATATAGGGTCGCCGTGTTGGAGAGAACAAGATGATCCCAGTAGACACAGTCTAACAAAAGTTTAGGCTATTATAGGATGTAACTCCACCCTTCGCACAGTACCAAAGAGATGACATGGAGAGGCCTTACCTCTACCATAACCTACAGTGCCCACAAGGCAGGAGGACCAGGAAGTGGACCGGTAGATAGATGATGCTAGGTGCACAAAAAGGTATAGATAGTGGTGGGAGGCTCACTTACGAGCCATACCACCTAGACCAGGGCAGCCAGATCTAGCCACCATCATGGTGTAGAGGGATGCCCTACAGGGGCATAGGTGGCTACTCTGATTACCCAGTTGGGTATAGTGTAGATACAGCTGGAGAGCTCTAAGGCAGAGGTAGCTGAGCTACATGTGTAGGTGGCTAGTCTGCAGGCCTAGATGGCTAGTGGTGGGGATGGAGATGGAGAGGAGGGTGATGGTCAGGTGGTGGCCTTACAGGCACATGTGACAGGTTTACAGGGCTAGTTGGCCATAACCTAGGCATAGATTGGGGCCTTACAGGCCCAGATACAGGCACAGGGGCAGGGGGCACCACCACAGGCACCAGGACCGGGTCCCAATTCATAGGTAGGAGTGGGATAGGGTCCCACAAGATAGGTATAGGGGCTGAGACCTATGGGACCACCATAGACCATGCCTATATCTAGGTTTCAAGATGCCCTAAGTGAGGCTAGATACTACTAGGACTAGCTGATGGTGGCTGAGATAGACTTCATATCCTATGCTGAGTACATGGTAAAGGAAACATCAAGTGAGAGGAAAAGATCCTGCACTCATAGTGTGGAGAGCAAAAGGGGTCAACAAGCTTTGAGGCCAGATCAGGAAGAAGCTACCAGCGCATGGAGACCAGCTCTAGTTGAAGTACCAGCAGGGATCAAGGAGGCAGAGGGTACATGCAATACAGAGATGGAGGACATTCTGCCAAGATGCCTAATATGTGGCGCCTATTTTTTTGATGTATAATAGTCAGTTTTGTGATATATATCGGCCTGCATACTTAGAGATAGTTATATTTTTTATCACGTACTAGCTTGCGTGCCAAAGATAGTGAGGATGTATGAGAGGTTTTGTATATTTCGAGCATATACCGGCCTGCACGCCGAAGATATTTTATATTGGTTCATTATTTTATTGTATATATGTGACCGGCCTACATGCCAATGACATTTTGTATTGAGTATCAGCCTGCGTGCCAACAATTTTGAGATGATGGACATGATGGGACATCCATGTATGTTGTATTGAGATACATGAGATTTCTTTATTTGTTGATGTGTTGATGATATTTTTGATTTATTGTTTTGATATGGATGGAAATTAGGTGAGTTAGGCATGATGGAGTCAAGTTGGTTTAGGCATGGATCGAGTTAGGTCTTAGGCATGGATCGAGTCAGGTTTGTTAGGTTGATCAAATTAGGTCATAGGCATGGTTTAGTTAGGTCAAAGGCATGGTGGAGTCAGGTTGGATTAGGCATGCTTGAGTCAGGTTGGTTTAGGCATGGATTGAGTCAGGTTTTAGGCATGGATCAAGTCAGGTTTTAGGAATGGATCGAGTCAGGTCATAGGCATGGATTGAGTTAGATTTTAGGCATGGTTGAGTCAAGTTGGTTTTAGGCATGGTTGAGTCAAGGTCTTAGGCATGGTTGATCAAGGTCTTAGGCATGGTTGAGTCAAGGTCTTAGGCATGGTTTTGTTCAAAGTAAGGGAAATTATGATTTATTATTTTATGTAATGAATGATAATATGGGTGCTATGTGAAATGTGGTATAATCTATGCATAGTGATGATAGAGAAATGATAGGCATAATAAATGTATGTTGTGATAAGGATTAAAATATGAAGCAACTTGTTATGTACGTGGTTTAATTTCTAATTGTGGGTAAAAAAGGGAAACTAAGTGAGGTATGATGTAATGTGAGGAACACAGAAGATGAATTGTTGAGGGTAAAGCATGGCCGAGCTATCCTCAAGGGGCCATATGCCCGTAGAGTGCTACCTTCATAGTCCCAGTGAAAAGGGACCTTAGGCCGATGTAGTTCTCCCATAAGCTAGGGAAGAATATGAGAGGGTGT
Organism: Taxus chinensis; assembly: GCA_019776745.2. Lineage (NCBI taxonomy): Eukaryota > Viridiplantae > Streptophyta > Pinopsida > Cupressales > Taxaceae > Taxus > Taxus chinensis. The sequence goes on along the minus strand of CM034146.1, from coordinate 974,937,266 downwards.
GAAAATGAGGTGGTAGGTTTTAGGTATGGTGTGGGTTTAGGTTTTTTAGGTGTGGGTGGGTTATAGGTAGAGTAAGATAAGTGATATTGATTGTGGCAAAAGAAGAAAATAGATTACCTCAAAAGTAAGCATCGAGGACCAAGTCTTATATAAGGTAATCAAAATGTAAACACAGGATGGCTAAAAAGGAAGAGGGGGCAATAAAGCCACATGATTGGTGAGGATCATACTGAGTAGATCACACCTTGAAAGAGGTGATGAATGTAAGACCCTAAAGACATTGCATGATTGATTGTTCTACGGTGAAAAGTAGTCACATGATCACCAAATGTCATAGTTTCCAAGAAGTCCCTTGAGGCAGTGGGAAATGGGAGTGGGTATGGCTTGAAGGGTGAAAAGTGGGTAATTTTTTATGGTATGAGGTAGCATGATATTTGGGCAAGAGATCCGAGTTCACAATGGGCAAGTCCATGACTAAAATGTTATTTGTGTTGACTTGTATTTGAGATATACTGATCGATGTGGGAAGTCTATATGGGATGAAGAAAATTTAACTCCTTGAGGTCTTCATGAAGCTGATCGATGCAGGAAGCTTCAGATTGCTCTTGTTTTTTTAAAGCTTTACATAGCTGTCATTTGAGGGAGTAGTCTATTTACAACAACAATTATCAAGAGGAAGATTTCCTTTTGAGGGAGTCATATTTTGAGTGGAAGTTTGACTCAAGGAGTTATATCCCATATGAGGGCTTTGAAGTCATGGACAACACCAAGGTGGAGAATTATACCCTTGTTCAAAAGTCAAGGTGAAACAACCATGGGATCTCATCTAGAGGTAGACAAAAAGTATCCATGAGAATTATGCTATGTGTAGCACCGTGGTACACATATTCAAGAGAAGATAACAAGTGACGGGTACTCACATGATTCTTGTTTGATCATTGGTGAGGTGTATGAAGTGGATAGCACTCAAGGGACGAGCATGGAAAGAGACAAAAGGTGAGGTAGGACTACAAGTTAACAATAGAATTGTCGAAGATGTAAGGTGTTAAGGGGCTTAGGTTCAGGTTTACCATCGAGTGAAGATAAATGATAAACACTTGATCCATAGGTATGAGTCACAATGTATGGTCCAAGCCAATTAGGAGCAAATTTTCCCCGTTTTACTTTTTTGTACTTTGGTTATGTGTTGATTTTCTTTCAGGACAAGGTCACCAACTTGGAATGTTTGTGCATGGACATGTTTGTTGTAGGCACGTTTAATACATTTTTGGTAAACTTGAAGGTGATCCAGAGTGTCAAGATGATGTTCATCTAATAACTCTAGCTATGCTAAATGGTCCTAACAAAAGTCATCATCATTGATCATGTCATGGAGATAAATACAGAGTGAGGGGATCTAAACTTCGAGAGGAAGAACAACCTCTACACCAGTAGACCACAGAAAATGGTGTGGTGGCAGTGGAAGTGAGAATACTAGTGTGGTATGCCCACAGGGAAAAAGGAATGTGTGTATGCCAATCCTTCCCAGTATCATTAACCACTTTCATAAGAATTTTATTTAAGGTTTTGTTAGTGGATTCAACTTGGCCATTAGTTTATGGGTAACAAGGTGATGAGAAACTGAGCTGAATGTCAAAGGTGTTGCAAAGTGTTTACAATGTTTTATTTTTGAATTGTTTTCCATTATCAGTGATGAGGTGATGAGGAACACCAAAATGGAAAATGATGTGATGATTGATGAACTCACATATTTTCTCATTTTTTGTGGAGATGAGTGGTATGAATTGAACCCATTTTGTGTAGTATTCGGTAGTAGTGATGATCCATTGATGGCACTAGGAAGAATGGTGGTTAATCTCTCTGGCAAGATCCAAACCCTATTGAGAGAAGGACCAAAGGCCACGGGTGACCTGTAAGGTGTGACTGGGTGTATGATGAATATTGGCATGTTGTTGGAATTTTACACAATGTTTGACGTAGTCACAACAATCAGAGTTAAGGGTCAGCCAGTAATAGCCTAGGTGAAGAATACGCTTAGCAATAGCAAGGCCACTGAAGTGACCTCCACATATGTCATAATGAACCTCCTTAATGGTATAAGGAATTTCAGAACTTGTAAGGCATCGTAAGAGAATACCATCAAATTTGGGATTATAGAGGAGGCCCCCCATGATGACGTAATGAGAGACTTTTTTAGGGAAGACGCGTTGTCCATTATGGGTGAGATCAAGACGTAAGATAGAGAGATAAAGATAGTCGGAGTATTGTTTATACCAAAGGTCACTCGGGTCTGGGGTAGCAGTTACGATAGAGTAAACTTCACGCGGTAAATAAGAAGGTGATTGGATTTATTGTATGGTGTTAAAGATTTTAGAATCAGTGGGCAAAGCAGGTATTTGGGAAGCCAAGCAAGCCATGGTATCTACAAATTTGTTGGTTGAACATGGGACGGTTTGAAGGATGTAACGGTCAAAAGTGATCAAAATTACGTCTACATGATCTTTATATTTTTGAAGTATCTTGTTACGGCATTGGTATATACCATTGACTTGGTTCATGACCAATTGAGAATAACCAAATATGTTGATTGATTTGACATCTAGGGTGTAGACGACTTGGAGGCCTAGTACGAGTGTTTCGTATTTGGCAATATTGTTTGTACATTAAAAATTGAGTTTGAAAGACAAAGGCATGGGCTCACCATCAAGAGGAATGACGATAATACTAGCCCCACCCCCATGTTGACACTTGGAACTATTGAAGAAGAGTGTCATTTGGTAAGGGGGCTCGTCCAGGGAAAGGGTAGCAATTGACTCATCTGGAAAGTCAAAATTAGAGGGTTAATCCCAGGAGAGAGGTGCGTTAGCCAATTGGTCGGTGATAGCCTAACCCTTGATGGAATTTTGATGAATTAATTCAAGGTCAAGGTTAGCTAAAAGCATAAGCTATTGAGCCACACACTGATTTTGATAAGGTTTGGCATACATGAAGTGTAAGGGGTCAGTGTTGGTCATAAAATAGGTCTTGTGGTTGAGTAGGTAATGATGGAGTTTAGTGGAAACAAAAAATAAGGCTAAGTAAATTTTTTTGAAATGAGTGTATTGGGTTTCATCATCTAAAAGAGTATGGCTTATGTAATAAACTGCCTGCTCCCTATGTTGTTCATCGCGATGAGCGAGTATGGCTCCCAAGGAGTAATCGGTAGCTGAGATGTATAGGTAAAAATGTTGATCATCTTTAGGTGGAATGAGTACGGGTGGTTCAAGAAGGTATTGTTTTAGGGACTCAAAAGCTTTGTGGTAGTCATCATCCCATTTAAAGAAGACATCCTTCTTGAGTAGATGATGAAATGGTTGGCACTGATCAAATAATTGTGAAATGAAACAACAAATAGACTACAACTTACCTTGCAGGCTACGGAGTTATTTAAGATTAGTGGGCGGAGGCATTTCCAGAATGGCCTTGACTTTAGCAGGGCCAACTTCTATACCACGTAAGGAAACAATTATTCCCAAGAGCTTTCCTGAGAGAACCGTGAAGACACACTTCTTTGGCTGAAGTCAAACGCAATATTTAATGAGGTGGTCAAAAATGGTTTTGAGGATGGCAAGGTGCTCAGAGTGGTGTTTATATTTGGCCAGGAGATCATCCATGTAATCTTCCCATATACGATGCATGTCATCATGGAAGATGTCAGTCATAGCCCGCTGATATGTGGCATTAGCATTTTTAAGGCCAAAAGGCATGTCTCGAGTAGTAGAAGGTCCCCCAAGGGGTGATGAACATAGTTTTGTGTTGATCTTCTAGAGCAAGAAAGATTTGGTTATAACCCAAGAAGCCATCCATGAGTGATAACATCTCATGACCAGTGGTAAGGTCAACCAGTTGGTCAATATTGGGTAAGGGAAAATCATCTTTCAGCACATGCTAGGTTAAGGTTATGGAAGTCTGTGCAAATGCAGAGTCCCCCTGTCACCTTAGTGACATGGACAATGTTAGAAATCCAACAAGGATAATCAATGGGTAAGATGAAGGAAATGGAAAGAAGGTGCTGAAGTTATTCTTTGACAAGAAGGGAAATGTGAGGGTACATTTTCCTCAGCTTCTGTTTGATGGGTTTGGCATTGAGAACAATGACAATATTATGGACCACTATGGTGGGGTCAATACCAGACATGTCTGTGTAAGACCAAGTGAAAACATGGTTATGATCCTTGAGAAAAGAAGTGATGACTTCCTATTCAGCAGCATCTAAAGATTGAACGATCTTTAGGATGTGCGGATCGTCCTGAGTGCGAATGTTGATCTCAATAGTCAATTCATTCAACATGGTTTACATCTCAGAGGGTAATAACCAATGAATATACGAGTCTTCTGCACCAAGGTAGGTGAGTATAGATTCATCATCCTGACATTAAACAACGTTAATTGAAGGTGTATCATCATCGATCATTTCAGGATACAGGAAGAGAAGAGTGGAAGGGGCCTTACCCTCATGCATTGATAAGTAAAAGGCCCCAAGAAAATGGTGTTTATGAAAAAAAAGTTAGGAGGGATAGATTCTAGATCCATTGACTCCGTCGGTGATGGTGGTGATGAAGGCGGAGTGGGTGACGAAGGTGGAGAAGGGTTGATGTCCTTGATGAGTTCAATGCGGGCCTGTTTGGTAGGTGGTTCAGGAAAGCCGATACCACTATGGCTGTTATGTTTGTGGGTGGTGCATGGAATAATAGTATGGCGGCCTTGCTCATAAAATTCAAAACGAAAACCTTTCCACGCAGATTGGTGCAGGAAGGTGTGGGAAAGACGGAGATTGGTGAGAGATTGGAAGTCAATAGAAAATGGGTGGGTTAGTGATGATGGTTCGGGTGTTTAAGTGGTAGTATCAAGTCCCCCATAGGTGAGACTAGTACAAAGATGAGGAGGACCATAAAGGAGGTGTTCTCCTATGTGGTGATCATAGAGAGGGTATTGGTGAAGACTTCCATACTCTTGTGGAGTAAGGAATGTCTTGACATTATATAGGTGGTATTCCCCCAGAGTGAGGCATTGAAAAACACCTTCCAAGGGGTCGGTGATTGGTATGTAGGTAGCTGGAATAGATGATGTGTCAGAGGTCGACGTGCAGAGGTGGGATTAACATCTTGGGAAGCTAATGGGTTGGCCGTGGAGGTTGTGGCAGTGGTAGGAATGGAGGAGGCATGTGCGGTTGAGGTAGCGGGTATATTAGTAAGCAAAGGTGTAGGTGAAGTACTGGTGGTTGCACGGAGGTAGGTACCTTAATGGGTATGAGCACATCATTGGGTCAGTAAAGCGTGTTGCATGTTTTAAAAGGGGATAGATCAGTTGGAATGGTATAGGTGTGCCTTTCATGTTCAAAATTTACACAATGATGAAAAGTGGAAGGAAAGCAACCCATGACATGAATCTAGGGTCTACCAAGCAACAAGTTATATTGGAATTCCCCCTCCAAGAGGTAGAATAGTTTTAGAATAGTGCAAGGGCCCATGCAAATGTGGAGGATGACAGTGCCTAATGTGGAGGTGATAACATCATTGAATGAATGCAACATGACATGATGTTTATGCATGTAATTGTCAGGTATGAACATTTGAGTGAATGCATGGGATGAAATGATATTAATGCTAGCGCCCCCATCAATCATCACACGTCATACCCGTATGTCATCGATGTGGACAAAGATGAAGATAGCTAGGTCCGGGTCATCATTTTGGTGTGTGTCACGATCTCTTCCTCTGAGAAGCTAAAGGTAGGCTACTTGGTGAATAGGGTGGGGTGAAGATGAAGGTGGTAATTTGGTGAGAGAGGCTACATGATGGGGTGTGATGATGGAGGCTACAAGTGTAGGGTCATTAGGAAAAACCTTAATAGATTGAAGAACCTCCATGAGAGATTGATAATGAGATTCCAATGTTTGGATGAGGTCATATAAGGACATTTTCAGGGGAGACTGGTGTAATTGTTTGAGCATGGTGCGATGTGTGACTCCATTAGAAATGGGGTATATGGGGCCGTGAATAGTGATTTTAGGCATGGGTATAGATGGTATGTTGGGTATAGGATTGGTCGGTGGGTCAGTCACCTTTTCTTTACCTTTATCCTTCTACACACAGGTAGTGACGTGTATCATGTTGATCTGAGGGGAGTTGGTAAATGGAGAAGGTGTAGGGTGAGTGGTATAATGACAAGATAGGAACAAACCTACCAGAGGAGAAAAAGCCTTGTGAGGTAAGCTAGGCACAACGACATTTGGGTGGTGGCGTGGCAGAGTTATTTGATGCAAACCATGTTAATTTTAAATCTTGGAGGTGGTTCAAGGATTTGTGGGGGTGGAGGTTGTGGTTGTTGAGTGGATAGTGTGGGAATGTGTGTTGGTGAGGCAGGTTCCTCATCGAGAAGGTCATCGTCGTAAAAGTTGGATTCTGAAGGACACAAATGGATAAGGACAGTTTTCAAGGCATTATAGTTCTCCACATCATTCCCTAGCACATGATGGTAGGAAAAAAATTCTAGTGTCATCAAACCCTTTAGGCTTGGGTTTGAGGGGGTTGTAAGGTCTGAGCTGGCGGTAATATAGCGACAGAAGTCTCAAGGAGTTTGGTTAAAATTTTGGCATAGGACCCTGTTAGTGGGTTGCAATGGGAAGTGAACATAGGTTTGGGTGTAGGTACAATGGATTGTTGAGGAACAGTCCATGCAGGAGGAGGAGTGGGTTGAGCCATGGTTTTGGGTGCTGGAGTGGTCTTGGGTGTTGGTCATGTTTATCTAGGTAGGGGTATGGTAGATGAATGTGCAGGAGGGTGTGTGGTTTTTTTAACTATCTTATTGGAGGGTAACGGAGTTTTGTTTTTGGGTTGCACCTTCTTGGGTAAAGGTGATATGGGTTTATGAGGTCTAGAAGGAAAATTAGATGGATGAAGAGGGTGAGTTACCCATGGGAATAATGGGGGTGCTATGACGGTAGATGATGTAGGTCACAAATGGGGTGTGAGGGAAAATGACTGAAGTGTAGTGGGTAGTGAAGAAACTACTGAGGGTATTGGAGGTATGGGTGGTAAAGATGTTGTAGGTGTGGGTGTAAGTCATGTCGGGCACTTGGGTAGGTTAGAGGTCTGTGAGGAAGGAGTGGGATATTGTGCTTTTGGTTTACTGATGGGTGGAGGTTTCTTGACCACATTAGGAGGTTGAGGTCCTAAGATGGATGGAAGGGGTGAAGGTGCGACTGGAAAAGCTGGAGTATGAGTTCTATGGGCTTGGTTATTTGGTTTAGGTGCTAGAGTAGATGTGGTGTTGGCTTTAGAGGATGTAGCTAAATCCAGTTTGATAGGTAGATGAGTAAGGTTGGTGGTTGGGGTGAACCCTAAGGTAATGATAGGTTTTGGTGAGGAAGAGGATGTAGGTGTGGGTTTGGGTTTAGATGTAGTTTGGGTTATGGGTAAGGGTGTATGTTGAGTTATGATGGTTATCGTGGAAGGAATGGTGATAGAGGTGGTTGTATTTGGTTTGATTGGTTGAAATATTTTTGGGTAGATAGTGGAAGTATCAACAAGTGACATCTGCATCTGCATTGAGATAGGAAGCAAAAGGTGCCCCCAAAGTAAGGCCCTATCTACATGATCTAAGCGATCAGCCAAATGTGAGAATGACATGTCTGAAGGTGGAACTAATGAGGACCTAATGGAAATCTCATAAAATGTGTCTTAGAGATGGGGAATTGGATAGCTTCAAATTTTTTGGGTAAGAGAGCCAAAAGTAGGTCTGCAGGGTCTTGGGTAGCTGATGGAGAATGCTCACCAAGAGGTAAGGGTATCTCAACTGGATCTATGATAGGGTTGGAGATGATGGGAGATCCTCTGTGGGTAGAGAGGTAATGGGTGCTCCTTTGTGGGTGCAGGAGATGATAGGTGATCCTTCGTGGGCTGAAGAAGTACTGTGGGTATCGGTTCTCTAAGTGGAGAAGCCAAAGGTGAAATGGTCTTGATGTTAGTGGAAGACTCCTCTATAGATAATGAAGGAGATGAAAGGTGTTCCTCTATGGGTGGAGGAATAGGTGCGGTGGGTTCCAATACAAAAGGAGGATTTTGGGCTAGGATTTCCTCTATGGAAGGAATGTGAGGTAATTGGGAGGCGACAAGTATGTCATTAAAAATAGCATGAACCTCGCGGGTATGGGTATCATGAGTTGAGGCCTCACCGGTTTGATCAGACGAAGGGGCATGATTAGGAAATGGTTTTTTGAAGATGTGTAGGTTTTGGTTGGTAGGTGCATTAGGATTATCCATGGTTAACTTGCCTTTCTTGATCATTTCTTGGACAATATTTTTGAAAGTGATGCAATTTCCGTCACTATGACCCTTTACTTGATGATAGTTATAGAATTCATGTTCTTTATACCATGCGGGCATGGGGCGAGCAATGTCAAAACCAACGTGTGGTTTTATAGGTGGAAGGGTGATGGCTCTAGCTTTGATAAGCTTTTCTAAGACAGAGGAGTAAGGTTCCCCAATTGGGGTGTATTTCCACTATTCTCATCTAAATTGAAAATCCTAGACATGTGAGAGATTAGATGAGGGGGGTAGTGTGATTTGATGGATGAGCTGGGCCATCCTTGAGTACCACTGCGTTAGCGGTACCCTTAGATTTTTTAATAATTTTTTTTGGTTTGGAAGAAGAAGAGGTATCATTCTACTTGAATGTCGAATTCTTATTGCGTAATTGGATTTTCTTCTCTTCGATGGCCCGAATCTCTAACTTTCGTGCCATAGTGAATGCTTCATCGAATGTTCAGAAGGTTTGGACCTATAAGGTTGGTGAGATATGTCTAGTACAAGCCCATGTGAAAATCTCGATGAGCTTTGTTTCTGGTAGTTGGAAAGTGAGTTGGTTGACTAGGCTACGCCAGCGAGCAAAAAAATCTACGATAGATTCATATTTATATTGACACGTGGAATATAGGTCAGTCATGGTAACCTTCTTGATGATATTGATGGAGAAATGATCCAAGAAGGCTTGGGCTACCTAATTGAATGAGAATATAGAGTGTCTAGGTAACCCACTATACCAATCTAATACAGGTCTAGTGAGAGACATGGGAAAGGTTCTTAAGAGCAAAGCATCATCGTGAGTGATCATATAACACCCATGTTTGAATGACCACAAATGTTGTTGTAGGGTCTTCTTTACTATTGAAATGATTGAATTTAGGCATTTCCCAATGTATGGGGTATGGACGAATAGGAATGGATGGGTGGATGGGCTCGTTGCAAATCTCGTTGTAGGTGAGAGTGTTACAGGAGCTAGAAACTGATGCCTCCAATGTCTGCATCTTGTAAAACATCAATTTGATTAGGTCGTTGGTAGGTTACGGTGATTGGGTGCCTCCTGTAGCATGAGGGGGTTGGTTTTGGGCATATAATGGGGGTGGCACTCTAGTATATGGTGCTACGATGTAGGTTGATTGAGAAGAAGGTAGTGAAATAGGGGGTACGTACCTGGAGTGAATAATAGATGAAACGGGAGGCTATTGATAGTATGTATATGGAGGTGGAAGGTTCATGGTAACCCTAGTGGTAATGGGGGATAATGATTGTGGAATGGAAAGTACCACATTCTGAAAAGGGGTAGGGGTCACCGACACCGGAGGTGGTAGTGTAGCTACGGGTATGTGTGAGACATTAGGGGTAGATGAGGTTGCATTTTGGGTAGTTGTCAAGGGTATGGTGGATGTGGCAGGTGCCACAGAGGTGGTAGACGTAGCAGTCATAGTGGGTATAGGACCTAGCTACAAAATGACTAGGGGTAAGGTAGATGTAGGTAGCACAGAGATAGATTAGGCCAATGTAGGAGTGGGAGCGAGAGTCGGGGGGATAAATACGAGCATGCCGTATATCAACTGACCCAAGGCATCTCGAGTGGATGAGTGGGAAAGGTAAAATTGCAAAGCGGTAGGGTTTTGGTCAAGGAGTCGTGTGAACTCCTCATCTCCGGTAGCGATAGTAATAGGTTGGATAGGATCCATGGTTGGTGATAAAATGGAAGGTGGTGAAAGAATAGGTGGGAGTGGTTGACAACTGGTGTGAAATACGAGTGTGCTTTCTTATCTTCGGGTCAGCACCATGTGAACCAGTACTGATCCAGGTAGGGCTTGCTTCTCAGTAAATGACACAGAAAAACAACAGGAACAGGTGAATTTGGTGGTAAAAAGTGGATTAGGTACCAAATGTTGGTTAGAAAGTGAAATAGGATAACCGATGCCGGTTAGGGGTAACCAGTTTTGCTCACTGTAGAAAATGGACAGTGAGTGAAAAAAAAGGTATAAAGTCGAATCTGACAGGTATGCCAAATATGATGAGTTTTACAATGTCAATGAGAATGATAGCAATTACAGGGGCTGTGAAAAGTGGAAGAAGATCGATAAATAGAAAGGATGAAGATGAATAAATGTCCCTTTGAGTAGGTTAACAAAAGGACCTAGAACCAACGCCGGTTGGGTATAACCAACGATGGTAAGATGGTAACCGATGACGGTCATTGGACCGACACCGGTCAATGTGAAATTGAAACAATGATGACAGAATGATGGTTGTGAATTAAAATCTGATGTAGGAATCAGACCCAGAATTCTGAGAATGATGAGAATATGGTCCATGCACACTCAGGTGAAGTCAGAAATACACTAGCTATGATGAGGAGAGTGCAAGGATGAACAAGAAAAATGAAGAACATGATCTCTCACCTCAAAACGCAAGCCAAGCAGAAACACTAAAAAAAATGTGATCCTAGGAGTGCCTTTTCTATTATGTTTGTTTAGATTATGATATTTAAGGACTGACACATGAACTATGAAATATAATTTTTTGGTGAGGATGGATTCCTATGAAGAAGGAGATCTAAAAGGTGAGGTTTCAGGTATGTTATGGTGGGGGCGGGCTTTGCTCTGAAGTATGACTTGACAGATCAGTGAGCTAGGGAGTACCTGCTAATCCTCAGATCAGTGTGATCATTGATATGGCATTCTTAGGAAATATTTTGTTTAAGAATATGTATTTATTTTGAATTTGTGAAATTTGGTATGACTTAGAGAGAGATAGAGATGTGCTTTCTATGATTCGTTTGTTAACCATTAGTTGGGCATGACTTCCAGTGTATAGGTTGCCCTCAATTAATGTGAGCTAATGCGATAAATCAGAATGCAATGCACTTATTTTTAAGCCCAAATCAAAGTGTGAATTTAGATGACACAAATAGATGAAGAGGAAGGGGGATGCTCTTTCACTAAATGCAGAAAACATGAAGAAATGGTTCTTTTTAATTACACCAAAAGAAAGGTTTCCTTTAGAGAAAATAGAAAGAAAAGGTGGGTTACCAAGGAAGAAAATTAATGTGTATGCTTTTCAGAAGGGAAACAAACACACAAATTTTTCTAGGAATGAATAAAATGCAAGGAACCCCAGATGGGTCCCATCGGGAGTGCTAAAATGTTTCACCTAATTCTTAGAGCATTTCTTTGAAGTATTGATGAAATAGATAGGGTAATGATCGTATGAGGAATACCTGTTGAAATTATGGTTATTGGGTTGTTGCGCATGTATGACTTCTAAATCCACAGTTGAATGTGAGAGCATCCTTTTGGCTTGGTTAGATCAAATCCTTACTGGGGGTGAGTGCAGGAGAAAATGTTTGATCTCCTTCCTTGCATGCGTGTTCTCACTGGAATTCATTCTCAGAAGATGTGATATCTCTCAGGGATGTGCTAATGTTTTCAAACCTTTTTCCAACCTTTGAAATAAGGTTGTTTTAGGGGTTTAAAGGTGACCGACGGTGGTTCCGGCTTAACCGGTGATGGTTAGGGGTAACCGGCCTCAGTCAAGGTGATATTTACTAGGTTTACTAAACTAGGGAGATCCTCTTGATTTTTTCAGATCTCGTGTCGTTAACCCGTGGATTAGACTGGGAGCTTCTTGTAAGCATGTAGGAATGTGGTTAGAGAGAATGTAGGCATTGATCTTTAGGGTTTGGGTAAGTCTTAGTTAGTTATGGTAACTTACTAAGAATAGGTCTTAGGGTGAGGTGGCTAGATGAGGTGTCTAGGTGAGGTGTATGTGTGGATATTATCTAAATTAAGATATTTAAATAATAAATATGGTGAGGATAATGAATTAATTTAATTAAATTAATTAAATTAATATTAGTGGGGTGAAGGGGGCCATGGCTAGGTTAATGTGATGAAGGGTGTTTATTTGTCAAGGGACCAAAGGGGAGTGTGACCTAATTTTAGTGTCTACAGATGGACTGGAATACCAATGAGACCACATAGGATGTGTGTGAATAGCCTAGCTAGCATGAAATTACAATTTAATTTTTAGAGGTTACGCATACTTAGATTCTCTAGTTAATGTGATTGCAAAATCAAGAGGAGTTTGTAGCCATGATGTAGATGGTGGAACACCATAGATAAAATATTTCTTTTTATGAATGAATTTCATATATAAATGGGTCATGGTGATGATATCCTGAGTTACACAGAGCTAGGAGAGACCTAGGAGAATGTCACACCCTTCAACTGATGGTGCCATAACAAAAGGCACAAGTATGGTGAGAAGACCAACAATGAATGTAATTTTGACAACATCATATGATTTTGGAATTAGATATGTAATTTGTGATAGTAGATAACTGATAGTAACAAGGAGTGCACTAGAGCATGCATTGATGCACAATGGTGGATCAAATCTAGTGTTATTGATATAAGTGGATGCAATAGAATCACTAATGTGTAAGAGATCGGAAGAGAATGTAACGTGATAATCATAACCTGAGAAAACTAATGAGTGGCAAGGATGTATTAGTGTGAGAAACTAGAAAATCAAGAGCCCCCGATGTAGGAGGAGGTACTGCACAATATGTATGATTATCAAGGATTCATCTACTTGTTTTTTATGTTTTGGCATAGGATTGTTAAAGATCTTGAGCTTATGATTTTCATTGATAGGTGTAGAATTCATACGCTCTAGAAGTTCAACTACATTATTATCGATCAGGTATTGAATGAGATTATGAAGTTTGAAACAACAATCTGTAGAATGTTCATAACATTCATGATAGTCATATATGATCTTTTCATCATAATTATTACCTTTAGGACAAGATGGGTATAAATTGAGTAAAGGAGGTGTTGCATAATTAAAATGACTAAGTGCAGGCCTCACATGGGGATTTTGGGTGAGCACGAGGAGTGTGCAAAGTGGCACACACAAATAAGAATATATAGTGCGTGAAGGCTCGTGCATAAGAAGGAAATTTTATCCAAATAAACTCTCCTAGTTATCTGGATAACTTATATTTTCATCTTGAATCTGGTGTTTCACATTTCAGGTTTTGTGCACTCAAGATTGTTCTTTTGACACCTTAGCACAGTTGCAGTTCCTCTGCATGCCCTTGCACGCCTTCCTGCTCCCCTTTACATTCTTCTGTCTCCTTCCATTTTTCCCTTCCCGCGTGCCTTGTAATTACTTCTTTCATCGAAAGTCCTTGGCCCTTCATGCACTACGCCCATTACCTTGTAATAGTTGTGCCTTAACCATACATTCTCTACTCACCAGCTTGCCTTGTCTCCCCTATGCGCATCGCATGCACCTCTTTGTGCCTCCCCTATATTTCCCTTTCGTACACTTGCTTCTCACTCCTGTGCCTTATGCCCTTTTGTGCCAATTCATCTTATGTAAGACTTGAGTATGCCTCGCATAACCTATAAAAGCACACCAACAGGGCACTGAATCCTTGTAATAAACCAGTGGGTGACACATGGTAGAAAATGACAACAAGAATTCACACAAGTTGGCCTTCATTTCAGCTAATCCATGTGCACCACATGTTTTTCACGTGCACTGACAAATATGACATCTTCTGACAGTCATTTATTTTGATATAGAGCTTAGATCGGCACGTGCCTAGGCTTGTCGCAAAGCTGCTAACATCAACTACAGTGCCAGAAATTCAAAATTCAAATTTTGGCGAATTTGGTAGGTGAGAAGCAGGAAAACATATTTCAAATTTAGGTTTTAACTCTTTTTTCCCTTCTTCTTCCATGGATTCATTTATATATGTAAGAGCAAGGCTCATTTTTTATGTTGGACACTCTGGATCCTTACGTATTTTGCTAAGGAATCCATATTTTTTGTATTGTGAGTTACTGACCTCTATGTTTGGCTCTTGCATGTGGATATCAACCTCCTTCATCATTGTAACAACTCTATGAATTTATGGAAGTAATAGAATCATTGTTTTGAGATTATTCTCTGTCCTAATGTGCTTACATTCCTTCTTCTTTCCTTTTATCTTACATTGTGTGCTGGTTGTGCTATTCAAGTCCCTTACAGCTCCATACTTAGTTGTGTTCCATGAGAATGATCCAGTTGATACGTGTTTCGTTGTACTACTCGTGCCTAGCCTCTCTTCACGTATCTCCCTTCATTCTCGCTCATAATAGATAGTTGTCACTCCTCTTTTCTGGTGCTATCACCTTTTATTGTAGTCTCCTTCATGATATCCTTCTTCCCTTGGTCCCTTGGCATCATTAGCTTAGTTTTCTTTCCAGCACTAGGAGTAGCAATAACAGTAGAAATAGATAGAGGAACCAGAATTATCCGTAGATTTGTCCCAAGCTCACAAGGTCCCACAACTTAGGGATGGTTCCACTGTGGTCTTAAACACCTTGGCCCCTTTTGAGATCTGAGACATGGGTGCACATTTGAGTAACCAATAATTTATGGCACACTGGGTGGGAGTAGAGTTCGATATGATATTGGTGAGATTTAACCTTTGGAGGCATTTTTCGACACATATGCCGACTCCACTGATTCAACACACCCATTATCTCATGTGCATACTAGTTTTCCCTCATTCCTCCATTCATTTCTCCTTTTTCCATCATCCCACATTCCTCTTTTGAAGTTGTGCAATCATGACTTCTTTCCCACCATGGAATTATCATTTGCAGCAATAGAACTATTTCCCTCTATCCCCACAGTTTGAAAATCCTCCTCCAAATCATTTTTATAAGCCCCATCATCCTGAAAATGCATACAACCCACTTTTTTTAACCAAAATGTTTATGAAGAAGAGGTTTATGCAGATGATGGTGGAAACTCCTTGGCCAAAGCTGATTTTGAGAGGAAGGTTCAAAAGATGGAGATGGAAATGATGTAGCTTAGAGTCAAGTGCTCCATAAAGGCAACTAAATTTTTCTACAAGGTCCCTTGTCCATGGGTTGGCCCTGTACCAGGTTGGTTTAGTGCCCAGTAGAAGCTATACTTCATCATTGAGATGCTGCCCCCAGATTACAATGTGGGTGGAAGAAATAGAGGCTAAAAAATCTATAGCATGAAAACCCTATCAACAGGGTAACCTTGCACTACCATCTTATATCCCTCCCACTCCTCCACACCAACCTACATCATCCACACCTGTTGTGCATGTTCCTATCTTCTTGTGCACTACCCTCACTAAGAATTCCATCCCTTCTCCCTCACTTTCATCTCACCTTCATTTCTCTTCCATTCCCCTTCCTGCGCACACCTCTGCTCCTCTTGCGTGTGTGCCTTCTATCCCTTCTGCATCCATCCTCCCATTTTCTTCCAAGTCCCCTCTATCTAATTGTACCACAAATGAACAACCCCTAGCCAATGCACCTCCCCCAACCAACATCATCATATTTGATGATTGCAGGATAGTTAAAGAATGGTGTGACTTATATGACTTTGACTGGGAAGAGGAAATCATACGACCACCTGTTTCAAAGGATAATTAGTTAGCTCCAGAGGGCGCAGTTCTGGAGGAGACCGAGTTGCTTGTAGAGGTAAAACCATGTGTTCCCAACATTTGTGCACCCCAGCCTGCAAGCACTCTCCTTCAAGAGGAAAGTCTAAAATAAAATCACATCTTTGGGATTGAGCTTCAAAGTAATGGGAAAACTAAAAGGATCAGACCATGCCCAATCAGATATCTGACTATCCTAGAGCCAAAAATAGAGTTACCACTGGTCATGCTCATTTCAGAGCATGAGGTAGAGCTTTAGCGCACCAAAGGTCAGTAGTAGCGTCTCACAGATTCAAGTACAAAATAACTCCAGGAGGTGTATATTATGTTTTTTGATACTTTGAGGAGGGAGAAACACCATCTACAAGGTGGTTTTTCACTCTCATTTCCAACCATGTTCAACACCAAATCAACTACATGGTTACAATTTGTGAAGAAGGGAAGCTACTTGTCCCTGCCTATTACAGGTTTTACTTGAGTACCCCTTGCCTCTGGTTATTTTAGGTTAGTTTAGGTTTTCTTTCAGTAACACAAGTGCTTGCGCACACTCTGCATGTTCCATTTGGGACACATATTATTTTCAGCTTTTGTACATAGTGTTGTGCTTATCTTTCAGCGTGCTCCCTTTGATGCCTTTCCTTTCCTGTTGCACCCACATGCCCCTTTTGTTTCTTTCTGGGGTGACAGTCCAATTTTGGAAGAGGCTGTTCCAACGGTCAGTGCATAAGCTTTCACTCTCATCAATCCAGTTTAGAACATCTTCATATGAGAGCAGCAGTTTAGTTCAGAGTTTAGACACAGGTTCAAGTGACTTCAGGAATGTTCTTCAAAGTTGTAGATCAGATATTAGCACCTGAATCCATGCCCAATGGACTTTTAAGGCAACTGGTATCTTCATCTAGTAGGAATATGGCCCCCAAAATTCACCAAAGCTATTATCCAAATAACTCTCCTAGTTATTTGGATAACTTATATTTTCATCATGACTCTGATGTTTCACATTTCAGGTTGCGTGCACTCAAGATTGTTCTTTCGACACCTTGGCATAGTTGCAGTTCCTATGCATGCCCTTGTGTGCCTTCCTGCTCCCCTTTGCATTCTTCTATCTCCTTCCATTTTTCCCTTCCCACGCACCTCACACTTACTTCTATCAGCTAAGTCCTTGGCCCTCCACACATCACTCCCATTACCTTGTAATAGTTGCACCTTAACCATTCATTCTTTACTCACAAATTTTCCTTTTCTCCCTACACACATTACGCATGCCTCTCTACGCCTCCCCTCTGTTTCCCTTTCAAGCACTTTCTTCTCACTCCCACTCATTGCACCTTCCTTTACGCCCTTCTGTGCCAAGTCATCTTCTGTCAAACTTGAGTGTGCCATGCGTAACCTATCAAAGCCCACCAACAAGGCACCGAATCCTTACAACAAACCAGTGGGTGACACATGGTAGAAAATTTCAGAAAGCATTCACACAAGTTGGTCTTCATTTCAGCCAATTCGCGTGTGCCACATGTTTTTACATGTGCCAACAATTCTAACATCTTCTGAAAGCTATATCTTTTGATACAAAGCTCAGATCGGCATGCACTTGGGCTTGTTAGAAAGCTGCTGACATTAGCTACAATGCAAGAAATTCAAAATTCAAATTTTGGTGGATCTGGTAGGTGAGAAGTGGGAAAACATCTTTCAAATTTGAGTTTTCCCTCCTTTTTCCCTTCTTCCTCCATGGATTCATCTATATATGTAAGAGCAAGGCTCATTTTTTTTATGTTGGACACTCTAGATCCTTACACATTTTTCCAAGGACTCCATATTTTCTGTATTTTAAGTTGTAGACCTCTATGTTTGGCTCTTGCATGTGGATATCGGCCTCTTTTATCATTGTAATAGCTCTATGCATTTCTAGAAGTAATAGAAGCATCATTTTGAGACTATTCTCTGTCCTAACGTGCTTACATTCCCTCTTCTTGCCTTTTCTCTTGTGTTGCATGTTGGTTGTGTTATTCAGGTCCCTTGTAGCTCCATACTTAGTTGTGTTCTATGAGAATGATCCGATTGATACGTGTTTCGCTGTCTACTTGTGCCTAGCCTCTCTTCACGTATCTGCCTTCATTCTCACTCAAAACAAATAGTGTTCACCCCTCTTTTCTAGTGCTATCACCTTTAAGTGTAGTTTCCTTCATGTTATCCTTCTTTCCTTGGTCCCTTGGCATCATTAGATTACTTTTCTTTCTAGCACTAGGAGTAGTAGTAGCAGTAGAAATAGATAGAGGAACCGACCTTCTCCGGAGATCCATCCCAAGATCATAAGGTCCAACAACTTGGGGATGGTTCCATTGTGGTCTCAAACACCTTGGCCCCTTCTGAGATCAGAGACGTGGGTGCATGTTTGAGAAACCAATAGGAAACTCTTGGGACTTAGCCAATTTTGTGGACTACAGGATAAAAATAGACAAAGACATGTTAGATTGTCGATTAAGCAATGTTCCAGATCTAGAGAAAAACACGGAGACTTGGTGACCAAGAAAGATCTATTTTTGGATAAATCACATGTGAAGTGGAGATCAAAGGTCATGCATGGATCGAGCTAGTAATATGATTAAAGAAAATTTTATTTATAGAATTAAACTATTATTAGGCTTGCTAGAAATTCATGCAAGTATTAGTCCATGGCTATTTTGGGAATGTAGTCTACTTTTAAGAGTGTATAGGCGGTGAAGGGAAAGTACCCACCCCTATAAATATCCATTGTATGTCTTCATAGTGGGTACCATGACCATGTACTGTTATTCATGACTTAGTGTTGAGAGTATTTATGGATTAGGGTTTGATGTTATGCATGTTCCAGAGCCTAGTTTTGATGATGTATTCAAATTCTATTATGTAATACTTGTTATAATTGAATATGGAGGATGAATTTTGGTAATTTATGTGTCTAAATATGGTGATTAAATGGTGCATCTGATATTAGTTGTTATTTGATCTGTGTGTTTCCTTATTACATGTGTTTCCAATTGGATGTATGTAATGCGTTATTATGAATGAATGAACACTTGGTTATATATCATCATGTATTTGCATGCTAATATCTTGACAAGAAACACAAAGGAGGGACTTGGTAGCTTCACATGCTTTGGGTGAGTGTTCAAATATCTCTGAATGAGGCATCAACGCACATAGTAGTTAGGTGAAATAAAGAGACTAAATTTTAGTTTTGTTTCCGAAACTCTTTTCAAGTCATTTTCCAAGATGTTGCTTGTAGATGGCATATCATTGACACTGGAGAGTATTGAAATATGGGTAGAAAATGGTTGGGATTGGTTTACACAGAGATATAGCAGTAGACTTGATTTAAATGCACATTATTGGGTTGAATATATCTTTATCATGATCTCTAAGAGAAATTCTTCATATTATTTCCAATAGCATTGTATGAGTGACTGACAACATATGCATTAGGGAAGTTTTGGTTATATAAATAGAGAATTTGGATGAAAAATGATTATTAGACTCTTGCTAATGCTGATTTTGAGTGGAATAGAGATGTAGATTGTTCATCGGCTGGATTATTTCACAGTTATACATTGGAGTGCGCTATTTATACTCATTTATGTCCAAATGAAGTAGAGTTTATATTCACATGTGATCCCAGAGGATTGTAATTGCATGTTATACCATTGTTGAGCAATATTTTGATTATAGAAATGGATTTAGAGTGCTTACCCATGGCTAGCTAAAATCCTGCCGTGTGTAGGGGTAGGAGTAGGTGTGAAGAAAGATGGCAAACCTAGTAGTACAATGGAAGAGAGAGGAAATATGGATCAATTTTAATGAAGTGCAAGAAATGGAAATGGCACATGACTGGGAGATTCAGGAAGCACTGAAGTTGAGGAGGATGATGGATATTGAAGGTTTCAAAGCTTTCATGGAAGACGAGGAGTTGCATCATCAGGTTCTCCCAACTTTAGGTAAGTGTAGAAGAGAATCACCTTCATCTTTGGATGAGAGTGCATCAGAGGAGAGAATGAGGATTACAGGTGCACATCTAAAACCACCTATCCACCTAGCCCTTGTACATGGTGTTCTAAGTCTAGAGGTATTCATTGAGAAGTAGGCTAGTGCAGGTAAGCAAGAAGAGACAATTAGATTCTACTTTGTGTTAAACTTGAGGGATAAGGTTAGTAGCACACCCATTGCATCACAATCAGCACCATTGTTTAGATTTTTTATTTCATGATTGTTTTCAAGCATGGCGTCAGGACATAATGTTTGCACGCAGACCATTGGAAGTACTACAGTAGTAGTTACAAATGCGTAGACTGTTGGTGTCTAGTTGTTAGGAAATTTGTGCTCATAATGTGAAAATATGGTTTAAATATTAGTATTATTTAATATTTAAATAATATGTGAGTGTGCGTAATTATTTTTCATGCACAACTCATAGAGATAGGAATGTGTGAGAATATCTTGGTATTGGGAGTAAGACTAGTGATTGTAGGAGAGATTAGTGGGATGATATTGGTAAGCCAAATCTCCTTGTTTATAGGAAACAGAAAGGCTATATATTGTAAGCTCTCCAACCATGTAATTAGTTCCAAAATTATTCAATCAATAATATAGTGTGTTTATTATATATTTTTGCTCTAATTTTGTGTTTATGTTATTATCTTCATTTTGCAACATTGTCTCTTATTGATTTGTACAATCATATCATGTAATTTTTTCTTATTTATATTATATAATATATCAATTCCACATAAATCTGGAATAAAAGTAGGATAGGATGCGTTATGAGATTCATTACAAGACAAAAATGCATCCTCTAGAATGTAGATCAAAGAGTTTTGAAGCTTTCATCGTCATTTTCTGGATTCTGATCTTCAAAAACAACAAATGGTAATTTACGTTTTTCTCAAAAACCCAGATTCATAATTTTATGATTTTTTTTAGTTTTTTTATTTATATTATGGGAAACTACTATAAAACAATTATAGAAACCCAATTTTTATTATAAGATAAATCAAGGAAAAACATCTAACGTTTCTGATTATTCTGTAAAAATAATAGTGAGTGATTTCCAATGATTAAACTTTGATATGCTTTATTATTTTGGTTAAATATAAATCTGATAATTATTGTAAGGGTGCATTATCGGTTGAAACCAACACCCAATAGAATTGTAAAATGAGCCTCAAAGAAAAATTTGACTGAGTTAACAACATCACGATGAAGGCAAGAGGCAACGAAAGAAGGGTGATCAATGCCTCTCATCATTCACCAACGATGGGCCACATTTTTCTATGGTGACTTAATTTTTAGTTGTGTGTTTCCTTTTAACATGTGTGGTAGTAAATAAGAACAGATGGATAATTCATGTTCATATTTATGAACATATTTCCTATATTTTTTTCTCTTTTGTAAAATATGGATGGGGAAATGTGTACACTGCTATGAAAGTGGCTGGTCATCCATTAGAAAACCAATTTAAGATTTTGTCAATCTCTTCAAAAATCACATAAAAATTGGTTAATGTTTCCACTTGAAAACCTATTGGAGTTGATGGTACTCTTTTAAAACCATTGTATTGTAGAACATGAGCAGGTACTAGATAAAACTCGCCCATGTTCACACTAAGGGGGTGAATGTTAGGAAATTAGTGTTCATAGTGTGAACATATGGTTTGAATATTCATATTATTTAATATTTAAATAATATGTGAGTGTGCACAATTAGTTTTCATGCACAACTCATAGAGATAGGTGTAGGCACCAAATTTGTGTCTTACGACACCCTCTGCCCCGCATCTCATTTAGAAACCTAACCTCACCACCTAAACCTTACACAATTATCTATTAATTACCTTATAATTAATAAATCCACATCTGCAAACCTGCCACCTCATTTCACCACCTCATCATGACCTAGCCCTAACCCTAAACTAACCTAATTAAGACCTATAACTTGGTCTACATCCACACCCATGACTAATTACTCCTCACATGCATCAAAACCAACCTAATAATGACTTGACCAAGCCCACAACTAATCCCTCGGGAGAAAAGGAGGTAAAGTTGGCTATTTTACTAAAAATTGCCCACTTTGACTTAACCGATATCGGTTCCTACTCAACCGCCGTCGGTTACGTAAACACCATCGGTTCCCTGTAATGACCTCCCCCAACCAAAAAAAAGATCAAAATTCATTTGAAAGATATGGAATTCACTTGGCAGAGCAGAGACAAGTGAAATTGCTAACTCTGTTAACAAGTGAAGAGTTAGCAGAGAAGGACATCAAGCCCAAGACTGCAACGAAGTAACCAGAGCACAGCGAAACTCATCCAAGCATTGGGAGAGAAGATAACTCACTTTTGATTGTCAGATCATCCCACCTGAGCCTTGCCTTCGTCATCACAATCCTTGGACCTGCATCTTCATCAGGAATTAGTAAGTAGTGTCTTGTACATTCTTAAATACCATTTCTGGAACTTCTGATTCATAGTAATTATAAGCTCACTCCTAGATCTACTACTCGATAGCACCCTGCATCTAACCTTCATTCCTCTACCCCTACATTGCCCCAAGAACAGCTCCCACACTCTCTGAGTCTTCTTCATCACCCTATTGCCTACCCCTAATCATTTACCAACCTTATAAACACCATAACCACCTTACAGCCAACCTTCATTGAAAGCCCCTAAATCACTGCCCCTACCGATATCGGTTATCAGCAACCGGTACCGGTGTTATAACTGTAGTTGGTTATACAGTGACCGGCATCGGTCACTGTGACTCCAACCAAAACCAGTGTTTCCTCTATTGCTTTTTGATGAGGTAACTAAAGTGTAATTTTGCAATAACTTCTTTGTTATCATTTGTGTTAATTTGTGTTAAAAAGAGAAATGACCACCTTCAAAAGGAAGTCTAATATTTCCTGGGCCCAAGGCAGTTCCCTCATTTATTGTCTAACTATAATCTGGTGGTCTTGCATTCTTATTCACAGGTAGTCCTTCCCAGACAAAAAGGAGTTCTTCGCAATCGGTCTGATCTCTCTCTACGGTACGCGCACACCCTCCCAACACTCAACAGGTATTCTTCCTAGCCCTAACCTTTATCTGCTTCTCAAGAGAATGAAAGGATAAAAGCAACTCTATTCTAAGAATGAAAACATTATGTGTGAAACATTTTGGCACGCCCAGTGGGATCCCTTTCACGGGTTTCTTTCTTTCTTGCTTGCTTTTATATAGGGAGCACACTTGCTAACTTCTTCTTCTAAAATATTCACAAGATATTTTGTTATTTTGGTAAAAGAATTTGTCTTTCTTCCTCATCTTTGCTTTAGTGAAAGTCATCTCCTTTGCTTCATCGAATATCATTTTTGATTTGGGTTTAAAACACGTAAATCACATGTTTGCCTACTGTTTTTAATTATAGTGAACAAAGATTAAGTAACAGGTCGTACACGTGGGGGTGATATCCACGGTATTGACGAGAAATTAATCTTACTTTCACTGCACAACACATACCAAATCACATCATAATCAACACAACAGCTCAAACATCCCCCCTTTTCCGCGGTATTCCTCCACCCGATTGAGTTAACCTTATAAGCCAAAACAAACTTGACATTTCCCTTAGGTCTTTTTTTTAGGATTGACATCATCTTGCGTCTAAGGCATAAGCCCACAATAATTAAAACTAATCCTAGGGTTAGTCTCTTGAATTTCTTGTGCATCTTGCTTGTTTTTAGTTCTGTTTCTCTGTCATACACTATTTCAGTAATCACTTCAGAACAGTTTGGTGGGTATTGTAAATCCCAAACCAGCAGCTTCTTATATCTTCTCTTTGCTTTCACAGTGACCGACACCAGTCCTATTCTACCGACCTCGGTTAACTGACCGATGCCGGCTATAGTCTGACCGACATCGGTTATCCGACCAATATGGGTTACTGTCTTTCACAGTTCCTGACAAACCAGCAACCTACCAATTCCAACATTTTGTTGTTGTTTCTATTCCTGATAGATTGAATCCTTGTTGTGTACTCTTGTCCATGGTTATTATCACTCGAAAACAAGCTACAGCCATGGTTTCACATGCCTGTTCTGTGCCTTTTCCTGAATCACCCCCTTCACATCCTATGAGGAATCCTACGGACACCAGTGATGTTCCCAAGATCCCTGTAGGAGATAAGGACTTTTCCAAATTTTTGGATGCTAATCCTAGTGCCGTACAGCAATATTTGTCCCATACCCCTAACCATACGCCTGACGGTGAAATTCTTGTTGGTATGCCTATTAGTATAGCTGCTCACTTAGCTCCTTCCCCACCTAATAACTCTGCCTTACCTTCTTCATCCTTAGCCCCATCTCCCAACTCAGTGGCTTCAGTGGTTCATACGGCATAGATTGGCTCTCCTTGGTTAATCTGGGGCCCCACATATCATTACCGCTGACTGCTCCTACCTCATCTCTCTCACAGACTGCCCCTTTCATAACTTTCTCTCTACCACTTATCCACACGAGATTTCCTTCTCAAGCTCCGCCCACCTTTTCATTTCCACACACTTATCCGGTGGCTTCAACATCTTATATAGGACATCCCTATTTAATCGCCTCAACATATTCATCATCAATACCTTATCAACATTTAACCCCACCATTGTCTAGTAGTGGCTCTTGGCCCAATCCTCCTCCATTTACAACAACCACACCATCATCTTACCCAACCACTGATTTAATCAAACAAATGATGGACAAGATGCAAAATTTGGAGGCTTCTGTTTCAGGAAGCTGTAGCACCCTGACATACGAGAAAGTTTGTTGGGAGCCTATTCATCCTTCTGTCCCTTTTCATTCATATCCTCCTCAATGGGAATTACCAAAATTTACTCGTTTTAACAGTAAGGAGGATCCTCAACAACACTTACAATCATTTAGACATGCCTGCTATCTGATTGCTCATGACGATGCCTTATTACTCCGTACCTTTCCCATGTCCTTATCAGGACCCGCCTTGGAGTGGTACAATGCTTTAACCCAGCACTCAATCTTCTCTTTTAACCAATTAGCCCAATCTTTCTTGGATCATTTCTCAATTAATATTGCCAAGAAAGTATCCATCACCGACCTCTATGCCATCCGACAATTTGAATATGAATCTATCATAGATTTCATTAGACGATGGCGGGGCCTCATCAACCAACTTACTTATGCCTTACCTCAGGCCGAACTCATTGAACTCTTTACGCGGGCCTGCACTAAGCACATTTCTCCCACCCTCCAAATTCAAACTTTCCGCACCTTTAATGAGGCCTTTACTATGGCTTGAAAACTTGAAATTCGAGCCTTAGAGGAAGAGAAATTGCGGTTGCGCAACAAAAACCCCAATTTTCGAACCCAACACCACCAATTCTCACGCATCGACTGCTTCGAAATCAAAAGGAGCTGTACACGTGGTGATGGTCAAATCCCAAGTACCATCTAGTACCCCGCCAAAAACCACCTATAAGTATAAAGCCAAGTCCATCAATTACACTCCCTTGGGAGAAATTTATGGTGTGATCTTGAAAAAATTGCTCAAAGCAGGAGCTATCACCTTGCCTCCTGTTAAACCTCATTCCGGGTTTGATTCCACCCATGCTATACCTTCTTGGTACAAAGAAAATGACTTCTCTAACTTCCACCGCGTGAAGGGACACAGTCACGAAAACTGCAAGATGTTGAAAAACATAGTGCAGGAAATGGTTGATGTAGGGGATATAACTCTCGACAATCCTAATGCCCCTGCTAACTGAAATTTGAAAATCTTCAACAAACCATTCTCAAACCACTCATCTAACAGTAACATAAACCAAGATATCTTAGCCGAGGAGAGTGTTCATGAAATCCATGCAGTTTTTGACTCCCAACCAAAAACTTCTATCGAGGAAATTCTGAATCAAGCCTCGTCACTAACACAGGGATCCGTACCCCCTTCACCACCATTAAGAAAAAATGATAATCTTGCCATTCCTTTAGCCATAAAGGAATTAACCACCCAAAGTTCTCTTCTCATAGATGAGCCTTCTTACACCACATCGCTGGAAGATTGTGAGCGGATGTTATCTAACTTATCTATTTCCCAAACATCTCCTTCTGTCACTCTTGCTGTAAAAGAAGAAGGCTCGCCACTGTTTCTGTCATCCTTAGAAGAGAAACCCCTCAAACCGACATCACCAAATTCTTTAATCATGATGGATCCCTTTGAACATGCTCTCCTACCTATTAGTTCTTCATCACCTAAATCTTTTCAGCGACAGATTGACCTCTTAACACCCATTGATATAGTGCCTCATTTACCCCCTGTATCACACCCACAGTGGACCGGAATCACAACCAACCTCTCTTCCATACAACAGTTCATCTTCACATGTGAAGATTGTCATCCCTCAGAAGATAGACGAGTCCTATGGGAGTGTTTGAGTACACCATGCTCTACTTAAATGCAGATGACCAATCTAGACACCTCTATGATATACCTGAAGTGTTTACAAAAGCTCAAAATGCCTATGTCCTCATCTTCACCCCTCTCATCTCTACCGAATACCTCATCCACCTCTATTAACCTAACCAAACCTTCCCCTATGCTTGGGAATTCACCAATACCTAGCCTAACACACCCACCTAAACGGTTAGATTTATCCAAAAATAAAGTCGTCCATCCACCTAGGAGACAAACCCAATCCCCTCAAGTCCAATCTATGCCTCTGTCACAACTAAAACCATCGCCGTCACACCTACCTTCTATATTGGGACCTCATCCCTCCACCTTGCATCAATATATCATACCTCCTGCATTTTCTTTAAAACAACCGGCACCTTCTGCACCCATACAAAGATCCATGGGTGTATCAACACCGTCACCCCAAGTATCCTCTCCACTTACGAACCCTAAACAAACTCGATCGTCAAAGGATTTGTTTACTATCGCTCCTCTTTCCCCTTGGTTGTTTCCTGCCACCACGTCATCTATGACTTCATCATCTAACCAGCTAAACATGACTTATGTGCCAAAGAAGCCATGCTTAGTTACATCCAATTATCAAAACCCCTTATCTAAACCACCACCTGTATGAACCAACCATACCCAACCATTACCAAAACCCACCCAATCAATAGCCTCATCTTCCTCTGAATTTGACCTGCTCAAAGAATCTTACGCCAAGATCCTTGATATGTTGGTGGAGAACGTGACCATTTCCCTACCCCCACTTAGACCCTATGATTCATCTAAACCTCGACCTATAGGTTATGACGAGTCTAAAATCTACGCTTACCACTGCACACCATGACATGATGTGGAGGGATGCAAAGCTTTGAAAGCCATCCTTCGTCAGTCACGTCTCTCAGATAGAAAGGTTAAGAAGGACAACTTATGAAGGGAGAAACCTTTAGCTTTAATCCCCTCTCCTATACCACCTTTCCCCACCTCACCAAGATCTATCGTTATTACAACCCCACCTCTCAAAGATAATGACTTATCCCTACCATCTTCCTCCTCTCGTGTTCATAAGATCAACATGATTAGTATTGCTACTCGAGGGCAGAAAAATAATGGGAAAGCTAAAGAAAGCACACCTGCGGCCTCTCTTTCTCCGTCTGCCATCCCGATCGTACCACCACCTAAAGTGGTTATTCATGGACCTTTCTACCCCATTTCTGATGGAGTTGCCCACCGAACCATGATCAAACAACTTCACTAATCACCTGTAAAAATGACACTGTATGATCTCATTCAAACCTCTGAATCTCATGGACAAGCTCTCGTTGAGATCCTCCAAGGGATAGAGGTCCTACCTAACGAAACCTTGCCCGTTGCCTCCATCTTAATACCAAACCATGTTGCTTCTCTCACCAAACAATCTACCACTTCTATCCTTATACAGCAAGCCACTGCTGTCAGTTTCTCCGAAGATGAAATTGTTGACTTTGGTGCAGAAGATCCTGACCCCACTCTTTTCATCTCGGCTTATGTCCGGGACATCCGAGTACGTCGTGTTATGATTGACAGGGGTGCTAGCTTAAACATCATCTCTTCCAAAGCCTTCCAACAAGTGAATATCCCTTCTAGTTACATGTGTGCCAACCCCACCATGTTGCGTTCATTCAATGATGCTATTACTTCTACCTTAGGCACAGTGATCCTTAATATTCATGTAGGGCCACGTACTTTACCTAAACTCTTCTATGTCCTTGAGGGAGAATTCCAATACAACATGTTGTTAGGCCACCCTTGGATCTGGGCTATGGGATGCATTCCCTCCACCTTACATAGGTGCATAAAATAAGAGTTTGAGGGGAATTCCTACACCGTAAAAGCTGACGCTCCCCCCTTCAAAACCTGCAATATGTTATATCACCCTAATGATGTGCTTGTACCAGTCAAGGCACCCATTCATCCAACCTAACCATCTACTTCGACCACACCTCAACCATCCACCTCAACCGCACCTACACCTTCAACCAATGAAACTGCCACCGCAAATACCACTTCCTTCCCAGCGGAAAACATCCCAACCTCAGATCCCTTGGTAGATGTTTTTCAACTCCTTACACTGGGGGAGTATCGCCTATATAATGTTAGCACTTTCCATACCCCACAGGAGTACAGATAGTTACATACGCATCCTACCTACGACCGTCGTGTGGGGGAAGTAATCTCCTACGGACCACCTAATTTCCATACCAACCTAACGTATGGGGGTGTCGACGCATTCTCTATCATCCCTAAACCTCCCCTTGGTGTGGTTCCCTTCCAATCTGATTTTCAATATCTAACTAATCGTCATTTTTCCCTCACCTTCCTAACACGCTGTGCTTGGAAGGGCTTCGGTTTTGGTCTTTATGAACAAGGCCGACATACGATCATTCCTGTGACTACATGCAAACACAAAGATCGTCATGGTCTTGGATTCTCTGAACCACCTACACCAAAGAAACCACATATCCGTTGTATCCAGGAAGATGATGAAGTCACCCTTTCTGAACCATCATCACCCATTTTGCCATCGTCACCCACAGAGTCGATAGACCTGGAATCTATCCCTCCTAACTTTTTCTTTTCATAAACGCTATCTTGCTGGGTCCTCTCACTTATCAACATGATAATGAAGACCCATATTCGTTTCCCCTTCTATATCCAGACATGATTGAGGAAGACTCACCTTCAATTAATGTTGTTGAGTGCCAGGATGACAACTCCATCCTCACTTATCTTGGTGCAGATGACTCTTATATTCAATGTGCCTTACCATCTAAAACTCAAACCATGTTGAATGAGTCGACTATAGAAATCAACATCCACACAGAGGATGATCCTCACATTGTGAAGATCAGACAATCTCTTAATGCATCAGAACAAACTACCTTCACTACCTTCCTCCGTGCCCGTAACCAAGCTTTCGCTTGGTCCTACGCTGACATGCCAGGAATTGATCCTGACATCACTGTCCATAACATTACTCTGAAACCCGATTCTAAACCAGTTAAACAGAAACTAAGAAAAATGCATCCACGCATTACCCTCTTGATCAAAGAAGAGCTTCAATGACTCCTTTCTGTTTCCTTCATCTTACCTATTGACTATCCTCAATGGATTTCTAACATCATACCTATCACTAAAGCAATGGGGGGACTTTGGATATGTATGGATTTCTAGGACCTTAACCTCACTTGCCCAAAAGATGAATTCCCCTACCAAGTATTGATCAACTTGTTGATCTCACTGCGGGCCATGAGATGCTTTCTCTCATGGATGGCTTCTCGGGATACAATAAAATTTTGGTAGCCCTGACCGATCAACATAAAACCGCCTTCATAACTCCTTGGGGAACCTTTTGCTATCGTGTCATGCTGTTTGGCCTTAAGAATGCTGGTGCAACCTATCAGCGGGCTATGACTTACATTTTTCATGACATTATGCACACTATCCTTGACGATTATGTCGATGATCTTCTTGGCAAATCTAAACATCACAGTGAACATCTCGATGTTTTAACCATTATTTTCGATCACCTGTTATAATACTATGTTCATCTTCAACCAAAGAAATGTGTCTTTGGTGTCTTTTTGGGAAAAATCCTTGGTTTTATTGTCTCTTTACGTGGCATCGAGGTCGATCCAGCTAAAGTCAAAGCTATCCTAGAAATGCCCCCACCCACTAACCTCAAAAAATTACATAGTTTACAGGGAAAACTCCAATCTATCCGGCGTTTCATCTCACAACTCTCGGATCGATGTCAATATTTCCATCATCTCCTTAAAAAGGACATTGTCTTTCAATGGAGTGAAGAGTGCCACTAAGCCTTTGAGGCTCTTAAAGCCTATCTCTTGTAGCCACCTGTGCTTATCCCACCTCAGGACGATCACCCTTTCTACCTTTACCTTTCTGCCACCGACCATGCTGTAGGAGCCATGCTTGCACATCGTGACTCTGAGCATCAAGAGCAAGCCATTTATTACATAAGTCATACTCTTGTGGATTACGAGACTAGGTATACACATGTAGAAAAGTTGTGTCTAGCCCTATCATTCGTGGCCACCAAACTCTGACACTACCTCCTAAATCACAAAACTTTTGTCACCACTAACACAGACCCCATCCATTATATGTACGCCAAACCTCATCTAAACCAACGCATCACCCGATGGCTTATGCTCCTCACCGACCTCGACCTTGAGTTTGTACACTAGAAATCAGTCAAAGGACAAACTATCGCAGACCAACTCGCGGAAGCCCCTTTACCTGGGGAATAATTTACGAATTTTACTTTCCCTGATGAACTCATCACAACTGTTTCACTCAGTGAGGAGTCATATCTAATGACCCTCTTCTTCGATGGACCCAAATGCCAGCATGGCGGAGGGGCCAACGTTGTTCTCATTCCTTTGGATGCTGAACCTATGCCTCTTTCATTTCGGCTCGATTTCCCCTACACTAATAATACAACGAAATACTAGACCCTTGTTTTGGGTCTCCAGGTTGCATTACACTTAGGTGTAAAATCGATTAACATTTTCGGTGACTCTCAACTGGTAGTCAATCAAGTTATGGGCATATACCAATGTAAAAATGAGGAACTTCAAAAGTACAAACATTACATGGACTCACTTTTGACCTTATTTACTCATTATTCTATCCAAACCATTCCCCGCTCAACTAATAAATTTGTGGATACTATGGCTTGCTTGGCCTCGCAAATTCCTACCTCACCACCTGACTCTGACATATTTGTCTTGGTCCAACAACTCTTTGCCCCATCTTACTCAGTCCAAGATGTTTGTATGGTAAATAATGTATGTGCTAATTCACAGGATACCTGGTATCACCAATTTCACGACTACCTTACAACCTCTATTCTCCCACCTGACCTTACTAGTAACAGCAAATGTGCTTTTCTTAAAAGTGTTTCTCGTTATGTCGTCATGGGGGGACTCCTCTATAAAAGTGGCTTTGATGGCATCCTCCTTCGATGTCTAACCGGCGCGGAGGTCACCTATACCATCCAACAAGTCCATGACGGAATTTGTGGTGGACATTTTAGTGGCCTTGTTGTGGCCAAACAGATCCTTCACCTAGGCTATTATTGGCCTACTCTTAATAATGACTACTACGAATATTTTAAGCGTTGTATTATGTGTCAACAACATGCCAACCTTCAACATACTCCTAGCCATTTGCTACTGGTCACATGAGATCTTTGGCCTTTCTCACAATGGGGTTTAGACATTATTGGTGAGATTCACCCACCCTCTTCGTAACGTCACCGTTGGATAATCACAGTAACCAAATATTACACGAAATTGGTGGAGGCCATTCTACTCATTTCAACCAAAAAAGAAAAAATCATAGAGTTCATTAACCATCACATTATATGTCATTTTGGTGTTCCTCATCGCCTGATAACAGATAATGGAAAATCTTTCAAAAATAAGTTGTTACAAGACCTTTGCGACAACTTTGGTATCAAACTTAGCTTCTCATCACCTTACTATCCATAAGCAAATGGTCAAGCCGAATCTTCTAACAAAACCCTGACCAAAATTCTCATGAAAGTCGTTAACGATTCTGGGAAAAATTGGCCTGATCACATCCCCAGTGCCCTTTGGGCTTATTGTACCAGCATTCGTACCTCCACTAATGCCACACCATTTTCTTGGTATATGGTATCGAGGTTGTCTTGCCTCTCGAAATACAAATACCCTCTCTAAGAATATCTCTCTAGGATATTCTCACCAATGATGATTTCCGCCAAGAGCGGTTAGCCCAATTGGAGCTTCTTGATGAACTTCGTCTTACAGCTCTTGACCACCTTCAAATCTACTAAAAGCGCATCAAGTGTGCTTATGATAAGTGACTTCATGAGCGTACCTTTAAGGTTGGTGATCTTGTCCTCAAAGAGAATCAACATGTAACCAAACTAGAAAAGAGCAAATGTGGAAAATTTGCTCCAAATTGGATTGGGTCTTACATTATCACTCACACTTACAGATCAGGCACTTATCGTTTGGCTTCGCTCAATGGTAAGCCTGAGCTTGAACCCCTTAATGCCTTGCACCTCCGACCATTCTACTGTTGAATTTAGTGTTATATCACTTTTTATCTACCTTGCGCTCGTACCTTGAGCTCATACACCTTGTTTCATGCATCTCAAAATAGAATCACGCTCACGTGGTTTGGTCATCATCTCCTCTTGAAGATGCCTTTCCCTTTTTAGTCTGGTCCATGACTTAAAAGTATCAAAATAACATGTTCTCAATTATACAATTATGGGATATTCTTGAGTCAAACTTCTTACAAAACTAAATGTTTCATGCCAAATGGACAACTATACACAAAAGCCACATCTGCTATTATAAATAGACTGCTCCCTCGAAGGACAACTATACACAAAAGCCGCATCTGCTACTATAAATAGACTACTCCCTTGAAGGACAGCTATACAAAGTCAGCCTCTATTAGAAGCTTCTCACATTGATTGGCTTCATGAAGAGCTTAAGAACAACAACATGCATATCCCATATAGACTTCCCGCATCGATCAGTCTATATTCAGAAAAAAATAAAATCAGTATTCCAAAGCACTTTTGAGTCATGGACTTGCCTATTCAGGTTTGGTTCTCTTTCGTTAGCATACTCACCTTATAACAAGTTTTCTGCACCCTAGCTATATGATCCACCTCATCAAACCATTCTTCAAAACCACAAAACTCAAGGGACGTGATGTATATCTGATATATTGTGATTATACAACTCTTTTCACCTATCGACTTCTCACCTATGTAAGGTACCTAGGGATTCAAGTTCATCCTCCGATAATACGTGATTTTTTTAGCTCTTTCCAACTATGGGACACTTTTCCCTCTTTTACCCGAATCTAGGATTATGTGTTGACCTTAATCAGGACACGGTTCCCTAATACTTGGGTAGGCTAACCTTTGCTTCACCTATACCTACACCAATACCTCCAATACCTTACCAACACCAATAACATTACCCTACCAATATCAATATTTTTTACCAACCAACAACTTGCCTAACCACAACCAAATTGCTTGAATTCACCTCTCCCTGGTCCTAAGGGAGAACTACATCAGTCTGAGGCCCCTCCTTGCTTTGTGTAATGGGCTATGTAGGCAACACTTAGGAGACATGGGGTCTCCGAAGGTTAGCTCGACCATTCCCCTACCATAACCTATCATGTGTTGTAAATATAAATATTTTTGTGTATTTCTATTTGATAACATTCATCTTTATCCATTTTTTAAAACAAACATTCAAAACACAACCATTCTTATTATTATCATAACTCAAATCAACATACATATTCAGTTTTATTTAGATGTTAAACAAATACATCTTCTCTATCATCGACACGCAGGTCGGCATCCTTATTTATTCTTCTACCCTATGAAATTCACTTAGACCCTTGCGCCTCATCCCGAACTAGGTGATGATTGTGATCATCGACGCCACTCGCCTGGCCTCTCCATCCTCAAAGGTGCCACTGCTATTGGTTCCTCCCACTGATCTACCAATCTCTCCTGTAACATTTGAATACGCCCTCTCGCGTGGAGGAATCTCACCTCTAGCCTCTCCACTCATGACTCCGCAACCGCTAACAATCTCATTGTCTCATTCACCCGCGTTTGAAGCTGGTGAACTAAACCCTGTAGGTGATCTCTCTCTGCTGTAATCACAGCTATGTCAGGATGATCGGCCCTCTCACGTGAACCTCGCAGCTCTGCTACCCACCATAATCTATAAGCCTCTGTCACTCCTGCATCCATTACCCTGTGATCGGATGCTATCTCTTCTGGTCCTTCTAGAGGTGTCGGTCGGGGAGGCAAGAATGATGCCTCAGCGTCGATCCTCATGTATGGTCTATAAGCCATGGGTATATCCTGAACAAATCCAAATTGTCACCACACGCAATCTAGAGGAATCCTCTCGTACTCACCTGGCCTGTGCCCCGCGATCCACCTTAATCGCTCTACACCCCTCAAATCCTCAGCTATGTTCTCTGTCACCATATAGTTCCCATAAGGCCTCCAATGGATATCCACAATCGTCACCATCTCCCACACCTGCCTATAATACTCGACATCATCTGTCACGGCCTGGGATCTCACCTCTTGCTCTGTCTGGACCCATCGCCTGAATCCCAACCTCTACACTCCTGTCTCTCTTGACTGGATGGGTCGGCCTATTGGTCGCACACAAACAATGTGCTCATAGGCCCAACAATGTAATAAGTATGCACAATCCAGTGTAGTCCTGTGATTTCACCTGCAGGCCCATAAACCCCTGTATAGATCCGCCAGATATGCGGGTGCCCATGCGAAAGTCACGCTCCTTTCTATCATTTCCCAAATAATACACATCAATGCTTTTGGAAATCTTCCCCCATCCACCCTCGGTAATGCATAATACCCCACCGCTATCATTAATACCACTGCCAACCTTGTTGCCTCAGGGTGTGCTGCAAACATTATACCATAAGTGAATGTCAAACCTCGCTGTGTCAAATCTCGTGCAGCTGGACCAAATACTGTTGTTATCACTCCCCGCGCTGCGTTAGGCCCTACCTGATACACTGGTCTTCCTGTAATTGGGAGCCTCAAAATTTGAAACACATCTTCCAACGTCACTGTCATCTCCCCTGTTGGCAGATAGAAGGTATTATTTTTCTGGATTCCATCTCTCAATCAACACCTGCAACATAGCATGATTGCGTGCGATTCATGAATAATAGCGGATTCCACTTAACCCCACATGGTTTATCAATGCCCACTCAGCTAGTGTTACATCTGCTCAGACTCGTGACAACAAAGCTGGCACCCTATCATTCATCCTCAACCCTGCCTCTGCCTGCATACATCAAATCAACAAACAAAAAATTCAATAAATCAAATCCCCAAGTGTTTTTTCTCACATTCTGGAATTTCATACAGTAACCGATATCGGTTATAGATAACCGATACCGGTTACCTAACCGATACCGGTTATCTCTAAACCGATACCGGTCACTGTCAATTCTATACAGCCTTCTTAAAAACACCACCTATGATAATTATTTGCTCGTTTACCCCTCTCTGTACCTACAAACATACCCGAAACCCCTGATTACCTACCCCATAACACTCACCCCATCCCAAACCCTTGCCTATCACCTTTTCTTTTTCATCTCTACCCACTTACCTTCTCTCATCCTATTCATAAAACATGCAAGAATTGAATTCCAACCAAACATTTTACCTCTTGGGATCCAGCAGCTTGAGGTGGAACCTGTCTTCCCTCTCGTCTCTACCCGCTGGATGCTTCTCTTTGTTTAGCCATGTTCACCACCCTCTTCAATATAACTTGCCTTTTTGCCTTCTTAATCTCAGCCCACAATCACTTTACCTGTCTCTTTCCTCCTTATCACTCAATTCTCCCATGCAATTACCTGTATAAGTCATCAACAGCGTCGCATTCTCGTATTTAACTTGTTGCATGACTCTAAAAATAAGAACTTAAGTTGCCTCCCAAGCTTTTCTATTTTTAGAAAAACTCGTTTTGGCATAACCGATATCGGTTACCTAACCGGTATCGGTCATATAGCTACCGACATCGGTTAGCTAACCGATATCGGTCACATGTCTCCTTTTGCTTAAACCTAGGCCTTTTCTTCATTTTTTACAAATTTTTTGGTGGCACCCGCCTCTTTTCCCTGCATAACAACATTGTTATCAATATTTATCATCAGAATACCATCAACACATATACATATCATCAAAATTTCATCAACATCATCTATATACATTAAATTTCAATACCATCGACAAAACACATGAGACATTCTAATATATGCATCAAATCAAAACATTTACACACCATGTGGATCAAACTCATCTATATATATCATCAGCAACTCAATGTCAAAATATACAAACTTCCCTGTATGGGGCCTCTGTGATCTAAAAATACAAAGCCGGCACGCAGGCCATTGTCTCTGTCAAAATCTCAACTCGGCTCGTAGGCCGGTCTCTCATGTCAAAAATATACTCGGCTCGCAGGCCGGTATCAACTATACAAAATGTACTCGGCTCGCAGGCCGGTATATACAACAAACATGAATAAATAAATCCTATGTGGGCACGCAGGCCTCTATATACATACTCAGTTCGCAGACCGGTGTCTATATCCAATACCAAAAACCCATATCCACTCCTAGGATGTCTCAGCTCTCTCCACCACCCTCGGCCCGTCCCCCTATTGGTCTCTGTGCTGGCTCTCGCCTCCTCCCTGTAACTGACCCACCGGCTGTGGCTGCGGCCCCCTGTGATCTCTGACTCCAGGACGTCTCGGCTCTGTGCGTCGCATATGGCTGATAGTCCGCCCCGGTGCCATCTAGCACGTCCTGATAATACCGGGCCTCCGCTCTCGCCTCCATATAGCGGGCCCGTGCCACCATGGCTAGTGGGGCTGGTCCCCCGACTCCTAATAGAAGTGGCCCCTGCCCCTGCCAGGTACACCCTATGCCTGTGGCAGGTGCCTGTACCTGTGCCTGTGTCTGAGGTGGTGCCTGTGCCTGTGCCGGTGCCTGTGGCTGTGCCGGTGCCTACGGATGTACCTGAGCCTGTACCTATGCCTGGGCTAACTGCCCCTGTAGCACCCCAATCTATGCCTGTGCAGCAGCAAGCTGCCCCTGTAATAACTACACCTGGCCCAAGAGACGGTCCCTCTCTGCTATCATAGTTGCCAAATCTGGCTGTGCGGGCTGTGCTCTCATGGCTACTCTCTGCCCTGCCCACCAAACCAAAAAGGCACCTGTCACACCAGCATCATCCACTGTATCATCCGCGGTCTCTCTGCAACCTGAGACTGGGTCCAATGGCTATGGAGTAGGCAGGGGTGCCTCTACATCCTCCCTCCGGTACTGTGGGAAGGGAGGTGGCTCATCCTATCGTAAGCCCAACTGACGTCGTACCCTCTCTAGGGGTATCCGCTCATACTCCCCGGGTCTCCGTCCAGCTATCCAGAAGATGTACTGGATCCAGCGCAGCTGTGCTCGGGCTCCTCCTCGGGGCTGATGGCCTCTGTAGGGCCTCCATATAATATCGAGTGCGGTCAAGCCCTCTAACATATGACGGTAGTATGCCACATCTCGTCCTGCGATCACTACTCGTGGCTGGCCCATGACCCCCAACCACCTCTGAAATCCATATCTGTAAACTACCTGTGGCCCTGGCTGCTGGGGCAACCCTACTGGTCATATACAGATGATATGCTTGTAGGCCCAGTAGTGAAACAAAAATGTCGAAGCATATACCAAATCACCTCATACGGCGATAACCCCAGAGCTCTCTGTATACCTGCACCAAATACACTGGTGCCCAGGCATAACATATATGCTCCTCCACCATCTCATGCAAAACTCCCATCAAAGCCCGTGGGAAGTGACCTCCCTCTGAGTCAGTTAGGGTTAAGTAGGTGATACCAATCATCATCAACACGGCAAGCCGTGTCTCCTGTCGGTGTGCGCGATATATATCACCATAGGCAATGCTCGCGCTGTGATATGTAATCAATGGGGCTGCATCCCCGAATACCTGCAGGATGTTGTCCATCACTGTCTCCACATCCACCTGGAACACTGCCTCACCTATGATCGGTAGTCTCAGGATGCGATACACATCCTCTAATGTAATAGTCATCTCTCCAATAGGGAGATGGAAGACATTGGTTTCCGGATCCCATCTCTCGATGAGGGCAACCATCTAGGCTGTGGTCCCTATCCACAGCCCTATACCTCTGGACTTCGCCGAGTCCAACCTCTCGCATGATGGCCCACTGCGCTGCAGTCACATGTGGCCACATCCACCCCAATAGAGGGTGGCATCCGATCCCGCATCGTCAGCTGCTGGCGTGCCTGCCAACACAACCCACTCCATCCATCAGGCCTACCTTTTACAAAAACAACTACCTTAACCCTCTATACCCACTTACCCACCCAACCACAACCCGACTCTATAACACACATCTACACCCACCTATCTTACCCTATACATCTATGATATCCCCTTTACTTATCTCACACCCTACCAACCACCCCGATCTACTCTAGCCATCTAACTATACCCCAGCCAATTTAACACCTCCTACTTCATACACAACACATAATCTATCCTACCTGAACCAGCCCCCAACAACCCCATTCCCCCCTAACCCCATCACCTTTCCTATCAACTCTACCTCCTCCCCCTTCACCCCCCTAAAAAAACAAAACTCTAACAACAAATAAAAACCACACAATTTCACAAACCTAACTCCTACCCATGATGACCGGTACCGGTCACCCTCGACTGCCATTGGTCCCCCAAGCACATTGTATTTACCGACACCCGGTCTATAAACGAAGAAATTTTATAAAAACCATTCTGTGATCGATGTCGGTCGCCTAGTGACCAACATCGGTCACTGTCCAATTCCGGGGCCGAACCCAAAACGGCCCGCAAAACCTCTTTTTACCTATTTCTACCCATTTACCCACAAGAAAGACCTAAACATTTACCCACCCTGCCGTTTTAGCCTACCTAACATACCTACCCACTCCATTTTACAAATTACATCCATTTATTCATTATTTTCTTAAATTTTGGATTCCTACCCCAAAACCCACATATTATTTAAATTCATTAACTTCACATAAGTAGGGGTTCAGAGCCTACCGGTACGACTACACATCATCGTTGTGGGATAGGTGGCGGTGGTCCAGCTCCTCTAGCACCTCCTGCTCCTCCGGGCTGTGCCATGGCTCCAAATCTCCTCAGCAGGGTCCTCAACCAATCAAACTCTGCCTCCTGATCACTGGGGTTTACCAATCACTCACTCCTCCACTCAACTAATGCCAACTCAGCCCACAAACTTAACAAAATCAATTCAAAACTCAGACAAGCTATATTGGTACTCCAATTGACAATGTGACAATGACATGCCGTATTTTTCTTTTTATAGGTTTTGACCTATAACCGATACCGGTTATTTTGCGTGCCCTAGAATACCGGTATCGGTCTTGTAACTGATATCGGTTACCTACTTCCTTAACCTATACTCCCACCCTTATCCACCAATCTCCACTTATTCCTGCATCACCTACCCCCGGCTTTGCTGACTAGCCTTATTTTAACTTCAATCGGCCTGACCCAAGGCCGCAACCAACCAATTGGCCCGACCCAAGGCCGCCACCAACCAATTAGGCCCGACCGAAGGCCACCATTTTAACCAATCAGCCTGACCCAAGGCCACCACCAACCAATTAGGCCCGACCCAAGGCCACCACCAACCAATTAGGCCCGACCCAAGGCCGCAACCAACCATTTGGCTCGACCAACGGCCGCAACCAAC
Organism: Taxus chinensis; assembly: GCA_019776745.2. Taxonomy (NCBI): domain Eukaryota; kingdom Viridiplantae; phylum Streptophyta; class Pinopsida; order Cupressales; family Taxaceae; genus Taxus; species Taxus chinensis. The sequence continues at coordinate 974,897,504 of CM034146.1, read as the reverse complement.
CAATCCGGCCCGACCCAAGGCCGCAAGCAACCAATCAGGCCCGACCCAACGACCACAACTAACCAACCAGGCCTGACCCAAGGCAACAACCAATCAATCGGCCCCCGACCTAAAGCCGTAACCAACCAATTAGCTCGACCCAAAGCCGCAAACCAACTAATCGGCACGACCCAAGGCCGTAACCAACCAATCAGGCCATGACCCACGGCTACAACCAACCAATCAAGCTTGACCCACGGCCGCAACCAACCAATCAGGCCCGACCCAAGGCCACAACCAACCAACCAGGCCCGACCCAAGGCCGCGCCCAACCAATTAGGCTGGAACCCATGGCCACAACTAACCAATTGGCTTGACCCAAGGCCACACCGAACCAATCAGGCCCGACCCAAGGCCACACCAATTAAGTACCTCGACCAAGACCCACAAATTATGATTTTATTGACCCATCATGTAACTTTTTGTCCAATCGTGCTCACCTGTTCGTGTTTTTAGCATGATTAGGATACTTGACTTGATCAATTGACCAACTTTTCCTAGACTGAGACCGTGACGTTTATCTCAACCAAACCAACCATTTGGTACTACCGAACATGCCTAAATGTTCCTGTACCTTACCCGTTATATCCCCTGGAGCTACTTCCTATGCCTTGGATACCAGGATTATATCAACCTTGTTTGGATAAACTATCGACCTTTTCCTATGAATTGTTTGTTTTCTCTTCAAATCATGTACCCTGATCGTACTACTACATTTCAAACTGCGTCTGCTTCCTTGAACTTACCCCACCATCTTACCATCATCTCAACACCATTCACCCTTTATCAACCCTATCCTTGATTTCATGTCGCCTCAATCTGTGATAGATTTGAGGGGGATTACCTATACCCTTAATGGGAGTAACCACTTCTTATTAATTGTCAGTGTAGCTTCACAAGAAAAGCTACATGACAACAAGGGGCTAATGTAGACACCAAATTTGTGTCTTACGACACCCTATGCCCCGCATCTCATTTCACAACCTAACCTCACCACCTAAACCTTGCACAATTATTTATTAATTACCTTATAATTAATAAATCCACATCTCCAAACCCGTCACCTCATTTCGCCACCTCATCATGACCTAGCCCTAACCCTAAACTAACCTAATTAAGACCTATAACTTGGTCTACATCCACACCCATGACTAATGAATCCTCACCCGCACCAAAACCAACCTAATAATGACTTGACCAAGCCGACAACTAATCCCTTAGGAGAAAAGGAGGGAACGTTGGCTATTTTTACTAAAAATAGCCCCACTTTGACTTAATCGACATCGGTTCCTACTCGACCACCGTCGGTTACGTAACCACCATCAGTTCCCTGTAAATGACCTCCCCTAACCAAAAACAAAAGATCAGAATTCATTTGAAAGATCCAGAATTCACTTGGCAGAGCAGAGACAAGTGAAGAAAAGAGATGAGTTTGCAGAGAAGGACATCGAGCCCAAGACTACAACTGAGTAACCAGAGCACAACGACACTCATCCAAGAATTGGGAGAGAAGATAGCTCACTTTTGATTGTCATATCATCCCACCTGAGCCTTGCCTTCGTCATCACAGTCTTTGGACCTGTATCTTCATCAGGAACTAGTAAGTAGTGTCTTGTACATTTTTAAATACCATTTCTTGAACTTCTGATTCATAGTAATTAAAAGCTCACTCCTAGATCTACTACCCAACAGCACCCTACGTCTAACTTTCATTCCTCTACCCTTAGCATTGCCCCAAGAACAGATCCGACATTCTCTGAGTCTTCTCCATCACCCTATTGCCTACCCCTGATAATTTACAAACCTTATAAACACCATAACCGCCTTACAGCCAACGTTCATTGAAAGCCCCTAAATCACTGCCCCTACCGATATCGGTTAGCTGATTCATAGTAATTATAAGCTCACTCCTATATCTACTACCTGATAGCACCCTACATCTAACTTTCATTCCTCTACCCTTGCATTGCCCGAAGAACAGCTCCCACATTCTCTGAGTCTTCTCCATCACCTCTATTGCCTACCCCTGATCATTTACCAACCTTATAAACACCATAACCGCCTTACAGCCAACGTTCATTGAAAGCCCTTAAATTCACTGCCCCTACCAATATCGTGTTAGCTGATTCGTAGTAATTATAGGCTCACTCCTAGATCTACTACCTTCGATAGCACCCTACATCTAACTTTCATTCCTCTACCCTTGCATTGCCCGAAGAACAGCTCCCACATTCTCTGAGTTTCTCCATCACCCTATTGCCTACCCCTGATCATTTACCAACCTTACTAAACACCAGGTAACCGTCCTTACAGCCAGACCTTCATTAAAGGAGCCCCTAAATCACTGCCCTCTACCGATATCGGTTATCAGAAACGCAGTACCAGTGTCCCTAACCATAGTCGGTTATATAGTGACCGGCATCGGTCACTATAACTCAAACCAAAACCAACCCTTCCTCTGTTGCTTTTTTAGAATGAAAGGATAGAAGTAAATCATAATTTCACAATAACTTCTTTGTTATCATTCTGTGTTAATTCGTTTTGGCACGCCCGGTGAACTGACCACCTTCGAAAGGAAGTCTAATATTTCCTGGGCCCAAGGTAATTCCCTAGGGAGCATACTTGTCTAACTATAATCTGGTGGTCTTGCATTCTTATTCACAGGTAGTCCTTCCCATTTTGGTAAAAGGAGTTATTTGTCAATCAGTCTGATCATCTCTCTACGTTAGTGCACACAACCTCCCAACACTCAACAGGTATTCCTCCTAGCCCTAACCCTTATCTGTTTCTCAAGAGAATGGGTTTTAAAGACACGAAGAAACATCTACATTATATGAATGGAAACTGTTATGTGTGAAACATTTTGGCACACCCGGTGGGACCCTTTCTTGGGTTTCAGGTCGTTTCTTGCTTGGGGGTCATATCCACGAGTATTGACAATGCTATTTAATCTTCTTCTAAATCACTGCACAAGAGATTTTGTCATTTTGGTAAAAGAATTTTTCTTAATCTTCCTCATCTTTGCTCAAGTGAAATCCCATCTTCTTTGCGGTATTCATCGAATATCATTTTTGATTTGGGTTTAAAAGCCACGTGCATCACATTCTTGCTTTCATGTCCCTTAATTCTTTTGTGAACGTAGGATTAAAGTAACATCATCTTGCGTACACGTAAGGGGTGATATCCCACGGTAATTGACAAGAAATTAATCTTAGGGTTCACTGCACAACACATACCAAATCACATCATAATCTTGTTTTTAGCTCTGTTTCTCTCCCATACCCTGTTTCCGCGGTCACTTCCTCCACCTAATTGGTAGGTATACCTTATAAGCCATCGTTAAACTTAACATCTCCCTTAGGTATTTTGTTTAGGATTGACATCATTTTGCGTCTTAGGTCCATAAGCCTACACATCGGTTAAAACTAATCCTACACCGGTTAGTCAGTCTGACCGACATTTCTTGTGCATCTTGATTGTTTTTAGTATCTGTTTCTCTATCATACACTGTTTCAGTCGATCACTTTACCAACAGTTTGGTGGGTATACTAAGCATTTGTGTTAACCCCAAATTCAGCAGCTTCTTACATCTTCTCTTTGCTTTCACAGTGACCAATACTGGTCCTGTTCTACCGACATCGGTTAACTGACCGACGCCTGCTACAGTCTGACCAACATCGGTTATCTGATTGATATCGGTTCCACTGTCTTTCACAGTTCCCGACAAACCAACAACTTACCAATTCCAACATCCTTATTGGGGAATTCTATTCTAGATTGATTGAAGTCTCTGATGTCCTCTTGTCCATCCCTGTTATCACTCAGAAACAAGTTGTAACCATGGTTTCACATGCATGTTCTGTGCCTTTTCCTGAATCCTAGTACCCCTTCACATCCTATGGGGAATCCTACAGAAACCAGTGATGTTCCTAAGATCCGCTATACCCGAGATAAGGACTTTGCCAAATTTTTGGATGCTAATCCTAGCTCCGTACAGTACTATTTGTCCCCATACCCCTAACCGTAATGCCTGACGGTCAACTTCTTGTCTGGTATGCCTATTAGCTATATGCTGCTCACTTAGCTCCTTGGCCTACCTAATTCATACTCCACCTTACCTTGGATCCTTATCCCCGTCTCCCAACTCAGTGGCTTTGCAGGTTCATACGGCAAAGATTGGCTTTCCTTTGGTTAATCTGGGGCCCCACATATCATTACCGCTGACTGCTCCTACCTCGTCTCTCTCGCAGACTACCCCTTTCATAACTTGCTCTCTTGCCACCTATCCACACAAGCTTTCCTTCTCAAGCTCCACCCACCTTTTCATTTCCACACACTTATCCAGTGGCTTCAACATCTTATATAGGACATCCCTATTCGGTCACCTCAAAATATTTTTCATCAATACCTTATCAACATTTAACCCCACCATTGTCTAGTAGTGGCTCTTGGCCCAATCCTCCTCCGTTTACAACAACTGCACCATCATCTTACCCAACCACTGATTTAATCAAACAAATAATGGACAAGATGCAAAATCTTGGAGGCTGCTGTTTTAGGAAGCCGTAGCACCCTGACATACGAGAAAGTTTTTTGGGAGCCTATTCATCCTTCTGTCCCCCTTCATTCATATCCTCCTCAATGGGAATTACCAAAATTTACTCGTTTTAATAGTAAGGAGGATCCTCAACAACACTTGCGATCATTTAGACATGCCTGCTATCTGATTGCTCATGATGATGCCTTACTACTCCACACCTTTCCCATGTCCTTATCAGGACCCGCCTTGGAGTGGTACAGTGCTTTAACCCAGCACTCAATCTTCTCTTTTAACCAATTAGCCCAATATTTCTTGGATCATTTCTCCATTAATATTGCCAAGAAAGTATCCATCACCGACCTCTATGCCATCCGACAATTTGAAGATGAATCTATCGCAGATTTCATTGGACGATGGCGGGGCCTCATCAACCAACTTACTTATGCCTTACCTCAGGCCGAACTCATCGAACTCTTTACGTGGGCCTGCGCTAAGCACATTTCTCCCACCCTCCAAATTCAAACTTTCCGCACCTTTGATGAGGCCTTTACTATGGCTCGGAAAACTAGAAATTCGAGCCTTAGAGGAGGAGAAATTGAGGTTGCGCAACAAAAACCCCCAATTTCCTGAACCCAAGACTCCACCAACAAACCCAACACCACCAATTCTCATGCATCGACTGCTTCGAAATCAAAAGGAGCTGTACACGCGGTGATGGTCAAATCCCAAGCACCGTCTAGTACCCCACCAAAAACCACCTATAAGTATAAAGCCGAGCCCATCAATTACACTCCCTTGGGAGAAACTTATGGTGTGATCTTGGAAAAATTGCTCAAAGCAGGAGCTATCACCTTGCCTCCTGTTAAACCTCACTCCGGGTTTGATTCCACCCGTGCTATACCTTCTTGGTACAAAGAAAATGACTTCTGTAACTTCCACCGCGTGAAGGGACACAGTCACGAAAACTGCAAGATGTTGAAAAACATAGTGCAGGAAATGGTTGATGCAGGGGATATAACCCTCGATAATCCTAATGCCCCTGCTAACCGAAATTTGAAAATCTTCAACAAACCATTCCCAAACCACTCATCTAACAGTAACATAAACCAAGATATCTTAGCCGAGGAGAGTGTTCATGAAATCCATGCAGTTTTCGACTCCCAACCAAAAGCTTCTATCGAGGAAATTCTGAATCAAGCCTCTTCACTAACGCAGGGATCCGCACCCCCTTCACCACCATCAAGACAAGATGATAACCTTGCCATTCCTTTACCCATAAAGGAATTAACCGCCCAGAGTTCTCTTCTCACAATGAGTCTTCTTACACCACATCCCTGCAAGATTGTGAGCGGATGTTATCTAACTTATCTATTTCCCAAACATCTCCTTCCATCACTCTTGCTGTAAAAGAAGAAGGCTCGCCACTGTTTCTGTCATCCTTAGAAGAGAAACCTCTCGAACCGACATCACCAAATTCTTTAATCATGACGGATCCCCTCAAACATGCCCTCCTACCTATTAGTTCTTCATCGCCTAAATCTTTTCAGCGACCGGTTGACCTCTTAACACCCATTGATACAGTGCCTCATTTACCCCCTGTATCACACCCACAGTGGACCGGAATCACAACCCACCTCTCTTCCATACAAAAGTTCTTCTTCACACGTGAAGATTGTCATCCCTCAGAAGATAGACGAGTCCTATGGGAGCATTTGAGTACACCATGCTCTACTCAAATGCAGATGACCGATCCAGACACCTCTACCATATACCCGAGGTGTTTACAAAAGCTCAAAATGCCTATGTCCTCATCTTCACCCCCCTCATCTCTACCGAATACCTCATCCACCTCTATTAACCTAACCAAACCTTCCCCTACGCTTGGGACTTCACCAATACCTAGCCTAACACACCCACCTAAACGGTTAGATTTATCCAAAAATAAAGTCGTCCATCCACCTAGGAGACAAACCCAATCCCCTCAAGTCCAATCTATGCCTCTGTCACAACTAAAACCCTCGCCGTCACACCTACCTTCTATATTGGGACCTCACCCCTCCACCTTGCCTCAATACATCATACCTCCTGCGTTTTCTTTAAAACGACCTGCACCTTCTGCACCCATACAGAGATCCATGGGTGTATCAACACCGTCACCCCAAGTATCCTGTCCACCTATCAACCCTAAACAAACTCCATCATCAAAGGATTTGTTTGCTGTCACTCCTCTTTCTCCGTGGTTGTTTCCTGCCACCACGTCATCTGTGGCCTCATCATCTAACCAGCTAAACATGACTTCTGCGCCGAAGAAGCCACACTTAGTTAAATCCAATTATCAAAACCCCTTGTCTAAACCACCACCCGTACGAACCAACCATACCCAACCATTACCAAAACCCACCCAATCAATAGCCTCATCTTCCTCTGACTTTGACCCGCTCAAAGGATCTTACGCCAAGATCCTTGATATGTTGGTGGAGAATGCGACCATTTCCCTACCCCCACTTAGACCCTATGATCCATCTAAACCTCGACCTATAGGTTATGATGAGTCTAAAATCTGCGCTTACCACCGCACACCAGGACATGATGTAGAGGGATGCAAAGCTTTGAAAGCCATCCTTCGTCAGTCACCTCTCTCGGATAGAAAGGTTAAGAAAGACAACTTACGAAGGGAGAAACCTTTAGCTTCAATCCCCTCTCCTATACCACCTGTCCCCACCTCACCAAGATCTATCATTATTGCAACCCCACCTCTCGAAGACAATGACTTATCCCTACCATCTTCCTCCTCTCGTGTTCACGAGATCAACATGATTAGTATTGCTACTCGAGGGCAGAAAAACAATGGGAAAGCTAAAGAAAGCACACCTGCGGCCTCTCTTTCTCCGTCCGCCATCCCGATCGCACCACCACCTAAAGTGGTTATTCGTGGACCTGCCTACCCCGTCTCTGATGGAGTTTCCCACCGTACCATGATCAAACAGCTTCACCAATCACCTGTAAAAATGACACTGTATGATCTCATTCAAACCTCTGAATCTCATCGACAAGCTCTCATTGAGATCCTTCAAGGGATAGAGGTCCTACCTAACGAAACCTTGCCCGTTGCCTCCATCTTAACACCCAACCACGTTGCTTCTCTCACCAAACAATCTACCACTTCTGTCCCTGTACAGCAAGCCGCTGCTGTCAGTTTCTCCGAAGATGAAATTGTCGACTTTGGTGCAGAAGATCCTGACCCCGCTCTTTTCATCTCGGCTTACGTCCGGGACATCCGAGTACGTCGTGTTATGATTGACGGGGGTGCTAGCCTAAACATCATCTCTTCCAAAGCCTTCCAACAAATGAATATCCCTTCTAGCTGCATGTGTGCCAACCCCACCATGTTGCGTTCATTCAATGATGCTATTACTTCTACTTTAGGCACCGTGATCCTTAACATTCGTGTAGGGCCACGTACCTTACCCGAACTCTTCTATGTCCTTGAGGGAGAATTCCAATACAACATGTTGTTAGGCCGCCCTTGGATCCGGGCTATGGGATGCGTTCCCTCCACCTTACATAGATGCATAAAATTTGAGTATGAGGGGAAGTCCTACACCGTAAAAGCTGACGCTCCCCCCTTCAAAACCTGCAATATGTTATATCACCCTAATGATGTGCTTGTACCAGTCAAGGCACCCATTCATCCAACCCAACCATCTACTTCGACCACACCTCAACCATCCACCTCAACCGCACCTACACCTTCAACCAATGAAACCGCCACCGCAAATACCACTTCCTTCCCCGCGGACAACATCCCAACCTCAGATCCCTTGGTAGATGTTTTTCAATGCCTTACGCTGGGGGAGTATCACCTATATAACGTTAGCACTTTCCATACCCCACAGGAGTACGGACAGTTACATGCGCATCCTACCTACGACCGTCGTGTGGGGGAAGTAATCTCCTACGGACCACCTAATTGCCGCACCAACCTAACGTATGGGGGTGTCGATACATCCTCTGTCACCCCTGAACCTCCCCTTGGTGTGGTTCCCTTCCAATCTGATTTTCAATATCTAACTAATCGTCGTTTCGCCCTCACCTTCCTGACGCGCTGTGCTTGGAAGGGCTTCGGTTTCGGTCTTTATGAACAAGGCCGACATACGATCATTCCCGTGACTACACGCAAACACAAAGATCGTCGTGGTCTTGGATTCTCTGAACCACCTACACCGAAGAAACCACATATCCGTTGTATCCAGGAAGACGACGAAGTCACCCCTTCCGAACCATCATCACCCATTTTGCCATCGTCACCCACAGAGTCGATAGACCCGGAATCTATCCCTCCTAACTTTTTTTTTTCGTAAACGCTATCTTCCTGGGTCCTCTCACTTATCAACGTGATAATGAAGACCCATCTTCTCTTCCCCTTCTGTATCCAGACATGATCGAAGAAGACTCACCTTCAATTAATGTTGTTGAGTGCCAGGATGACGACTCCATCCTCACTTACCTTGGTGCGGATGACTCTTATATTCAACGCGCCTTACCATCTGAAACTCAAACCATGTTGAATGAGTCGACTATAGAAATCAACATCCACACAGAGGATGATCCTCACATTGTGAAGATCGGACAATCTCTTAACGCATCAGAACAAACTACCTTCACTACCTTCCTCCGTGCCCGCAACCAAGCTTTCGCTTGGTCCTACGCTGACATGCCAGGAATTGATCCTGACATTGCTGTCCATAACATTACTCTGAAACCTGACTCCAAACCAGTTAAACAGAAACTGAGAAAAATGCATCCACGCATTGCCCTCTTGGTCAAAGAAGAGCTTCAACGACTCCTTTCTGTTTCCTTCATCTTACCTATTGACTATCCTCAATGGATTTCTAACATCGTACCTGTCACTAAAGCAACGGGGGGACTTCGGATATGTACGGATTTCTGGGACCTTAACCTCGCTTGCCCAAAGGATGACTTCCCCCTACCAAGTATTGATCAACTTGTTGATCTCACTGCGGGCCATGAGATGCTTTCTCTCATGGATGGCTTCTCGGGATACAATCAAATTTTGGTAGCCCCGGCCGATCAACATAAAACCACCTTCATAACTCCTTGGGGAACCTTCTGCTATCGTGTCATGCCGTTTGGCCTTAAGAATGCTGGTGCAACCTATCAGCGGGCTATGACTTACATTTTTCATGACATTATGCACACTATCCTTGAGGATTATGTCGATGATCTTCTTGGAAAATCTAAACATCGCAGTGAACATCTCGATGTTTTAACCATTATTTTCGATCACCTGTTACAATACTGTGTTCGTCTTCAACCAAAGAAATGTGTCTTTGGTGTCCTTTCAGGAAAACTCCTTGGTTTTATTGTCTCTTTGCGTGGCATCGAGGTCGATCCAGCTAAAGTCAAAGCTATCCTAGAAATGCCCCCACCCACTAACCTCAAACAATTACGTAGTTTGCAGGGAAAACTCCAATCTATCCGGCGTTTCATTTCACAACTCTCGGATCGATGTCAACCTTTCCATCATCTCCTTAAAAAGGACATTGTCTTTCAATGGAGCGAAGAGTGCCACCAAGCCTTTGAGGCTCTTAAAGCCTATCTCTTGCAGCCACCCGTGCTTATCCCACCTCAGGACGATCGCCCTTTCTACCTTTACCTTTCTGCCACCGACCATGCTGTAGGAGCCATGCTCGCACATCGTGACTCCGAGCATCGAGAACAAGCCATTTATTACATAAGTCGTACTCTTGTGGATTACGAGACTAGGTATACACATGTAGAAAAGTTGTGCCTAGCCCTATCATTCGTGGCCACCAAACTCCGACATTACCTCCTGAATCACAAAACTTTTGTCATCACCAACGCAGACCCCATCCATTATATGTACGCCAAACCTCATCTAAACCAACGCATCACCCGATGGCTTATGCTCCTCGCCGACCTCGACCTTGAGTTTGTACACCAGAAATCAGTCAAAGGACAAACTATCGCAGACCAACTCGCGGAAGCCCCTTTACCTGGGGAACAATTTACCAATTTTACTTTCCCTGACGAACTCATCGCAACTCTTTCACTCAGTGAGGAGTCGTATCCAATGACCCTCTTCTTCGATGGATCCAAATGCCAGCGCGGCGGAGGGGCCGGCGTTGTTCTCATTCCTCTGGATGCTGAACCTATGCCTCTTTCATTCCGGCTCGATTTCCCCTGCACTAATAATACAGCGGAATACGAGGCCCTTGTTTTGGGTCTCCAGGTTGCGTTACACTTAGGTGTAAAGTCTATTAACATTTTCGGTGACTCTCAACTGGTAGTCAATCAAGTTATGGGCATCTACCAATGTAAAAATGAGGAACTTCAAAAGTACAAACATTACGTGGACTCACTTTTGACCTTATTTACTCATTATTCTATCCAAACCATTCCCCGCTCAACTAATAAATTTGCGGATACTATGGCTTGCTTGGCCTCGCAAATTCCTGCCTCACCAACTGACTCTGACATATTTGTCTTGGTCCAACAACTCTTTGCCCCATCTTACTCAGTCCCGGATGTTTGTATGGTAAATAATGTATCTGCTAATTCGCAGGATACCTGGTATCACCAATTTCACGACTACCTTACAACCTCTGTTCTCCCACCTGACCTTACTAGTAACGGCAAACGTGCTTTTCTTAAAAGTGTTTCTCGTTATGTCGTCATGGGGGGACTCCTCTATAAACGTGGCTTTGATGGCATCCTCCTTCGATGTCTAACCGGCGCGGAGGTCACCTATACCATCCAACAAGTCCATGACGGAATTTGTGGTGGACATTTTAGTGGCCTTGCCGTGGCCAAACGGATCCTTCGCCTAGGCTATTATTGGCCTACTCTTAATAACGACTGCTACGAATATGTTAAGCGTTGTGTTATGTGTCAACAACATGCCAACCTTCAACATACTCCTAGCCATCCGCTACAGGTCGCACGAGATCTTTGGCCTTTCTCACAATGGGGTTTAGACCTTATTGGTGAGATTCACCCACCCTCTTCGCAACGTCACCGTTGGATAATCACAGCAACCGAATATTACACTAAATGGGTGGAGGCCATTCCACTCATTTCAACCAAAAAAGAAAAAATCGTAGAGTTCATCAACCATCACATTATCTGTCGTTTTGGTGTTCCTCATCGCCTGATAACAGATAATGGAAAATCTTTCAAAAATAAGTTGTTACAAGACCTTTGTGACAACTTTGGTATCAAACTTAGCTTCTCATCACCTTACTATCCACAAGCAAATGGTCAAGCCGAATCTTCTAACAAAACCCTAACCAAAATTCTCATGAAAGTCGTTAACGATTCTGGAAAAATTGGCCTGATCACATCCCCTTTGCCCTTTGGGCTTATCGTACCAGCATTCGTACCTCCACTAATGCCACACCATTTTCTTTGGTATATGGTACCGAGGCTGTCTTGCCTCTCGAAATACAAATACCCTCCCTAAGAATATCTCTCCAGGATATTCTCACCAATGATGATTTCCGCCAAGAGCGGTTAGCCCAATTGGAGCTTCTTGACGAGCGTCGTCTTACAGCTCTTGACCACCTTCAAATCTATCAAAAGCGCATCAAGCGTGCTTATGATAAGCGACTTCATGAGCGTACCTTTAAGGTTGGTGATCTTGTCCTCAAAGAGAATCAACATGTAACCAAACTAGAAAAGAGCAAACGTGGAAAATTTGCTCCAAATTGGATTGGGCCTTACATTATCACTCACACTTACGGATCAGGCACTTACCGTTTAGCTTCGCTCAATGGTAAACCTGAGCCTGAACCCCTTAATGCCTTGCATCTTCGACCATTCTACTGTTGAATTTAGTGTTATATCACTTCTTATCTACCTTGCGCTCGTCCCTTGAGCTCATTTACCACCTCATACACCTTGTTTCATGCATCTCAAAATAGAATCACGCTCACATGGTTTGGTCATCATCTCCTCTTAAAGATGCCTTCCCCTTTTTAGTCTGGTCCATGACTTAAAAGTATCAAAATAACACGTTCTCAATTATACAATTATGGGATATTCTTGAGTCAAACTTCCTACAAAACTAGATGCTTCATGCCAAACGGACATCTAGACCTCTAAGTTATACATAGACTGCTCCCTCGAAGGACAGCTATGTGCAAAGCCACATCTGCTATTATAAATAGACTGCTCCCCCGAAAGGACAGCTATACACAAAAGCCGCATCTGCTACTATAAATAGACTGCTCCCTTGAAGGACAGCTATACAAAGTCAGCCTCTATCAGAAGCTTCTCGCATTGATCAGCTTCGTGAAGAGCTCAAGAACAACAAAATGCATATCCCATATAGACTTCCCGCATCGATCAGTCTATATTCAGAAAAATAAAAAAAGTAGTATTCAAAAGCACTTTTGAGTCATGGACTTGTCTATTTAGGTTTGGTTCTCTTTCGTCAGAATAATCACCTTATAACAAGTTCTCTGCACCCCAGCTATACCATCCACCTCATCTCACCATTCTTCAAAACAACAAAACTCAAGGGACGTGACGTATATCCGATATATTGTGATTATACAACTCTTTTCACCTATCGACTTCTCGCCTATGCAAGGTACCTAGGGATTCAAGTTCATCCTCCGATAATACGTGGTTTGTTTAGCTCTTTCCAACTATGGGACACTTTTCCCTCTTTTACCCGAATCTAGGATTATGTGTTGACCTTAATCAGGACACGGTTCCCTAATACTTGGGTAAGCTAACCTTCGCTTCACCTATACCTACACCAATACCGCCAATACCTTACCAACACCAACAACATTACCCTACCAATATCAATATTTTTACCAACCAACAAATTGCCTAACCACAACCAAATTGCCTGAATTCACCTCTCCCTGGTCCTAAGGGAGAACTACATCGGTCTGAGGCCCCTCCTTGCTTTGTGCAATGGGCTATGTAGGCAGCACTTAGGAGACATGGGGTCTCCCAAGGTTAGCTCGACCATCCCCTACCATAACCTATCATGTGTTGTAAATATAAATATTTTTGTGTATTTCTATTTGATAACACTCATCTTTATCCTTTTTCAAAACAAACATTCAAAACACAAACATTCTTATTATTATCATAACTCAAATCAACATACATATTCAGTTTTATTTAGATGTTAAACAAATACATCTTCTCTATCATCGACGCGCAGGTCGGCATCCTTATTTATTCTTCTACCCCTATGAAATTCACTTAGACCCTTGCGCCTCATCCCGAACTAGGTGATGATCGTGATCGTCGACGCCGCTCACCTGGCCTCTCCATCCTCAAAGGTGCCACTGCTATTGGTTCCTCCCACTGATCTGCCAATCTCTCCTGTAACATATGAATACGCCCTCTCGCGTGGAGGAATCTCACCTCTAGTCTCTCCACTCGTGACTGCGCAACCGCTAACAATCCCGTTGTCTCATTCACCTGCGTTTGAAGCTGGTGAACTAAACCCTGCAGGTGATCTCTCTCCGCTGTAATCACAGCTATGTCAGGATGATCGGCCCTCTCACGTGAACCTCGCAGCTCTGCTACCCACCATAATCTATAAGCCTCTGTCGCTCCTGCATCCATTACCCTGCGATCGGCTGCTATCTCTTCTGGTCCTTCTGGAGGTGTCGGCCGGGGAGGTGAGAATGATGCCTCGGCGTCGATCCTCATGTATGGTCTATAAGCCATGGGTATATCCTGAACAAATCCAAATTGTCACCGCACGCGATCTAGAGGAATCCTCTCGTACTCACCTGGCCTGTGCCCCGCGATCCACCTTAATCACTCTACACCCCTCAAATCCTCAGCTATGTTCTCTGTCACCATATAGTTCCCGTAAGGCCTCCAACGGATATCCGCAATCGTCACCATCTCCCACACCTGCCTATAATACTCGACGTCATCTGTCACGGCCTGGGATCTCACCTCTTGCTCTGTCTGGACCCATCGCCTGAATCCCAACCTCTGCACTCCTGTCTCTCCTGACTGGATGGGTCGGCCTATTGGTCACACACAAACAATGTGCTCATAGGCCCAACAATGTAATAAGTATGCACAATCTAGTGTAGTCCTGTGATTTCACCTGCAGGCCCATAAACCCCTGTATAGCTCCGCCAGATATGCGGGTGCCCATGCGAAAGTCACGCTCCTTTCTATCATTTCCCAAATAATACACATCAATGCTTTTGGAAATCTTCCCCCATCCACCCTCGGTAATGCATAATACCCCACCGCTATCATTAATACCACTGCCAACCTTGTTGCCTCAGGGTGTGCTGCAAACATTATACCATAAGTGAATGTCAAACCTCGCTGTGTCAAATCTCGTGCAGCTGGACCAAATACTGCTGTTATCACTCCCCGCGCCGCGCTAGGCCCTGCCTGATACACTGGTCTTCCTGTAATTGGGAGCCTCAAAATTTGAAACACATCTTCCAACGTCACTGTCATCTCCCCTGTTGGCAGATAGAAGGTATTCTTTTCTGGATTCCATCTCTCAATCAACGCCTGCAACATAGCATGATTGCGTGCGATTCGTGAATAATAGCGGATTCCACTTAACCCCACACGGTTTATCAATGCCCACTCAGCTGGTGTTACATCCGCTCGGACTCGTGACAACAAAGCTGGCACCCTATCATTCATCCTCAACCCTGCCTCTGCCTGCATACATCAAATCAACAAACAACAAATCAATAAATAACAAATCCCAGGTGTTTTTTAACACAATCTGGAATTTTACACAGTAACCGATATCGGTTATATCTAACCGATACCGGTTACTAACCGATACCGGTTACTTATAACGATACCGGTCACTGTTAATTCTAACCACCCTTCTCAAAAACACCACATATGATAGCTTTTTGCTCGTTTAATCCTCTCTGTGCCTACAAACATATCTCAAAACACCTGATTACCTACCCTATAACACTCACCCCACCCAAAACTCTTGCCTAATCACCTTTCTCTCTACCCATTTACCTTACCACATTCTATATTCATAAAACATGCAAAAATTGAATTCCAACCAAAAAAATTATACCTCTTGGGATCCAGCAGTTTGAGGTGGAACCTGTCTTCTTTCTCCTCTCTGCCCGCTGGATGCTTCTCTTTGTTCAGCCATGTTCACCACCCTCTTCAATATAACTTGTCTTTCTGCCTTCTTAATCTCAGCCCACAATCACTTTACCTGTCTCTTTCCTCCTTATCACTCAATTCTCCCATGCAATTACCTGTATAAGTCGTCAACAGCGTCGCATTCTCGTATTTAACTTGTTGCATGACTCTAAAAATAAGAACTTAAGTTGCCTCCCAAGCTTTTCTATTTTTAGAAAAACTCGTTTTGGCATAACCGATATCGGTTACCTAACCGGTATCGGTCATATAGCTACCGACATCGGTTAGCTAACCGATATCGGTCACATGTCTCCTTTTGCTTAAACCTAGGCCTTTTCTTTGTTTTTTGCAAATTTTTGGTGGCGCCCACCTCTTTTCCCTGCATAACGACATCGTTATCAATATTTATCATCAGAATACCATCAACACATATACATATCATCAAAATTTCATCAACATCATCTATATACATTAAATTTCAATACCATCGACAAAACACATGAGACATTCTAATATATGCATCAAATCAAAAAAAAAAATTTTTTACACACCATGTGGATCAAACTCATCTATATATATCATCATCAACTCAATGTCAAAATATACAAACTACCCTGCATGGGGCCTCTGTGATCTAAAAATACAAAGCCGGCACGCAGGCCGCTGTCTCTGTCAAAATCTCGACTCGGCTCGCAGGCCGGTCTCTCATGTCAAAAATATACTCGGCTCGCAGGCCGGTATCAACTATACAAAATGTACTCGGCTCGCAGGCCGGTATATACAACAAAAATGAATAAATAAATCCTATGTGGGCACGCAGGCCTCTATATACATACTCGGTTCGCAGACCGGTGTCTATATCCAATAACAAAAACCCATATCCGCTCCTAGGATGTCTCAGCTCTCTCCACCACCCTCGGCCCGTCCCCCTGCTGGTCTCTGTGCTGGCTCTCACCTCCTCCCTGTAACCGACCCACCGGCTGTGGCTGCGGCCCCCTGTGATCTCTGACTCTGGGACGTCTCGGCTCTGTGCGCGGCATATGGCTGATAGTCCCCCCGGTGCCATCTAGCACGTCCTGATAATACCGGGCCTCCGCTCTCGCCTCCATATAGCGGGCCCGTGCCACCATGGCTGGTGGGGCTGGTCCCCCGACTCCTAATAGAAGTGGCCCCTGCCCTGCCGGTACACCCTGTGCCTGTGGCGGTGCCTGTACCTGCCTGTGCCTGCGGCGGTGCCTGTGCCTGTGCCTGTGCCTGGTGCCTGTGGCTGTGCCGGTGCCTGCGGCTGTGCCTGAGCCTGTACCTGTGCCTGGGCTAACTGCCCCTGTAGCACCCCAATCTGTGCCTGTGCAGCAGCAAGCTGCCCCTGTAATAACTGCACCTGGCCCAAGAGACGGTCCCTCTCCGCTATCACAGCCGCCAAATCTGGCTGTGCGGGCTGTGCTCTCATGGCTGCCCTCTGCCCTGCCCACCAAACCAAAAATGCACCTGTCACACCGGCATCATCCACTGTATCATCCGCCGGTCTCTCTGCTACCCAGACTGGGTCCAATGGCTGCGGAGCAGGCAGTGGTGCCTCTACATCCTCCCTCCGGTACTGTGGGAAGGGAGGTGGCTCATCCTGTCGTAAGCCCAACTGACGTCGTACCCTCTCTAGGGGTATCCGCTCATACTCCCCGGGTCTCCGTCCAGCTATCCAGAAGATGTACTGGATCCAGCGCAGCTGTGCTCGGGCTCCTCCTCGGGGCTGATGGCCTCTGTAGGGCCTCCATATAATATCGAGTGCGGTCAAGCCCTCTAACATATGACCTGGTAGTATGCCACATCTCGTCCTGCGATCACTGCTCGTGGCTGGCCCACGACCCCCAACCACCTCTGAAATCCATATCTGTAAACTACCTGTGGCCCTGGCTGCTGGGGCAACCCTACTGGTCGTATACAGATGATATGCTCGTAGGCCCAGCAGTGTAACAAAAATGTCGAACATATACCAAATCACCTCATACGGCGATAACCCCAGAGCTCTCTGTATAGCTGCACCAGATACACTGGTGCCCAGGCATAGCATGTATGCTCCTCCACCATCTCATGCAAAACTCCCATCAAAGCCCGTGGGAAGCGGCCTCCCTCTGAGTCAGGGAGGGCGAAGCAGGTGATACCAATCATCATCAACACGGCAAGCCGTGTCTCCTGTCGGTGTGCGCGATACATATCGCCGTAGGCAATGCTCGCGCTGTGATATGTAATCAATGGGGCTGCATCCCCGAATACCTGCAGGATGCTGTCCATCGTTGTCTCCGCATCCACCTGGAACACTGCCTCACCTATGATCGGCAGTCTCAGGATGCGATACACATCCTCTAATGTAATAGTCATCTCTCCAGTAGGGAGATGGAAGACATTGGTTGCCGGATCCCATCTCTCGATGAGGGCAACCATCAGGCTGTGGTCCCTATCCACAGCCCTATACCTCTGGACTCCACCGAGTCCAACCTCTCGCATGACGGCCCACTGCGCTGCAGTCACATGTGGCCGCATCCGCCCCAATAGAGGTGGCATCCGATCCCGCATCGTCAGCTGCTGGCGTGCCTGCAAACACAACCCACTCCATCAGGCCTACCTTTTACAAAAACAACTACCTTAACCCTCTATACCCACTTACCCACCCAACCACAACCCGACTCTATAACACACATCTACACCCACCTATCTTACCCTATACATCTACGATATCCCCTTTACTTATCTCACACCCTACCAACCACCCCGATCTACTCTAGCCATCTAACTATACCCCCGCCAATTTAACACCTCCTACTTCATACACAACACATAATCTATCCTACCCGAACCAGCCCCCAACAACCCCATTCCCCCCCACCCCCATCACCTTTCCTATCAACTCTACCTCCTCCCCCTTCACCCCCCCCCCAAAAAAAAAAAAAAAAACTCTAACAACAAACAAAAACCACACATTTCACAAACCTAACTCCTACCCATGATGACCGGTACCGGTCACCCTCGACCGCCATCGGTCCCCCAAGCACATTGTATGTACCGACGCCGGTCGACATATGACCGACGCCGGTCTATAAACAAAGCAATTTATACAAACTATTCTGTGACCGATGCCGGTCGCCTAGTGACCGACATCGGTCACTGTCCAATTCCGGGGCCGAACCCAAAACGGCCCGCAAAACCTCTTTTTACCTATTTCTACCCATTTACCCACAAGAAAGACCTAAAAACTTACCCACCCTACCATTTTGGCCTACCTAACATACCTACCCACTCCATTTTACAATTTACCTTCATTTATTCATTATTTTATTAAATTTTGGATTCCTACCCCAAAACCCACATTCTAGTTAAATTCATTAACTTCACATAAGTAGGGGTTCAGAGCCTACCGGTACGACTACACGTCATCGTGGTGGGATAGGTGGTGGTGGTCCAGCTCCTCCAGCACCTCCTGCTCCTCCGGGCTGTGCCATGGCTCCAAATCTCCTCAGCAGGGTCCTCAACCAATCAAACTCTGCCTCCTGATCGCTGGGGTCTACCAATCACTCACTCCTCCACTCAACTAATGCCAACTCAGCCCACAAACTCAACAAAATCAATTCAAAACTCAGACAAGCCGTATTGGTACTCAAATTGACAATGTGAAAATGACACGCCGTATTTTTCTTTTTATAGGTTTTGACCTATAACCGATATCGGTTATAGCGTGCCCTAAAACACCGATATCGGTCATCTAACCGATACCGGTCATAACTAACCGATATCGGTTGCATGCCTACTTTACCAAAATTTCTACCCTTATCCACCAATCTCCCTTTCTCACCACATCACCTACCCCCACCTTTGCTAAATAGCCTTATTTTGACTTCATTGGCCCAACTCACGGCCGCAACCAACCAATTGGCCCGACCCAAGGCCGCAACCAACCAATTGGCCCGACCCAAGGCCGCAACCAACCAATTGGCCCGACCCAAGGCCGCAACCAACCAATTGGCCCGACCCAAGGCCGCAACCAACCAACCAGGCCCGACCCAAGGCCGCAACCAACCAACTATCGCAACCAACCAATCAGGCCTGACCCAAGGCCGCACCCAAATTGCCACAACCAACCAATTGGCCCGACCCAAGGCCACAACCAACCAATCAGGCCCGACCCAAGGCCGCAACCAACCAATGACCCAAGGCCCAACCAATCAACGGCCCGACCCAAGGCCGACACCCAACCAACCAATTTGGCCGGACCCAAGGCCAACAACCAATCAATCGCCCAATGCCCAACCCAAGGCCGCACCCAACCAATCAGGCCCGACCCAAGGCCCTCACTAATCAATCAGGCCCGACCCAAGGCCGCACCAATTAAGTACCTCGACCAAGACCCGCAAATTATGATTTTATCCACCCATCATGTAGCTTTTTGTTCAATCGAGCTCACCTGTTCGTGTTCTAGCATGATTAGGATACTTGAATTGATCAGCCGACCAACTTTGCCTAGACCGAGACCGTGACGTTTATCTCAACCAAACCAACCATTTGGTACTGCCGAACATGCCTAAACGTTCCTGTACCTTACCCGTTATATCCCCTGGAGCTACTTCCTATGCCTTGGATACCAGGATTATATCACCCTTGTTTGGATAAACTATCGACCTTTGCCTATGAATTGCTTGTTTGCTCTTCAAATCATGTACCCTGGTCGCACTACTGCATTTCAACGTGCGTCTGCTTCCTTGAACTTACCCCACCATCTTACCATCATCTCAACACCATTCACCCTTTATCAACCCTATCCCTGATTTCACGTCGCCTCAATCTGTGATAGATTTGAGGGGGATTACCTATACCCTTAACTGGGGCAATCACTTCTTATTAATTGTCAGTGCAGCTTTACAAGACAAGCTACACGACAACAAGGGGCTAATGTAGACACCAAATTTGTGTCTTACGACACCCTGTGCCCCGCATCTCATTTCGCAACCTAACCTCACCACCTAAACCTTACACAATTATTTATTAATTACCTTATAATTAATAAATCCACATCTCCAAACCTGCCACCTCATTTTGCCACCTCATCATGACCTAGCCCTAACCCTAAACTAACCTAATTAAGACCTATAACTTGGTCTACATCCACACCCATGACTAATTACTCCTCACCCGCACCAAAACCAACCTAATAATGACTTGACCAAGCCCACAACTAATCCCTCGGGAGAAAAGGAGGGAAAGTTGGCTATTTTACTAAAAATAGCCCACTTTGACTTAACCGACATCGGTTCCTACTCGACCACCGTCGGTTACGTAACCGCCATCGGTTCCCTGTAAATGACCTCCCCCAACCAAAAACAAAAGATCGGAATTCATTTGAAAGATCCGGAATTCACTTGGCAGAGCAGAGACAAGTGAAGAAAAGAGAAGAGTTTGTAGAGAAGGACATCGAGCCCAAGACTGCAACTGAGTAACTAGAGCACAGCGACACTCATCCAAGCATTGGGAGAGAAGATAGCTCACTTTTGATTGTCAGATCATCCCACCTGAGCCTTGCCTTCGTCATCACAGTCCTTGGACCTGTATCTTCATCAGGAACTAGTAAGTAGTGTCTTGTACATTTTTAAATACCATTTCTTGAACTTCTGATTCATAGTAATTATAAGCTCACTCCTAGATCTACTACCCGATAGCACCCTACATCTAACTTTCATTCCTCTACCCTTACATTGCCCCAAGAACAGCTCCCACACTCTCTGAGTCTTCTCCATCACCCTATTGCCTACCCCTAATCATTTACCAACCTTATAAACACCATAACCACCTTACAGCCAACCTTCATTGAAAGCCCCTAAATCACTGCCCCTACCGATATCGGTTATCAGCAACCGGTACCGGTGTTATAACCG
Source organism: Taxus chinensis (assembly GCA_019776745.2). NCBI lineage: Eukaryota > Viridiplantae > Streptophyta > Pinopsida > Cupressales > Taxaceae > Taxus > Taxus chinensis. Next base: position 974,875,835 of record CM034146.1, on the reverse strand, counting down.
CAGTCGGTTATACAGTGACCGGCATCGGTCACTGTGACTCAAACCAAAACCAGCCTTTCCTCTATTGCTTTTTAACGAGGTAACTAAAGTGTAATTTCGCAATAACTTCTTTGTTATCATTTGTGTTAATTCGTATTAAAAGGGGAACTGACCACCTTCGAAAGGAAGTCTAATATTTCCTGGGCCCAAGGCAGTTCCCTCATTTATTGTCTAACTATAATCTGGTGGTCTTGCATTCTTATTCATAGGTAGTCCTTCCCAGACAAAAAGGAGTTCTTCGCAATCGATCTGATCTCTCTCTACGGTACGCGCACACCCTCCCAACACTCAACAGGTATTCCTCCTAGCCCTAACCTTTATCTGTTTCTCAAGAGAATGAAAGGATAGAAGCAACTCTATTCTAAGAATGGAAATTCGATAAGCTATCAATTTCAGATCACCAGTCTAGTACCACCACTAGGAAACAAGGGATTATGTCAACTGGTCTGCAGCCCACAACAAGAGGATCAGGTGGATCATATGGATCAGGAGGAGGAAATACTGGTGGAGGTTCTAGTTCTAGATCTGGAGGACAAGGTTCAGATACCTAGCAACCCCCATATCAACCTCAATAACTATTCCAACTGACACCTTAGGTTTACTATGATATGTCTCTCTATTTACTAGAGTATAGAGGGATTGAGTGATGTAGGAGAGAACTTTCATAAGTGTGAACAACTATGGTGAGGAAAGGGAATTACAACTTCATATAGGAATACTAGTAAGTTTGCTACTATGCTATAAGGGTGTGTGCATAGCTAGTACATGAAGTATGACCCACATTAGACAATGGTGGATTATGATGCTTTGTGTTCTATGTTTCTAGTATAGTTTCACATCCCATAGTTTGAGTAGTATAGCATCAACTCACTTAAGGATATCAAACAAGGTTTAGCTAAAAGTGTGAGGGGGTATGACACACATTTTAATACCATGTTCTCTAAGTTATATTATGACATACATCCTAGTCATCATGCAAAATGGTTTGTTGGAGGATTTATAACTCTATTCCATAGAGAAATATCTCATAAGATATATGTGGATCTGCATGAAGCTTTGGAAGCATATTTGTGTGCTAAGGTGGTTGGCAGTCTTGATACTAGAGTGAGCTCTTTCTCAGAAGTGAAGATTGAAGCTATGGTGAAATAGTTAGAGAATATTTCTGCCAACTTAGCACATGAGACCCATGCAGTGGGATATGGTGCATTGCTTGTGAAGTAGAAGGACATATTAAGGATAATTACCCACACAAGTCAGTGCATGTGTTATTACTAGATTGTGAATTCTATAACCTAAACCATGATATGTAGGATTTCCCTCTTTTGTAATGCTCAATTCAGAAGAAGTTTTCCTTGTAGTGTAATATTTGCAAGTCTCATACCCATGACACCAAATACTATAGATTGATTGATCATATCCATTAATTCATCAAGACGGGAGTGCGCCAGACTAGTGTAGTGAGCGAATCTAAGGAGAAATAAGGAAAACACAATGAAGGAATAACCATGGAGATAATAGGAATGGAGGCTTATGAGGAGGATTTTGTGTCTGAGGTTGCAAGTGGTGGGAGAGGAAGGTTTGCTAGAGGAACTTGTTATACTTGTAGGTCACATGATCATTACCATTGGGATTTCCCTCATAATGTAGCATGTTCATGGTGTGGGAAGATGCATAAGTTAGAGGATTTCCCATATTTATATGAACACATGAGTAAAAAATAGAATAAATATGAGGGCATTGGGATGATCAAGGTGCAATTTGTGAATGTTGATCAATGGATGCCTAAGAAAAATGATCCAGAGTTGCAACCCATGCTAGTTACAATGTGTGCTAAGGTGGAATGTGTACCCAAGCCTCTGAAGGTCAAGCTACTTATAACAAGGGAGGAAGTGATACATACTAATTATATAGATGTGACACATAAGAAATAATTCTACCAGGAAATGATGGGAGTTATTAGAGATATGTAGGGTGAAATATAGTACTTAAAGGAGCAGGCATGTGTAAGAGAGCATGCAAAGAGTATTAAAGAAGGTGTTTAGGATTTTGTGCTAGGAAAATATCATTCCATTACTAGGGGAATGACTTCAAGATAAGGTGTAATGCAATGGAGTAGATTGTAAGAGATAAATACTTCATGCAAACCTACCACCTTAGGACCATGAATTTGAATAATAAATAACACTTGATGTAGTTATTGATGGTTGGTTAGTGATCAATATTTTGATTGATACATGCACTGAGGTAAATGTGTTGATGCTTGAATCATGGCATCAGATGAGATGACTTACATTGCATCAATCATCGAATGTGTTATACATCATAGGTAATTCCTATTTGGGTACTTAAGGATGCATTTATTATCATTCAAGGAGATAAGTTTACTTGATAAATTGAGGTATTGGAGCTTTCTAAAGAAGAAAAATTTCCATCATTACTTGGATGAACCTGGTGTTATGAAAAAAATGTTGATCTGTGATTCAACAAGAGGTACATCAGTTTTGAGAAAAAATATGAGCATGTGATTATATATCTTCTTAAAAAGAAGGAATAGCCTTATGTTGAACCTTTGAGTGAGGAGTATCTTAATCACATTTATGTTTAGATGGTACATGATCCAGATAATCTATAACCATTAAAAGAATGAATTCTTGATAGGGAGGATGTGCAGTCTATGAATGACATTACAAGTGTTGCTTGTGATGATTGGGTGTATGGCACATATGAAATGGTTAGGATTTAATTTAAAGGTCAAGTAATTAGGATGACCAGGCCATGCATGGTGAGGCAATTGTGATTATCCTAGGTACCAAGGTATAGTGGTGAAGGGAATCCCAATACATTCTTAAGCGTAATGGAGACTCATTGCTATAATGGAGGGGATAGGAGAAATATATATTTTTAGACCTTACACGAGACAACAATGTACTTGTGGGTGACACATAGAGATATCCTTTTGGAATGGTGAGAAATGAGAATCACCTTTTCGACTAGGTTTACTCAGAACAATGTACCTACACAAAGAGGAAATTTCATGGTAAGTCTCCTACCTCTCATCACATCCATGAGTTGGAAAGATCATGGGCGTAGGGTAAGGAGGAATTTCAACCATCACTTTGGGTACACAAGTTCCACTCCATATTGCATGGCTGTGCATGTGCATGGTATGTTCATGTTGAGTTTAAAAAGAGAGAATGCAAATTGGCAATAGATGACTGTATTTATGATCCACACTTTTGATTACTTTTCCATTAAAATTCAATTCCATGAATCTTTGTAGATCATGAAGTGTCTTATGTTAGGAGATAGCATGGAGGTAGAAGAGATCATGCTAGAAATGTTTAGAGAACTTGATCTTGAGGAGTGCTTTGATTTTTTAAGATCCCTAAGAGGTACACATGGGTCCTTCCTAGAAGGAAAAATAAAAAGGTAAATTGTTCTATATGATTGATGATGATGAAGTTTAAAATTTGGATGTTAGTCACACTAAAGTGTACTCAAGGTAATGGATTCTGTAGATGAGAAGACACACATGTACCATGCTCCTATGTAGAAAAATAAGGTTAACATTGGTACTGAGGATGAGCCTAAGGAAACCATTATTGGTGATTATTGGTCAAAATAGGAAGTAGAAAATATTATTGAACTCTTACATGATTTTTAGGATCTCTTTCGACGAGGCTATCATGATTACACCATGTTATCCTAAATGTACCCCCTAGGTTAATTTGGATAATTCATTATAAATGGACTTAGCCATTTAGATTCTGGGACATGTGGATGATCATTAAATTAATCCCCAGAGATCATAGAGGAAGACAACTCAAGACGGCTTAACTGAGTTAATCTTCATAGGTGGTGAGTTGGCAAGCATAGAGAACCAAGCTAGTCAGGTTTTTTGATGAGTTGGAATTGAGATGGATGATGGCCGAGCTGTAGGAAAGATGGACGATTTGGTGTTGAGTCAGGATAATTAAACAGTATAGGGTTGGATGGGTGTTAGACAGCCTTCCAACCCCCCTTAGATGGGCAGATGACATTCAGCCATCCAATCCCCCTAGGTTAGATGGCAGATCTAGTTTAGATGGCCCATGAAAGATAGATGATGGTGTCTTGGTGGGCTTTAGTGTTAGAGGTAGTGCATAGGAATATATGATAGGGTTGGATGGAATAGAGAAGGTTGTCCAATCCCCCTTGATTAGATGGCCTGGGGGTGTAATGTCTGGTTAGATGGCTTGGTTGGTCAGTGGCATGTCATACAGAGTGTAATGATCCTCATTATTTTTCTTGTCTAGAACTTGCTACACTTTTTTAGGAAGAGAAAGATGGAGTAGTGAGTGAGGAGACCCAATGAATTCCAATGGCCATCACAGTGGAAATAGAGTTATTTTTGGAGGAACAACCAAGTATGGATCAACTTGTAAACAATCATATTCAATAAGAAGGTTTGTATGAGAGCCCTAGTTTTGGGGGTTGAGCAACAAATGAGTAGGAAAATGACAAGAATCAGGGCTTGCACAATCAAACACCTAGTTTCACTAGAGTAGGTGTAGTCACCAAAATTGGGTCACACTCTCCTTGGTCCCTTCGATAAATAACCAACTCAAACACACTCACCTAACCATGGCCCTTTCACCCCACTCTAATATTAATTTAATTAAATTAATTCATGATCTCATAATATCTATTATTTAAATATCTTAATTGAGATGATTCCCACACACCCACCTCACATGTACACCTCATCTATCCACCTCACCCTAAGACCTATTCTTAGTATGTTGCCATAACTAACTAAGACCTACCTAAACCCTAAAAATCAAAGCCTACATTCCTACCCATTAGAAAGGAGGCTTCCATTTTAATCCATGGAAGAAAATGAACGAGATCTAAAAAATCAAGGGGATCCACCCATTTTAGTAAACCTAGGAAATCCTGCCCTAACCAACGTCGGTCACCCTAAACTAGTGCCGGTCAACCTGGAACCATCATCGGTTACCATTTATTCCCCAAAACAACCTTATTTTGAGGTTGGCACATTTTATGAGAGTAAGGGATGAAACCAGAGCTACATAAAAGTAGAACCAACATTCGTACACACATCAGAGCATCCACAACCAGCATCAGAAGAAATCACAATGCCATTTTTATTCACGGGAGCATCCTAGGAAGCACCATCACCACACCAAATTCCTTCGATTTGATCACTTTCCATTTCCATCTAGCCATCAAGCTCATACAAAAGTAAGTATTTAGTTAACCAACATTCATCTACTATCATTTTAGTAGACTCTTTTACTTTTTTTATTATTTTCTACTTGCATTCCCATTCACCCATCATTTAACTTCATAAAAAATTGATCATTCCTTCACCCACACCATAAACTACCCATATCCTACTTATAACTACCCTTGAGCATAGTTAAGACCTACATAGACCTTGTTATCACCCTCTCCATTTCCATTTATCCTTAGATCTGTCACCACACCAAGATTTTATTAAGTTTCCTCTACCCTGACCATACCGATGCCGGTTACCCATAACCATCGCCGGTTTCACTTGAACCAACATTGGTTAGACCATATTGACTTTGGTCTCTGTGTTTTACCCTCAGACCAAGAACAGAGCTTGAAATCCCCACTAAATACCCAAAACAACCTAGAAGTAGACCTTGACCAGTACCAGTACTCTGACAAAGACCTTTTCCTTCATATTCAATCATAGCTTAGCCTATTGTGAACAAATTTGCTTATTGTAGTCGAAGTGAGACACCTAAATCATTTTAACTATAGTAGGATTTAATCTATTGTTAACATTGAATTGTTTTAAACAATGGATTGACATCCTTCTAGGGAGTATTATACTTCCTGGATTTAGCATACTGCTAGGAATTCTAGTGCATATATTGTTTAACTTCTATTTGGTGGTCTTGTTTTCTATTTCAGGTAGTTCCTCCCAGCCAAAAGGAAGCTCTCATGATCAGTTGTGGATCAAGAAGTCATATGTGCACAACAACCTTCAACCATATTTAACAAGTATTCCTCCTAGCCCATTTACCCTTATCTGTTTCGTCAATATCCAAAGAAATTCTCTAAGAATAAGGTGAAACATTTTGGCATGCCCGATGGGACCCATTCGGGGTTCCTTGCATTTCTTCATTTCTAGGTGAAAATTTACATGTTTGTTTCCTTTTTTAAAGGTTCTCACATTAAAATTTCTCCCCTAGAATCTTCTCGTCTTTCTATTTGTCTCAAAGTAATCATGTTTTGGTGCTATAAAAATAATTCTTCTTTTCTTTCATCAGTATTACATTAGTGAAAGATCATACTCTCTCCTGCTCATCTTCTTGTGTCATCAAATTCAATATTTTGATTTGGTCTTAAAATCAACTACATTTCATTCTTCTTTTCTACATTAGCTCACACTAAATGAGGGAAACCTATATGCTGGAAGTCATTCCCAGCTTATGGTTGATGAACGAATCATAGAAAAGCACTTTCTTTCTCTTTCCCTCTCTCTGAGTCTTACCCAAACAACACAAAATTTAAAATACATACATTCTTAAACAATATCTCCTTTGAAAGAAGTTCTAGGTGATCACATGATCATGGCACAATGGGTACCCATCTCATTACTTCTATCAAGTCATTACCTCAGAGGATGGCCCGCCCCCACCATAACATACCTGAAACCTCTCCTTGTAGATCTACTTCTTTGTAGGAAGCCTTCCTCACCAAAAAATCTATTCTAAAGTTCATGAGTTAGTCCTTGAATAGCATAAGATGAAGAGAACATAATAGAAAAAACACTCTTAAGATCGTATTTTTCTTAGTGTTCCTATGCTTGGCTTGCATTTTGAGGTGAGAGAACACATTCTTCATCTTTTTATTTTTCCTTGTACACTTCTCATCATAGTTGGTGTATTCCAGCTTCACCTGAGTGTTCCTAGACCCTATTTTCATCATTCTCAGAATTATGGGTTTGATTCCACATTTGATTTTAAATAACAACCACATTTTCTTCATCTCTTTTTCAATTTCATAGTAACCAGTGTCGGTCCAGTCGACCATCATCGGTTACCCTCTGACTGTCATCGGTTTTATCCAACCGGCATCGCTTTACTATTCTTTTGGTTAACCTACCCAAAAGGATGCCTATTACATATTATTTATCAGTCAGAGTCTCTGTAACTCTCATCATCTTCTCTGTCCTAACAAAATCCATCTGCAGCTTATCTACTTGGTAGATTATTAGCCTTTTTCCTTCTTTTGGCAAACTGTTATTTTTCCATAGTGACTGACTGTGGTTAGCTTTGAATGACTACAGTTACCCCTGATCGAAATCAGTTTACTCTAATTGACATTAGTTAGCCTGTGTAATTTTTCCAGCTGAGATTTTAACCCCAATTCACCTACGACTACCTGTTTTTCCCTATTTATGTTGTATTTCTTTGTCATTTACAGGAAACATTCCTACCAGATCAGTACTTGTTCACATGGTGCTGAATCATTTCCAATCAAATACCCTCATATTTCACGCTAGTCATCAACCACTCCCTCCTATTCCTTCACCACCTTCCATTCTATCACCCATGGAGCCTATCCAACCTATCTCTATTGCCATAGTGATGAGGAGTTCACACAACTCCTTGACTAGAACCCTGTTGCCTTGCAATTTTATCTTTCCCATTAGTCCAATTGAGATGCCTCAGGTCAGTTGATATATGGAATTGCCATATCTATCCCCCAATACTCATTCCTACTTCTACGTTAGCTCCATCTAGCTCCATGTTACCCACACCTGCCTTTCCCCTAGTTGTTTCATAGCTAGGCCCTATACCTGCTATGATCGCCACTTCTGCCATGTCTATTGTGCCCACAACATCCACTATACCTTTTCCAACCACCCAGAACATAACATCATCTGTGACTATTGTCTCGCATATACACATAGCAACATAACCACCCCCTAGTGTCAGAGACCTCTACCCCTTTTCAAAACATTTTCCTTTCTATTCCACAGTCCTTAGCCCCCATCGCTACTAGAGTCACCTCAACCCTTCCACCTTCATATACATACTATCAACAGCCTCCCATTTTATCTATCATTCATTCTGGGTATGTACTCCCTATCTCACTCCCTTATTCTCAACCTACCTTTTTACACTACAAAAGGTACCCATTCATCACCACCTACGAATGACCTAATCAAGTTAATTATGGACAACATGCAGACATTGGAGGCATCAGTTTCTGGCTCCTGTAACACTCTCACCTATGATGAGATTTGTAATGAGCCCATACACCCATCCATTCCTATTCTTCCATATCTCATGCATTGGGAAATGCCTAAATTTAACCGTTTCAATAGCAAAGAGGACCCACAACAACATTTGCAGTCTTTCAAACATGGGTGTTATCTGATTGCCCATGATGAAAATTTTCTTCTGAGGATCTTTCCCATGTCTCTGACTGGGCCCACATTAGATAGGTATAGTGGGTTACCTAGACATTCTATCTTCTCATTTAATCAGGTAGCTCAAGCCTTCTTGGATCACTTCTCCATCAACGTTGTTAAGAAGGTTACCATGATTGACCTCTACTCTACGCGTCAGTATGATGAAAAATCTATTGCATATTTTTTCACTTGTTGGTGTATCCTGATCAATCAACTCACATTCCAACTACAACAAACCAAACTCATAGAGATCTTCATGTGGGCTTATGCTAGACATATTTTACCAACCCTACAGGTGTATACTTTCTGAACCTTTGATGAGGCGTTCACCATGGCACAAAAGCTAGAGATTCGGGCCATCGAAGAATAGAAAATCCAACTACGAAATAAAAACATGACATTCAAGTAAAATGATACCTCTTCTTCTTTGAAACCACAAAATAATTATTCAAAAGCCAAGGGAACTGCTAACGCAGTGGTACTCAAGGCTAGCCCAACTCATCCATCAAATCAAGCTAAGCCCTCATCTAATCTTTATCTTGTTCAGAATTTTTAATTCAGACGAGAACAACGGAAATACACCCCAATTGGGGAGCCCTATTCTTCTATCTTAGAAAATCTCATTAAAGATGGGGCCATCACCCTTCCTCCTATAAAACCACACACTAGTTTTAATCCTGCTCGCCCCACACCAGCATGGTATAAAGAGCACAACTTCTACAACTATCATCGGGTAAAAGGCCATAGTGACGGCTATTACATCACTTTCAAGAAAATTATCTAGGAAATGCTCGAGAACGGCGAGTTAATCTTGGATAACCTGAACGCACTTACTAACCAAAACCTACACATCTTCAAGATATTGTTTCCCAATCACGCCCCTTCTTCTGATCAAACTGGAGAGACCTCAATAATGATAGCCATACCCGCAAGGTCCATGCTATTTTCATTGACACACTAGTCACTTCCAAATTACCTCATATTCCTTCCATAGAGGAAATCCTAGCCCAAAGTCCTCCACCTACACATGAACTTACTTCACCTATTCCTCCACCCATAGAGGAACACCCTTCATCTCCCCCCTCACTTGTGAAGGAGCCTTCTGTTAACATCAAGACCACTTCACCTTTGGTTTCTCCACCTAGAGAGCTTGAACCAGCAGTACCTCTCTGACCCATGGGAGACGCTTGTTCATATCTTCCACCCATAGAGGAGAACCCATCATTTCCTCCACCTATCAAAGATCCAATAGAAATGCCGCTACCTCTAGGTGACCATTCTTGGTCAACCACTCAAAATCCTACTGACTTACTTTTGGCTCTCTTACCCATAGAGGTTGAAGCTAGTGATTTCCCTATTTCTAATTCTTTTTTACGGGAATCACCATTAGATCCACATCAACCTCACCTACATCAATTTCATTCTCATGCTTATCTGATCACCTAGATTATGTGGATAGAACCTTACTTTGAGGGCGTCTTCTACTTCCTATCTCAACACAAATGCAGATGTCACTCGCTGACACCTCCACTATCTATCCAAAAGTGTTTTGGCTGGTCAAACCAAACACAACTACAACTATCAAAAACTCTCCCATGAAACCAATCATGGCTCAACTCACACCTCTACCCATAACCCAACATGCATCTACATCCAAACCCACACCTACATCATCTTTCTTACCTAAGCCTAGTACTACTTTAGGGGTCATGCCAACGGATAGTCTCACTCATCCACCCATCAAATTAGATTTAGCTACATCCTCCAAAGCCAACACCAAACTTAACCTGACCCCTAAACAAAAGAACCAATCCCCTAGATCTTGTACCCCAACCTCACCAATCACACCTTCATCACCTTCACCCCTTCCGTATGTCTTAGGACATCACCCCTTGACCTTGGCTAAGAAACATCCACCCGCTAATAAACTTAAAATGTAGCAGCCCATTCCTCCCTCACATACCTCTAATATACCTAAGCACATGACACAACTTCTGCCCACACCTACAATATTTTTACCACCCATACCTCCAATACCATTGATAAATTCTTCACTACCCACGACACTTCGTTCCCTTTACCTTACACCTCCTACATGACCTGTTCCATCTACCTTCACATCACTTCAGTTATCCCCATGGGTAACCCACCCTCTTGCACCATCCACTTTTCCCTCTAGATCTCGTGCGCCACTATCACCTTTCCCCAAGAAGGTGCAACCTAAAGGAAAAAATCTGCTACCCTCTAATAAGGTAGTTAAATCAACCACACACTCTATTGCCAGTTCCTCTACCATACCCCTACCCAAGTAGACACAACCAACACCTAAGACCACACCAAAACCCAAGACCATAGCTCAAACCACTCCCCCTCTTGCAAAAAAATCTTTCTATACAATCAGCTACACCTATAGCCAAGCCCACATTCACCTCCCATTGTGTTCCACTAGTAGGATCCTATGCCAAAATCTTAACCAAACTCCTCAAAACTTCCGTCAGTACATTACCACCTCTTAGAACTTACGACCCACTCAATCCCAAACAAAAATGGTTTGATGAAACAAAAATTTGTGCCTACCATCGTGTGCCAGGACATGATGTAGAGAATTGCAAGGCTTTGAAAAATGCTCTTATCCAATTGTGTCCTCCTGAAGAAAACTTTGACAATGATGACCTTCTTGACAAGGACCCCCATTTTTCCAACACCCATGTCCATAGTTCTTCCTTCATTTCCTACTTAGCGACCTAGACCTCCACCCCTGCAACTCTTAGAACCACCCCCCAGATTTGAAATTAATATGGTTCACATCAGAGAACTCACCAAACCTCCACCAAAATGTCAATGTGACCAGGTCATCTCACAAGGTTTAGTCCTACCTCTTTGCTTCTATCCTTCCTATAACTATACCTTTCATGCCTCACCTACTTCCCTACCTCCCCACCTCAGATCAACATGATCCACATTACTACCCGCACTCAGAAGGACAAAGGCAAGGAAAAGGCAACTGACCCACCAACCAAACCTATACCCAACATACCATCGGCACCCACAACCTAATGTCACTATCCACGACCCCAAATATGCTATTTCTAATGGGGTTACGCATTACACCATGCTCAAATAATTACACCAATTTTCCCTCAAGATTTCCCTATATGACCTCATCCAAACCTCAAAATCCCATCGACAAGATCTCATGGAGGTTCTTCAATCTATTGAGGTTTTACCCAATGACCCTACACCCGCCGGCCTCCATTATTACACCTCATCATGTAGCCTCTCTCATAAAATTACCACCTTCTTCTACACCTTCACCTACTCACCAAATATCCACCCTCATCTTCTTAGATGAAGAGATCGCACCACATCAACCTGATGATCCTGATCCAGCCCTCTTCATTTCTATCCATATCGATAATATATGTGTACGGCATGTTATGATCAATGGGGAGCACTAGCATTAACATCATCTCCTCCCATGCATTCACCCAAATGTGCATACCTAAAAATTACATGCATAAACATCCTGTCATGTTGCATTCATTTAATGACACTATCACTTCTACACTTGGCATTGTCATACTCCATGTTCACGTGGTCCCCCGTACTATTCCAGAGTTATTTTATGTCTTGGAGGGGGAATTTAAATATAACCTGTTGCTTAGTAGACCCTGGATTCATGTCATGGGTTGTGTTCCTTCCATTTTGCACTTTTGTGTTAAGTTTGAGCATGAAGGACATGCCTATACCATTCCATCCGACCCATCACCTTTCAAAACTTGCAACATGCTTTACCGACCCAATAACATGCTTATACCCATTAAAGCGTCTACCTCCATGACCAATTCCTCTTCACCTATACCCCCACTCACTAGTACCGCCCTTACCTCAACCACACCTACATCCTCCATTCCTACCACTGCCACGACCTCCACGCCCTACCCATCAGCTACCTAATTTGTTAGCTACACCTCTAATCTGACCTCTGTAACATCGTCTATCCTTTCCACTCACATATTGACAACCAATCCCTTGGAAGGTGTTTTTCAATGCCTCACTTTGGGGGAGTACCGCCTATATAGTGTCAAAAAATTCCTTACTCCACAAGAGTATTGAATTCTTCACCAACACCCTCGCTATGATCACCATATAGGAGAGTGTCTCCTTTATGATCCTCCCCAACTTCATACCAATATCACCTATGGGGGACTCGATACTACAAATTATACACCTGAACCACCATCACAAACCCGCCCATTTTCTGTCGACCTATAGTCACTCACCAATCGCCATTTCTCCCACACCTTCTTGCACTGATGTGTGTGGAAGGGTTTTGGTTTTGGATTTTACAAGAAAGGCCATCATAATGTTATTCCATGTACTACCCACAAACATAATTCCCGTAATGGTATCAAATTTGTGGAACCACCTACCAAGAAGGCCCGCATTGAACTCATTGAGGACATAAGCCCTTCTCCACCTTCTTCACCTCCTCCACCTTCTTCACCACCCTCACTGACAGAGTCGATGGATCCATAATCCATTCCTCCTAATTTTTTTTCATAAACACAATTTCCTTGGGGCCTCTGACTTATCAACGTGAGGGTGATGCTCCCTCTTCTCTTCCCTTCCTATATTATGAAATGATCGATGATGATACACCTATTTATGTCATCCAATGTCAGGATGATGAATCTATACTCACCTACCTTGGTGTAGAAGAATCATATATTCATCGGTTGTTACCATATGAGATGCAAACCATGTTGAACGAATCAACTATCAAAATCTACATCCATACTCAGGATGACCTGCACATTCTAAAGATTGGCCAATCTTTAGATATTGCTGAACAGGAAGCCATCACTTCTTTTCTCAAAGATCATAACCATGATTTTGCTTGGTCTTACACAGACATGCCTGGTATTGACCCCACCATAGTGGTCCACAATATTTTAACCATTCCCGATGCTAAACCCATAAAAATAAAAGCTTAGGAAAATGCTCCCTCACATTGCACTTCTGGTCAAAGAATAATTTCAATGCCTTCTTTCCATTTCCTTCATCTTACACATTGATCATCCTTGATGGATTTCTAACATTGTCCCTATCACTAAGGTGACAGGGGGACTTCACATTTGCATGGATTTCCATGACCTCAACCTGGCTTGCCCAAAAGATGACTTTCCTCTACCCAGTATTGACCAGCTAGTTGACCTTACCACTAGTCATGAGATGTTATCACTCATGGATGGTTTCTCGGGTTATAACCAAATATTTCTTTGCCCCAGAGGATCAACAAAAAACTACATTCATCACCCCTTAGGGGACCTTCTACTATCGAGTCATGCCTTTTGGCCTTAAAAAGGTTGGTGTCACATATCAAAGGGCTATGAATTACATCTTCCATGACATCATGCACCGTATATTGGAAGATTATGTAGATGATCTCTTGGCCAAATCCAAATGCCGCTTTAAGCAATTCACCATCCTAAAAACCATCTTTGACCACCTCATTAAGTATTGTGTTCACCTTCAGCCTAAAAAATGTGTCTTCGCGGTTCTCTCGGGCAAGCTCCTGAGATTTATTGTCTCCTTACGTGGTATAGAGGTTGACCTTACTAAATTCAAGGCTATTCTTGAAATGCCTCTGCCCACTAACGTGTGGAAACTCCATAGCTCACAAGGTAAGTTACAATTTATTAATCATTTCATTTCACAACTTTTCGATCGATGTCAACCATTTCATCATCTTCTCAAAAAGGATGTCTCCTTTAAATGGGATGATGACTCCACCACAAAGCCTTTTACTCAGGCCTTAGGAAACAATAAAATATGCTAATCCTCTAACCACCCATACTCATTCACCCAATTTGGGCTACGTCCACCAAGAATCACTTGCTCAGATTTTATTACAAGCCACCACTCTCTCAATACAATACCCAGATCCATTTGGAGCTATGCTCAACAAACTCTACAGAATTCACAGCCGAATTCAAAACACATCTGCAATACATTTGCTTGTACATCTATCATATGCATAAGACCATATAATTAGACAACTGCTTAAGTAGTTTTACAAACTAGGGTATCAAAACCATGGGCAAAACCCGTCCCATAAACCTATGGGTCAAAAAACTCATCCATATGAGAAAAGCACGTTTCCCGATATGTCGGGTGCATTTTTCAAGGCCAAAAAATTCCCCGAACCCCAGCAAGGATACATGAAAAGTGTATAGTACTCTTAGAGTACAGTCTTAACACTTTCACACATGAAAAATAGGCTCCACAACCTAACACTTCTACCTATACATCTCTACTACCGATCACTCCTTGGGGGCCATGCTTGCTCATCATGATGGAAAACATAGGAGTAGGTGGTTTATTACATAAGTGTACTCTTCTAGACTATGAAACCTGATACACACATGTCGAAAAACTTTAATTAGCCTTAGTTTTTGTTGCCACCAAACTCCGCCATTACCTACTCAACCACAATACCTATGTCATGACCAACACCGACCCCTTACACTTCATGTATGCCAAAGCTTACCAAAATCAGCGTGCTGCACGATGGCTTATGCTTCTGGATGACCTCGACTTTGAATTCATCCATCAAAAAGTCCATCAAGGGCCAAGCTATCACCGACCTATTGGCCAACGCACCTATTTTTGGGGATCAACCCTTTAAATTTGACTTTTCAGATGAGTCAATTGCTATACTTTCCCTAGACAAACCCGCTTACCAAATGACACTCTTCTTCAATGGTTCCAAGTGCCAGCATGGGGGTGGGGCTGGTTTTATCCTCGTTCCACTTGATGGTGAACCCATTCCTTTTTCTTTCAAACTCTATTTTGATTGTACAAACAATATTGTTGAATATGAATCACTCATATTAGGGCTCTAAGCTACCCATTGCCCTTAGATGTTAAGTCCATCAATATATTTGGTGATTCTCAATTGGTCATAAAACAGTTCAATGGTATATACCAGTGTCGTAATGAGATACTTTAAAATTATAAGCATCATGTGGACATAATTTTGACCACCTTTGACCATTACGTCCTTCAAACCGTCCCATGTTCTACCAACAAATTTGTAAATACCATCACCTGCTTGGCTTCCTAGATACTCGCTTGGCCTGTTGACTCTGATAATCTTTGTCACCATACAAAGAATCCAATCACCCTCTTATTTACCTCAGTGAATTTTACTCTATCAGAACTGCCACTC
Organism: Taxus chinensis; assembly: GCA_019776745.2. Lineage (NCBI taxonomy): Eukaryota > Viridiplantae > Streptophyta > Pinopsida > Cupressales > Taxaceae > Taxus > Taxus chinensis. The sequence goes on along the minus strand of CM034146.1, from coordinate 974,860,104 downwards.
CTAACCCATGTGACCTTTGGTATAAACAATACTTAGACTATCTTTCCCTCTCTATCTTGCCTCGTGACCTCACTCGTAATGGACAATGTGCCTTTCTTAAAACGGTCTCTTGTTACATCATTATGGGTGGCCTCCTCTATAAGCATGACTTTGATGGTATTCTCTTACGGTGCCTTACAAGTTCTGAAATTCCTTATACCATTAAGGAAGTTCATGATGACATATGTGGAGGTCACTTCAGTGGTCTCATAGTTACTAAGTGTATTCTTCACCTAGGCTATTACTAGCCAACCCTTAACCATGATTGTTGTGATTACGTTAAGTGTTGTGTAAAATTCCAGCAACATGCCAACCTTCATCATACACCCATTCATGCCTTATAGGTTTCCCGTGACCTTTGGCCCTTCTCTCAATGGGGTTTGGATCTTGTCGGATGAAATTAATCCCCATTCTTCCCAGTGACATCAATGGATAATCACTTCTACCAAATATTACACCAAATGGGTTGAAGCCATACCTCTCATCTACAAAAAAGATAAGAAAATATGTGAGTTCATCAATCATCACATCATTTGTCACTTTGGTGTCCCACATCACCTCATCACTGATAATGGAAAACAATTCAAAAATAAAACCTTGTGGAAAACTTTGCGATGCCTTCAGTATTTAGCTAAGTTTATCGTCACCATATTACCCACAAGCTAATGACCAGGCCAAATCAACTAATAAAACCCTGAATAAAATTCTCATGAAAGTGGTTAACGATACTAGGAAGGACTGACATATGCACATTCCTTTCACCATGTGGGTGTACCACACTAGTATTCACACTTCCACTGCTGCCACAACTTTTTCTTTGGTCTACGGTACATAGGCTATTCTGCTTCTCGAAGTCTAGATTCCCTCAGTTTACATTTCTCTCCATGACATGCACAATGATGATGACTTTCACCAGGACCATTTAACACAACTTGAGTTATTAGATGGATTTCGTCTTAATTCTCTTGATCATCTTCAAGTTTACCAAAAATGTATCAAGCGTGCCTATGAAAAATGTTTCCATGAATGAATCTTCCAAGTCAGTGACCTTGTCCTAAAATAAAATTAACATGTAACCAAAGCGGAAAAAGTAAACGGGGAAAAATTACTCCTAATTGGCTTGGACCATACATTGTGACTCATACTTATGGATCAGGTGCTTATTGTTTATCTTCACTAGATGGTAAACCTAAACTCAAGCCCCTTAATTCCTTACATCTTTGACCATTCTACTATTGAAGTTTCAGTCCTACCTCACCTTTTACCTCTTTTCATGCTCATTGCACTTTTCATTTCCCTCATTTCACTATGCCATCCCCAATGATTAAACAAGAATCATGTGCATACTCGTCACTCTTTTATGTTCTCTTAAATATGTGTACCATGGCACTGCATATGGCATGATTCTCATGGATACTTTTCATTTTCTTTTAGATGAGATCAAATGGTCATTTCACCTTTCTTTCTGAACAAGAATATGATTCTTCACCTTAGTCTTTTCCATGACTTAAAAAACCTCACATGGGATCTAACTCCTTGAGTCAAACTTCAAATAAAAAGATGACTCCCTCAAAAAGGACATATTTCTCTCTACATCGCTGTTGTAACTAGACTGCTCACTCGATGAACAACTATGTAAAGCTTGTTTAAAAAAAAGAGAGAATCTAAAGCTTCTCGCATTGATCATCTTTGCGAAGACCTCAAGGAGTTAATTTCATCATCCCACATAGACTTCCTGCACTCGATGTGTCTATCTCAAATATATGTCAAAACCATAACACTTTTTCATCATGGACTTGTTCATTGTGATCTTGGATCTCTTGCCAAAAGGCATGCTACCTCATACCATATAAACTAACCACTTTTCACCCTCTCACCATTCACATTTTCATTTCCTACCACCTCAAGGGACCTACTAGAACCGTGACATTTGGTGATCATGTGACCACTCTTCACCTTTAGAATAATCAATCATGCAATGTCTTTAGGGTCTTACGTTCATCAGCCTATGCAAGGTATGACCCACCCATTATGATCCTTACCAATCAGGTGGCTTTCTTGCCTCCTCTTGTCTTTTAAACCTTCTTCATTACGTATTAATTATCCTATACAGAAACTAGATCCTCAACACTTATCTTTGAGTAATTTTCCTCTTTCACCACAATCCAACTCAAAATCATCCATAACAATGAGCCCACAATTCACCCATACCTAAAATACCTAGACTCAATCATGCATATAAACCTACAGACCCATACTCCTCACATTCTTCCCTAGGTTATGGGAGAACTAAATCAGCTTGAGGTTCCTTTTTTTTCCAGGACTATATAGGCAGCACTGCAAGGGTAGGGGGGCCCTTGGAGGTTAGCTCAGCCATTATCTCCCCTAATCAATTCCCCTTTCCCTTTTCTAATCACATCCTAACCTTAGTTAGTTACCTTTTTATATAAATATTTGGAAATTAAACCAAACAAAAACAATAATTTCTTCACATCTTTACCATCCTCATTCATACATTCATTATGTCTACCTTTTTCTTTACCATTATCGTGCATGTTACTATAAAAACATCTCAACGTGACTCCATCAATGCCTAAACCAAAAACCTGACTCAATCCATGTCTATGACCTAACTCCATCCATGCCTACAACTAAAACACCTGACTCAATCCATGCCTAAACCACAACCTGACACCATCCATGCCTAAACCAAAAACCTAATTCAATCCATGCTTATGACCTGGCTCTATCATACCTACACTACATAGTTTCCATCACATATATAAATCAAAACAACACGGTAACCACAACCATGTATACATCATGACAAAATCACCATCATAACTATAAATAAAAACATCCAAACATGTTTATCCATATACATAACTCTCAAATATCTTCGGCACGTAGGCCGGTTTATGATCAAAAATAAACAAAACTCTCATATATAGCCTCACCATCCTCGGCACACAGGCCAGTATATATCAAAAAGGAATAACTACATCAAAATTAAGGGACATACATCACGCATCATCCTACCGGATATCCTCCATATCGGTCTCTCCTATCTCCTCCTCGGATCCTATACGATGGCCTACTAACATCTCACTTCCTCTCATGGGTCATGGTTGGGTCCTTGCTAGTACAATCACCTAGGGCTGGTCTCCATGAACTAATGGCCTTACCCTGACCCCTATCTCAGGGCTCATTGGCCCCCTATGCTCTCCATGTCATGGGTGGTGTGATTTTGGTACTCTCACTCAAAGCATGTTGTGCCTTGTACTCTCTATAGGATAGAAAATCTATCCCCACCACCTTCAACTGATCCTGATAATACTTGAACTCACCTAGGGCAATCCCGCAATCTGGATACGGGTACTATCTATGGTGGCCCTATTGGCCTTTGCCCCTATGCCTATCTTGTGGGACCCTATCTCACCCCTCCCTATAAATTGGTACCCTATCTTGGTGCCTGTGGTGGTGTCATCAGCCTCACACACCTTGTTACTGTATCTGGGCCTGTAAGGCCTCAATATACGCATGTGTAGTGGCTAACTGGCCCTGTAAACCTGTAACATGTACCTATAGGGTGGCCACCTGATCATCATCGCCATCTCCACCCTAGGCCATCTAAGCCTATAGACTGGCCACCTGTGCATACAAAGTGACCACCTCCACCTCTGAGCCTGCCAACTTCCCCTGCACCCCCTCCAATTATGTAATCAGGTTCGCCATCTTGCCCCTATAGGGTGTCTCTCTACATGGTGATGGTGGCTAAATCTTATTTCCCTGGCCTAGGTGGTACTGCTCATAAATGAGTAGCCCACCACTGTCTATATCTTTCAGTCACCCTGGCATCATCAATCTATTGATCTCTCACCTTCTCCTCTTGCCCTTTAGGTACTATCAGTTGTGGTAGCGGTAATGGTCTCTCCACATCATATCTCTGGTACTGTGGGTGATCCGAAAATAATCAAATTATTACTACCTGATCTTGGATAAATCTTGCTTCCCCGATTGATTACGGAGTTCGGTAATTGCCTACCTGGGTGGTATTACTCATAAATGAGTAGCCCACCACTGTCTGTATCTTTCAGTCACCCTAGCATCATCAATCTATTGATCTCTCACCTTCTCCTCCTGCCGTTTAGGTACTGTCGGCTATGGTAGCGGCAATGGTCTCTCCACATCATATCTCTTGTACTGTGGGAAGGGTGGGGTTATTTCTTGTGGTAGCCCAAATTGCCATTTGACCCTATCTATAGGAATCATCTCGTGCTCTCTAACACAACGTCCCTCTATCCATCGTAGTAGCTGCAAGTCGTCTAACTCATTAGCCATCTATCTGTATGAGGGATAACCCACATATGGTCTCCAAATCATTTTCACTCTAGAAAATCCCTCCAGTAACTACCTAAAATAGGCTACATCATGCATATCCCTACCTGCTCGATGCTCTCCCATCACTAGCACCCATTGGTTGTATCCCACTCAAATAAAAATAGGCTCAAATGCATCTGCCCAAGGCATACCAATCAGATGCATCCACCTAGGGCATACATACACACAATGTGTTCATAGGCCCAACAGTGAAGAAAAAATGTGCAACATAAGATGAACCTGCGGAGCCACCCATACGCCCATAAATCTCTATATAATTACACTAGGAATGTTGGCGCCCATGAAAAGCAGGTCCTATCCATCACCATATCATGTAACACCCCCATCAGTGATCATGGGAATCTCCCACCCTCTACATCCAGCAATGCAAAATAGCATATTGCCTCCATCAATAACATTACTAACCTTGTCTCCTCTAGTCAGGCCAGGTACATCTCTCCATAGCTCATTCTGACACTATGGAATGTCATCTCCACTAGTCCCTCACCAAATATTTTCATCATCAACTCCTGAGATGCCTATGAGGAGATCGAGTATATCTGTGTCCCAATATCAGTAACTGTAGGATCCTGTAAACATCCTCTAGGGTGATTGTCATCTCCCCTGTCGGTAGGTGGAATGCGTTGGTCACCAAATCCCATCTATCAATGAGGGTGACCATCAAACTCAGCTGTTGGACTACATGCCGGTATTGTTTGACCCCAATCAGGCCCACATCTATGACATTCCTCCACTCCTCAACCGTCACAGCCCCACAAATTGTCAAGAGCAGGGGTGGCACCCTATCTCGCATCCTCAACTGATCTCTCACTTGTATCTAACAAAACATCACATTACTACACTTTAATCATACCCACAATCACTCTCGACACCTCACCTATACTTACCACCCTACCTCTCTTTCCCTAGACCTCCTTACCTTCGTATCACATCTTCTATCTACCCATCCCAACCCTAACCCACTATCATTCACCCTTACTTATTTTTACCCCTTACCTATGTTATGATTTTCCCAAAAAAAAAAACATCTCCTACTTACCACTACCTCTCTCACCCACCTAACCTAGGTCACTTTTGGCCCCTTTTCCCCCATATCCTAACCAGTCCTGGTTACCCCTAACCGACCCCAGCCCCCCATAAACTGGCATTGGTCACCTGTTTCATGACCAATACCGGTTCACTACCACCGACATTAACTAATTCTCAACTAACACCGGTCACTATCCTCATGAAAACTGCAACGCCCAAAACCCCCTTCTTCCTCAAAACTCCCTTTCTTTCCCTTTTACCCACCCATTCCTACCTAAATCCCACCTCCACCTCTCCCTTCCACTCCTTCCTATTTTACCTGATTTTCCCTCCCAAAATTCAAATTCCCTTCCCCCCCAAAACTCCATTTTTCCCCACCCAACCTATAAACCAATCTACCTCATAAACATAAGAAAGGGATTGACTCTTACCTCGTCATGCTACAGCCTCCAGGGTGGCATGTCAAGCCACTACACCGGTGGTCCACCTGATCCCTCCCCTACCTCTACCATCACCCAATCAACCTAATCACCTCCAAAAAATTGAATCAATCAAATCAATCTCATGGACCCACATCTCGACTGCTAATCACTTGCTATGTGGCTTGCCAACTCATCTCTCCATGTCATTTGGTCACTTTCCACTTCGTTCTTCCTCCCTTGTCATTTTATCCAATTTGGTAAATGACAAATGATTTTAAAAACATACTAAGAATAGGTCTTAGGGTGAGGTGGATAGATGAGGTGTACAGGTGAGGTGGTTGTGTGGGCATTATCTTAATTAGGATATTTAAATAATAGATATTATTAGATAATGAATTAAATTAATTAAATTAATATTAGAGTGGGGTGAAAGGGGCCATGGTTAGGTGAGTGTGTTCAAGTTGGTTATTTGTCGAGAGACTAAGGGGAGTGTGACCCAATTTTGGTGTCTACATTTTGCCCCTTTTTGTTGTGTAGCTTGTATTGGTAAGTGACGCTAAAAAAAATAAGATGTGGTTTCCCCATGTGTGGGTGAAGGTGATCCCCCTCAAACTAGGAACTAATGAGGAAAAAGGTAGAATCAGTGAGTGGTTTGATAAAAGGTTAATTTGATGAAGAGGAAGGTGGGAAATAGGGGTAAAGAGGGGTAAAGGTATAATCTGGTAATCTAGGTAATGGGTCAGGGTCAAAGGTAGTAACAGTCAACTTAGGAACACGTATAACTGCAGCATGGTACCAGGTTGAAGAGCATGCAAACTCTACATTTTCTAAGGTTGATAGGTTTATCAAAACAAGGTTGAGGTGATTCCAGTATCCAAGGTATAGGATATGGTTAGGAAACATGATGCAAGTTTGGTGTAGGAATTTTTAGGCATGTTTCAGTACACCAAATATTGGGTCAGGATAAATGATCACAACAAGAGGAAAGGTAAGGTCAGTATGTCAATAAACATAGGTAATAGTACCACAAGGTATAGTGAGAAGATGAAGTCACAGGTCACTAGTAATGTTCTAGGTCCAAGTAACTAGGTCATAGCATGAGTAGGGTTGAGGTATGGGTAAAATAACGAGTCCTTAAATGAGAATAAGGTGAGGTAGTAAATGATGAGGTCAGGAGGATAAAGTGAAGCATCCAAGTAAGGTGTGGGTGAGGTAGAAAGGCTTCAAGTCAAAAAATTAGGGGTATGGGGTAGGAAAAAGACTAAGTAGGATAATTGACATCGGTTAAAAGAAACCCATGCCAGTCATTATGGACCAACCATGGTAAGCTAGGGCATAGGACCGATGTCGATTGAGGTCAAACCATTAAACTACCCATATCCTACTAATAACTACGCCTGAGAACACCTAAGACCTACATAGACCTTTCCACTTCCCTCTCCATTTCCATTTAGCCTCATATCTGTCACCACACCAAGATTTTATTAAGGTTCCTCTACCCCAACCATACTGATGTTAATTACCCATAACCCTCATTGGTTTCACTTGAACTGACATCGGTCAGACCAGACCGGCATCGATCTCTGTGTTTTACCCTTAGACCAAGAATAGAGCCTAAAATCCCCACCAAATACCCAAAACAACCCAAAACTATACCTTAACCAGTACCAATACTCTGACATAGACCTTGACCTTCATATTCAATCATAGCTTAGCCTGTTGTGAATGAATTTTCTTATTGTAGTTGAATGAGATACCTAAATCATTTTAACTACAGTAGAATTTCATCTATTATTAACATTGAATTTTTTTAAACAGTGGATTGACAACCTTCTATACAGTATCAAATTTCCCGGATGTAGCATACTCTAGGCATTCCACTGCATATACTATTTGACTTCTATTTGGTGGTCTTTTTTTCTATTTCAGGTAGTTCCTCCTAGCAAAAAGGAAGCTCTCATTATTATCTATGGATCAAGAAGTCATACATGTGTAACAACCTTTAACCAGCTTTAAAAAGTATTCCTCCTAGCCCATTTACCCTTATCTGTTTCGTTAATATTCAAAGAAACGCTTTAAGAATTAGGCTAAATAGTAGGGGTTATAGTTGCCACTATTCATGCCCACTTTCATAGCATGAGGATGATTTTTAATGCACCAAGTGTCAGTAGCAACACCTCTAACTAAATACAGATTAACCGAAGGAGGTATTTTCATTGTTTGTTGATACCTTGGCAGGTTGGGTGGAAGATTATTTCCATGTTATTCTCTCATCCATGACCATGTCCATTGTCAAATCAGTTGCATTGTATAAAATTTTGGTGAAGGGTAGTTATTTTCCCTTACTAGTGTCAGAGTTCATGTGAATTTTCCCATTCCTCCAGTTAGAGTAGAGTATGTAGGTTTACTTTTAGTATAAGAATTGCTTATGCACACTTTGCATACTCCAATTCAAGTATGTATGATTTTCACCTTTGTACATAGTTTCTGGATTCATTTTTTGTTCTTACATAGAGCATTTAAGAAGTGGTAGTGTTAATAGTGGTAATCTGATTTTGGAGCATGATGCAACCTAGAATTTACTAGATAACACCCTAGACACACTGATCCATCACTTAGCCTAGAATGAGTGCTCACCTGAAGTGTGAAAAGGTACCAGGCCTCTCTTTAGGGTTGTTATAGAAAGATTTTAGTATGATGAAGGAAGAAACATATAGATCCATAACTAATCCATCGTTCTACATTGCATGCCATATTCATATCTTAGAAAGAACAAGCTTAAACAATAATCACGATTGAATCAAGAACATGCACTACTCAATTACACATAGTATTGACACTTATATTCAGCCAATAACTTCCATCTATTAATAAACACAAAATCTCCTTACAATAATGGAATTCTATACCGATGCACGCACGGATCTGATATAGTAATCCAGTCATATGAACATATCTCTCTATGCTTACCTCTTACACTATGTATATACCTATACATCTCTCATATCTCTCTATCTTAGGTAATTCACTACCTATATATAAAGTGGGGACTTTCCCTTCATCACTTATCTATTCCAAAAATAGGTTGCATGCTATTAATAGCCACGCACCATTTACAGGCATAGCCACACATACAAGTGTGCTATCTATAGACCTCCTTCAGTCGAATGAAGTGGAAATCCTATTATTAGCTCATCTCCATGCAAAATGCTTTGATATGATCCTCCAAAAATAGACAATGTGTGGCGCAGACATCTCTACATTGTTGGTGTGTTTCATATGCTATCTTCTAAAAATAGGTCTTCATGCTCAAAATCAGCTAAGTCATAAATGATGAACTTGTCCTCCGCACGTGGGTTCTTCCTATCCATTCGTGCCCTTAAACCTAGCCTATTTTCCCATGTAGAATTCTTGTGTGAGTTCTGTCAAGTGTTCTCTGATCAACATTACCCCACACTAATCTCATTGTCACCCCGATAATGGGTATCCCCAAAAATTGAAGTAAATAATGTTGAATGGAAAGAATAAGAAATAATGTAGATGAATAAAGAATGTTTTATGAGGTAGCCTCTATTGTATCAGAGTGAAGGATCAAATCTAGATATTCTTCCTTTATTTCAAACACCAAGGCCTACCACTCAGTGAATGCTTTCTCTGCCTGCTCTGGTATGTCCATAATAATAGACTCCAGTTCATCTTGGGTAACTTCACCTTTTTTATTTTGCAATACCAACATAATGCTGGACATTGTAGTATATTTTTCTTCCAGTGCATCCATATTTTGTGTGATAAGTTTCCCAATCTCATCTAATCATTCCTTGTGTGGATCTTGTGCTACTGCTAGGCCCTCATGCTTTTACTTTACAAGTGTTAACCATTCTGCGTGGCCCAAGGTATCATTCTTCATAGCCTTCTAGAATACATTATCATCTTCTAGAGTCTTTACCTTGATCAACACCTATGGAGCTTTGTATTTATTTAAGGCATGATCCACCTTTTTCAATTCTTCTTGGAGCACTTGCAGTAGGCCTTCGTATGATGCAATTTTTATGAATACTGCAGCCTTAGCCCTTTCTACCTCTTTTTCAAGATTCTTTGGTTTTGACATTTTGATTGTGTTCTGTTCCAATACCAAGTCCACCAAAGCTCTAACATAATGCATTACTGAGGGGAATTGTTCTGGTACCTTAGATTTCATATGTGGGTGCACTTTCATCACATGATCTCTAACGGCCTCTGCCATGCCAATTAACGCACTATTCTTTTTCTACTCTAAGTCCTTCTCTTGGGTTAGGTGTGTTATCTCTACATATTTCATCTTCAACTCCTCACACAATGCTTTGATTGTTGTGGCCTTGCCCATATTTCTCCTTGTAACTTTAATAGAAACCTTCACCAATGTTTTGCTGACCTTCTCATCTGACATGACAGTAGGCTTTACTGTCATATGTCTATCTTAGGGTTCCTTCTTCAGCCATCTCGAAACACATGACTCTTCACATACATCAAATTCAGGCTCATCCATGTGGGTATGCATTGACCATGATAATTTCTTTCGAGTGCGTACAATTGCCATATCCTCATCCATTACCTCCCATCTGAATAAATCCTTCTATGTTATCATGCTTAGTGGGCGTAGAAAATTTTACCTACGTCCTCTACATATCCCATGGCTAGTGGAATGTTCTCTCCACTCATCCTCTACAATCTAGGACCCTTGGTAATTATAGCTTCAAAGTTAGGATCCTGTCCCGTTATACCTTGAATAGTCACATGCGTGGATCCAGAGGTTTCTTTCTCTCTTTCTTCTCTTTCCTTCATGTTTTTTCTCTTCCTCATTTTGTGGCTCATCTTCTTGCTTGAGTGGGGTAGGATATGCACACTCTCTCTCCCCTAATTCCTCTACTTCTTCATCTTACTTCAAATTTCTTCTCCTTTTTGGCTCAGCATTCTCCTTGTGTGGAGGGAGATGAGGTTATTTCCTTACCATTTGTGGGGTTCTACTTTGATTCCTTGTGTGTCTGAACACTTTCTTAAACTTGTGCTCCCCTTGCTCAACCTCTATATCTTCCTCTTTTTCCTTTCCTTGAGGTGAAGTGGTCATGCGCTATGACTCTTCTCTATCATATGGTTGCTTTCTTCTGTGCTCCAAGCATCCACTATCTTCACACTCCTCTTCTTCATCCTCTACTTTAACAGTTTCTATTGGCCTTTGCATTGGTATGTTTTCCATTATGTGCTTACCATTTGGTGGCCCTGGGAGTGTGAATTCATTCTCCACATACTTATTATTCTCCATCTTGAGATTTAGCTGAAGATATACTAATTATGCCCCTACATCTGCTATAGCCAGACTTATTGGCTTAATATTCAACACCTCCAAAAAGAGATTCTCATCATAGGAATTTTTTCTTGGATACACATACTTCTTCCTCAACATGTGGTAGTCACAGTCTACCTTATCTACATTGAATACTAGTCAATGCGTGTCTATGGATTTGTGAACAGATGCTTAGAAATACCTTGCAGTGAATGCATAAGGAAATTTACACCAAGGGCTCCAGACTCCATCTCTCATTAGGAAGCACATGATATAGAAATGCTAATATACAACAAACTAGACTTGTTTCCACACTACTAATGGTAGGTCCTTCAAGATGCGCCACTCTTCTCCAAATGTTACGTGAAGCCTGTCATACCATTTCTCTACCCTTTTCTTGACATCATCTACTATCGACCCTTTACATAAGTACTTGCAAAACCTTTCAGTTGGTGACTTATTCTCCATGGGGTATTCCCATACCTTTTCCTTTGGTCTGTCTGATGCTCCAATTTCCATGAATATTAGTGATAATAGAATAACCCCAAAGCTGATCTTCCCTCCTGTGCATGCTTCCTCGACTATTTGCTATGAGATGTCGCCTGTAATATTGTAGAATACTCCTTATGACATCTTGCACTCAACGTGTAACTACATAGTATTTACCTATGACCACCACTTCTGATCATTCAACTTTACAACAAGGTGTGATGTTGCTTGCACAACCAGACAGTTATTCAATTTTTCTATATCCATACTACGTGGACCCTTCATATACCCCAAATCCTGTCTAGTCTTTAATATCGCAGCTTTCATTCTTTATATCCTCTCATGTGGCCTTCAAACCTATCACTGATGAGATAAGCACGGATGAGATTCTAACTCTGTGTCCTGCAAAGTAGAAGAATTCCTCATACACTTTTCTCATGAGCCACTAATACATGGGCTCATACTTCTTGAAATATGGAAGCTCATATAATTTGGTAGACCCCAATTTTCTTTAGAAGCTTCTCACCTGCATCATCGTAAACTGGCATGTCATCTGCCATACGTTTGTTTTTCCTCGCAGCGAGCAAGGAATCAAGCTCCTTCTTGTTCTCTGAGGTTCTGTGATTATAGTCACTTAATTTTCTCTTTCTGATGTGTGAATCCCATTCCTAGACAACAATGACTCCTTCTAGATATTACATTTCTGAAATATTTATTTCAGGTGCCATCTCTTCCTCCTCAACGACCACCTTCTTCTTTCCTTTTTCTCCTGCTGTAGATGCCTTCTTGGGTGAAATTTTTACCTTACAATCATCTCCTCTTTAACTCTTAAATTTATGAATCAAACCCTAGCTTTATTTAATTTTTCCCTAGGTGCAAACTTCGTGCCCTAAATCCTCTTTATCACCTTGCTTCACTCAAACCCCTAGTTTCACACCCTTTGCACCTTAACCCAATCACTTGGCTCTTCACACTTAGCTCTTTCCTCAAATAATCTTAATCACAATGGTAAAAATGAATTTGCATCCCATCCTTATATAATTTTTCAAATTTTGATGCATTTATTACTGCTTCACCTACCAAATATCCTCTCATTCATTGACAAAATTCATTCATTCTACGTGGTACATCTTCGCACCCCAGCTATAACCTTCTAGTGAACCTTCTTACCATCTAGTCATAGAATTCTCTTCAGCGCACACCCTTGTGCCCAAGTACCTCATCACCGTGCCTTCTCCTAGTAGTTATCATGGCCTTTGCTTACCTTATGTTATATTGTCCTTTCATTCATCTCCATCCTTGGTCACTTTTGAGAAGCAATCTTCTTTTGAATTGAAGCACACCTATAGCATCTTATTCCTTTCATGTTTCAATTCCCATAGTCTTGTTCTTGGATAATGACAACCACCCTACACTAAAAGTATGTGTAGTCCTCTGTGCATAAACATTCTTTACATAGTAATTATCTTCATGTACACAAGCACACTTATTACACAATAACAACAACTAAATTGACTAAGAATAACGAAAATGAAGGAAATACATCAAGGAAAGATAAAATTGAAAACCTAATCTAAATGGCAATAATACCTTATTACAAACACTAAGAAGACTTATTTATAGTAGGGCTTTAGCCTACTCCCGTTAAATTAACAAGGTAGTTGTGTTCCATCAAGCACTTCTAACTGGAAAGCGTATGATTCAAGTATGTAAGTGATGACATACGGCCCCAACCAATGTACTTTAAATTTTCCTAGATGGCGCAAGAACTTAGAGTCATAGAGAAGTACCATTTGTCTAATCTCAAACTTTGTATCCCTTATGTTCTTGTCATTCCATGCTTTCTGCCTAGACTTTTCCTACTTATGACTCCATCATGTTATGGCTCATCACTCATCCAATTGAATCATCTTCTCAATATGCTCTTCTAAATCCTGCTCATCATCTAGACCTCTAGCGCATGTAATGCACAAAGAAGGTAACATAAATTCTATAGGGAGAATGGATTTTGTTCCAAACACCAACTGAAATGGTGTGGCTTTGTTAAATCTCTTATAAGTTGTTCTATATGCCTAAAGAATAGTTGAAACTTTATCATCCCAATCCTTTCTTCCAACATCACATTTTTTTTCAATTTCTAGCTTAAAATCTTGTTGAAAGCCTCAACAGTTCCATTTTCCTAAGGGTGGTAAGGTATAGTCTTATGGTGGGAAACTATAAACTCATCTAAAAGGATCTTTATGGTTTCATTTAAAAAGTGTGTACCCCTATCACTTGTCAAACTTAAAGGACATCCATATCTTGTAAGAACATTCTCCCATAAAAACCTAGCTATTGTAGCTGTTGTACAGTCCTTCATAGGTGCTTTGTATACCCACCGTGTCAGATAATCTATGCAAGTAATGATATAGTTTGATCCACTCCTGCGTGTGGCTGGAAAAATAGGCCCTACAAATTCAATAGCCCATTTCTCAAATGGTTCAGCACTAGTAATTGGTCTCAAAGGAATCTCATCTCTTTTCCTTGGTTTACCTAGATGGTGGAAATGGTCACACGCTTTGTAGTACGCTTTACAGTCTTTATACTATGTCTCCCACCATAATCCAACAAGTAGGATCTTCCGAGAAGTTGTATCACCTGCATAATGGCCTCTTGCAATACCACCATGGGATTCTTCCATAATATCCTTGCGCTCATGCTCCAATATACATCGACATAATATTTCATCTCTACCTAGCTTGTATAGGTCACCACTGATCAACATAAATGGTGCCACGAGTATAGCAAGATATTTCTTTTCTAATGCCTTCATTCCTTCTGGTGCCACACTAGTCCATAGAAAGACAATAATGTCTTCTAATTCTAATGGTGCATGTTGTAACCTATATAACTATGCATCTGGCATGGTTTCTTTAATTATCTGTGCTTCCTCTCCTGAGTTAATTCTAGACAAGTGGTCTGGTCCATAGTTACTTTTCCCTAGAGTTACCACAACTGTGAAATCAAACTCTTGAAATAAGAGTACCCATATACATATGCACCCTTGTCAGACGGGTTTTTTCACCAAATACTTTAATTTAATGTGATCCATATAGATAAGTAAAAATATGGTACTCGTATTTCAACATTTGATCAATTTCTTCTTTTACCTTTTCTTGCAAATTGGGATTCATTCTATAAGGTCTCTTTCTCACTATACGCACACCTTCCTTAAGTTTTATCTTCATTTCCACAAGTGATTCATGCACACTTTTAAGTTCATGATACCCTCAAGGGAATAAGTCTTGGTAATCTTATAGTAACTCAATAATCTTTGCCACCTCTGAGTTTGACTAGTAGTCTCCAATTATGGCATCCTTAGGTTTAGCCTTCGATCCTATATTGACCTTCTTTGTCTTCATGGGTTCATGATAGGTGTGTGTATCCTTGTCTACACTATCCAATACCTCATGCACCCCTTGTGAATTTCAATATCCAGGTTCTCAAATTCCTCATCATCCATGACGTAAACCATTTTTCCTTTTCTTTCTCAAGGAAAGCACGTTCAAGCAATATGGAGTCTTCTCCTTCGTCTTCAAAAAACGTGCCTAATTCTATCTCATTAAATAATACCTGTATGAGTTCCTCTACCTTTGTACTATCTCCCATGGTTAACTGCTTAATAAATTTTAATGCCTCTTCTATTAGAGGCTAGGAAGAAAAGTAATCAAAGGCCTGGATCATTCTTACAGTCAAATTTTTCTCTCGATGTAGTTCGGTGTATACATACCAGGTGCATGTGAGTCCTTATAGAGTAGAGTACAATCTATACACCCATAGTGAAGGTGGTAATGCTTCCTATCCTGTTATCCAAAGTCTCTTACACTACTGAATATTATGCTAAAGAGATTGATCACTAGTAGAAGTGTAGATCTACGTAGGTGCATTTCTCCTTACAAACCTAGTAGATAGGGTGAATCTGATCTCCTTTAACTCTATAAGATTATCTCTATGAACTACCCACCAGTGCATTACTTTCCCATGCAAGACACATGCTAACATGTCTCTTCTCCTGAAATGTTCTATCCACTGTGCCTCCATTTCTTGTAAGAATATAGGAAGATCTTCTACTCTTGTATACCAAGGTACTGCACTACCTATATGTCAAACAGAATGAAGTCCATTCTTACACGTAATTACACTTTTTACCTCATGTCCTACTAGTTCATATGTACCATGAGCCCAATTGTCACAAGAAATACTCATAGTATCACTAATAGAATGAGAATCGTCCCACTATATGATGGATTCCTTTGATGATTCATTGACCTTTGGGTCCTAAATAACATGTACATAGATTCTGTTTAAGTCCTCCTCACTTAGAGGCTCAACATATGGTGTAGACTTCCCATTAGTTAGAGGTATCACAACTCTTTTCTCCTTGTTCTTAAAGCTGATATACCCCTTATTTAATCTCAAGTCAACATTATTCGCATAACACCAAGGGTGTCCAAACAGAGCTAGAAAACTATCTACTTCTGTAAGTGCTAATACCTCAAAATCCCCAGTGAATTTGGCCCCTTATATATTTATGGATGCATCCTTCAACACTCCTATGGGAGTGGCCTTAGTCCCATTTTCCATAAACAACACATTAGACGATGGTTGCAATGGAGGCCTCACCATTTTTACCCATGCATCTAATGTAAGCACATTGACTTCCGCACCTGTGTCAATCAACATATTGCTCAATAGCCATCCATCTACAACAACATTCTGAGTGATATCTTTATCATATTTAATGTTATCAGGGGGAATATTTGCATGCAGGATCTATCATCTAGACTGAATACTTACGCACAAAGTTCTCTTTTAACCAACTTCCTAATAGTGGAATGATGTTCTCCTGGCGCAACATTTTGTACACTTCTCTCAGATCATCAATATCAATTTGGACCGTCTCTTATGATTTCTTCTACTCCTTTAGGTACTGTATCTCAACCTGAAGAATCTTTAGCACTTCTATGGTATCCTGGTAAAATTCCTTCTGATGAGTAGGATCTGGGTACCTTGCATGCAAAACATCCTCCTTGGTGATCGTAGGCTTCTGGTGTAATTCCTCTCTTGAGCGTGCCACTTCAACTCATGTAGTAATATTCACTATTAATGCCTCAGGCCCTGGTGTTATCTTAGGCATCTACTAATCTTCTACCACACACTAGATTCTAACCATCCTGGTGCCTTTGTTTTCTTTCTTATGTTGCTTACTCAGACGCTCATATAAGTCTACGCACTCTTCATATATATGGTTCTTTCCACATAAATAACATGCAATATTCTGAGGACATTCGTGCCTATAGTGGTTAGGATATCTGCATGTATAACATGTTCCATGAGGGAACTCACCTCTTCCTCCACCATGGCCTCATCCTTAATATCCACCATGATATCCATGTCCTCTTCCACGACCTCCTTCAAAATGCCCCTCATTCCTATCATAGAATGTTTGATTATGATCCTGATCCTGGTGCTCATTCTTGTTCTTAGAGTTATCCGTTACACTTTCCTATCATACCCAAATGTCTATAACATCCTGAATTTGACCAATCAACCAACAACCTGCAGTATCATGGGTCATGGACTGGAAAATTTTACATTAATAAGATACATTCTTCCTTATTGCGTGTTGTAAAAAAGGACAATGACTAGCATCATGATTCAAATGACAGATCTCACAGTCCAATAGTACTAAGTGTATTGTTCTATGAGGACAAATATTCTTGTTGTGACCTTCCACTTCACAATCTGTACACCAAATCCCTGAGCACATTTCATGGGTTGAATTGGCTTATAGCTTCTCTAACTATTTTTCCATAGCTGTAATCTATGCCTCTGAGAATGGACTAACACCAGTGTCAATGCTCCCAACTGCCTCAACATGTGAAGCTACTTCTAGTGCTTTGCATGGATCAGGGTATGTCTTATGTGACAGTTCTCTTCTGAATAGTGTAATCAATCCTCTAACAAACCATTGTACATGCTAGCTGACGTGAATATCATAAGACAACTTAGATATAAGTGTCTTAAAGTGGGCATCATACTCACGTACACTCTCGATATTAAAACTACCAACAACCATATAGCTACCACTAGAAAGAATCAGAATACTAACTGTGTGGAAGGTAATATTGAGGTGGACATGCATTCTGCACAGTATCAAATAAATGACACCTACAATAATATGCCATATCTTAAGATATAACTTTTGAGATGCCAGATCCTGAAGATATTCTTCCTATTCGGGTGCTACCAGGAGTGCATCAAGATATCACACATACAAATACTCAGCAAAATGGAACACATAAATTATATTCAAATTCTGGTTCATGAAAGAGGAAACCAAGTGATTGTGATATTGCTCAAAATTCTACTCAAAAAAGTAAAACATTGAAAATGAACAAAAATATGTGGACCATTGGCAGGACATACAAGTTTGAATGGGCAGCCAAATTTCCATTTATTGAACATGTATAATCATCAAATTCAGAAGAGATCCCATCTAAATGTACATGTACAATATCTACGTGGAAATTGGGAAAGCAAAAAAAAATGCAAATGAAGCTGAACACTGTAGAAAAACAGTGTGGAAAACAATATTTAACTGTAATAGGGGCAGATGACTAGAAAATCAAAACACACAGGTGGAAAACTGAAAAAGAATGTATGCATGTTAAATACGTAGTGGATTATGAAGCAGAGTAGAAAAAATGTAGACATCTCGCGGAAAAGGGAGGAATGATTACATTACAAATTAATAAGATGAATCAAACAAATATTGAACACATACAATTCTCTACTTTATTTCACATACTAAAGAAAGGAAGACTGATTTTGGATTTCCTCGATTTCAAATTTTTGTATCAATATAATGGAATGTCAAACGTAACTCATTCCAAGTTCTAAGACTAGACAGCCAGATTGATAAGAAAACTGGTGAAGGAAGGAAGTTTTCGGCCCAAGTGGTTGGGCCCATAACGAGTCATGAAAGACTATGGAAATGGTGCATATCTTTTATGCACACTAGAAGGTGAGGAATTCAATTGTAACATTCCTATTTTAAGACTTTAGAAACATGGGATTTTTTTTTTGAGTAATGTTCCCTGTTCTAAATACATAATCTAGAACACACATTCCAAAACAATCATTCTTATAACAAATAACCATATGCAGTTGTAATGACTCAGTAACCTGCTGATCTATTCATTTCATGACTTGGTAATCTACCAATTTATTCATGGTTAAGACTAAGTATTGAATACTTTTCTGTACACTACATACACTTGGTTCTCTTACCCTGTTCTAGGTATTGAGTGATCTGTCTAAGGAACCTTACTGAATAGTTGTTACCACTATTCATCTGCATCAAGATCCTTAGACTAGGTGACATAGGATAATGCAACCAACATCTTGTGATACTTTGTCCAAATATTTCTAACATACTATTCATATTCCTTATTCCATGATGGCATACTCGTCAATCCGGAATACATCCTTCACCCCAATCTATTGTTATCTAGAATGTCCTTTACTGATTTTTTTCAGTCCTCTTGCCCAAGGTTTAACCCTAGTTCTAGTTAACGACATACATTATGATAGGAAGGAGCTCACAAGGACTTAGGATAGATTGGCATACTGGTCAACCTAAGTCAACCCCATGTGCCATGGTACCCTGAGTCCTAGAGGGCTACTTCGTATCGTAACTACGCTACTTCCCAGTCCTGGAGAGAAACTAAGTTCAAGTTCCAAAAGTGTGTAGATCTAGACGATCAATGCAGAAGGGTGTTGCCACATGTCAACTACAGTCTTGTATCCTTGAGAAGATCCTAATCTTCTTGAAGGTACAGCCCTAAAGTCAACATGTGTTAGCATCCTACAGAACAACCTCATCGAGATATACATACCCCTAGGAGATTATTAAAGTTTAATTAATTTGGTTTCTTAAAGGTAGATTTCAACAACCCTGCCCAGACTCTAATCCAACTCTACCTAAGTTCTTTTCCAAATCAGGTTCCATTAACCCTTGCAAAACTTCCTTAACTTAAGATTGCTTTCGATGTTCATTAACTTTGGCTTATCAAGCAACTACTATGAAGAAAGGACAACAACCTCTTAAGTTCCATTATATGTGACTTAACTATTCAAGAAAGTGTAACAACCACCAAGGTTGTAACTTAGTAGACTTTATTAAATGAAGTCTAATGGGTATACATCATATCTTCCTTCTTGTTTACTTTTTCATAAGAGAGGAAGAGTCTCCCTCTTCATAGTTAAGTTCTTAGGGTTTACACACCCTTTATATCCTTTATAAATTCCATAGAGTTCATTGTAAGTTCATCACATGTTACCTTAATAATATGAATTGTTTAGATAAGAACATTGATTTTCTGCAACTTATTTAGTTGCTTCATGTTTAGGGAAAATACTCTAATTCCCTTTTTTTTCCTACTTATCCAAGATCACTCATTGAAACATATAAATAACATGAAGAACTTCAACATAATAGGATTCCATTTCTTTTGCAAAAGTACAAGATAATTTACATAATCCATGCAAGTAAATTCTCATTCTACATTTAATTTTCAAAACTTATACATCTACAACTTATGCTTTTCAGACATACTGCATGATAGTAGACCTTCATTCAAAAGAGAATAACTTTTCTTTTTTAATGCAAATTATGAATAGATAAAAATTCTTCACAAGAATCAACTTAGATCAGCCAATGCATCATATAAGTTTTTTCCTTCTTTTATCACTTACGAAGTCCATCTGTAAAAATTACTAGCACGGGTCAGTTCAATGAACTGAGCATGATAAGCACTAAGCCTTAAAACAAAAGTGCATTCCACTAATTGTTCCAATAAAAACAACCCTGCTTTAATGAACAACAAGTAATTCATACTCCCTAAGCATAAGTAATATCAATAAAAAGAAGAGCAATATTAAATAGGTTTAAACAAAAAGAAGAACATAATATAATCTATAAAACCTGTCTTATAAATTAAAGTATAATTGATCCCATCAATTATCTTTACCAAACAACAAAACATAACATATCATATTGCTACCAACCCTATCAAATATAATACAACACTTACCTTTACTTTAAGATACAGGAGTGTTTACAACATATTACCTCTTAGATGTTTCATCTAAATCTCAAGTAAAGAAGGAGAGAAAGCATTCCATTTTCCAAAGTACATATCATCAGCAAGGTGGAAACAGGTTTATATCATGATTTAAATTGTTCCTTTAAAGGTCCTCTACGTTAAAATTCAACATTTTAAGATATTCATCAAAACAGATCCAAATGAAAGAAAATCCAAGAAGGAATGATGGATTAACAGTCAACGACCAGTTTGCAAATTCTTTCTTCCAACCTATCTTCAATCTCTATCTACTTCTTTTTAGTCAAATGACTAGTATAAAAAGACTAATAAACAATGATTTCCTTTTTCAATAAGAATAAAAATCAGGAGGTTCCAATCAATGAACTTAACCCAACTGCATTAGAAAAAGAGTCTTAACAGAATATGATCCCAACTATATTCATTTCTTTCAACTTAATAAAACAGTTTTACCTCCTCTCATACATACAGTTTAAGTTCATGCAAGAGTTCCAAAGAAGGAGAACAAGATCAACTTCAAGGAAAGGGAAAACTAAATGCTATCTTCCTTTCTAAACCTTCCCATTATAATGCATGAATTCTACTTTCCATTAGAAACATTATAACAATAAAGCTCATACATAGTCCATGGGCAGTAAAGTTCCATCAATCCATACCATTAATTTTCCCCCTTTCAATACTCAATAATAAAATAGTGAAGTTCAACACACAGTCACAGCCAAGTTTGAATTGTAATTAGCCTTCCAAACTTAACATTCATTTATTGGACCCATCAAGAGACAAGAAATCTGAGTAGATACTACACTCCAAATTTTCCAATAGTTAAGGCAGAACTATCACGATAGTATTCCCATGCATTTTGACTACAAAAACTATAGAATGAGATTCCAATTAAAAGGACAACCAACAAGCTGATTCCAATCAAAATCTTGAAGAGTTTATCTAACAACTTACTAAGCCATGCTTCCAGTTTTCTCTTACGCATGTAGTTTATTCAAAAGGATCCTGAGTCTAGAACCACTCCGTCCAGTAATAAACTTAATTTAAATGACAAGATCAAAATACTAATTAAAATACGTTCAGTCAAAGACTCAAATTACAAATCCGAACACAATATAAGCATAAGCTCCCTCAAAGGATCAAGATCATTCAAATGCTTTTAACCAAGTTCGGGTAACAACATGTTCCCTCTATAGTTTATAAAATAATCAAAATATTATATTATCTGAACCAACACATCGTTCAGGTTACCTATTTGCATTAAAAACACCAAGTAACAGACTGATTGTACAGTAGTGCATCACAATGTCACAACCATGAATTCATAAATACACCAACACCGTGATGCTAGTTCGAGTACGCTGAAACTACTTAAAAACAGTTCAAAATAAGAAAAGAGCTTCCCTTCCTGGTTAACATCCAATCAAACCCTGTTCCATACTGAATGTAAGATACTTAACAGAGTTCAGACCAAATGACTACAAAACATGAAAGTTGGGTTTATAACGAACCTACAATAATAGTTAAATAGTCATAAGGAAATAGTTCACAAGCACCATGCCTTAAGCGGCTTCGAACAACAATACAATTTATCCAAGATAACAAACCCAAGTTTTAAGTTCGATACAGGTTCAACAACAGTCACAGTGTTCGTAAGATGGAATACAAAAACCAAGTCATATACTATTTTTCCAGTGCATGCAAATTTTATGACAGTCAAAGCTTCCGCAAGGTGAGATACAAAAACAACAAGCCATATACGGATTTATTCACAGTCCATTTAACTATGAAATAAAATGCTAACACCCTAGAGCTAAGAATCTCTACAATGGTTCTATCCACCAAAACACGTTTCCAACAAATAGCTCGAACCTGTTTGTAAGTATCAATAAGAACTGGAGTTGCTTACCAGTTCAGGTTCACAATACACAACAAGTTCACAAACATTAAACTCAACAAACACAGGAAGATCTCAGTAACAATTATGGGCACAAAAGAAGTCAAAACCAACAACTATTTCCAACCACTGAAGAAGCTAAACAGAGTTACCAGGTTTTGTTCACGTATGCACAGTTCCTTTGAGAAAAAGGCAATGCAAAAATAAGCTTCCAACAGAATCATGTATAACACAGATTCAAACCCAGAATGCAAGTTTACAAAACCCATCAAACAATTTAACCAGATAAAGCATGAAATGCTCAAACTCATCAGAGCAAAGTTGTTTTAATGAAAACACTTAGAGGAAAGTAAAATATTTTAACAGTTAGGGCCTATCATGCCTAATAGTGTCGCTGTAAAATCGAAGAAGACCTCTAGCTAAACTCACTTCTTCTCCTCTTCTCCACGAAAGATCAAACAACCAGATACTTCTTCCACAATGCTTCTTATACATTCCACGAAATTAAAATAGATTTGAAACCTCCAAAATAGCCATGCAGTGCAGTTTAAACTGCTGGTTCAAAAAACCAAAGTGCATGTAGAAAGAAAATTGGAGAGCATGCAAAATGAAACAACCCAACAAAAATCCACTGGCATGCCTACCTAGGTGGTTTGGGTTCAACAACCAAAAACAATTAATTTCATTTACTCCATATCTCCCACCTATTCTTCCTTGCCACCACCTGCTAATTCTGGCGATCATCAAATCAAAAATAACATGTATTTCCATTTTTAGAGATGCTGCCACCTAAGCCTCCGCCAAACCAACTAACCCCTTCCAAAGATGGCAGTCCGTATGCATTTAAAAACCTTATCAACATCATCATAAATGCCTTAGGAACTGTTGCCACTATGCATGCGACCCCCTTAAGTCCCAATTCATATCCATTAGTTTAGGATAGGTTAGATTTCTTAGGTTAGATCTTAGGTAGGATTTAAATTTATACCTTAGGATGTAACACTAATATCTAACCCCCCCCACCATGGCCTTAGCAATTAAGTTAGCTAATCTCAACATAGGTAAACAATTCAAAGTACCATAGTTTAGAATACTAGGTTAGGTTACAGATCAACAATTCAACCAATCCAAACAGAATAAGGAGTTTTAGGTTAGAACCAAAATTCTATCCAGTATCATAGCTTAGACAATATACATATATATTTTACCTAGCTTAGGATCCATGGGTTAGTCCTCAATAGGATCCCATATATCTTTCTCTTGTGCTGTGAACAGTTGCATTCCCATCTTTATCAGCAATGACCTGTCATGGTCGATCTTCAAGGACCCAAGCCAAACAACCTACTGAATGGAAGTACGTTCACACAGAAGTTCAAAGAACTTGCAACAACAAAGTTCAGTCCAGCGTGTAGCTTAACTCATGGAATGTCAATTTTACCATTCATTCAATAAAGCAGTTTTAAAACATTCCTTGGATCACTGAAATTGATCCAAGGATGAGTCAGATAAATAGATAAGTTTACAACTCTTAAACCAGATTGCAAATCACCTACCAGAAGTGAAAAATGGATTCAGAGAAGTCATTCCAGTTCAGTCAAAGGATCTTAAGAGTAGAAAAGATGTATCCATATCAAGCATGATTTCTAATAATCAGAAGAACATATCCTTATAAGGAAAATCACATATCAACACTTGAATGCAAAGGAGGAAAATAACAACAGTCAAGGGTGTTACATGCTCCCCTCCTAAAAAGAATCATCATCCCGATGATTATCTCTTTTAACAATTTACATCAAGGACAGTCAATTCATTCACTTCTCTTATCCTAAGTCAAATATTTCAAAACCTTATAGTTCTAGAAATCAGTATTAAATAAATTTTTATTCAAATCAAGTAAATATCTTCCCAAAACTGGCTTACTTAATGTTCATAAAGGATAAATTCATAAAAATTTATCAGTCAATAGATTCAATTCTGTTCAAATAGATATGGAAAATAAGTTTTCATATCCTCTAGATTTTCCCAAGTTGCACTCTCCTTGTTAAACTAGTCCCACTGGACCTTACATTGACTTATTTCTCTATTTCTTAAATGCAACTGGTGAGTTTCCAGCACTCGAATGGGATTAACCATGATTATTACTGGGTCTTAGACCTACAAGGAATTCCAATTTAACACATGTGATAAATCTGAAACGTATTTCTTAAGCAAAGAAATATGGAAAACATCATGCATTTGTGACAAAGCAGGTGGTAGTGCTAAACGATAAGCTATAGGGTTGATTACTTCAACTATTTCAAAAGGTCCCACATAATGTGTGATAACTTGGCAGCCTTGCCAAAAGTTATGGAACTCTTTTTCGGTTTAACCCGAAGAAAAACCTTTTCTCCAAGTTCAAATTTCCTGTCAACTCCACTTTAAGTCAGCATAACTCTTTTTCCTATCTGCTGCTTCTTTCAAGCGTTCACGAATCATTTTAACTTGTTGTTCCATTTCTGTAAGGATTTCAGGTCCAATTACCTCTCTATCCTCAATGCTATCCCAACTAATAGGGGTTCGACATTTCCTTCCCTAAAGCACTCGAAAGGTGCCATCTTAAGAGAAGCATGATATGTATTATTGTATGCAAATTCAACTAATGGAAGGTACTCCTCCCACTTATACTGCTGATCCATACAATACATCCGTAACATATCCCCCAAAACCTGATTTACTCTTTCAGTCTATCCATCCATTTCCAGATGATATGCAGAACTGAAATTCAATTTAGTGCCAAGAGCTGCTTTAAGCATTTGCCAAAACCTTGACGTCATTCTAGGGTCTCTATCAGATATGATTAATTCAGGTACTCCATGTAATCTGAAAATTTCATGTACAAATCTTTTAGCCAAAATAGGAGAATCATCCTTTAGATTTCCAGCAATAAAATGAGCTACTTTCGTTAGTTTGTCAACTACTACCAAAATAACATCATGTTTATTTCTTGACATAGGCAATCCTTGTACAAAATCCATGCTTATTACCTACCATTTGTACTGCGGTATGCTATGAGGATACAATAAACCAGCTGGATGCATATGTTCCACTTTTACTCATTGACATTCCAGACAATGAGTCACAAAATCTATAACATCCTTTTTCATTCCTTTCCCAGAAATATTGTTGTTTTATATCAGCAAGCATTTTTGTAATGCCAGGGTGTCCAGAAAAAGGTGAATTGTGAAACTCTGTCAACAATTTCTTTCTTAAATCATTAGGCAAGGGTACGTATACTCTGTTTTCATAACGTAAGATTCCCTCATTATCAAAGTGAAAACCTTTATACCTTTCATCCTTCAGATCTCAGCAAGCGCTATTTTTACTTGCTGAAAGTAAGATTCAGATTCCATAACACTTTTTACTTCATCCTTAAACTGAGTTCTTAGTGTTATAAGAGCAGAAATGTGCTTCCTATGACTTAGAGCGTTAGCCACTCTATTCTCTTTTCCTTTAATGTAACTTATGTCAAAATCATACTAAGACAAAAACTCTAACCACCTTCGCTGTCTTGCATTCAGATTTGGCTGAGTGAAAATGTACTTCAGTCCAAGATGATCAGTTTTCAACTCAAATGGTTTACCAAGGAGATAATGCCTCCAAACTTGAAGTGCATGAACTATGGCAGCAAGCTCTAAATCATGTGGAGCATAATTCAACTCATGTAACTTAAGTTTTCTACTTTCATAAGCTATGACATGATCATTTTGTAACAAAATACCTCCAAGACTCTCCCCAGATGCATCTGTTACAACCGTGAAGTCTCCATTAGGATCAGGTACAACTAAAATAGGTGCTGAAGTCAACTGAATTTTCAAATTTTTAAAAGCAGATTCACATTTATCATCCCAAACAAATTTCTTATCCTTTTTTTTGCAATGAAGTTATTGGTGTAGCCACCTTAGAAAAATCCTTAACAAATTTTCTATAATAACCTAGCAAGGCCCATGAAGCTTCTAACTTCATGTACATTCTTGGGTGCAGGCCACTCAATTATAGCTACAATTTTAGAAGGATCTACAACAATCCCATCTTTACTTATAACATGACCCAAATAGTGAACTTCAGTGTTCATAGAAAGAACATTTGGACAACTTACCATATAACCATCTCTTTCTCAAAATTTCCAAAACTATTTTCAAGTGTTCATGATGCTCCTCCACTTTTAGAATATATGAGAATGTCGTCCAAGAATACAAGCACAAACTTGTCCAAGTATTCTTGAAAGATATTATTCATTAAGTTCATAAAAGTTGCAGGTGCATTCGTTAATCCAAAGGGTAAAACCAGTGAATTCATAATGTCCATACCTTGTCCTAAAATCTGTTTTATGAATGTCCTCTTCCTTAATTCGTAATTGATGATATCCAGACCGAAGGTCTATCTTAGAGTATACCAATGCTCCATGCATCTGATCAAATAGATCATCAATTCTAGGAAGTGGGTATCTATTCTTGATTGTCACTTTGTTTAACATCCTGTAATCAATGCACAACCTGAGTGTTCCATCCTTCTTCTTTACAAAGATCACCGGTGCTCCCCAAGGTGAAACACTTGGTCTAATCAAACCTTTAGACAAGAGTTCTTGTAACTGAGCCTTAAGCTCTACTAACTCTGTGGTAGTCATTCGATAAGGTGCTTTAGAAATAGGCTCAGTACCTGGTTTGATTTCAATTGTGAAGTCAAACTCCCTTTTGGGTGGTAATCCCAGGTAATTCTTCTGGAAACACGTCACCGTAGTTCTATAACAACAGATAACGTTCCATGAAATCATTGTTTTCTTCCACAGATTCAGAAATTTTTACTGCATATAAGGTACAACCCTTATTTTTGGCCTTTTTAAGTTGCATAGTTGACAATTTCCTAACAAAAATTTCTCATTTTACACCCTGAATCTCTGTTGTTTTCTGCAGATCATCTAAACAACTAATATGTTTTTCAAAATAGTCTACCTTTGCTTTATGCTCTCCTAACGAATTTACACCAATGACTATATCATAAGATCCCAAAGGTGCTACATAGAGATCAACTTCTGTGGAAAAGCTAGGTAAGTCAAGGACTGCTCCGAAAAGACACATACTAACTGTATGAACAGAATTATTACCATAATGTACAGTCCATGATTTATCCATTTTTCCATCTTTTATTTTAAGTTTTGAAGCAAGTTTACTAGAAATAAAACATTCAGTAGCTCCCATATCAAAAAGAATAGTTACAGGTATGCCGAATAACTTACCAGGAACTTCAATAGGTGTAACTTGCTTTTTAGCTTGCTTGTCAGCTACTGCAGCATGTATCTTGTGTTATTGATTATGATCATCCTTCTTCAAAGGACATTGATTCATGTAATGATCTTTGCCATAGTTATAACAACCTCCTACTGGTCCATTTTTGGGCTCAAAATTATTTCCAGCCTTATAGTTATCATTTTGACCTCCATAGGGTTTTCACCGCTATTATTATTCCTAGCAAAATTGTTTCGTGTATTACCAACAGTCTTATTCATTGTTGTTTTCTTATTAATATCAGTTGGAAAGTTACTTTTGTTACCAAACTTTTTCCATGGTCCTTTCTTAGGTGCAAGAGAAGCTGAAGAAGAGTTTGGAACTTTCTTCCATACCTCTTCCTTGTGAGCAAAAATAGCCTTTAATTTATGTTCCTGCCTTATGGATTTTTCAACAACCCCTTCCATAGTGGTTGGGTTGTGAACATCTACCTCTCCCCCAATAATGGGATTCAACCCCATGATGAATTTCCGTATCCTGAACTTCTCATCAGTTTGATACTGAGGTACATACTTGAGTAGTTTCATAAATTGTTCCCAATACTCAGTTACAGTTAACTTCCCTTGAGCTAAGTTCTGAAATTCAGTCATTTTCTGATCATAATAAAGTTGTGGCAGCCATCGTTTCCTAAAATAACCTTTAAATTGATCCCAGGTGATGTTAGTTTCATCAATGTTTAGCTCAGCCTTACAGCTGTCCCACCATGAAGATGCTTCATGGGAAAGCTGATATGCTCCCCAAATAGCTTTGGTCTCTTCTGAGAAGTTCCTTATTGCAAAGTACTTCTCCATCTCACTGAGCCAATTCTCAGCTCCATCACCTAATGTGGTGCCATCAAACTTAGGTGGACTTATCCTTTTTATATCATTAGTGAGTTCAGTAGCCAACCTAGCCTTTTTGTTTTCTGGCTGGTCAGGCACATTAACATTGTTATTATCAACACCCATATTGGGGTTGTCCTCAGGAGGTGGCTGATTGTTATTACCAGCTTCTTCTTCCTCCTCATTACCCATCACTTGTTTCTCGAGCACAGTCAAACGATCTCTTGTGTCCAACAAGGCAGCAAGGATCTCATCAAGTTTTTGGGTTGTTGCTGCTCCTTCCTCAGGTGGAGTATTATTCGCAACGTTTCCTCTTGTCCTAACCATTTTCTGTTACAAGAAAATTCAAGTTTTTATCAGATTATGGACACAATAGGTCCAAGAGCTGTAACCTTCAACTCTGATACCAAGATGTAACATTCCTATTTTAAGACTTTAGAAACAAGGGAATTTTTTTTTAGAGTAATGTTCCCTGTTCTAAATACGTAATTTAGAACACACATTCCAAAACAATCATTCTTATAACAGATAACCATATGCAGCTGTAATGACTTGGTAACCTACCGATCTATTCATTTCATGACTCGGTAAACTACCAATCTATTCATGTTTAACACTAAGTATTGAATACTTTTCTGTATACTACGTATACTTGGTTCTCTTACCCTATTCTGGGTATTGAGTGATCTGTCTAAGGAACCTAACTGAATAGTTGTTACCACTATTCATTTGCATCACGATCCTTAGACTAGGTGACATAGGACAACACAACTAGTAGCTTGTGATACTTTGGCCAAAGATTTCTAACATACTGTTCGTAATGTTCATTACTTATTCCTTGATGGCATACTCGTCAATCCAGAATACATCCTTCACCCCACTCTATTGTTATCTAGAATGTCCTTTACTGATTTCCATCAGTCCTCTTGCCCAAGGTTTAACCCTAGTTCTGTTAACAATGTAGGTTATGATAGGAAGGAGCTCACAAGGACTTAGGATAGATTGGCATACTGGGTCAACCTAAGTCAACCCTGTGTGTCATGGTACCCTGAGTCCTAGAGGGCTACTTCGTATCGTAACTACACTACTTCCCAGTCCTGGAGAGAAACTAAGTTCAAGTCCAAAAGTGTGTAGATCTAGATGATCAATGCAGAAGGGTGTTGCCACATGTCAACTACAGTGTTGTATCCTCGAGAAGATCCTAATCTTCTCAAAGGTACAGCCCTACAGTTGGCATGTGTCAGCATCCTACAGAACAAGCCTCATCAAGATATACATACCCCTAGGAGATTATTAAAGTTTAATTAATTTGGTTTCTTAAAGGCAGATTTCAGCAACCCTACCCAGACTCTAATCCAACTCTCCCTAAGTTCTTTTCCAAATCAGGTTCCATTAACCCTTGCAGAACTTCCTTAACTTAAGATTTCTTTCGATGTTCGTTAACTTTGGCTTATCAAGCAACTACCACAAAGAAAGGACAACAACCTCTTAAGTTCCATTATATGTGACTTAACTATTCAAGAAAGTGTAACAACCACCGAGGTTGTAACTTAGTAGACTTTATTAAATGAAGTCTAATGGGTATACATCATATCTTCCTTCTTGTTTACTTTTTCATAAGAGAGGAAGAGTCTTCCTCTTCATAGTTAAGTTCTTAGGGTTTACACACCCTTTATATCCTTTATAAATTCCATAGAGTTCATTGTAAGTTCATCACACGTTACCTTAATAATATGAATTGTTTAGATAGGAACATTGATTTTCTGTAACTTATTTAGTTGCTTCACGTTTAGGGAAAATACTCTAATTCCCTTTTTTTTTTCTACTTATCCAAGATCACTCATTGAAACATATAAATAACATGAAGAACATCAACAGAATAGGATTCCATTTCTTTTGCAAAAGTACAAGATAATTTACATAATCCATGCAAGTAAATTCTCATTCTACATTTCATTTTCAAAACTTATACATTTACAACTTATGCATTTCAGACATACTACATGACAACAACCTTCATTCAAAAGAGAATAACTTTTCTTTTTCAATGCAACTTAAGAACAGATCAGAATTCTTCACAAGAATCAACTTAGATCAGCCAATGCATCATATAAGTTTTTGCCTTCTTTTATCACTTACGAAGTCCATCTGCAAAAATTGCTAGCACGGGTCAGTTCAATGAACTGAGCATGATAAGCACTAAGCCTTAAAATGAAGTGCATTCCACTAATTGTTCCAATAAAAACAACCCTGCTTTAATGAACAACAAGTAATTCATACTCCCTAAGCATAAGTAATATCAATAAAAAGAAGAGCAATACTAAACAGGTTTAACAAAAAGAAGAACAGAATATAATCTATAATACCTGTCTTATAAATTAAAGTATAATTGATCCCATCAATTATCTTTACCAAACAACAAAACATAACATATCATATTTACCAATCCTATCAAATATAATACAACACATATCTTTACTATAAGATACAGGAGTGTTTACAGCATATTCCCTCTTGGATGTTTCATCTAACTTTCAAGTAAAGAAGGAGAGAAAGCATTCCATTTGCCAAAGTACATATCATCAGCAAGGCTGAAACATGTTTATATCATGATTTAAACTATTCCTTTAAAGGTCCTCTACGTTAAAATTCAACATTTTAAGATATTCATCAAAACAGATCCAAATGAAAGAAAATCCAAGAAGGAATGATGGATTAACAGTCAACAACCAGTTTGCAAATTCTTTCTGCCAACCTATCTTCAATCTCTATCTACTTCTTTTTAGTCAAATGACTAGTATAAAAAGACTAATAAACACTGATTTCCTTTTTCAATAAGAATAAAAATCAGGAGGTTCCAATCAATGAACTTAACCCAACTGCATTAGAAAAAGAGTCTTAATAGAATATGATCCCAAACTATATTCATTTCTTTCAACTTAATAAAATAGTTTTACCTCCTCTCATACATACAGTTTAAGTTCATGCAAGAGTTCCAAAGAAGGAGAACAAGATCAACTTCAAGGAAAGGGAAAACTAAATGCTATCTTCCTTTCTAAACCTTCCCATTATAATGCATGAATTCTACTTTCCATTAGAAACATTATAACAATAAAGCTCATACATAGTCCACAGGTAGTAAAGTTCCATCAATCCATACCATTAATTTTCTCCCTTTCAATACTTGATAATAAAATAGTGAAGTTCAACACACAGTCATAACCAAGTTTGAATCGTAATTAGCCTTCCAAACTTAACATTCATTTATTGGACCCATCAAGAGACAAGAAATATGAGTAGATACTACACTCCAAATTTTCCAATAGTTAAGGCAGAACTATCATGATAGTATTCCCATGCGTCACTGCAAAAACTACAGAATGAGATTCCAATTAAAAGGACAACCAACAAGCTGATTCCAATCAAAATCTCTAAGAGTTTATCCAACAACTTACTAAGCCATGCTTCCAGTTTTCTCTTACGCATGTAGTTTATTCAAAAGGATCCTGAGTCTAGAACCACTCCATCCAGTAATAAACTTAATTTAAATGACAAGATCAAACAACTAATTAAAAATAATACGTTCAGTCAAAGACTCAAATTACAAATCCAAACACAATATAAGGCATAAGCTCCCTCAAAGGATCAAGATCATTCAAATGCTTTTAACCAAGTTCGGGTAACAACATGTTCCCTCTATAGTTTATAAAATAATCAAAATATTATATTATCTGAACCAACACATCGTTCAGGTTACCTATTTCCATTAAAAACACCAAGTAACAGACTGATTGCACAGTGTTGCATCACAACATCACAATACACGAATTCATAAATACACCAGCACCATGATGCTAGTCCGAGTACGCTGAAACTACTTAAAAATAGTTTAGAATAAGAAAAGAGCTTCCCTTCCCAGTTAACATCCAATCAAACCCTGTTCCATACTTCAATGTAAGATACTTTGACAGAGTTCAGACCAAATGACTACAAAACATGAAAGTTGGGTTCATAACGAACCTACAATAATAGTTAAATAGTCATAAGGAAATAGTTCACAAGCACCATGCCTTAAGCGGCTTCGAACAACAGTACAATTTATCCAAGATAACAAACCCAAGTTTCAAGTTCGATACAGGTTCAACAACAGTCACAGTGTTCGTAAGATGGAATACAAAAACCAAGTCATATACGGTTTTTCCAGTGCATGCAAATTTTATGACAGTCAAAGCTTCTGCAAGGTGAGATACAAAAACAACAAGCCATATACGGATTTATTCACAGTCCATTTAACTATGAAATAAAATGCTAACACCCTAGAGCTAAGAATCTCTACAATGGTTCTATCCACCAAAACACGTTTCCAACAAATAGCTTAAACCTGATTTGTAAGTATCAATAAGAACTGGAGTTTCTTACCAGTTCGGGTTCACAATACACAACAAGTTCGCAAACATTAAACTCAACAAACACAGGCAGATCTCAGTAACAATTATGGGCCGCAAAAGAAGTCGAAACCAACAACTATTTCCAACCACTGAAGAAGCTAAACAGAGTTACCAGGTTTTGTTCACGTATGCACAGTTCCTTTGAGAAAAAGGCAATGCAAAAATAAGCTTCCAACAGAATCATGTATAACACAGATTCAAACCCAGAATGCAAGTTTACAAAACCCATCAAACAATTTAATAGATAAAGCATGAAATGCTCAAACTCATCAGAGCAAAGTTGTTTTAATGAAAACACTTAGAGGAAAGCAAAAGATTTTAATAGTTAGGGCCTATCATGCCTAATAGTGTCACTATAAAATTGAAGAAGACCTCTAGCTGAACTCGCTTCTTCTCCTCTTCTCCACAAAAGATCAAACAACCAGATACTTCTTCCACAATGCTTTCTTATACATTCCACGAAATGAAAATAGATTTGAAACCTCCAAAATAGCCATGCAGTGCAGTTTAAACTGCTGGTTTGAAAAACCAGAGCGCATGTAGAAAGAAAATCAGAGAGCATGCAAAATGAAACAACCCAACAAAAATCCACTGGCATGCCTACCTAGGCAGGTTTGGGTTCAACAACCAAAAACAATTAATTTCATTTACTCCATATCTCCTGCCTATTCTTCCTTGCCACCGCCTACTAATTCTGGCGATCATCAAATAAAAAATAACATGTATTTCCATTTTTAGAGATGTTGCCACCTAAGCCTCTACCAAACCAACTAACCCCTGCCAAAGCTTGGCAGTCCGTATGCATTTAAAAACCTTATCAACATCATCATAAATGCCTTAGGAACCGTCACCACTATGCATGCAACCCCCCTTAAGTCCCAATTCATATCCATTAGTTTAGGATAGGTTAGATTGCTTAGGTTAGTTCTTAGGTAGGATTTAAATTTATACCTTAGGATGTAACACTAATATCTAACCCCCCCCCCCCCCCCCCACCATGGCCTTAGCAATTAAGTTAGCTAATCTCAACATAGGTAAACAATTCAAAGTACCATAGTTTAGAATACTAGGTTAGGTTACAGATCAACAATTCAACCAATCCAAACAGAATAAGGAGTTTTAGGTTAGAACCATAATTCTATCCAAGTATCATAGCTTAGACAAAATACATATATATTTTACCTAGCTTAGGATCCGTGGGTTAGTCCTCAATAGGATCCCGGATATCTTTCTCTTGTGTTGTGAACAGTTGCATTCCCATCTTTATCAGCAATGACCTATCATGGTCGATCTTCAAGGACCCAAGCCAAACAACCTACTGAATGGAAGTGCGTTCACACAAAAGTCAAAGAACTTGCAACAACAAAGTTCAGTCCAGCGTGTAGCTTAACTCATGGAATGTCGATTTTACCATTCATTCAACATAGCAGTTTTAAAACATTCCTTGGATCACTGAAATTGATCCAAGGATGAGTCAGATAAATAGATAAGTTTACAACTCTTAAACCAGATTGTAAATCACCTACTAGAAGTGAAAAATGGATTCAGAGAAGTCATTCCAGTTCAGTCAAAGGATCTTAAGAGTAGAAAAGACTTATCCATATCAAGCATGATTTCCAATAATCAGAAGAACATATCCTTATAAGGAAAATCACATATCAACACTTGAATGCAAAGGAGGAAAATAACAATAGTCAAGGGTTACATCAATGAAACTATTTCCTTACATCTTAAATGATTTTACACATAAGACATTAGAATCACCACTTGTACATTATAGCTACCTACATTGCATTAGTCATTTAATTCTGTGCCACTCATTTCGTAAAAATTATAGTCCAGGAACTTACTCTTAAGAAATATATTACAAATTTCTTAAAGTATTGGGAAAAGATCATTCAAATCATCTCTTCAAACATCATCAAGTATTTTCAAATCTTCTCATCAAGTTCGACAGACAAGTATTGACAAAAACCATACCAAGGCCTGCATACTTGGTTTTGCTCTTTCTTTCTACTATGTGAAGTTGTCCTTACCTATGGTCTATTCTAGAAGCTTCTTGGTGTCACATCTATCCCTCTTAAGTCTCTTTGAAAGAAAGGATATCCCAAATTCACAGATCAAAAATATCAAAAATCAAATAGAATCAAATTGCCAAGCAAAACAAAATATTTTTATTTTACACACTTATTTGCCCCACCAACCTTCAGTGATAAGCCCGCATCTCTTACTAGTGGTGTGAGGTTGGGAAAGGAAAGAAGTGCCCTTACTCACCTATATCTTGCCTTTGGTGACAAACCCATGCTTCTTACTAGTGGCATGAGGCAGGGTGTGGGGGGTCCATTCACACAATTTAACAAATCTTGGTACTCTAAAAATGCAAATCAAATTATATTAAGAGAAAAAAAATGTCCAAATTCCAAAGAAATCAAATCCTCAAAACTAGATTTTGTCAACCAGGTTACCATTTATAAATCTAAGTCTAGATAAACTAGAAAGTAAGTGACCTTCTGAGCTTGGTGGTAGTTCTGAGTAGGGTAAGTGTGTAGGTCTAGGTTTGGTTTCTGTTACTGGTTTATCTATCTCTCATCATTCCACTCAGTCAAAATCATACAACTTGGGCCCTTCCTAACTCTTGGTGTTGAGCCCTCGCATCTTACTAGTTGTGTGGAGTTGGGAATGGGGAAAGTTCATCTCTTTATCACTATACATTCATCACATTTTTCCAACATAAGAAGAAATCACAGACATTGCCCAAAGAGGTCAAAAGATCAGAACTACAATGTGTTCTTCATCACATATCAACATTACAATAACATACAAAGTAAAACATTCTGTTTACTATCATTTGTTAT
Organism: Taxus chinensis; assembly: GCA_019776745.2. Classification (NCBI taxonomy): domain Eukaryota; kingdom Viridiplantae; phylum Streptophyta; class Pinopsida; order Cupressales; family Taxaceae; genus Taxus; species Taxus chinensis. The sequence goes on along the minus strand of CM034146.1, from coordinate 974,823,895 downwards.
CCATCACATACATTCTAAAAATCATGAAAACAAATATTCTAAAAACATCTAGTATACATATGGAAACAAGTCACAAAATTCTAGGCACCAAGAGTTTAGATCAAATATATATATATATATATATATATATATATATATAAAAATGATGTTTATATACAATGCCATCATGCACTAAGGCATGGTCAAAATGCTCAATGAGCCCAAAAAGTACAAAAACACTCATATAAATATCTAACAAAACACTACAAAAATGGCCTCTCAACCCCTATGGGATCCCTTAGAGGGTGCACGACCACGTCTAGGACTCCGGCTACACCGGCACTCTGAATGTACTAAGGGCTCGTGGTCACAGCAGTAGCTATCGTCTCACTATGAGAATGACTCCTCATCAAGCACTCAGTTGACCTATATCTAGCTACCTCAGCACAGAGAGAAGTCATGATCCTTGCCACCTGCCAGATAGGGGAAAAAAATTGGTATGCCTACCGGCTACTGAAGGCTCTCCCATGTCCTCATAAAGCTCAGCCTGAGTCTTCTTTGAGGGGAGAAGCAAGGTATCCACACATACTCGGTGAATCAAGTCTCGCCACTCATCAGCAGTCACTACAAATAAAGGAGAAAACAAGTTAGGAAACTATCAAAAATAAAACCAAGAATAAACGAAACAACAAAAGGAAATAACAACTAAACAATTCTAACTAAAGAAAAGTCAAGAGAAGAGTGGTAACTCACTCGGATCTCCAGGCCTCCAGGAAGGGTCTCTAGGACCCGTGCCTACCATTGATGCTGCCGCTAACTGTCATTCCTCTCCCACATCTAGAGCAATGTGATGACCTGCCACGGACTCACCATCTCCCCCTAAATCCTGAGAGGGTAACTCCTCTGAGATCAGAGTCACCCTCTCTACACTCCGCTCCACTGTCTCAGCCCATAGGATATCCTTAGTGTCATGCCACTTAGAATCACTGTCATCCTCCCCACCTGTCCCTTTGGTCTCTATCTCCTCTGTCTCCTCCTCTATGTCTCTCCCCCAGTAAACTCCTCAGACTCGAAGTCCACGTCAATGGGCTCATCGCTGCTATGGGCAAGACCAGTGGCAATCCGAAGTAAAGGTGCCCGAGAAGCACTAGCTACCTCTCGAGCATGAACCACCCTCCTAGCTGCGATGGGGACACCAGGAGTAATAGTAGTCCAACCCGGCCTCTAGGACCTCCCCTAGCCTCATGAAAAAATCTATACACCGGCCCCACTGGAGGAAACATGTCAATGTATGGGAGGCCAAACTGTTGTGGTACTCTATCAAAGGGGTGAATCTCTAGCTTCCTTCTCCTATCTACCAGCTGACTGGTAGTCTGACAAGTAATCAATGTGACAGTCTCCTCTCCCCATAACCCTGCCATGGCCTAATAAGGAATGGCCTCCATGTCTATAGTGGTCAAAGAGGCCACTGGCTGGTGAGGTGCTCTAAGAATGGTCATCCCTGTCCACCTCATTGCCCTAACAACCCCAGGATCCTCTGCCTCTACACCTCTCCCATATAGAGTGATATGCTCATACACCCAACTCATGACAAGAGTGGGGTGACTCAATGACTATCCCTATAGTCAGACCACCCTGTATAAATCATAGTAGGTGGTCCTAAGCGTGTCTTCTCCCAAGGATAAACACGTCCATGACCCTCAATCTGTGCAATAATGGGGGCCTAACAATATAAGAGAGTGTCCCCTCCCTTGTCCCTAATCAATCTCAAAGCAAGGATGCCCATGATATCCTTGTGGAGAACAGGAATGTCTGACTCAGCAATGGAGCGAACCCTCACCCCCTTCTTCGACCGCATCGAAACAACATCATCCCCCATATAAGTGGCCCACTAAACCACCTGAGATCTCGACACTATTGTCATAAGAGATAGCCACCTCCTAAGGATCGAAACCCCCAGTATATAGTAAACATCCTCCAAGGTGATGGTCCACTCACCCCTAACTCCTGACAATTGGAAAGTGTTTCGACCTGCATCCCAATATAAAAATAAGTCACATAATATGTGACTAGAAACTATAATGTGAGGGACCTGTGCAATCCTCAAAATGCCAGCCCTCTAAAAAGTATCTCGCTCTTCTTGAGTGAGTGCCTCTAACACTACTGGGAGCTAATCACACTCCCTCTCTCAGCTCCATCTAAAGTACTCATCCTTCTGCATACACCCAAAAACACAAAAAAGGAGTAAGTTAGTAACAAAATCCAATTAGAAAAGCTAACAAAAACATGTAAAAGTGCTAAAAATTCAAAAACAAGTAAGTAAAGCATCTTTTTTTGCTTTTTTTTTCAAACCACCACCCTGTGTAGAGTGGTGGTTCCGTAACCACCACCTTCTAAGGTGGCGGTCCCGTAATCGCCGCCATGTGCAGGGCGGCGGTCCTGTCCTGAACCTGCAAACGGCTTGGAAGCCCTAAAAATGCCTAAAAATAAGCAAAATACACCATTTTAACTTAAATAAGGAACCTACCCTATGGGCGCCCCCTAGAGACTCATTTAAAACTAGTATTTTCAAAAATAAACCCCCCAGGACAAATATTTTATCATTTCTACATTTTAGGTTTAAAAACAATAAATTGAAAAGAACTAACTTGAGACTTTGCGGGTTGATGTCCTACTCTTGGAGGCATGATCTCTATCTCACCATGAAAATTTTGACTATACTCTCGTCAAAAATCATCACCGTGGGTCCCAGAGCTCAAAAAATATCAAATCAATCCACACAAATGAATAGTAAAATGAGTTTGTTTTATATATATAGCTTTTTAAAAATTGATTTTGAATGTCTTTCCCAGGGTCAGAGCATCGACAGAGGTAAGTTCTAAACCCCGCATAGATGGTAAGTCCTAATTTCATATCAATTTAGTTTATTTCTCAATTTGTTTTATCTAGTTGTACTTGAGTCCCCTTTTTTTCATTTTACAGATAGCGGGATTTTGGATGGCGACTTTCTGACACACAGGCGTGTCAGGTATAACTCCTAAGTCCCCATTTCAGGACCACCATACTTGGATCCACCATTTTACACCTCTTCATGGCTAAGATGCTTCTTTGAGGAGGCAATATGTACGTACCCAAAATTGTAGGGTGCTGCACTACCGGAAAGATGTTGCACATACCCCAATGATGATACAAGTCTCCTCGCAAGGTGTTTGGGATCCAAAAAAGCTCGCTAAGTATACGTTTGTATCCCATATGCCTCACTCGGCCTCCACATGATTTATTCTACCCTCTTCCCCCCTTTATTTATGCATTTTAGTCTTAAGTGATGAGACCCTACCGCCCAGGATAGGGCGGCGGTCCTATAACCGCCGCCCTGCACAAGGCAGCGGTCATGTTTGTGTTTTCCAGAAAGTTTCGACGATCGCATCAAACGTAAATCTTAAATTTCTATCCACTTTCTTTCAGCTAATTTTCTTTGCATTTATGTTTTGGCCACCCTGTGAATAGTGTTTTCACTTTGTTTAATGGTAAAAGAGTTCATTCCAAGTTACCTTCTAGTGAATGCATTTGCTATAAATAGCCAGCTTGTTTTCAAACAAATGGCCCCTCTCCTTCTCTGTTTAATCATTCAGTATTTTGATTTTCTTGCTTAGAATTCCAATAGTTTCATTTTTTTCATCCATTGTTAGTTTTCCTTTGCTGTTTAGAGGTCATTCAATCTTCTTGTCTCATTCTTGCTTCATCGTTGTTCCATGCAAGTCAGTTTAAAACAAGATAGTTTCATTCTTAGATTGGAATCCATTTAAATTTGTAGTTTTTGTTTAGTCACAAAGGATAGTTTCTAAAACTCTCGGTGCATTTTTTTTGTATTCCCGCAATAAATCCCGCCAGGAATTTCATAGTTAAGCTCTGTTCACTTGCACTATCTCTCTCTTACTCACATTATATTCGGTCTATGTACAAAAGCTGCCATTGTTCAAGTTCCTTATTCTGCTGATACTATCATATACATGATTTTATAGATTCAAGAGAACACAAAGGAACGAGGAGATCACATTAAGGGGATAAAGTCACACACAACTAGATTTACCACTTTTCTGTAAACACCAGGTTTGAGCTATCAAAGTTCTAGTTACAACGTATCAAATAGAGTAGTAAATTATTTTATTTTAGTCAAATATCACTCTCGATATCACCAAGGAAGCTGTGGGGGTTGATAGTTTCTGAGAAACTGTGATTCATTCCCCACTTCTGAGGTAGGATCAATAGTCTTTCAATTTAAAACAATTACTTGCTTAGATATTTGATAAATTCACAACTACACAGGAAAATAGTCACACCATGCTACTTTGTTTGTTTTAATTTTGTTACTAGATTAGTTGTCCATTTTCTAAATATATTAGAATAGCTGTTCTTTCAATTTCATTAAAACACTTCATCAAAAATACAAAAATACATGCATAGTGTAGACATATCTTTCATAATTAGTTTGATAGTTCTAGTTAAAAGTTGAATCATTTTATATGACAATCACAGGACCTAGAGAACCTAAAGAATACATATTTGAACCAATAGTGCCTTAGCCAAATCTACCCACAACACTAACTGATATAGATCAAGACCTTAGGATACATGTCTTTTGAGCAATGAAAAACCTACGAGCAATCATTGAACAATTGAGAGAGTTAAATATCGAAGACAACAAGGCATACACATTCTGGTCAAATCATCCTAACTATAGACTGCCCTAATAGGATATCCACATGACCATACAAGAACCTGAAAGAGAACAAATATTTTGCTGTGATCCATTAGTTCCACAGCCAGATGCAGGAGACCTTCTTATCAACATAGACATAGGGTTACGTATACAAGTTTCCAGAACCCTCGTAAGGTATTCTGAGAAGATCACACAACTCCTGGTACTAAACATAGAAGCTGAAAAGGCTTATGACCATTGGATAGTCGGAAGAAGGGATTGATTCCTCACATGACCATACAAGTCCACAACAACCACGAACTCATGGTTGTGATCCCCAGGTCCCACAACCCAACGGGTCTACAAGTCAGTTAAGTATTGACACCGGTTTACGAATGACGGTATTTAGATCCTCACCACTCCCACTGGATATCATAACGTAGTTCTTCATATTAAATATAGAATCCAATCAATCCAACATTTTCTGGGCTAGACCAGAAAACCACCCATAGTTTACTACAAATCCACTGCACCTCTCATTACCATTTTTAAATGACCTTGTCTGGAAATATATATTAAGCACTTATAGGTCACTTCCCACGTATCTAACAGCCAATAAATAGGATCTCAGCAGAGCTCGACATTGATTAGAGCCTCCAAATAGCTATTATATCTGAATGATCCATTACTCCAATTCAGGTTAGGAGGGCCTTCTTTTCCTTAGATTCACATATTCCATTATTACGTATTGAGGATATAAGATTTCCCAATTAGTTTTTCTATATCCATATATATTCCAAATTCACCAGCCGTCTTGGCACGACCTCGGGAGGTCGGGGTACGAGGAAAAGGTACTTTTAGATTCCCATGCTTGCATGTCACTTTTCCATCGTATAAAGATGGTGAACCTAAGGTGAAACAAAAAATTATTCCTCTTTTTCATTTTTCTTTCATCCACCTTCACTCTTTCCCATTATTCTATGAGTATTCATATACCCCCCGAATATGTCGGGATACGACACATATGGCAGACCTCTCTCAGGTCTTGAAGCAAACTATAGTCAAACAAGTGGACAACCATCACCCTCACTTTCCGCATGGGCTAATAACTATTCAAGAAATTACTTGTCATCTCAAACTCCCCCCAAAGAACTAGCTCCAGTTCTTTGTTCCAAATTGAGGGAGTTGGATCAGCTTGCACAAACACAACAACCAGAGTCCACATGATCTAACAATATGATGTTTACTAGAGAAATCCATTTCATCTCCTTGGGTATTATTTAGACCACAGATCAGTAGACAATAAGATCCACTCCCATTTTAGATGAGGAGTACCTAGCACACTATGCTAGGAGCGAACAATGCTTCCAAAACATGTACTTTCCTGTAGGTAGTTTGTAAATACAATCCGATACTCTATTCCAAGAAAACACCCCCATTCCTCCACCTATGGGAAATTCCCTTAGTTAAGCTTGGTAGGGTAATGATCAATTCATAGTAGGGTATCATACCCCTTTACAACCTCAAGGTATACAACAAACGCCATTAAGGCAAAACACTGTCTCTTCACCAATAGAGGTCATTTCAGCCTTAGTTGAAAAGGTTAGAGGGTTGGAACTTGCTCAAGAAAACCAAAATTTGTATTCTGGGAAAGTAGGAATCCCCAACCCTCTGCATCACCCCAGTTAGGTTTACCTCCTTATAGGAATAAGCATGCTAGGAATGCCTCCTCAACACCCATATAATTACCCACAGTAAACGCCAACTAGGACTGCATTTTTAAATGCCACTCCAGTTGAAAACATGACACCTCCTGGCTTGGCACCAAAAAACCCATACCAAAACAATGCTCCCCCTTACTTAAACATTTATTCAAAGTAACCACAAGGAGACATGTTATCTTCCCTCAGGATGTTTGTTTAACCACAGGGATTCCCCTATGTCCCTGCAAATATGTATGCTATGCCATATAAACAAACCAAGCCACCCCCACCCCCTCAGCAAGCACCATTGATGGTCGAAGCCTACATAGTAGGGAATTATTCACAATATTTAAAAGAGCCCCTAGACTTCACCATACGAATTGTTATGCTTCCAAGACCTCTTCCTGATTTACCCAAATACAAAGGAGAAAGGGATCCAAGTGCACACATTACGGCCTATGCCACAACCATACGGGAATTACTCCCTTGGGATGGGGTTGTTGCTAAGATATTCCCTAAGACCTTAGAGGGTATTTCCCTTTAATTGTATTACAGAATACCTGAAGCCTTGATACACTTATTTAAATAACTCATGTCAGATTTCATCAAAGCTTTTGACAGGAACAAATTGTTAAGAATAGGAATAAGGGAATTCTTGTATATTAAACAAGAACATAATGAATCTGCTGCTCATTTTATTCAAAGATGGTGTATGGTTCTCTACTCATCAGTAAGTGCTCCAAACATGGATCAAATGGAAGTATGTGATTTATTCCTTCATTCTCTCAATAGAGATATAAAGGAAGAAGTCCATAAGTTTCGACTAAGAACTTATGATGAAGTACTTGAGAGTGCTCTCTGAATCTACCAAGTAGCGATAGATAGTGGTCGTAAGACATATGGGACAAATGGGAAATTAACAACCCCCAATTAAAACACCGCGGCCTATCCTAATATCGGGAATGCTAATCAAGGACCTAAGAATCTTAACAAGAACCACAAAGTTACAACAAATGGAGTAACTGACCAAGTTAAAAGGGAAAATGTTGTAAACATTTCGCCACCTGTTAATAATAAGTGAAATAACAATTTTCCTCCAACAATCAACGTGGTGGATTTTAATCATCCACCATGACAACAAAAAACAACAACAACAATGACGACAATGATAAATCCAAACACAAGGTCCAAATAGAAACCCAACTGGATATCAGAGTCAAAACCAAAGGCAATAGCCTCAAAATTTTAACCCTATCAACCACCAACCTTATCAAAATTTTGGGCCACAACAAGTTTTAAATAAACAGCCTCAAAATTATAATCCCAATTTGTATTGTGACTTCCACAAGATTCAAGACCACAATACTAGGAATTTTCATGACTACAATAAATTCATGCAACGTTTTCCAGAATATCAAAAACAACTCTTTATAGATATGTTTTTAGCAAATTTTATAGTACCCATTCCAAACACTTATGCAAGGGAAGTTTCCCCTCAAAATACACCCCTCAAGATCTTTAATGATCCAATCCCAAACCATTCTAACAAAAATAGGCTAGATCCTAGCAAAAAAAAACAAGGGTGTTATAACAAGAAAAAATGATCATAAAGCTTCAACTTCATTAAATCCACTAGTCTCACCCCAACTAGGAACTCGACCCCAAACTAAGATAGTTGGTCTGGTAGAGTTAGACACCGAGCAACCCGTAGAAATCATAACAAGAACACGAGATTATTCTTCTCAACCAACGCCAAGTTATCCATTGGAACTAGACAACAGTCAACAAACATTGGTGAAACCCATAGGCGCCTATGATTTAATTAATGACTTAACCAAAACCTTCTCTCACATCTCCATTGTGGATTTGTTAAAGAAATCTCCTTCCCATAGCGCTGCCCTCTTAGAAGCATTATGCCTTGGTCATTTAATCAACATCACTCCTCCTCCGAAAATGAAAGTAAACCGTGTAGACTTCGGTGTCTACCCTCCAGGGAAGCCAGGCAGGGATACTGAATTTATATTTGATATAAGCAAAATGCCAACAGACATTGAGATTACACGAAGAGGCGATCTACCTTTACATTTACAAGTATGGGTTTACAATAATTATGTTAAACATGTAATGATTGATGATGGGGCAGAATTTGACATAGTCCCCCTTCACTTTTCTTCAAAAGTTAGGATATGGAGAAGCACAAACTGTTCCACAACATGAAATAGGCTAAGAGGATATGATCGCTCAAGGCCACTCAATTGTGGAACCCATAGTTTACTAGTCACTTTAGGACCCAAGCCGGTTCCTCACCGAATTTTTTATATTAGATCGGGAAACCAACTATAATATGATCCTCGATCGGCCATGGATACACAACATGAAGGCCAACCCCTTCAACCTTATTCCAAGAAATAATATTTCTACATTAGGGAAAATATTTTGGCACAAGGTGACCTAAAACCCTTCGATATAGACCTAGCTAATTTTGCAAGAAAAGACTAGGTGTTCACTCTAATTTTGAACTCCCAACAAATAAACTTATCAAACCAATTAATCAAAACCCAGAAGAGAAGTTTTGATACCCACCACAGCATTGGAAATTAAAATCTAGCCAAGACATTCCAACACTCAAAATGAGCCCACACGTCCTAGAAACAGTATCACTAGGGACTACTGCAAAAATTGGTTGACTTACTCGACGAACGACTCGAAGACTTACCTATTCTTCCTACCATTGATTTCTTATGGGTATGGGATGCACCCTGAGGAATTGATTCTCTTCCATCAGAATTTTTTTTTTATGGTAGAAATAACTGAAGCGAAAAAAATAACTACGCTATAAATACCCCAACATCCATTTTTCCAAGCAAAATATCTGGACTCTCCACTTTGATTGAGCTTAGATGGTCACTTTGAGCTCGGGCAGGGCGTGTCTTTTAACTTCACCTAAGGGAAAAGATCCTACCTTTCACCTTTAAATTCCCCTTTGCATGTAAAAACAACTGGGCCTAGAGTACGAAGATCTCCTCCTTTCGGCTTCATTCCTAGCCAAAAAGAATGGGTGTGATCACATTAGAGTGCTAGGATACTCGCAACTAGTTGCAAACCACGTCTCCGAGGTCTATAAACCTAGGATGAAACATTTGAACCTCTATCAAACAACGTTATTAGATCTACGCAAGGGATTTAACTTCATATCAATTAAGCAATCCCCACAGAGGAGAACCTTCTCATAGACTCGATAGCAACCTCGCTTCCTGTTTCACTCCAAACAGTGAGTTGAAGATACAAATTTCCACAGTTATCACTTCGTACCGAACCATTAGTGCGTAAAATACCAACAACTCACTCTAACTCATGGAGAAGCTGAGGATGATTTTTTCTATCATGGATCACCTTCATGATAATCGAGTCCTCTCGAATACTAAATGCCTATGTGGAGCTACACCCTGGCTTACCGCATAGTGGATCTTTCCCTCATACCCACATTCCCTCTTCCCTCGTTGGAAATCCCCATGGTAGATTCTCCTCCCACAAAAGGGATCTTGATATCTATGAGATAAGAGATGAAGAAATCTTGGGAGACTACCTCCAGCCCACCATGATTAAAATAAGGTAACACTTCTTAATAGATATACCCATTGACATAAACCTTGGACATGGAGGAGGAGGAGAACCAAAATTTTTGAAGTTGGGCTTGAAGTTGGGATCATTGTTAATTCCAGAAGAGATAGAAATACCACACCCAATATTCTCAAAGAACATCAAACTCCCTTTGCATTTATTATAAATAATGATGGGCATGGCACCGCCAATTGCGGGGGTCATAATCTTGTCACTAAACCAAATGCAAGACCAATAAACAAAAATCAAGACCAATGAAGTAAAAGTGGCTCTCATGTATAAAAAGGAAGTAATAAAAATTCTCAAGGGGAGGCATATAAAACCCATTGGACTATTCACAATGGGTATCCAATATCATCCCTGTTCTAAAAAATAATGGGAAGATTACACATTAATAGATTTTCGGGAATCTTTAAACAAAGATGGTCCCAAGGATGATTTCCATTGCCCATCCATGATGGTATCATTTGATGCTAATAACAGATTAAATGTCCCTCATGGAGGGTTCTTAGTGGTATAATCGATTAAAAGATTGAACAGGATCAAGCCAAAAAAATACATTCGTAACTCCCTGGGACTTTTGCTACGTTGCATGCCTGCAGCCTTGGAATTGCGGTACTCGGGTACTACATATCAACGGAAATGACTACCATATTCATGATCTTATCCATAAAATTGGGAATCCTAGTGGAATACTGATTGGCCCTAAAGCAAGAAGTGTTGTGATCATATAGAAAGTATTATATTATCTGCACGATTAATGAATATGGGATCACATTAAACAGAAAAGTGTGCTAGTGGTGAGGAAACCCACCGCACGAGTATCCTCCGTGATGCCAACCATGGTGCCGGTCTCGGCGCCTTGCAGGTGTTGCGTGCAGCTGCTTCCGGCTCCTGTCACCGGTAAATGAGAAGGTTCCTCTTGCCAGACCCCTGCTTCACGTGTCCGTCTTGGGTGTTTTCTGGCTGGGAGATCTCCCCCCCCGTATCCCTCACCACCGCTCCCTCCCACCACGCCCTCATATGTAGTCGGTTCACCCCTTGTTTTTTCTCTCCTTATCTCGAGCCGTTCGCACATCCTTCTCTTTTATGCCTATCGCATTCCTCCCCTTCGTTAGGTTTTGTTTTTGTGGGTCATCGGGCCGCGCGGGTGGGAGCCCTCCGCCCGGCTACTCCCTGCACCCAAGTCCACTCTCGGCCTGCTGGTGCTCTGGGGTTGGGGGGCTCCTACAGAACGACGACGGCCCGCGCAGCTTGCCCCCTGAAAGGCCTTGGGTTCTGCTCACGGTGATATCTAGAGGGGTTTTCGGCCGTCGGCCACTATTTGTATTGTTTTTGACTGTGTTTGGATGCTGACATGATGCAAATTCTGGGTTACCATAATATCTTTCATGAGGGGATTGATGTTGATCTAGCCAAAATCTGGGCTATCGCAAAATGATTCACACCATCAGATGAGTCTAGATTAGAAATCAGGTTCATTTTCGGAAACTCGGTGCAATCCGAAGGTTCATCCCGGATTTGAGTTTTGCCATTCATCCAATCAACAATCTATTAAAGAAAGATTATAGCATTGATTGGACTGAATAATGCAATGAGGCCTTCAAAGTAGTTAAATGCTTCCTGTTGTCTCCACCCACACTAATGCCTCCCAAACCAGACCACCCTTTGATCCTATACTCACAAGCCACTCATGTCTCGCTAGCCTGCATGTTGGCTCAAGAAGACAATGATAAACAAGAATGTGCGGGTCTATTTCATCAACTGAATGTTGCTCAATTATGAAACATGTTATACACAGGCAGAGAGAGAATACCTTTCCATAGTCTTTGCAACAAAATGTTTAAGACATTACATGTTAAACCAAGAAATAAGGGTCATTGTAAAAACAAATCATTTACAAATGTTCCTCATGCAAGGGTCTTTATCTAAAAAGGCTGGGCATTTCATAACCTTAATGGGTGAATTTGAGTTAACATTCATAAACCAAAAATCCGTTAAAGGACAAATCATTGCAGGCTGGTTAGCTGACAATCCACTAGATGGAGGTGGTCTAGTAAATATTGATTTTCCTGATGAGTGTATATACTTCATTGAAACTAGGCCCCCCCATCTCTACACGTCCCTGGTATACTGATATCATCAATTTTATCATAGACTACACATACTTGGAAAACGTGCCACATCACAACAAAGAAGGTGGTTATGTATTAGCACTGCTAAATATGTTGTTTCCGAACAGGGCACTCTATCGTAAAGCCTTCGACGACATGCTTCTAAGATGCGTCGACATAGAAAGAATCCAAGAAGATTCTTTATGAATCCCATAGTGGGATATGTGGAGGCCACTTCGGTGGTCACGCCACTGCTCACAAAATACATCGGATGGGCTATTTTTGGCCCACTCTCAAACATGACGTAGTAGAATTTGTACGTAAGTGCCACAAATGCCAAGAATTCTCTCACGAGATTCACATGCCAGCACAATCCCTGCAACCAATAGCGACCCCGTGGCCCTTCTCCACATGGGGTCTGGACTTGATAGGGAAATTCTCTCCCTCATCAACCGATGGCCATAATTTTATAATTACAGCCACGGAATATTTTACCAAATGGGTGGAGGCCATGCCTCTCACCACCGTACCAGGTTCGGTAATTGCCAAATTCATTCTAAACCAAATCATTTGCAGGTATGGTGTCCCACAAGTCATTATCTCAGATAATGGCACATCCTTTAAAAATGACGAGGTCCATGAGTTATGTAGCAAATTCAAAATAAACCATCACACGGCCTCTCTTTACTACCCTCAAGCCAATGGGCAAGCTGAAGCAACAAACAAAACATTAAAGGCTATTCTCCTCAAAATAGTCAAGGAGAATAAGTGAGATTGGCATTTAAAACTATATCCGGCCTTGTGGGCCCATCGAACCTCAATAAGAACACCAACAGGAGCAACCCCTTTCTCATTGGTATTCGGGGCAGAAGCAGTTCTCCCACTTGAGGTTGAAATACCCAGTCTCCGCATCTCATTACAAGGGATTTTGGATGAAGAAGCTTATAGGGAGGCACACCTCTCTCAACTGGAAAGCCTTGACGAGGCCAGGCTAAACGCCGAACAACGACACAGAGCCTATGCTGACCGGATGTGTCAGCAGTATAACAAAAAAGTCTATGAGTGAGAAATATATGAGGGAGATCTAGTTCTAAGACTAGACAGCCAGATTGATAAGAAAACTGGTGAAGGAAGGAAGTTCTGGCCCAAGTGGTTGGGCCCATACCGAGTCATGAAGGACTACGGAAATGGTGCGTATCTTTTGTGCACACTAGAAGGTGAGGAATTCAATGAAACTGTCAATTCCTTGCATCTTAAACGGTTTTACGCATAAGACATCAGAATCACCACTTGTACATTATAGCTACCTACATTGCATTAGTCATTTAGCTGTTTCATTTTGTCCACTCATTTCGTAAAAATTGTAGTCCAGGAACTTACTCTTAAGCAATTTATTACAAATTTCTGAAAGTATTGGCAAAAAGCATTCAAATCACATCTCTTCAAACATCATCAAGTATTTTCAAATCTTCTCATCAAGTTTGACAGACAAGTATTGACGAAAACCATACCAAGGCCTGCATACTTGGTTTTGCTCTTTCTTTCTACTAGGTGAAGTTGTCCTTACCTATGGTCTATTCTAGAAGCTTCTTGGTGTCACATCTATCCCTCTTAAATCTCTTTGAAAGAAAGGATATCCCAAAGTCATAGATCAGAAATGTCAAAATCAAATGGAATCAAAAGTGCCAAGCAAACAAAATATTTTATTTTACACACTTCTTTGCCCCACCAACCTTCGGTGATAAGCCCACATCTCTTACTAGTGGTGTGAGGTTGGGAAAGGAAAGAAGTGCCCTTACTCGCCTATATCCCACCTTTGGTGACAAACCCGTGCTTCTTACTAGTGGCATGAGGCAGGGTGTGGGGGGTCCATTCACACAAATTAACAAATCTTGGTATGCTAAAAAGCACAAATCAAATTATATTAAGAGAAAACAAATGTCCAAATTCCAAAGAGATCAAATCCTCAAAACCAGATTTTGTCAACCAGGTTGCCATTTATAAATCTAAGTCTAGATAAACTAGAAAGTAAGTGGCCTTCTAAGCTTGGTGGTAGTTCTGAGTAGGGTAAGTGTGTAGGTCTAAGTTTGGTTTCTGTTACTGGTTTGTCTGTCTCTCATCGTTCCATTCAGTCAAACTCATACAATTTGTGCCCTTCCTCACTCTTGGTGTAGAGCCCTCACATCTTACTGGTTGTGTGGAGTTGGGAATGGGGCAAGTTCATCTCTTTATCACTATACATTCATCACGTTTTTCCAACATAAGAAGAAATTACAAACATTGCCCAAAGAGGTCAAAAGTTCAGTACTACCATATGTTTGTATCATCTCATATCAGCATTACAAAAACATACAAAGTAAAACATTTGTTTACTATCATTTGTCATCCATTGCATACATTCTGAAAAGCATGAAAACAAATACTCTAAAAACATCTAGTATACATGTGGAAACAAGTCACAAAATTCTAGGCACCAAGAGTCTAGATCCAAAAAGATATATATACATATATATATATATATATATATATCAAGTTTTATATACAATGCCATCATGCACTAGGCATGGTCAAAACACTCAATGAGCCCAAAAAGTACAAAAACACTCATATAAATATCTGACAAAACACTACAAAAATAGGCCTCTCAATCCCTATGGGATCCCTCAGAGGGTGCATACGACCACGTCTAGGACTCTGGCTATGCCGGCGCTCTGAATGCACTGAGGGCTCACGGTCATGGCCAGTAGCTGTTGTCTCACTATGAGAATGAATCCTCCTCATCAAGCGCTCGGCCGTCCTATATCTAGCTACCTCAGCATGGAGAGAAGTCATGATCTTTGCACCGCATGCCAGACAGAGGAAAAAACATCGGTATGCCTACCAGCTGCTGAAGGCTCCCCCACGTCCATAGAAAGCTCAGCACGAGTCTTCTCCGAGGGGAGTAACAAGGTATCTGTGCATACTTGGTGAATCAAGTCTCGCCACTCATCAGTAGTCACTGCAAATAAAGGAGAAAACAAGTTAGAAAATGATCAAAAATAAAACCAAGAATAACAAAACAAAAAGAAATAACAACTAAGACAATTCTAACTAAAACAAAGTCAAGAGAAGAGTGACAACTCACTCGGATCTCCAGGCCTCCAGGAAGGATCTCTAGGATCCGTGCCTGCCACTGATGCCACCACTGACTGGTGTCCCTCTCCCACATCTGGGGCAATGTGACGGCCTGCAACAGACTCGCCATCTCCCCCTAAATCCTGAGAGAGCAACTCCTCTGAGATCAGAGTCACCCTCTCTGCACTCTGCTCCACCCTCTCGGCCCGTAGGATATCCTGAGTGTCATGCCACTCGGAATCACTATCATCCTCCCCACCCATCCCACTCCGATCTCCATCTCCTCTGTCTCCTCCTCTGTCTCTCCCCCAGTGAACTCCTCAGACTCAGAGTCCACGTCAATGGGCTCATCGCTGCTATGGGCAGGACCAGTGGTAATCCAAAGTAAAGGTGCTGAGGAGCACTGGCTCCCCTCGAGCACGTACCACCCTCCTAGCCACGATGGGAACACCAGGAGTAACAATAGTCCAACCCCGACCTCTAGGACCTCCCCGAGCCTCACGAATAGATCTATACACTGGCCCCACCTGGAGGAAACATGTCAATATATGGGAGGCCGAACTACTGTGGTACTCTGTCAAAGGGGTGGATCTCCAACTTCCCCACCCTGTCTATCAGCTGACTGGTAGTCTGACAAGCAATCAATGTGACGGTCTCCTCTCCCCATAACCCTGCCATGGCCTGATAAGGAGTGGCCTCCATGTCTGCAGTGGTCAAAGAGGCCACTGGCTGGTGAGGTGCTCTAAGAACAGTCATCCCTATCCACCTCGCTGCCCTGACGGCCCCAGGATCCTCTGCCTCTACACCTCTCCCATACGGAGTGATATGCTCATACACCCAACTCATGACAAGAGTGGGGTGGCTCAGTGACTGTCCCTGTAGTCGGACCACCCTGTATAAATCATGGTAGGTGGTCCCGAGGATGTCTGCTCCCCAAGTGTAAACATGTCCATGGCCCTCAATCTGTGTAATGATGGGGGCCCAACAATATAAGAGGGTGTCCCCTCCCTTGTCCCCAATCAATCTCAAAGCAAAGGATGCCCATGATGGCCTTGCGGAGCACAGGAATGTTTGACTCAACAATGGAGTGGACCTCACCCCCTTCTTCGACCCCATCAAAACAACTGCATCCCCCATATAGGTGGCCCACTGAACCACCTGAGATCTCGATACTGTGTCTTAAGAGACAGCTGCCACCCAAGGATCGGAACCCCCAGTATATGGTAAACATCCTCCAGGGTGATGGTCCACTCACCCCTAACTCCTGGCAATCGGAAGGTGTTCCGATCTACATCCCAGTATGAAAATAAGTCACATAGTATGTGACTAGCAGGTGCAATGTGAGGGACCTGTGCAATCCTCCAAATGCCAGCCCTCTGAAGAGTATCTCACTCTACCTGAGTGAGTGCCTCTAACACTGCTGGGAGCCAATCACACTCCCTCTCTCAGCTCCATCTAATGTACTCCTCCTTCTGCATACACCCAAAAACACAAAAAAGGAGTAAGTTAGTATCAAAATCCGATTGGAAAAACTATCAAAAACATGTAAAAGTGCTAAAAATGCAAAAAATAAGTAAAGGAAAGCATTGTTTTTTCTTTCTGTCATGAACCGCCACCCTGTGCAGAGTGGCGGTTCCGTAACCACCACCTTCTAAGGTGGCGGTCCCGTAACCACCACCCTGTGCAGGGCGACGGTCCTGTCCCGAACCCACAAACGGCTCGGAAGCCCTAAAAATGCCTAAAAACAAGCAAAAATACACCATTTTAACTAAAATAAGGACCTACCCTATGGGCGCCCCCCCTAGAGACTCATTTAAAACTAGTATTTTCAAAAATAACCCCCCCCAAGACAAAGATTTTATCATTTCTACATTTTAGGTTTAAAAACAATAAATTGAGAAGAACTAACCTGAGACTTCACAGGGTCGATGTTCCACTCTCGGAGGCATGATCACTATCTCACCATGAACATTTTGACTATACTCTCGTCGAAAAACTGTCACCGTGGGTCCCAGAGCTCAAAAACTATCAAATCAATCCGCACAAATGAATAGTAAAATGAGTTCGTTTTATATATATATACCTTTTAAAATTGATTTTGAATGTCTTTCGCAGGGTCAGAGCATCGACGGAGGTAAGTTCTAAACCCCACGTAGATGGTAAGTCCTCATTTTCATATCAATTTAGTCTTATTTCTCAAATTGTTTTATCTAGCTGCACTTGAGTCCCCTTTTTCATTTTACAGATAGTGGGATTTTGGATGGTGACTTTCCAACACACGGGCGTGTCAGGTATAACTCCTAACTCCCCATTTCGGGACCGCCATACTCGGATCCACCATTTTACACCTCTTCATGGCTAAGACACTTCTCTGAGGGGGAAATATGTACGTACCCAAAATTGTAGGGTACTGCACCACCAGGAAAGATGTTACACATACCCCAATGATGATACAGGTCTCCTTGCAAGGTGTTCAGAATCCAGAAAAGCTCACCAAGTATACGTTTGTATCCCGCATGCCTCACGCTCGGCCTCCACATGCTTTGTTTTGCCCTCTGCCCCCTTTTTCCTTGCATTTTGGTCTTCAGTGACAAGACCGCCACCCTGCCTAGGCGGCGGTGACCGCCGCCCAGGACAGGGCGGCGGTCCCGTAACCGCCGCCCTGCATAGGGCGGCGGTCCTATTCACATGTTTTCTAGAAAGTTTCCGACGATCGTGTCAAAACGTAAATCTTCAATTTCTACCCACATTCTTCAGCTACTTTGCTTTGCATTTATGTTTTGGCCGCCCTGTGAATAGTGTTTTCACTTTGTTTAATAGTAAAAGAGTTCAATTGGGAGTTACCTTCTGGTAAATGCATTTGCTATAAATAGCCAGCTTGTTTTCAAACAAATGGCCCCTCTCCTTCCTTCTTTAATCATTCAGTATTTGAATTTCTTGCTTAGAATTCTATAGTTTCATGTTTTGCATCCATTGTTAGTCTTTCCTTTGTTGTTTAGAGGTCATTCAATCTTCTTGTTTCATTCTTGCTTCATTGTTGTTCCATGCAAGTCAGTTTAAAATAAGATAGTTTCATTCTTAGATTGGAATCCATTTAAAGTTGCAGGTTTTGTTAGTCACAAAAGATAGCTTCTAAAACTCTCGGCACATTTGTGTTGTATTCCCGCAATAAATCCCGCTAGGAATTGCATAGTCAAGCTCTGTTCACTTGCACTATCTCTCTCTTACTCGCATTGTATTCGGTCTATATCCAAAAGTTGCCATTGTTCAAATTCCTTATTCTGCTGATACTATCATATACATGCTTTTCTGATTCAAGAGAACACGAAGGAATGAGGAGATCACACTGAGGGGACAAAGTCACACACAACTAGATTTACCACTGTTCTGTAAATGCCAGGTTTGAGCTATCAAAGTTCTAGTTACAACGTATCAAATAGAGTAGTGAATTATTTTATTTCAGTCAAAAGCTCACTCTCGATATCGCCAGGGAAGCTGTGGGGATTGATAGTTTCTGAGAAACTGTGATTCATTCCTCACTTCTGAGGTAGGATCGAGAGTCTTTCAATTTAAAATAATTAGTTGCTTAGATATTTAGGATAAAATCACAACTGCACAGGCAAATAGCCACACCAGGCTACTTTGTTTGTTTTAATTCTATTACTAGATTAGTTGTCCATTTTCTAAATATATTAGAATAGCTGCTCTTTAATTTCGTTAAAATACTTCATCGAAAATACAAAAATAAAGAATACATGCATAGTGTAAATACATCTTTCATAATTAGTTTATTAATTTTAGTTAAAAGTTGAATCATTTTGCATGACAATCACAGGACCTAGAGAGCCTAGAGAATATATATTTGAACCAATAGTGCCTCAACCAAATCTACCCACAACATTAGCTGATATAGATCAAGACCTTAGGATACAGGTCTTTCGAGCAACAACAAACCTACAAGCAATTAGTGAACAACTGAGAGGGTTAAATATCGAAGACGACAAGGCATACACATTTTGGTCAAATCATCCTAACTATAGACTGCCTTGATAAAATATCTGAATGACTGTACAAGGATTCGAAAGAGAACAAATATTTGGTTGTGATCCTTTAGTTCCACAACCTGACGCAGGAGACCTCCTCGTTGACATAGATACTAGCTTACGCATTCAAGTTGCCAGAACACCTGTAAGGTATTCTGAGAAAATTATACAACTTCTAGTTCTAAACATAGAGGCTGAAAAGGCTTATGATTACTAGATAGTCGAAGAAGGGATTGATTCTTCACATGACCATAATAGGTCCACAACAACCACAAACTCATGGTTGTGATCCCCAAGTCCCACAACCCAACGGGCCTGCAAATCAGTTAAGTATTGACACCAGTTTATGAACGCTGGTATTTAGATCCTCACCACTCCCGCCAGATATCATAATGCAGTTCTCCATATTAAATATAGAAGCCAATCAATCTAATATTTTCTGGACTAGACCAGAAAACCACCCATAGTTCACTACAAATCCACTAAACCTCCTATCACCATTTTCATGACCTTGTCTGGAGATATATACGAAGCTCCTACACAGGTCACTTCCCACGTATCCAACAACCAATAAACAGGATCTCGGTAGAGCTATTCAGGTTATGTGAGTATGGCCTTCTTTGCCTTAGATTTGTAGATTCCATTACATGTGTATTGAGGATATAAGATTAGGTTCAGATTTAACACTCTGTAGTCCATTTATATTCCACAGTTCACCGAAAGCCGATCTCAGCACGAACTCGGGAGGGTTTGCTAAGGGTAAATGAAATTGGTAAGAGGTTACTTGTAGATTCCCATGCTTGCTATGTCAACACATGTCCATGTGTATAGATCCATGTCATTTTCAATGGTTTTTTCATGTGAAATTTCAAGTGGCAAATTGATGGAAAAAGGGTTGATTGGTGAAGTGAATTCAAGTTTTTCTAAGAAGATGCCCTCTTGATTGGTAGTGTCTTATTAGTGGTGGAGGACTTCAAGGTGGATCTTAGGACTGGTGTGTGAAGCTGAAGTACATCCTTAGAGATAAGGTAATAGAATGAGTATGGTTGTAGCCTAAGAGATAGTTTAAGCATGAACATGTGGGAGAAATTTTTAAGGTTCAGTTTAACACTTGGAGTCAACATTCAGAAAGTTTACTGAAAGTGGATCTTACATAATTTTCTCTCGTCCAAGTCTTCTGCTCAAGGTAATAACTGCAAATTGGTAAGAGATTAATAGTCACAAATTTTCTAGTGCAAGCTAACCAACACATGTAATGTGTATAAGGGTGTCTTTTAGTGCTCCATGTAAAATTTCATCAAATTCTGAAATGGGGATTTTGAGTTATTCAAGTTTTTCTAAAAATGCCCTCTTGAAAAATGCATTTTGAGGCCTCTATCTTCTTAGCACTCAAGAAAAAATATGAAGAATCCTTGAGATAACTCATAGAATGATTTTTTGAAGAGAACTCTAAGCATAAACTTTTGCAAAATTTTTAAGGTAAATTTACTGAGAAACAAGAAAGTTATGAATGTTTTTCTTACATGATTTTCTCTCTCCAAGTCTTCTTCTCAAAATAATAACTGCAAAATGGAGCGTGATGTCACAAATTTTCTAGTGCAAGATAACACACCATCTCAGGAAGGTATAAGAGTCTTCCCAACTCATTTGATTATGTTGTTGTTGTTGATTAATTAAACTGGATGCATGTAGAACTCAATTTTTTTGGGTTTCTTTTCCAGGATCCTTTGTTTTTCTCTTTACGCATATTCCTAGTTTGACTTGTCTTTGGGTTAGTTTGCCAATTGGTGGTTATATGGAGACATGATAGTGGTTAGAGAACATGGTTAGCTTTTAGGAATGGTCTATAGTTTACGGATGGTATCTCAGTAAACTTCAGTTTGCGTGATATCGTGCAAGTGTGTTTATTCATGGGGGTTGGTTGCATTAGAGACTTGGTGGTTTATGATTCCAAATGTGGGCTTGATGTATGATAGCTAATGTATCACGGATCTTATAGCTTTTCAGCAGGTTATGTGTTTTGCGAGGGAATTTGTCGGGTGAACAATTTGTGATTACTTGCCAACAGGGGGGCTTGGAATCTAAGTCCCTCTACTAATGGGTGCAATTGTCGTGTATGCATGTGTGATAAAGTGTGGATTTCTGTGGTGGGCCGCTCACCAGGGATCTAATAGGGGACTCCACTGACCATTCAGGGCAAATGCTTACATTTTACTGTAAGGGGGGAAATTTGCTAGAAGGTTGGAAAGGGAGTGAGAAAAGGGTAGGAGACTAATGTTTGCATGTTAGAACTAATATTCTTGCACCAATAGTTAGACCTTTAACACATGCATTTATGAGAGACCAACCCTAACAAAAGGCCACAAATGAGATAGATTTTGAAACTCAAAGTTTCTAAAAGATCTTCTCAAAAGGGCTACAAAATCCTTTCTCTTCCGTTGTCTTGATGCCTTACACAGAAGTGTACATAATATGAAATGAAGAAATTTTTGTAATGGAGTGAAGTAGAATAAAATGGCTATCTCATTTGTCTTCTCTAAGTACAATGCCTGCATGAGTTACCAAGATCAATTGCCAACCCTGTACAATGGCGTGAGAAGCCATTAAATCTCCTCTAAAGAAATGGTTACAACTTCTTCTTTTTTTTTAGGCAAGAATGTTATATCAATTTCCTTTTCAATCATTTGCATCCGTTCAAATTCTTTGATTCGTGAAGAAAGTCTAATGTCGAGAAAAAAAAAACCAGACTTTTTATAATGTAGCATGTACCTCATTTTGTTAACTTTGAATTTAAAAAAAAACCATTCATCTTCCTTTGAAAATTTAAACCAACAGTCATCCACGTGGAGAAATTACTGGGCAGCAGGAGGATGCCTTTTACATTTGTGTACTTTGAGAAATGGCATTTTGGAACATTTTGGGCCCGCTCTCGCTCCCCAACTTTTGACCTTTCCAACAGCAGGCTCAGATTTGACTTTTCCTTTGTGTTTTGGTTGGGGTTTGTGGGTTCAATTTATATATTTTACATTTTTTTCAATGCGGGCTAAAAACAAAAATTGCTCTGTCAAGCTCAAGCCCGCCTCCACCGGCTTTGACCTTCGATGCAGGCTTAATATTTTGAACTTTTCCTACAGGATGCGTGGTTGCGATCACTTTTAATTACTTTTAGAGGAGGCCTTTTTAACAAAAAAAATCAAAACCTCAAAGTTATCCACCGCCCGCCCGTCTCCCCGCTTACCTTCCAACGTAGGCCGCAAGATTTGGAACTTTTTTCCTCATAGCTGATCGGGGTACATGTCCGTTATGAATTTTAGAGGCCCTTTTTCCATAAAGCTCAAAACAAAAATTGCTTCGTTGGCCGCGCCTCCAATTAGATATGTCCCTACCCATGGATAATGGAGCCAAAATTTTATGGGTAAAGAAAATGCCGTCATTTCACGACTGTGGAAAAAATCAGAGAAGAGAAAACTCCAACCATGATCACGCCCGCAATTTTCAAAATTCTTTCACGAACCAAGAAATAAGAAACATACAGATTCGACGATCTACCATAGAAAAGATGTAAAGTCACAGTCAAGATGGGAGGTTGGCAATAGAATTTTCATTTCTAGACTAGGAAAACAGAAAATTGATCAACGAGCAGACTGTAGATTTTAAACAACTTTCAAAGCATGAATTTCTCTAGTTCTTTTCATATTCCAACTTATGCGTTGAACACTTCAAGAGGGCGTGAGCCCTAAAAAGTTTTAATTTGACTTAAAAATTGAGGGCGGTGGCGTGGTGGGGTCGAGGGTGATCAACGAGCTGGCTCCTATCTTGGGGACTGTTGGTTGGATATTTTGTAAACAAAATAGGTTCAACCACAGTACATGGGATAATCCTCTCAAGACGGTGAGGCTACCTGGTTTATTGCTAATAAGGAAGCTAAAACACAGTAAATAATATATACAATATTCACAACTAATCTACCATTTGGGGTTGGATGGAAATCCCGAAATCCACTTCCACACAATTCAGGATATTGCTTTCGTAAAGTGAATAGTTAGAACTGTTACAGTGAAGAAGCACGGTAAGAAAATAATTGGAGAAACGTATTTTCTTTCGAGTAACCAGAGCACGAAATAATCAGAACGAGTTTTAGATCACAATATAGTGTCCGAGATATAGAAAACTGAATCTATGCAAAGATAGCTTTAAGATCATAACATAGAAACAACTGTCATTACATAAATAATTCCACAAACAAATTCTGCAAACAATATCACTTCTTTCTTCAAATGATGTGAAAGAAAACACAAAGTTTTTCTCCTTTCCAATAGCCTCTTAGATGCTTTCAAAATTCTCGACCATTTTAGAATCACACGCATCCCTTATTTATACAATAGAACTATGAGATAAAACGGGGACGGAGATCCTAAGAGTGAGTAAGCCTGCTCACTAAAGTTTCATCAGCGTTTCATGATTCTCATCAGGAATCAAGTCAAAGTAATGAATTAAAACTATGTATAAACGGAATAACAAAGACATGTCCTCAAAATAGAAATAATGGGATGTTTGGGAATGAATCCGAATCCATCATCTTTGGCTTCTTCTTCTTTCTTCCTCTCCACGGAACTGTTTGTTCCGGAACTGCCTGGAACTTTCGAATAATGCCTTGCCATTTCATTTTCCTCAGTTGGCAATGAATGCTCTTCACATGTCCGCAGGTTCATGGATATCACTGTCACGGCCGGAAGCTTTTTCAACCTTTGCTGAGCTTTCTTAAGGCCTCTCCACGTAGTTCAATCCTCACAAACTGACCAATGACTTCAGGTCAAATCCATTACACAAGGTTCATGCTGAACAGTCTCTTGAACTTGTTGAAGAGATCATCTGCTGATAGGGCACTTGAGTTCCCAATGACACCTTTGGACAAATCTTTAGCAATTATTCTTCTAGATCACTTTTCCCATCGATCAATTATCCCTTGATTCTCTCAACTTGCTGCAGGCTTCGTTGAGGATCTTTACTCTGAACTTGATGGCCTTGATCAGCTGAAAGTGTTTATCTGTATGTGGAAGAACGCCTTCTAAAATGATCCTTGGACCCCTTCTTCGTTATTTGAGGATAATACTTATAGACTGGATTTGACGTCTGCTTCCTTTAGTCTCCAGCCCGGGATAGCTCCTCATCCCAGCTACTGCATAGGCCACATATGAGAACATATAAAACTTCCCGGTTGACAGGGACCGTCGTCATCTGGGAATCAATTTTCATCACTGATAAGGGTTCCCCAGTCAATCCCTTGCTTGTTCTTCTTGATGGTGACCATAAATTGGTACATCCATCCATGAAATAAATTTGATTCCGGC
Source organism: Taxus chinensis (assembly GCA_019776745.2). Taxonomy (NCBI): domain Eukaryota; kingdom Viridiplantae; phylum Streptophyta; class Pinopsida; order Cupressales; family Taxaceae; genus Taxus; species Taxus chinensis. Next base: position 974,799,271 of record CM034146.1, on the reverse strand, counting down.
AAGCCAAAACCCGGCTCAGCAGGGTGATAATGTCGTTGATTTCTTGTATGAAATCCGATCTAGGGATAGTTCTTGGAAATCTAGATATTACTGGTTTTGCCTTGACCAAGACTTCTATTGACATCCTAATGCAATTTTCCTGGTTACTGTCCCAGGCCTTCTGAGCCGACTGATGTCTAGGGGCCCATACTCTTCAAAATGTGGTAGTTCAGGAGATCATCCAAAATAAGCTCATCTAGTTTGATACACTACTTCACCAGCCTGAATTCCTACGGAACGAGCAGCTGAGTCGTGCTGGATGCACACGCCAAAAACAAACTCTGGACATTGGGCAGACATGGGGACGCCTACTGACAAGGGGAAGCCACTGTTAGCTAAAGCCACCATCCATGGGTTTGAGAAGAAACTCATCACCCTATTCCAAAAGTGTCCATATCTATGTTGCCCATTTCAGTTCCCTGATAGCATAATTACAGTCGTTATAATGACGGGGATTCTGGTTTCTTAAATTTATATTTCATCCTGCTAGATTTTTCGGCCTTCTCCTGTGATGAACCAGGATCCGACATGAAGAATATTGGAAGGAGAAAGGCTCGGAACTCCGGAGATGCTGTGCACACTGAAAAACCTGATTGACTGATGCGTCAGAAGGAGAAAGAACCCGACAGTAGAAGAAGCTATCGGAAAACTTGAGAACCCGACAGGTCTGATATGTCGGAATCTTGGCGAAACCCTGACCAACTTGCTTTCAATGGCGGAACAGGAGAAAACCCGGCACCCACTTTCGATGACGGAACTTTAGGAGATGCCCGGCACTTAGTGTTGAGGTCGGAATGTTGTGAAAACCCCGTCACTTCGAGCTTCCAAGGTTCTTCGGAACTTTGAATCTGCAACACAACACTTCAAAATCCGGGAAACAAAAACAGATTCTTTCCTTTGAATTTCTACATACACAACTTCCTTTCTTTGTGTGTTATTCCATATTCCATACATCACGCATATAATTAAGATTTGGAAGGAACAACACCAATTGATAATCCCAAAAAGAGAATAAACCCTCTAAAAACCCAAACCCCTTTCCAAATCACACAGAAAGAAGAAGGAAGAAAAACCCTCAACAACTGGCAAGAAATTGGAAAGAAAATACCCGCAGTCGATCCAGAAAAGTCAAGAATAAAGAGAGGAAAGAAGAATACTTTTTGATTCGAGACAGGTAAAATCGAAAACAAACAATCCAGTCTGGGTAACGCGAGTTTGCGGGTTTTGGGAGCGGAAGAGCATGCGAAAAATCCATGAATTAAAATATGAACGGTAGAATGACGTGGAAATCCACGTATTTATAAGAAAATCAGTAATAAATACACTTCAGCTCGGCACGTGCCAACTCACCGACCACTCGGCATGAATGCCACGTCAGTATGTTGGAGGAGTCTGAAAACCCGACACGAGGAGATTTAGTGCATTTCGGGTTTCGGGCTTCGGAAAACATGGAGCACCCAACATGTTTTGAATCTATGAATGTTCCGATGCATTGAACTTCTGAAACCTGATTACAAAGGATTGAGCGGACTTCGGGAATCGGAGAACATGGCACATAAAACATGTTTTGGAACATGAATTTCCCGATGCTTTAGAGTCCGAAAACCCGAAATACAAAGGATTGTCTTAACACAAGGCGGGTCTCGGGTTTCGGAAGTCACGCGACACAAAGCATGTTTTAACTCAAGAATGTTTCGATGAGTTGAATTTCTGAAAACCCGATTACAAAGGATTTTCTTCATTGCAAGGCGGGTTTCGGGTTTCAGAGGTCATAAGACATAAAGCTGTTAAAACTTATGTCAAGCTGTTAGTAACACCCGAAACCTGATTCTCTTTAAAAGAGGCCATAATGCAAAATCACTTCGAAATTTTTTTAGGGGTCATCCGATCGTTTTGTCGTGAACTCAAAACGGGGATAACAGACACGATGATAGTTACAAATTCATGTTCTTTATACCATGTGGGCATTAGGCGATCAAGGTACAAACCAATGTGTGGTTTTATTGGTGGAAGGGGGTATGACACCAACCTTAATAAGCTTTTCCAAAATAGAAGAATAAGGTTCCCCTATTGGGGTATACTTTCATTGTTCTCGTCTGAATCGGAAAGCTTGGACGAGAGAGAGATTAGAAGAAGGTTTGGATTGATTTGATGGGTGAGATGGTTTAGCCTTAAAAACTACGGCGTTGGTAGATCCTTTGGATTTTGAATAGTTTTTATGGGGTTTCAAAGATGAAGAAGTATCATTCGATTTGAACGCGGTGTTCTTCTTTACGTAGCTAAATTTAATTTTCTTCGATTTCATGAATCTCCAATTTTCGTGCCATGGTGAAGTCCTCGTCAAAGGTGCGAAAGGTCTGCACCTACAGGGTTGGTGAGATGTATCTAGCATAAACCCAAGGAAATTCCACAACTCTATGAGCTTAGTTTGAGGTAATTGGAATGTGATCTGGCTAATTAGGCTATGCTAATGAGCGAAAAAGTCAATGATAGACTCGTCATCACACTGTCATGTGGAGTAAATATCAATCATGGTGAAATTTCTTAACAATGTTGATTGAGAAGTGGTTTAAGAAGGCTTGAGCTATTTGATTAAATGAGTAGATGGAATGTCTAGGTATCCCACTACACCAGTCTAATGTAGGTCCTATCAGGGACATTGGGAAGGTCCATAGGGAGTAAGGCCTCATCATGGGTGATCAGGTAACAGCCATGTTTAAAAGACCACAAATGTTGGTACAGGTATTCTTTACATGTTGAAGTGGTTTTTAATTTTGGCATTTCCCAATCCACAGGGTATGGGTGAATAGGAATGGACGGATGAATGGGCTCATTATAGATTTCATCATATGTGAGGGAATTACATGAGCCAGAAACTGATGCTTTCTAATGTCTGCATCCTTTCCATCATTAAATTGATAAAGTCAATGGTAGGTTGTGATAGAAGGGCGCCTCTTGTGGTGTAAGAGGGTTGGTGTTGAACATGTGATGTGGGTGGCATTCTAGTGTATTGTGATGCCAAATTGGAAGGTTGAGAGTAGGGGACTGACATAGAGGGCATATATCTAGAATGAATGACAAACAATATAGGGGGTTGCTAATAATATGTATATGTAGGTGGGATATTGAAGTGACTCTAGTAGCGATTGTGGGAAGAGACTGCAAGATGGAAGGACAAGATTCTAGAATGGGGTAGGGGTCACCAACACCATGGGGTGGTTGTGTTGCATTTGTATATGTGAGATAATGAGCGCGATGGGGTTATGGTATGGGTGTTCAATGAAGGAACAACATATACTACAGGTGCAACTGATGTTGTAGATGCAGTGGTCTAAATAGCGGGTGTGGGGCCTAGCTACAAAACCACTGGGGGTGAAGTAGGTGAAGGTAATACCAAACTAGTAGGTGGGGGATGCAGAAGTGAGGATAAGGGAAGGAGAGATGGATATGGTCATGTGCCATTTAAACTGGCCTGAGGAATCTGGAGTTGATGAGTGGGAAAGGTAGAGTTTTAAGGCTGCGTGATTCTGATTGAGGAGTCGTGTAAACTCCTCATTTCTTTATAGCAATGGTGGTAGGAAGGGTTGGATCCATGGGTGACAAGATAGAAGGTGGTGAAGGACTAGGTGGGAGTGGTTGACGAATGATGTGGAATATAAGAACATTAGTTTTGGTTGTGAGTCAACACCATGTGAATAATGTTGACTTGGTAAGACTGTATTATGCAAATGACACAGAAAACAAAGGAACAGAGAAAAACAAGGCTGGGAGGGTGAATTTAGTCAAGGTTGAATTTTGAAAACCAAACAAACATCCATGTTGGTCAATGATTGGTGATGGTTAATGGGGAGCCAATGTCAGTTACAGAAACTGATGTTGGTCACTGTAGAGAAACACTAGTTTTAAGAAATGAAACAAGACTAATGAATATGTAAATGGGGAAATTGTGTATGATGTAAATATCAAGGGGGGAATAGGATGATTCCCTAAGGGACAAAATAGAAAAAAAGGAGTGATGAATGATATTATAGACAAAATAATTAAAAAGCTAGAAGCCGACACTGGTTAGGCTTAATCGATGACGGTCAGATGTTAACCGATGACAGTCACTTGACCAAAAATAGCTACTGTGTGAAATGAAAATACCAGTGAAGAAATTGGATTTTGTGAATTTAAATCAAGTGAAGAGTCAAAATTAGGAATCTGAGAATGAAATATGGGGTCTTAGCACACTCAAAAAAAGTCAAAATACTCCAAATATGATGGTGGAGTGTGCAAAGAAGAATAATGTAGATTCGTAGTCTCACCCTTGAAACACAAGTCAAGAAGGAAAACTAAGAAAAAAACGATCCAAAGAGTGATTTTCTTATTTTTTTTTTAGCTTATGCTATTTAGAATTGACCATGTAAATTCATAATAGAGTTTTTTGGTTAGCAAGACATCCTACAAAGAGGGAGATATAGAAGGTGAGGTTTCAGGTTATGTTAAGATGGGGGGTGTGCCATCCTCTGAGGTGATGACGGGATAAAAGTAACTAACTGGGTGCCTGTACGTACGCAAAATGGTAGGGTACAAAACCACTGAAAAATGTACACATACCCCAATGATGATATAGGTCTCCTTACAAGGTGTTCGGAATCCAAAGAAGCTCATGAAGTATACGTTTGTATCCCGCATAGTGTTTTCACTTTGTTTAATGGTAAAAGAGTTCAATTCCAAGTTACCTTCTAGTGAACGCATTTGCTACAAATAGCCATCTTGTTTTCAAACAAATGGCCCCTCTCCTTCTCTATTTAATCATTTAAGTCTTTTGAGTTTCTTGCTTAGAATTCCAATAGTTTCATGTTTTGTATCCATTGTTAGTCTTCCTTTGTTGTTTAGAGGTCATTCATTCATCTTCTTGTTTCATTCTTGCTTCATTGTTGTTTCATGCAAGTCAGTTTAGAGTAAGAGTAGTTTCATTTGTAGATTGGAATCCATTTAGAGTTGCAGGTTTTATTTAATCACAAAGGATAGTTTCTAAGAACTCTCGGCGTATTTTTTGTTGTATTCCCGCAATAAATCCCACTAGGAATTACATAGTCAAGCTTTGTTCACTTGCACTATCTCTCTCTTACTCGCATTGTATTCGGTCTATATCCAAAGTTGCCATTGTTCGAATACCTTATTCTATTGATGCTATCATATACACACTTTTATGGATTCAAGAGAACACGAAGGAACGAGGAGATCACACTGAGGGGACAAAGTCACACACAACTGGATTTACCACTGTTCTGTAAACACCAGGTTTGAGCTATCAAAGTTCTAGTTACAACGTATCAAATAGAGTAGTGAATTATTTTATTTCAGTCAAAGCTCGCTCTCGATATCACCAGGGAAGCTATGGGGATTGATAGTTTCTGAGAAACTGTGATTCATTCCTCACTTCTGAGGTAGGATTGAGAGTCTTTCAATTTAAAATAATTAGTTGCTTAGATATTTAGGATAAAATCACAACTGCACAGGAAAATAGCCACACCAGGCTACTTTGTTTGTTTTAATTTTGTTACTATATTAGTTGTCCATTTTCTAGAATATATTAGCATAGTTGCTCTTTTAATTTCATTAAAATACTTCATCAAAAATACAAAAATAAAAGAATACATGCATAGTGTAGACATATCTTTCATAATTAGTTTGTTAGTTTTAGTTAAAAGTTGAATCGTTTTGTATGACAATCACAGGACCTAGAGAGCCTAGAGAATACATATTTGAACCAATAGTGCCTCAACCAAACCTACCCACAACATTAGCTGATATAGATCAAGACCTTAGGATACAGGTCTTTCGAGCAACGACAAACCTACGAGCAATTAGTGAACAACTGAGAGGGTTAAATATCGAAGACGATAAGGCATACACATTTTGGTCAAATCATCCTAACTATAGACTGCCCTGATAGGATATCTGAATGACCATACAAGGAACCGAAAAGAGAACAAATATTTGGTTGTGATCCATTAGTTCCATAGCCAGATGCAGGAGACCTCCTCGTTGACATAGATACTAGCTTACGCATTCAAGTTGCCAGAACACCTGTAAGGTATTCTGAGAAAATTATACACAACTTCTAGTTCTAAACATAGAGGCTGAAAAGGCGTATGATTATTGGGTAATCAGAAGAAGGGATTAACCCTTCACATGACCATAGGAGGTCCACACAACCACAAACTCATGGTTTTGATCCCCAGGTCCCACAACCCAACGGGCCTACTAATCAGTTAAGTATTGATACCAGGTTTACGAACACTAGTATTTAGATCCTCACCACTTCCGCCAGATATCATAACGTAGTTCTCCGTATTAAATATAGAAGCCAATCAATCTAAGGATTTTATGGACTAGACCAGAAAACCACCCATAGTTCACTACAAATCCACTACACCTCCCATCACCATTTTTCATGACCTTGTCTGGAAATATATACGAAGCACCTACAGGTCACTTCCCACGTATCCAACAACCAACAAACAGGATCTCGACAGAGCTCGACATTGATTGGAGCCTCCGAACAGCTATTATATCCAAACGATCCATTATACCAATTCAAGTTAGGAGGGCCTTCTTTGCCTTAGATTCACAAATTCCATTATTGCGTATTGAGGATATAATATTACCCAATTAGTTTGTCTGTATCCATATATATTCCACATTCACCAGCCATCTCGGCACGACCTCGGGAGGTCGGGTACAAGGAAGAGGTACTTGTAGATTCCCATGCTCACATGTCACTTTTCCATCGTACAAAACTGGTGAACCCGACGTGAAACAAACAGTTCTTCCTCTTTTATTTCTCATTTCTTTCATCCACCTTTGCTCTTTCCCATTATTCTGCGGGTATTCATATACCCCCTGAATATGTCAGGATACGATGCATATGGCAGACCTCTCTCAGGTCTTGAAGTAAACTATAGTCAAACAAATGAACAACCATCACCCTCGCTTTCTGCATGGGCTGATAACTATTCAAGTAATTACTTGTCATCTCAAACTCCCCCTCACAGAACTAGTTCTAGTTCTTCATTCCAAATTGAGGAGTTGGATCAACTTGCACAAACACAACAACCAGAGCCATCAGGCTCTAATAATATGACATTTACTAGAGAATCCATTTCATCTCCTCAGGTCTTGTTTAGACCACAAATCAGTAGACAATCAGATCCACTCCCATTTTTGGATGAGGAGTACTTAGCACGCTATGCTAGAAGTGAACAACATTTCCAAAACATGTACCCACCTATAGGGAGTTTACAAATACAATCTGATACCCTATTCCAAGAAAACACCCCCATTCCTCCACCTATGGGAAATGCCCTCAGTGAAGCTTGGTAGGGTAATGATCAATTCATAGCAGGGTATCATACCCCTTTACAACCTCAAGGTATACAACAAACACCATTAAGGCAAAACACTGTGTCTTCACCAATAGAGGTCATTTCAGCCTTAGTTGAAAAGGTTAGAGGGCTGGAACTTGCTCAAGCAAACCAAAATTCATATTTTGGGAAAGCAGGAATCCCCAACCCTCTGCATCACCCCAATCAGGTTGACCTCCTTATAGGAACAAGCACGTTAGGCATGCCTCCTCAACATCCATATAATTACCCATAACAAATGCCAACTAGGACCGCATTTTTCAAACGCTGCTCCAGTTGAAAACATGACACCTCCCGGCTTGGCACCAAACAACCCATACCAAAACAATGCTCCTCCTTACTTAAACATTTATTCAAAGTCACCACAAGGAGACATGTTCTCTTCCCCCAGGATGTTCGTTCAACCACAGGGATTCCCTTATGTCCCTGCAAATACATATGCTATGCCATATCAACAAACCATGCCACCCCCACCCCCTCAGCAAGCACCATCGATGGTCGAAGCCTACGCAGTAGGGACTTATTCAGAATATTTAAAAGAGCCCCTAGACTTCACCATACAAAGTGTTATGCTTCCAAGACCTCTTCCCGATTTACCCAAATACAAAGGGGAAGGGATCCAAATGCACACATTAAGGCCTATGCCACAGCCATACGGGAATTACTCCCTTGGGATGGGGTTGTTGCTAAGATATTCCCTAAGACCTTAGAGGGTATTTCCCTTGATTGGTATTACAGAATACCTGAAGCCTTGATACACTCATTTAAACAACTCGTGTCAGAGTTCATCAAAGCTTTTGACATGAACAAATTGTTAAGAACAAGGAATCAGGGAATTCTTGCATATTAAACAAGAACATAATGAATCCGCTACTCATTTTATTCAAAGATGGCGTACGGTTCTCTACTCATCAGCAAGTGCTCCAAACATGGATCAAATGGAACTATGTGATTTATTCCTTCATTCTCTCAATAGAGAGATAAAGGAAGAAGTCCAGAAGTTCCCACTAAGAACTTACGATGAAGTACTTGAGAGTGCTCTCCGAATCGACCAAGCAGCGATAGATAGTGGTCGTAAGACATATGGGACAAATGGGAAATTAACCACTCCCAATCAAAACACCGCGGCCTATCCTAATACCAGGAACGCTAATCAAGGACCTAAGATCCTTAACAAGAACCGTGGAGTTACAAAAGATGGAGTAACTGACCAAGTTAAAAGGGAAAACGTTGTAAACATTTCGCCACCTGTTAATAATTAGTGAAATAAAAATTTTACTCCAACAATCAACGTGGTGGATTTTAATCGTCCACCATGACAACAACAACAACAATAACAACAACAATAATGAAAAATCCAAACACAAGGTCCAAATCAAAACCCAACTGGATATCAGAGTCAAAACCAAAGGCAACAACCTCAAAATTTTAACTCTAGCAACCAGCAACCTTATCAAAATTTTGGGCCACAACAGGTTTTAAATCAACAGCTTCGAAATTATAATCCCAATTTGTATTGTGGCTTCCACAAGATTCAAGGCCACGATACTAGGACTTGTCGTGACTACAATAAATTCATGCAACATTTTCCAGAAGATCAAAAACAACTCTTTATAGATATGTTTTTAGCAAATTCTGTAGTACCCATGCCAAACACTTATACAGGGGCAGTTTCCCCTCAAAATGCACCCCTCAAGATCTTTAATGATCCACTCCCAAACCATTCTAACAATAACAGGCTAGATCCTAGTGGAACAAACAAGGGTGTTATAATAGGAAACAATGATCATGAAGCTTCAACTTCATTAAATCCACCAGTCACACCCCAACTAGGAACTTGACCCCAAACTAAGATAGTTGGTCTGGTAGAGTTAGACACCGAGCTACCCATAGAAACCATAACAAGAACATGGGATTATTCTTCTCAACCAACTCCAAGTTATCCATTGGAACTAGACAACAGTCAACAAACATTGGTAAAACCCATAGGCGCCTATGATTTAATTAATGACTTAACTAAAACCTTCTCTCACATCTCCTTTTTGGATTTGTTAAAGAACTCTCCTACCCATAGGGCTTCCCTCTTAGAAGCATTAGGCCTTGGTCATTTAATCAACATCACTCCTCCTCTGAAAATGCAAGTAAACCATGTAGACTTTGACGTCTACCCTCCAGGGCAGCCAGATAGGGATACTGAGTTTATATTTGATATAAGCAAAATGCCAACAGATGCCGAGATTGCATAAAGAGGTGACCCAACTTTACATTTACAAGTATGGGTTTACAATAATTATGTTAAATGCGCAATGATTGATGATGGGGCAGCAGTTAACATAGTCCCCTTTGATTTTCTTCAAAATTTAGGATATGGAGAGACAAACTGTTCCACAACACGAAATACGCTAAGAGGATATGATAGCCTCAAGGCCACTTCAATTGGAACCATAGTTTTACCAGTCACTTTAGGACCCAAGACGGTCCTCACCAAATTTTATATTATAGATTGGGAAACCAACTATAATATGATCCTCGGTCGGCCATGGATACACCGCATGAAGGCAATCCCTTCCACGTTATTCCAAGAAATAAGATTTCTACACTTAGGGAAAATATTTGTGGCACAAGGTGACCCAAAACCCTTTGATATACACCTAGCTGATTTGAAGAAAAGACCAGGTGTTCACTCTGAGTTTGAACTCCCAACAAATCAACTTATCAAACCAATTAATTCAAAACCAAAAGAGAAGTTGATACCCACCACAGAATTGGAAATTACAAATCTAGCCAAGGACATTCCAGGCACTCAAAAATGAGACCAACATCATAGAAACAGTGTCACTAGGGACTACTGCAAAAATTGTCAAGTTGCTAGAGAAAGACTTACCTATTCTCCTACCATTTGATTCTATGGGTATGGGACACACCCTGGGAATTGCTTCTCTTCCATCAGATGAAGTTTTTATGGTAGAAGTAACCGAAGTGAAAGAAATAGATACGACAAATACCCCAACATCCATTTTTCCAAGAAAATATTGGACTCTCCACTTCGATGGAGCTAGATGTCACTTTGGAGCTGGGGCAGGAGTGATCTTTACTTCACCTGAGGGAAAGATCCTACCTTTCACCTTTAAATTAAACTTTGAATGTACAAACAACTGGGCTGAGTACGAAGCTCTCCTCCTTGGCCTCATCCTAGCCAAAAGAATGGGTGTTGATAACATTAGAGTGCTAGGAGACTCGCAACTAGTTACAAACCAAGTCTCTGAGGTATATGAAACTAGGGCTGAACATTTACAACTCTATAAAACAACGGTATTATATCTAAGCAAGGGATTTAACTTCATATCAATTGAAGCAATCCCACGAGAGCAGAACCTTCTCGTGTAGACTCAATAGTAACCTCAGCTTCCTGTTTCACTCCAAACAGTGAGTTGGAAGATACAAATTTCACAGTATCACTTTGTACCGAACCATTAGTGCGTAAAATACCAAAAAAATCACTCCTGACTCATGGAGAAGTTGAGGATGATTTTTCTATCATGGATCACCTTGACGATGATAGAGTCACTCTCAAATATCTAAACGCCTATGCGGAGCTACACCTGGCTTACCGCATAGTGGATCTTTCCCTAATACCACATTCCTCTTCCTATTTTGGAAATCCCATGGTAGAGTCTCCTCCACAAAAGGATCTCGATATCTATGAGATAGAAGACGGAGAAAGCTTGGAACTACCTCCAGCCCCACCTGAATTTGAAGAAGGTAACACTTCTTTAATAGAAGAAACCATTGACATAAACATTGGAACAGAGGAAGAACCAAAATTTTTGAAGTTGGGATCCTCATTAACTCCGGAAGAGATAGAAATACACACCCAAATCCTCAAAGAACATCAAAAGGCCTTCACATTTAACTATAAAGAAATGATGGGCATTGCACCACACATCGTGGTACATAATCTTATCACTAAACCAGATGCAAAACCAATTAAACAAAAGTCAAGACCAATGAAGCCAAAAGTGGCTCTCATGGTAAAAGAAGAAGTAATAAAACTTCTCCAAGTGGGATTCATCAAACCCGTTGACTATTCGCAATGGGTATCTAATATCGTCCCTGTTCTAAAAAAGAATGGGAAGATACGCATTTGCATAGATTTTCAGGATATTAACAAAGCTTGTCCCAAAGATGACTTCCCATTACCATCCATTGACGTTATTGTTGATGCAACAACTAGATTTGAACTATTGTCCCTCATGGATGGGTTCTCAGGGTATAATCAGATTAAAATATCTGAATAGGATCAAGCCAAAACTACATTCATAACTCCCTGGGGAACTTATTGCTACATTGTCATGCCATTTCGGTCTTAAGAACGCCGGTGCTACGTATCAACGGGCAATGACATACATATTCCACGATCTTATCCATAAAATTGTGGAATCCTATGTGGATGACTTATTGGCCAAGGCCAAGAAGCACTGTGATCATCTAGAAGTACTTCGTATCATCCTCTCGCGATTAATTGAATATGGTGTCACATTAAACCCAGAGAAGTGCGTGTTTGGTGTGACAGGAGGCAAAACTTCTGGGCTACATCATATCTTCATGAGGGATTGATGTCAATCCAGCCAAAATATGGGCTTTTCTCAAAATGATTCCACCATCAGACGAGTCTGGAATCAGGTCATTTCTTGGGAAACTCGGTGCAATCCGAAGGTTCATCCCAGATTTAAGTTTTGCCATTCATCCAATCAACAATCTATTAAAGAAAGATTATAGCATTGATTGGACTGAAGAATGCAACTGAGGCCTTCGAAGACAGTTAAATGCTTCTTGTTGTCTCCACCCATGCTAATGCCTCCCAAACCAGACCACCCTTTGATCCTATACTCATGAGCCACTCATGTCTCGCTAGCCTGCATGCTGGCTCAAGAAGACAATGATAAACGAGAATGTGTGGTCTATTTCATTAGCCAAACGTTGCTCGATTATGAAACACGTTATACACAGGTAGAGAGAGAATGCCTTGCCATAGTCTTTGCAACAAAATGTTTAAGACATTACATGTTAAACCAAGAAACAAGGGTCATTGTAAAGACAAATCATTTACGAACATTCCTCACGCAAGGGTCTTTATCTAAAAAGGATGGGTGTTTCATAACCTTAATGGGTGAATTTGAGTTAACATTTATAAACCAAAAATCCGTTAAGGGACAAATCATTACAGACTGGTTAGCTGACAATCCACTAGATGGAGGCGATCTGGTAAATCTGGATTTTCCTGATGAGTGTATATACTTTGTCGAAACCAGGCCCCCCATCTCTACATGTCCCTAGTACACTGATATCATCAATCTTTATCATGGACCACACATACCCAGAAAGTGCCACATCACAACAAAGAAGGCAGGTTACACATTATCACTGCTAAATATGTTGTTTTAGAACAAGTACTATATCGTAAAGCCTTCGACGACATGCTTCTAAGATGCGTCGACACAGAAGAATCCAAGAAGATTCTTTATGAATCCCACAGTGGGATATGTGGAGGCCACTTCGGTGGTCATGCCACTACTCAAAAATACATCGGATGGGCTATTTTTGGCCCACTCTCGAACATGACATAGTAGAGTTTGTATGCGTAAGTGCCACAAATGCCAAGAATTCTCTCACGAGATTCACATGCCAGACAATCCCTGCAACCAATAGTGACCCCGTGGCCCTTCTCCACGTGGGGTCTAGACTTGATAGGGAAATTCTCTCCCTCATCAACTGATGGCCATAATTTTATAATTACAGCCATGGAATATTTTACCAAATGGGTAGAGGCCATGCCTCTCACCACCGTACAAGGATTCGGTAATTACCAAATTCATTCTGAACCAAATCATTTATAGGTATGGTGTCCCACAAGTCATTATCTCAGATAATGGCACATCCTTTAAAAATGATGAGGTCCATGAGTTATGTAGCAAATTCAAAATAAACCATCACACGGCCTCTCTTTACTACCCTCAAGCCAATGGGCAAGATGAAGCAACAAACAAAACATTAAAGGCTATTCTCCTCAAAACAGTCAAGGAGAACAAGCGAGATTGGCATTTAAAACTATATCCAGGCCTTGTGGGCCCATCGAACCTCAATAAGAACACCAACAGGAGCAAACCCCTTTCTCATTGGTATTTAGGGCAGAAGCAGTTCTCCCACTTGAGGTTGAAATACCCAGTCTCCGCATCTCATTACAAGGGATTTTGGATGAAGAAGCTTACAGGGAGGCACGCCTCTCTCAACTAGAAAGCCTTGACGAGGCCAGGCTAAATGTTTGAACAATGGCACAGAGCCTATGCTAACCGGATGTGTCTAGAAGTATAACAAAAAAGTCTATGAGTGAGAAATATATGAGGGAGATCTAGTTCTAAGACTAGACAGCCAGATTGATAAGAAAACCGGCGAAGGAAGGAAGTTCTGGCCCAAGTGGTTGGGCCCATACAAGTCATGAAAGACTATGGAAATGGTGCGTATCTTTTGTGCACACTAGAAGGTGAGGAATTCAATGAAACTGTCAATTCCTTGCATCTTAAACGATTTTACGCATAAGACATCAGAATCACCACTTGTACATTATAGCTACCTACATTGCATTAGTCATTTAGCTGTTTCATTTTGTCCACTCATTTCGTAAAAATTGTAGTCCAAGAACTTACTCTTAAGCAATCTATTACAAATTTCTGAAAGTATTGGCAAAAGCATTCAAATCACATCTCTTCAAACATCATCAAGTATTTTCAAATCTTCTCATCAAGTTCGACAGACAAGTATTGACAAAAACCATACCAAGGCCTGCATACTTGGTTTTGCTCTTTCTTTCTACTATGTGAAGTTGTCCTTACCTATGGTCTATTCTAGAAGCTTCTTGGTGTCACATCTATCCCTCTTAAGTCTCTTTGAAAGAAAGGATATCCCAAATTCACAGATCAGAAATGTCAAAAATCAAATAGAATCAAAGTGCCAAGCAAAATAGAATATTTTATTTTACACACTTCTTTGCCCCACCAACCTTTGGTGATAAGCCCGCATCTCTTACTAGTGGTGTGAAGGTTGGGAAAGGAAAGAAGTGCCCTTACTCGCCTATATCTTGCCTTTGGTGACAAACCCATGCTTCTTACTAGTGGCATGAGGCAGGGTGTGGGGGGTCCATTCACACAATTTAACAAATCTTGGTACTCTAAAAATGCAAATCAAATTATATTAAGAGAAAACAAATGTCCAAATTCCAAAGAGATCAAATCCTCAAAACCATATTTTGTCAACCAGGTTGCCATTTATAAATCTAAGTCTAGATAAACTAGAAAGTAAGTGGCCTTCTGAGCTTGGTGGTAGTTCTGAGTAGGGTAAGTGTGTAGGTCTAAGTTTGGTTTCTGTTACTGGTTTGTCTGTCTCTCATCGTTCCATTCAGTCAAACTCATACAACTTGTGCCCTTCCTAACTCTTGGTGTTGAGCCCTCGCATCTTACTAGTTGCATGTGGAGTTGGGAATGGGGCAAGTTCATCTCTTTATCACTATACATTCATCACGTTTTGCCAACATAAGAAGAAATCACAGACATTGCCCAAAGAGGTCGAAAGATCAAAACTACAATGTGTTCTTCATCCATATCAGCATTACAAAAACATACAAAGTAAAACATTTTGTTTACTATCATTTGTCATCCATCACATACATTCTGAAAAGCATGAAAACAAATATTCTAAAAACATCTAGTATACATATGGAAACAAGTCACAAAATTCTAGGCACCAAGAGTCTAGATCCAAAAAGATATATATATATATATATAAATCAATGATTTCATATACAATGCCATCATGCACTAAGGCATGGTCAAAATGCTCAATGAGCCTAGAAAAGCTACAAAAACACTCATATGAATATCCGACAAAACACTACAAAAATGGCCTCTCAACCCCTATGGGATCCCTCAGAGGGTGCATGACCACATCTAGGACTCCGGCTACACCGGCGCTCTGAATGTACTGAGGGCTCACAGTCACGGCCAGTAGCTTCTGTCTCACTATGAGAATGACTCCTCCTCATCAAGTGCTCAGCCATCCTATATCCAGCTACCTCAACATGGAGAGAAGTCATGATCCTTTCGCTACCTTCTAGACAGGGGAAAAAACATCGGTATGCCTACCAGCTGCTGAAGGCTCTCCCATGTCTTCAAAAAGCTCAGCCCGAGTCTTCTCTGAGGGGAGCAGCAAGGTATCCGCACATACTCGGTGAATCAAGTCTCGCCACTCATCAGCAGTCACTGCAAATAAAGGAGAAAACAAGTTAGAAAACTATCAAAAATAAAACCAAGAATAAATGAAACAACAAAAGGAAATAACAACTAAACAATTCTAACTAAAGAAAAGTCAAGAGAAGAGTGGTAACTCACTCGGATCTTCTAGGCCTCTAGGAAGGGTCTCTAGGACCCGCACTGCCACTGATGTTGCCACTAACTATCATCCCTCTCCCACATCTAGAGCAATGTGACGGCCTGCCACAGACTCGCCATCTCCCCCTAAATCCTGAGAGGTAAACTCCTCTAAGTTCAGAGTCACCCTCTCTACACTCCGCTCTGCCCTCTCAGCCCACTAGGATATCCTGAGTGTCATGTCACTTGGAATCACTGTCATCCTCCCCACCTATCCCTCCAGTCTCTCTCCTCTGTCTCCTCCTCTGTCTCTCCCCTAGTAAACTCCTCAGACTCAGAGTCCACGTCAATGGGCTCATCGCTGCTATGGGCAGGACCAATGGTAATCCATGAAGTAAAGGTGCCTGAGGAGCACTGGCTACCCCTCGAGCACGAACCACCCTCCTAGCTACGATAGGGAACACCAGGAGTAACAGTAGTCCAACCCCAGCCTCTAGGACCTCCCCGAGCCTCACAAATAGATCTATACACTGGCCCCACTGGAGGAAACATGTCAATGTATGGGAGGCCAAACTACTGTGGTACTCTATTAAAGGGGTGGATCTCTAGCTTCCCCATCCTATCTACTAGCTGACTAGTAGTCTGAAAAGAAATCAATGTGATAGTCTCCTCTCCCCATAACCCTATCATGGCCTGATAAGGAGTGGCCTCCATGTCTGTAGTGGTCAAAGAGGCCACTGGCTAGTGAGGTGCTCTAAGAATGGTCATCCCTATCCACCTCATTACCCTGATGGGCCCCAGGATCCTCTACCTCTAAACCTCTCCCATATGGAGTGATATGCTCATATACCCAACTCATGACAAGAGTGGGGTGGCTCAGTGACTATCCTTGTAGTTGCACCACCCTGTATAAATCATGGTAGTTGGTCCCAAGGATGTCTGCTCCTCAAGCATAAACACATTCATGGCCCTCAATCTATGCAATGATGGGGGCCTAGAAATATAAGAGAGTGTCCCCTCCCTTGTCCCCAATCAATCTCGAAGCAAGGATGCCCATGATAGCCTTACAGAGCACAAGAATGTTTGACTCAACAATGGAGTGGACCCTCATCCCCTTCTTCGACCCCATCAAAAAAACATCCCTCATATAAGTGGCCCATTGAACCACCTGAGTACTCGACACTATTGTCTTGAGAGATAGCCACCTCCCAAGAATCAGAACCCCTAGTATACAGAATACATTCTCTAGGGTGATGGTCCACTCACCCCTAACTCCTGGAAATCAGAAAGTGTTCTGATCCACATCCTAATATGAAAATAAGTCACATAATATATGACTAGCAGGTGTAACATGAGGGACTTGTGCAATCCTCTAAATGTCATCCCTCTGAAGAGTATCTCGCTCTGCCTAAGTGAGTATCTCTAACACTACTGGGAGCTAATCACAGTCCCTCTCTCAACTCCATCTAATGTACTCCTTCTGCATACACCCAAAAACATGGAAAAAGAGTAAGTAACAAAATCTGACTGGAAAAGCTATAAAAAACATGTAAAAATGCTAAAAATGCAAAAACAAGTAAATAAAGCATCTCTTTTGCATTCTGTTATGAATTGCCACCCTGTGCAGAGCGGTGGTTCCATAACCACCACCTTCTAGGGCAGCGGTCCCGTAACTACCGCCCTGTATAGGGTGGCGGTCCTGTCCTGAACCCACGAATGGCTCGGAATCCCTAAAAATGACCAAAAACAAGAAAAATACACCATTTTAACTAAAATAAGGACGTACCCTATGGGCAGCCCCCTAGAGACTCATTTAAAACTAGTATTTTCAAAAATAACCCCCTTAAGACAAAGATTTTATCATTTCTACATTTTAGGTTTAAAAGCAATAAATTGAGAAGAACTAACCTGAGACTTTGGGGGTTGATGTTCCACTCTCAGAGGCATGATTGCTATCTCACCATGAACATTTTGACTATACTCTCATCGAAAACTGTCACCATGGGTCCTAGAACTCAAAAACTATTAAATTAATCTGCGTAAATGAATAGTAAAATGGGTTCGTTATATATATATATATATATATATATATATATATATATATATGTAGCTTTTTAAAAATTGATTTTGAATGTATTTCATAGGGAGCATCGACGGAGGTAAGTTCTAAACCCCGCGTAGATGGTAAGTCCTTATTTCATATCAATTTAGTTTTATCTAGCTGCACTTGAGTCCCCTTTTTCATTTTGGAGATAGCAAGATTTTGGCTGGCGACTTTCCAACACACAGGCGTGTCAGGTATAACTCCTAACTCCCCATTTCGGGACCGCCATACTTGGATTCATCATTTTACGCCTCTTCATGGCTAAGATTCTTCTCTGAGGGGGTAATATGTACATACCCAAAATAATAGGGTACTACACCAGAAAGATGTTACTGTTATAAAAAATAAGCCCCTTGCTTATTTTTGGCTAACTCCTTTCACTCCTCCCTCCTTTGTGCCTCAGTCAAAAATTTTCATTTTTAGGCACTTAAAACCTTTTGGAAGTGACACTATTGGATAAATCTTTTTCTCAGATTTCCAGAAAGGTAAATTTTTCCTCCTAACTCCATGTATTTTTTGAAGTTATGGCTCGGTGGAGTTTTTGTGGGAAATTTTCCCAGGAAAAGCCCAGGCCAATAATATGAGGCCACATGTCCTTGGAAGGGCAGAGGGTGGAGGTAAACTTGGAATTTTCACCAAGTGTTTGGCAAGGTTTCAGAAGGAATTTTTTGCCCCGAAGGCCTGCCGACGAATTGGATGCTGCCACGTGTCCAGGCGGCGAGGAGTTGGGAAAATTTCCCAAGGATTGACACAAACAAATTTTTTGACACCAGGCACGTGTCTAATCACATTATGCCACATGTCCTTAGGCCAAAGGAGAGGCGGAGGGTAGAGGAAAAATTGGAAATTTTACCAAGTGTTTGGCGAGGGTGCTAAGGAGAAATTGTGGCCCGTAGGCCCGCGAGCCAATGGGATGCCGCCACATGTCTCAGGGGGCATCGGAGCTTCGACCGCCAAGGAGAAGTTGGGAATTTTTCCCAAAGGTTAGTGCAAAGAGAATTTTTCACCCCCATGGCCCACAACGAATGGAAACCTGCCACGTGTCTTCAACCAGCTGAGCGCGGGAGAAATTGGGAGATTTTTTCCAAGAAAAATCAGAGGAAATATTGAAAGGGAGAGCCCACCCCCCCCAAAACATGAGCCAATGGGATCGTGTCACGTGTCTAGTGGTGGAAACAAATACAAGATAGGCCAACAAGGAAAAATGGCAGGGAAATCCCGCGTCAAATCACATTATGCCACATGTCCTCGGGTCATCCATCCCGCGGAGAATTTCTAGAAAATTTTCCAAAGGCCAAAACAATTGAAAATGAAGCAGGAAGAGCTTGCGACCAATAGAATCATGCCACATGGTACCAGACTGGTGGAGTGCAGAGATTTTTAGGAAAATTTTCCCAAATGCAAAATGGCCCTATTTTGCCCTAAATTTTCAAATGACCATAACTTTCAATCCAAAGCTTAGATTTTTGCGTTCTTTATATAAACGGAAAGCTGGTGAAATTATCTACATGTTTCTGGGCTCAATTTTTTGTTTTGGTGGATTCTGTAGAGATAAAATTGGAAAACACCTTTGGCACGTGGTAATCAATAGAAATGAGGTTTTCGACCACCATTTTTAATGAAGAATGGCTCACATTCTCTCCCAACATGGTGAAAAATGTCAAGGAATGGACCTTTAAGGATGCCCATGCTGTTTTATTCATTTTGGTTGGTGGTTGAAGCTCCTCTCACGTTTTCCCATGTTTCTCTCTCCTGGGCTTGTTTTTGCATTGTAAAAGCCAGAATGGGCTCATTTTTTTAGAGGAGACACTCTTTTAGCTTTGCAACTTCCCTTTTTCTTCCTTTTTTGCAAAATTTGTGGAAATTTTTACCTTTCAATTAAAATTCAGCATCTCTTTTGCTTCTTGGTCTTTGTAATGCACTGCGTTGGACATGGAATGATAATTTATGCTTTGTGATTAAAATTTTTCTCAATCCTTTCATATGTTTTATCATTGTTTTCCTAACCTCTCATTACATTTTGGAAATTTTTGCATGTTTTGTGCTATATTTCCTCATGGACTGTGTATGTTTTGTAGTAGCAGGTGTCTACTACTCCCTTGGTGCATCACCTTATCAGCATTAGTCTCATTTTTCTTACATTGTCTATCTCTGTCCCCTTGGAATTTAGAGTAGGAATTGTGAATTTAAGCCTCTGCAAATTTCATGCATATAACTGATAAGAGGAGTTGAGGAACCAACCTCTAATCTAGAGATTCTTTTCCATTTTACAAGTCACACACTTGTGGAGAATATTTAATGTGGTGCAATCACATTGGATGCTAAAATTTCAAACTAGAAATCTGATAGAACATCCAGAGGGTGCTGCTGATTCGTACTAATAGTTTTGGCATGCATGATGGGACCAAGGGGGTCTTCATCTTCATTTGTAAACAAAATAGATGGTGCATTTTTTGCAAGTTTCTTACTTAAAAAGAGCCCTGAATTACACATCTGTCGACTCCAAGGAACAATAATTAGTTGGCTTTAGCAGTGCAGACCTGAAAAACTCATGAGAAGAATCACCACAAGGTCAAGAGGAGTTGGAGAATAAGAGGTGTTGTTTGAGTATTTGCAATTATCTCCAAGAAGAAGGCAAAGGAGGGAGAAGAATTCAAAGGTCTCCATCTCCACCAAACTGTACTCTATGAACTCCTCCACCTGGTAGACCTTTCATCCAATCAATGAGGGGTTCTAAGGCCAATCAAAATGGCATAACACAACCCATATGTCAATTTCACTGGCAGCATCCCACTTGCTCTCAATGCACAAAATCTAATCCCATTTGTAGCACTGAAGAACATTCCATACTTTACTGGAGAGAATTAGACTACTCCTAGTGATCATGTTAAGGATATTGCTAATATTTGTGTAATCCATGAGATTGATGAGATGCAAGTTGCTGTCAAATTACTGGCATCTTCATTTAAAGGGAAGGCTTTGCAATGGTTCAAGAGCCTTGCTTCAGGTTCTATCCAAAATTGGAACCAGCTATGTATAGCCCTCCATGAGAAGTTTGGGAGAAAAGGGAGATAACTTGTCCCTTTTGGAACAATTGATAACCATCAAGAGAGCTCCCAATGAGCAGCTGACTGACTTCAACTTCAGGTTTCAAAGGACTTGGGAGAGAATTCCAATGGCAGTAAGGCCAACAACATAAGGTGCTTTTCTATATTACCTTAAAGCTTTAAATTCTGATATTTCTATGTTAATTCAATCCATGGGAGGCACAACTATCCCTGCTACTTATAGCATTGCCATTAGATCTGAAAATTGTTTGATTCAAGCTGGCAAGATAGCTCCTAGGCCTCCAATTCCATTGTATCCAAGTTTAGAGAGTCTAAGCACTAGTCAAGTGCCTATTTTAGCCCCTATTCCCACTCCTAGAAATCAGAATTCAAGTGAAGCTTATACTTCATATTGTAGTGCCTCAAATGAACTTCAAGAAGTCATGAAACAATTGCAAAATTTAGGTAATGAACTGGTTACACTCAAGAGGCAGCAAGCCCAAGGTTTTAGACCTTCTTTCCAGCCTCAAGCTCAACCTGACAGGCAGCCATATCAGCCTCAAAGACCACCCAATCCAACTACAAATCAAAATCAAGCAAGACCTCCTACCAACAGACCATTTCAGCCCTATAATCCCAATGTTACATCTACCTCTAAAGCAATAGTGCTAGTGCAAAACAACACAACTCAAGAGTATGATTGGTGTTTCCCATGCAATGAACCTCACAACCAATCTATGTGCCTTAACGGTGCCTTAAATCAAGAATTAATGGTGACAACAACTGGTGTGGAGGATGAAGGGATTCAAGGAAATAACGCAACAACAAGAAACATCCCAGCAATAATCAGCTCCAAATGATACCACGCTTATGAACTGATAGGCAGAAGATTTTTGTGGTATGAACCAAACAATCTCTCAAAGTGTTGCAGCCAAACACAAGGTCAAAAAGGAGAAATTTGGGTGAAGGACAACCATTGAATCCAAGTGATCCACAACCTTCTACACTCCACAAATTATTGGCAAACAAAATGCAGTTCTAAACATGCAAGGACCACCCAAACCAGCTCCTAAGCCAAAAAAAATGCCAGTTGTTGCTGCCCATGTACAAGGAATGAATGTGCAGGCCAGGGGACAATAGAGAGATGCTTCATCTCCATTCAACATCATTGATCAGATGAAGAAGACAAATGTAAACATATCAATGTGGGAATCACTATCCATCCCAGGCCAAAGAGATTTGCTACAAGCTGCCATGAAGGACTAGTCAACTTCAAAGCAGCGAGTCCAAATACAAGAGAAGGTACTCCACAAATGTTTCCCAGCCTGAGGGGAATCACAGAGGATAGCAAGGTAAAATGTTGAAGTTGCCTCCATTCTATGTTTCATTGATCATTGGAAACCAATTAGTACACAATTTCATGATTGATTCCGAGGCAAGTAGTTAAGTAATGCCCAAGCAAATAGTTGATCAGTTGGGGATTCAATATGAATTCATATCTAAAGGGGTAGTGTAATTGGGATGGGACAGCAGTAACAATAGTAGGAGTGATTAAAAACTTGAGTCTCACTTTGCATGCATGCCCCAATGTTGTTGTTTTGCAAGATGTCTTGGTAATAGACCTTCCACCACTCTTTGCCCTATGTTTGTCAAGGGATTTCACAGCTAAGATTGGAGGTTACTTATCTACTGATTGGTTCACACATGTTTTTTAGAAAAAGATATGGAACTAAAGCCACAATTAGATCTAAGCCTATTGCAAACTTTCACATTGAGCCTCACACTCCAAGACAAATCAATACCAATTGATCAACATTTGATCAAGAAGATTATCAAAGAACTGATGAAGCTGACACCAAGGTTGGAAGCATCCCAAATTTTAATCTTGATGAATGGGCAAGCAAGGTGTATGCTTTTGATCCTTATCAAGAAATAGAAGAATCTGAGATAGGATTCTATTGCATGCATGAAGAAAATCAGCCTATTCCTAGCATCACCAAACCAGACCACAAGGATGACAATGAGGTATAGCAGTTTGTTCTTTGATGGATCAAGAAGTAGACAAGGTGCAAGAGGGGGAGCTACGCTTGTTTCACCTCAAGGAGTTAAGTATTATTCAGCTTTTAGATTTCAGTTTGCATGTTCTAATAACACTGCTGAATATGAAGCTTTGATACATGGATTACATTGGTCAATCAAAAGAAGGATAAAGAACTTGCAAGTCTTTGGTGACAGCGAGTTGATTGTCAACCAAGTTAAGGGGCAGCATGCTGCCAAGAATGATCTACTCAAGTGCTACAAAAATAGGGTGTGGGACCTCATTGAAGATTTTGAGGGCTTTGGCATCAAATCCATTCCTAGAAAAGAGAACCAAGTTGCTGACAGGCTTGCAGCAGTTGGAGCAGCCTTTGATGTTGTTGAAAGCATCCAAAAAAGACAAGGTATAGCCAAACACCCATGTGATTGTAAGGCCTTCGGTTCCAGACAAAAATGTGAGTTGGTAAGTGTTTGAAAGTGATCAAAAAATATCCATTTCTTGCAAGAAGAGGCTGAGTTCTCAACTAAAAATCAGGAAATGTTGGAACAGTAGTATGGTGACCAAGTGGTATGGCTGAGAACCAACAAACTACCAAAGGGACTTATTACTTTGGAGTCCATTTTCAATCCTAATGATCAGTTTAGGAAGGAGAAAGAAAACATCCAAGTCAAGGGGAAGATTCAGTGTCCATCTTGGTGGAAGAAGGCAAATCACTCCAAGTTGGTAAAGTGACAACTGAGCAAGAAAGGTATGAGTTCATACAGCTTTGTCAAGAATTCCCTAATGTGTTTGCTTAGAGCTATGAATATTTGAAAGGTTTCAATCCCGAGTTAGCTCAACACACCATTGAATTGGATCTAAGTACTAAACCCATCAGGAAAAAGCAAAGGCCAGTCAATCCACACATGGAGCCTCTCACGAGAAAAGAATTGAATAGGTTGATAGAGTCAAGTATCATATTTCCTATCAAGCATTCCAGTTGGGTGGCCAGCTTGGTTCTAGTTAGGAAAAAGATTGGGGAAATTAGATTGTGTGTTGACTTCAGGGATTTGAATAGAGCATCTCTCAAGGATCATTACCCACTTCCTTGTATGGAGCAAATTTTACAAGTTGTTGCTAGCTTTGAGAGGTTTTCATTACTTGATGGCTATTTAGGGTACAATTAGATTATGGTGAAAGAGGAGGATCAATTCAAGAAAGCCTTTACAACCAAATGGGGGACTTATGCATACAGGAAAATGCCATTTGGGTTGTCCAACGCTGGAGCTACATTCCAAAGTGTAATGGACACGGCATTCAAATATTTGATTAACAATGTGGTGCTGATATACCTTGATGATATCACTATCTTTTCAAAGAATGCAGCAGACCATCTCTTTCACTTGAGACAAGTGTTCTAAAGGTGTAGAGGATTTGAGGTATCTTTGAACCCCCAAAAGTGTATTTTTCTAGCTCATGAAGGAAAAATCCTTGGCCACATTGTCTCCCAAGAAGGATTAGCAATTGATCTAGAAAGATCTGAAGCCATAAGAGAACTATAATTGCCAAGCCACAAGAAGGCCCTTCAAAGTTTTTTGGGGAGGATAAATTTTGTTCGGAGGTTTGTCCCAAATTTTGCAGCCCTAGTCAAGCGTATCACCAAGATGTTAAAGAAAAGCATATCTTTCAAATGGACAACAGAAGGCAAAGAAAGTTTTGGAGCAATCAAAGAATCCATATCATAAGCCCCAACTCTCATTAACCCAAGTTTCTCCAAGGATTTCATCCTCTATGCATTTGGAGGTGATGATACTATTTCTGCAATTTTGGTACAACAGAACAAAGACAATGATGAGCAGCCAATTGCTTTCTTCAGCCAAATCCCGGAGGACTATGAGGTTAGGTATTCTTTCATTGAGAAGCATGCTCTTGTAGTAATCAAGAGCTTGAAGAAATTCAAGCATCTAGTTTCAAACAACAAGGTTCAATTGCTGGTTTCTCATGTGGGAGTTAAAGACTTACTCCTCAACAAAGACCAGAATGAAAAGAGAGCAGGTTGGATTATTCATGTCATGGAGTATGACATTGAGATCAAAGTCACCAAGTTGGTCAAAGGAAAAGAATTGTGTGAGCAGCTGGTCTTGAATAAACACAAGGAAGCATGCAATGAGAAGGAGGTTGTTTTGGCGTTGTAAGACAGCCATGAGCAAGGAAGCACTCAAGAAGAAAATGATGGTGTCCTCACTCCTTGCTGGACCCAAGAAATAATGCACTTTCTAAACACAGGTCTATGCCCTCCAAATATGAACAAGACCAAAAGAAGACACTTCAGATTGCAGGATGTCCCATATGTCCTTGTTGATGGTTTTTTGTTCAAAAGGGATGTGAATGGATTGCTGCTGAGATGCATTGGTACAAATCAGATTCACAATGTGTTGGAAGAGCTCCATGGTGGATCATCTGGTGGCCATTTTTCATCGAGGGTGATAGCTATGAAGATCATGAGGGCTGGTTGTTATTGGCCCAATATTTTCAGTGATTGTTATGCATGGATCAAGAGGTGCAAGAATTGTGCATTCTTCACAGGCAAGGAGAGACTAGCTGCCCTTCCATTGCATCCAATTTCAGTTGACTAGCCATTCATGGAATGGGGTTTGGAATTCATTAGAGTCATTAATCCAAATTCAAGCCAAGGACACAAATGGATTCTAATAGCAACATATTACTTCAGTAAGTGGACTGAAGCAGTAACACTCAAGGAAGTAAATGAATCTAGCATCCTAGACTTTTATAAAGGAATAACAACCAGATTTGGCATACCTGCTACAATAATATTAGATAATGCATTGGCATTCATTGGGTCCAAGGTAACTCAATGGACTGTCAAGAATGGGATATACCTAAGCACTTCATCAAATTATTACCCTCAAGGTAATGGCCAAGCTGAATCTACAAACAAGAACTTGTTAAGGATCATTAGGAGGACTCGTGATGAAAATCAGAGGTCTTGGCATACTAAGTTGAAATCAGCCTTATGGGCTGATAGGGTAACTCCCAAGAGATCTACAGGTAACTCTCCATTCAAGTTTGTTTATGGAAGAGAGGCAATTTTTCCCATGTCACTTGAGTTTCCAACATTGGAACTCATGAAAAACTTTGAGTTGTTAGAGTTTGGACCCATGGAGTTTAGATATGCAAAATTGATGGAGCTCCAAGAAATTAGAAATCAGGCATCCCAAGCAATGGAGAAGGATCAAGCTTTGATCAAGAAGACCTTTGATAGAAAGGCCAAGGATAGATCTTTCCAAGTTGGAGATCTAGTATTAAAATGGGATGCAAACAGAGCAAAACCGAGGAGATAATTCAAAATTTGATGCCATTTGGAGTGGCCCCTACATGGTCACAAAGTGTAAGGACAACAATGCCTTCCAATTGTCTACATTAGACGGTGAAGAATTGTAGATTCCCATCAATGGAATCCATCTGAAGCATTGCTACTGAAAGAAAATATCCACCTTGTACATATTAGCTTAGGTTTTCATTCCTCCAAGTGCTTATGCACATTGTTTTGTTGTATTTTAGATTTGCTTTCCCTAAGTACTTTGGCACAAGCTTGCTGTTCCAGGAAACGTGTTTTGCAGGCCTTGCCCCAATCATATGGTGTTCTACCGTCCATCTTCCTCCTTGCACTATTCTAATTAGTTGGGGGGTACCAAGCAGAGAATTAGATGACCCCATGCCCAATGGATTGCTTCAGGCAATTGGTAACTTCATCCAGCAAGCAGATGACCCCTCTGAGTCACCAAAATTATTATCCAAAATAAGCCCCTTGCTTATTTTTGGCTAACTCCTTTCATTCCTCCCTCCCTTGTTCCTTAGTCATAATTTTTTATTTTTAGGAACTTAAAACCTTCTGGAAGTGACACCATTGGATAGATCTTTTTCTCATCTTTCCAGAAAGGTAAAGTTTTCCTCCTAACTCCATGTATTTTTGAAGTTATGGATCGGCGGAGTTTTTGTGGGAAATTTTCCCAGGAAAAGCCCAAGCCAATAATATGAGGCCACGTGTCCTTGAAAGGGCGGAGGGCAGAGGTAAACTTGGAATTTTCACCAAGTGTTTGGCAAGGTTTCAAAAGGAATTTTTCACCCCGAAGGCCCGCCGACGAATTGGATGTTGTCACGTGTCCAAGCGGCGAGGAGCTGGGAAAATTTCCCAAGGATTAACACAAACAAAATTTTCAACACCAGGCTCACGTCCAATCACATTATGCCACATGTACTTAGGCCAAAGAAGTGGCAGAGGGTAGAGGAAAGATTGGAAATTTTACCAAGTGTTTGGCGAGGGTGCTAACGAGAAATTGTGGCCCACATGCCCATGAGCCAATGGGATGCCACCACGTGTCTTAGGGGGCATCAGAGCTTCGCCTGCTGGGGAGAAGTTGGGAATTTTTCCCAAAGGTTAGTGTAAAGAGAATTTTTCACCCCCATGGCCCGTAATGAATGGAAACCTACCACGTGTCTTCAACTGGTGGAGCGCGGGAGAAATTGGGAGATTTTTTCCAAGAAAAATCAGAGGAAATATTGAAAGGGAGAGCCCGCCCCCCCTAAAACATGAGCCAATGGGATCGTGCCACATGTATAGTGGTGGAAAAAAATACAAGACAGGCCCGCAGGGAAAAATGGCAGGGAAATCCCTCGTCAAATCACATTATGCCACGTGTCCTCGGGTCATCTAGCCAGCGGAGAATTTCTGGAAAATTTTCCAAAGGCCAAAACGATGGAAAATGAAGCAGGAAGAGCCTGCGACAAATAGAATCATGCCACATGGCACCGAACTGGTGGAGAGCAGAGATTTTTGGGAAAATTTTCCCAAATGCAAAAAAGTGGGAAAATTTCAAATTTTCAGCCCGCTAACCCGTTTTGGCCCTGTTTTGCCCTATATTTTCAAATGACCATAACTTTCGATCCAGAGCTTAGTTTTTTGCGTTCTTTATATCAACGGAAATCTAGTGAAATTATCTACATGTTTCCAGGATCAATTTTGTGTTTTGGTGGAGTTTTTAGAGAGAAAATCAGAAAACACCTCTTACACGTGGTAATCAACAGAAATAACGTTTCGACCACCATTTTTAATGAAGAATGGCTCGCATTCTTTCCCAGCATGGTGAAAAATGTCAAGGAATGGACCTTTAAGGATACCCATGCTGTTTTGTTGCATTTTTGTTGGTGGTTGAAGCTCCTCTCACATTTTCCCACGTTTTTCTCACCTGGGCTCATTTTTGCATTGTAAAAGCCAGAATGGGCTCATTTTTTTAGAGGAGACACTCTTTTAGCTCTGCAACTTCCCTTTTTCTTCCTTTTTGGAAAAATTTGTGGAAATTTTTACCTTTCCATGAAAATTCAGCATCTCTTTTACCTCTTGGTCATTATAATGCACTGCGTTGGACTTGGAACGATAATGTATGCTCTGTGATTAAAAGTTTTCTCAATCCTTTCATATGTTTATCATTGTTTTCCTAACCTCTCATTACATTTTTGAAATTTGTGCATGTTTTGTGCTATATTTCCTCCTGGACTGTGTATGTTTTGTAGTAGCAGGTGTCTACTACTCCCTTGGTGCATCACCTTATCAGCATTAGTCTCATTTTTCTTACATCATCTATCTTTGTCCCCTTGGAATTTAGAGTAGGAATTGTGAATTTAAGCCTCTACAAATTTCATGCATATGCCTGATAAGAGGAGTTGAGGAACCAACCTCTAATCTAAAGATTCTTTTCCATTTTACAAGTCCCACACTTGGGGAAAAGATTCAATGTGGTGCAATCACATTGGATGCTAAAATGTCAAACTAGAAATCTGATAGAGCATCCAGAGGGTTCTGTTGATTTGCACTAACAGTTACACATGCCTCAATGATGATATAAGTCTCCTCGCAAGGTTTTTGGGATCCATAAAATCTCACCAAGTATACGTTTGTATCCCGTATGCCTCACCCAGCCTCCACATGCTTTATTCTACCCTCTGCCCCCCTTTATTCTTATGTTTTGATCTTAAGTGATGAGACCGCCACCTTGCCTAGGTGGCGGTCCCGTGACCACCACCCAGGATAGGGAGGTAGTCCTGTAACCACCACCCTACATAGGGCGACATTCCTATTCGTGTTTTCTAGAAAGTTTCGATGATCACGTCAAACATATATCTTCAATTTCTATCTGCATTTTTCAGCTACTTTTCTTTGCATTTATGTTTTGGCCACCCTATGAATAGTGTTTTCACTTTGTTTAATGGTAAAAGAGTTCCATTCCAAGTTACCTTCTAGTGAATGCATTTGCTGTAAATAGCCATCTTGTTTTCAAACAAATGGCCCCTCTTCTTCTCTATTTAATCATTCAATCTTTTGAGTTTTTTGCTTATAATTCCAATAGTTTCATGTTTTTTTATCCATTGTCAGTCTTCCTTTGTTGTTTAGAAGTCATTCAATCTTCTTGTTTCATTCTTGCGTCATTGTTGTTCCATGCAAGTCAGTTTACAATAAGATAGTTTCATTCTTAGATTGGAATCCATTTAGAGTTGCAGGTTTTATTTAATCACAAAGGATAGTTTCTAAAACTCTTGACGCATTTGTGTTGTACTCTCCATAATAAATCCCGCTAAGAATTACATAGTCAAGCTCTGTTCACTTGCACTATCTCTCTCTTACTTGCATTATATTTGGTTTATATCCAAAGTTGCCATTGTTTGAGTACCTTATTCTATTGATGCTATCATATACATGCTTTTCTGGATTCAAGAAAACACGAAGGAACGAGGAGATCACACTGAGGGGACAAAGTCACACACAAATGGATTTACCACTATTTTGTAAACACCAGGTTTGAGCTATCAAAGTTCTAGTTACAAACATATCAAATAGAATAATAAATTATTTCATTTCAGTCAAAGCTCGCTCTCGATATCGCGAGGGAAGCTATTGGGATTGATAGTTTCTGAGAAACTATGATTCATTCCCCACTTCTGAGGTAGGATCGAGAATCTTTTAATTTGAAACAATTACTTTCTTAGATATTTAGGATAAATTCACAACTGCACAGGTAAATATCCACACCAGGCTACTTTGTATGTTTTATTTTTGCTACTATATTAGTTGTCCATTTTCTAGATATATTAGCATAGTTGCTCTTTTAATTTCGTTAAAATACTTCATTGAAAACACAAAAATAAAAGAATACATGCATAGTGTAGATATATCTTTCATAATTAGTTTGTTAGTTTTAGTTAAAACTTGAATCATTTTGTATGATAATCACGGAACCTAGAGAGCCCAGAGAATACATATTTGAACCAATAGTGCCTCAACCAAATCTACCCACAACACTAGCTGATATAGATCATGACCTCAGGATATAGGTCTTTCAAGCAACGGACAAACCTACGAGCAATTAGTGAACAATTGAGATAATTAAATATCAAAGACGACAAGGCATACACATTCTAGTCAAATCATCCTAACTATAGACTTCCCTGATAGGATATCCGCATGACCATATAAGAACCATGAAAGAGAACAAATATTTGGCTGTGATCAATTAGTTCCACGTAGCCAGATGCAGGATACCTTCTTATCGACATAGACACAGGGTTACGTATATACGAGTTGCCAAAACCCCCGTAAGGTATTCTGAGAATATTGCACAACTCCTAGTACTAAACATAGAAGCTAAAAAGTCTTATGACCATTGGGTTATTGGAAGAAGGGATTAACCCTTCACATGACCATAGGAGGTCCGACACAACCACAAACTTATAGATTGTGATCCACAGGTCCCACAACCCAACGGGCCTACTAATTGATCAGACATTGACACTGGATTACGAACACTAGTATTTAGGTCCTCACCACTTCCACCAAACATTATTACACAATTCTCCTTACTAAACATAGTAGCCAATCAAGCTAAGGATTTCTAGATTAGACTAGAGAATTGTCCATAAAACCCCAAGAGAATCCACTACACCTCCCATCACCATTTTTCATTACCTTGTTTGGAAAAATATACGAAGCACCTACAGGTCACTTCCCACGTATCCAACAGCCAACAAACAGGATCTCGAGTAGAGCTTGACATTGATTGGAGCCTCCGAATAGCTATTATATCTGAACATGATCCATTACACCAATTCATGTTAGGAGGGCCTTCTTTTCCTTAGATTCATAGATTCCATTATTGTGTATTGAGGATATAAGATTGCCCAATTAGTTTGTCTGTATCCATATATATTCCACATTCACAGGTCATCTCAGCATGACCTCAGGAGGTCAGGTATGAGGAAGAGGTACTTGTAGATTCCCATGCTCACATGCCACTTTTCCATCGTACAGACATACCACTGTACATTTTGCAAAAACATCAAGATATTACAAGATCAGAATGAGAAGATGTTCACATAACACATAATCTCTTTGAGTCTGTTATAGTTGAAACAAGAATAAAGCTTAAAAAAAATTCAGATTCCTTATCATCAAAAATTAGAGAACGTTTCTCCAAAGATAAAATTCTTGAAGGAATGGGTGTGATGAATCCTAATTTTTGGAATACTGAAGGTGGTCGTGTAGACTTTGTAAGAAAGCATTTCCATAAATCCATGGGTACAATAATGGAACATTTCACAAAAAATTCAAAGTTCAAGGGTATGGAAATCGAAGGCATACTGAATATTGATTTATTAAAGTTTCAATCAACAAATTTTTACTATAATAATGAGGAACGAATATAAAAATTTAGACGAACCTTCTAAAAGTGGTGCTATTACAAGGCTATGGCGAGGAAGATATAAAATTTCTATCTTACAAGAAGACATCAGTGAATATTTCAGATTATATGAGTTATGCCAAACAATTATTTTGGGGTCTGTGGAGGATGAAAGGGTTTTCAGTGTTTTATCATTTATAAAATGAAAACTGAGAAATAGGTTGGATAAAAATTTGGAAAGTTTCCTGAGGTGTTATGTATCTCGCTACTCCATGGAAACCTTTCCTTTCGATAGAGCAATTATACATTAGAATTCCCTTTGCAAAAGAATAGGTGTGAATAATACAGCTACATGTACAACTATTCCCAATGTTGAGAGTGGAATTGGCACATCGTCACACTCTACAAAAGAGAACATTGAGTTTAAAGAAGCTATTGATAATGGATTATTTCAAATTTAAATAGATATCTCCTCCACCTTACTTTTATTGTTTGTCACCTTAAATTTTGTTTCATCTCTTGTTATCATTAAAGATGTTACATGTATATATATTTACACTTATTTAAATACAATTTTTTTATTTTTTTTGAAAACGTGGGTTGACATCCATCCAAGGAAGTTGGTACTTCTCAATACTGACAATATCAGGCAACTCGCCCATCTATCTACTAATCCATTTCTCGTGTTGATTTTTCTTAAAAAAAAGATCTACCACACACGAGTGATGGTTTCACAGCCATCTAAAACACTAGAGGTAACTTAAACCCTATCATATGACCTTTCTTGATTTTTTACAATTATGTTTAATTTATTTTTTATATTTTCAAAATGATTTGATATATTTTTTAAACTTTGTGGGATAAAATCACACAATCAAAGTTTACAAAGAGAAGATTTTTCCATATTATACAATTGATAATCCACAACCCATTATACAATTCATCATCCATGATCGTGCTTGAAGCTAAATCTACGTCCACATAAAATTCATCATCATCCATATATATCATATCATTATCATATCATAATCTTGACACTATAATTATTATTAAAACAATTATCTATCTATTTTAAATGTGCAGAAACGTCTCTATCCTAACACATTCCATTTTTTAAAAAACAATTATCCATTATCATCATTCATCATCATCTATATCCATTATAATGTCATCATGATCAGATCATTACAAGTATATAGAAGAAGAATTTGAGAACGTTTAAATGTCTCTATCGTACAACATTCAAAATTTTCTTAAAACAATTATTCATTATCATCAACCAAATTCCATGATCGTGCTTGAAGCTAAATCTACGTCCACATACAATTCATGATAATCCATATCTATGAGAATGATTCTATTGTAATGTCATCATCCACATCTAATGCAATCATCATTACAAGTAGAGAAGAAACATAAACACCATATACAAGCTAGAAATTCTATACATAATATATAGGATGTTATTAAATTAAATATTATATAGTATTTCAAATTTTCAAAGGCTATCAAATTCAATTTTCAACTTTCAAATCCAGATAATAAAAGTAAAATGCCATGACCATACATTCAATGTTTCAAATTTTCAAATATACATTCAATTTTCAAGCTTCCACACTCAATAATGAAAATTTTCAACCCTCAATTTTTTTTACCCCTTTCCACTCATGTACTCCTTTCCCCAATGGCTTCTCCACCTGTACCCCTTTCCCCAATGGTAGAAATAATCCCAGAACTTATGAGATCTTTCGCAGCACTGTCTAGATTTTTTAAAAATATTTCTTCTTGCTTTGTCGCATCTCCATGGGACAACAAATTTGGATCAGCAGTTGCCTTAGTTTTGAATAAAATTTCAGGGTCGAATCCATGCTCTTTAATTATCTGATTCAGTGTATTGTTTTATTTGTTAACCAAAACAATATTTTCCTTCAAATTCTTCACTGCGGATAAACTATTCTTCATAGTTTCCAAGTGAACTTGGAAAACCTTTTCTTGACTCTTCAAATTTTCATATTTCAACTACACAAAAAAGTGATGTCAATTCAACATATTACTAAAATAAGAAAAATTAAATAACAAAAAATATTGTTTGAAAGTGATAGTACTTACGACCGATCTATATCTCTCGGTATTTGCAATTGCTATCAGATCCTTGTCCGTAGACTATTTGTTAAAATATGCCTGGGACTCAACACTAATATTTTCCAATTTTTTTAATGTCTTATCCAAAATTTCATCTTTATAGTTGTTGTTATACATGACAGTCCCACTTCTTACTTGGGTAAGTAAGGAATCCATCTTCACAGGTTGATTCTGGACTGCAGCGTATAGACTATCCCTTTACCAATAATTTTCATAACTTATTATCTCATTGATAAGTACTTTAGCCCTTCTCTCTCATTCTATGAGCTGACTGATATGAGGTAGAATAAAATCATTACCATGGGATTGATAATCATAACCAATTAAGTTATCTAAAGGAAAAGGTAGCAATTGTTCACCATCTGTATCTGATGAAGATGATCTCGTTGGAGAGGTATAGGGGCTTTCGGGTTGATCAACTGCTACTTGTTTCTACCTTTGGGTGGCCTGATCCTATTTGTGATAAAATAAATCAATATTCAAACAAATAAATCTAAAGTGAAATGTAATTAAATATGGTAAATTATGTTGAAATAAAAGTATACCTGTTGGCCTTGAATCATCTCAAGTGTATGGAAAAATCCAATTGGGTCATTGATATCAATGCCCAAGTAATATTCATCTAAATTTATATTATTTAAAACCGATATGCCCATTGTACTAGGCAAGCCACCAAGTGAGAGGGTTGGAATTCGAAATGAGGAGGTAATTTTTAGTATCCCACTAGGGGCCAAAGAAATTGGCATGTGTTTACCAATGTTCTTTTTTCTTGATCCTCTGGTTGGAATTTTGAATATTATTGGTGGAGGAGGGGGCAGTGCCACTATTTGTACAAAAGGAGGACTGCAATGTGCTGAAAAGTTCAAGAAAAAACATATGAAAAACTAGAAAACAATGAAAAAACTATGAAATTAAATGAAGTACTATTCAAAACTTATACCTTATTGTTGAGGGGTAACTTGTCGTAGTGATTGAGGTGGCCATTTTGGAGTAGTAATTGGTGGTTTTTGAGATGTCTATTGCTAGGATTGCTGAGGTGGTTGTTGAGAAGACACAAATGCATGCGACTGAACTGAGTGAGTTGGGGAAGGTGGTTAACTTTGAGAAACACACGTATGGTCCAAATTCCCTACAATGTCATAAACATACAATTATATGTCAATTCAATAGGGTAAAATTTAAATGGGAAAATGAAAATAAAAATTTGGAATTTGTAAATAATACATATAAGGGTATTACTTCTCTGGCATTTAATGAATTCAAACGGTTGGGGGTTAAGAGATGAGTGAGCTTCCATTTCAAATTATGAATCTCCCGATGCCTTAGTGTGTTATTAGCCTCTTCCTCTTGATGCCACCTTTTTTTGGGGAAGGGCCACCATAAATCATCTATGTAAACAGTAAATAGTTAATACATGTGCATAGTGTAATGTCAAAATAAAAACATTACATTTTATACATGTTGTTCTTCAAATGGAATTGAAAAATTCATCAACGCCTCATCCATGCAAATGGAAATTAGTCTGTATTTTAAATTTAAAAGATCCTCGTAATAAAGGCCAAGGAGATTGTTTGTGGAGTAAATGACATGTTTTTATGAAAACTTTGCATTTGTAATGTCAGTTGTTATTTTTTTTGATAAAAAGGTACACCAATCAAAATTTTGTTTTGCGATAGTTGCAAAAATGTACGCAATGGCCCAATTTGGTATATTTGTTTGCTGACCCTACAAAAATATTCTGGATTGCAAAAAGGAAATCATTATAGTAATAAAGTGGTGTGTAATTGCTTGCATATCCACACCATGTCTGGATTTATTGACATGAGTTGCAAATGCCAAAAAATAGTTGGAATTAATATAAATTTAAATTGTATCAAAATCAAAAATTGAATAAAATATGACGAATGAAAACAGTTTACACTTACAATCAACAGGGAAACTGAAAGTCAATTCGAGATATTTATTATCGTCTTTGATGACTATTGCCTTGTTGTAACAAAGGATAAATTTCTGAATGGGATGCCTATAAACCGATGAATATCAATTGGGTCGATACTAAATTGAAACAATTAGCCATCATCCACAGTAACATTAAACAATTCGTTCTATGTATTGTAAGAGGAGAGAAGGTAGTTCAAAATATCTTTGTCTGTTTCAAAATGGGGCATCTTAACAAGCCCACAAAACTCACATGCATCGATCAAATCCTTGTATTCCGAAGTCATTTGTAAAACAATCTAGATGTGGGGGCATAAAGGATTCATGTAGAGTATCTTGCATGTGGATAGGGCTTGTGGGTTGACTAGATTTTCCTCTTGATTTTTGTCTTGAGCTTGGGATGTACTTATAGTTGTCATTGAACTTGATTGTACCAGACCTGGATAATGGATTCCTGTATACAATAAAATTTGAGAGTCAGAAAGTGTAAACATGAAAATGACCGGTGGGAGGGTATTTATAGGACAAAACTAGGGTCAACGAGTCTCATTGACATGTGTCAACAAGGGTCATTTTCATGCATCAACAAGACTCATTGACGTGCATCAACAAGGCTTGTTGATGTGTTTCAACACGTCTTGTTGACACATGTCAACAAGGGTTGTTGATGCGCATCAACAATATGCATTGATGCATGTCAACGAGCCTTGTTGACATGCGTCAATGAGGTGTTAGTGTTTGTAAATCTGCAGTCTCTCTAGCTCAAAAAAATAGGTGAAAATGTAGTTCTGAAAAATTGGTAAATTCACCTTTCACTAAAGCTGGTTCCAGGGATATTCACCAGGTATTTTCCACCTCCAATTTTCTAGAGGTGTCTTAAAATGAACCCTGCTTGAAGGTCCTATTTAATCAAATAAATCACAGTGTTTAACGCTTCTTCCCAAAACTGTAAGTGAAATCCATCATATATCCTCATGATTCTAGCTCATTCTATGATTGTCATGTTCAATCTATCTACAACACCATTCTCCTATGGTGTTCTAGGAACAGTCCTTTCTCTACGTATTCCATTTACTGAAAAATAATCATTGAAAGCCTTACTACAATACTCACCACCATTGTCAGATCTAAGGAACTTTAACTTTGAATTTGATTCATTTTCCACAAGGGATTTTCCACTTTTAAAAGTTTCAAAAACATCATAGTTACGATTTATACAATAAACCCATACCTTTCTTGTGGTATCATTAATAAAAATAACATCGTATTGGGATCCTCCATGAGAAGCTAACCGGGCTGGTCCCCACACATTTGAGTGTACAAGCTCCAATTTATGCTTCTTCTTTGTTGCCCCAACTTTGAGAAATCTCACTCTCTTCTTATTTCCAAAAATATAATGCTCACAGAAATCAATATCTAAACATTTCAGATCTGATTAGTTACCCTTTGCCTTTAAGATCTGCATTCCCTTTTCACTCATTTGGCCCAGCCAATTGTGCCACATGCTTGTATCTGAATCTAAAGTAGATAGAACATAAAAGGAATCAGTAATACATGCAGACAAATACAATTATGCTACCTTCTTTCCTCTTGCTAGAACAAGAGATCCCTAGGTAACTTTCCAAGATTCAGCTGTGACTGTAACCATGCAACCAGTTTCACATAATTGGCTTGTAGAAATTATATTTCTTTTGAGGCTTGGAACATACCTCACATATTTCAATATCCATGTATTTCCATTCTACAATTTAATATGAACTTCACCTCTACCAATAATAATACATGGTTCATAATCTCCTAAATAAACATGCCAAAAATTACCCTGGACATAATTTCTGAAATATCCCTTATTAGGGGTTACATGGAAAGAATATCCTGAATCTAAAACCCATGACTAAATTTTATTATCGAAGGAGAGAATTAGGGAATCTTGCATTACGTTGTTTATAATGACATTTTCCTCTTTACCTTTATTTGGTACACTCTCTTTTTTTTCCTTAAACCAACAATCCTTCTTTGCATGACCTTTCTTTCCACAATTTTAGTAGATTATACCTCTACCTCTGTATTTAGATCTACCATTCTTAGACTTTGATTTCCCATTATTCTTTCTCTTGGATATCTCCTTTTTCCTTCCCCTGATTTTTACATTCAAATCATTCCTAGATGATGATTCTCCTATACTTTTCCTATGTATTTATTCATTCAAGATTATAATAAGCACATCATCAAAATTTAAAATATTAGTATAAGATGTTGTGTTACTAACAGCCATTACCAAGTTATTCCAACTATCTGACAAAGATCTTAGAAATAAAAGTCCTTTCACTTCATCCTTAAATGGAATACTAACTAATTTTAATTGATTTACAATAGACTGGAAATAATTCAAATGAATTGATGCAGACCCTTTTTCTTGCATCTTTAAATTAAACAATTTTTTCATCAAATAAACTTTATTTGAAGCATTAGGTTTTCATATAGATTTGATAAAGATTTCATTATCTCTATTGTAGATCCTGCTTCAGTAATATTTGAATCCACAGATGCTGTCAGGCTCAATCTTATAGATCCCAGAGCCTTTCTATCAAGAATTATTCATTCTTCATTAGTCATCTTTGCAAGTCTCGTCTTCTCATCCAACGGTAAGTATAAATATTTATTATATAGATAATCCTCCACCTGCATCTTCCATAATAGATAGTCACGTCTGTCAAATTTATCTACTCTGAATTTTCCTTCTTCTCCTATTGCTTTACTCTTACTCAATCATAAATCCCTTTGTGAGTAAATTTGTCAACACACACAACCCTCAAACATATATGTTTTGATACCAGTTGTTGGGGTTAGCACACCGTTTGTACAGATATATTAATCAGATCTAAGCATAAAAGAAATCAATATGGAAATAAAAGAAGAAGAAACAATACACAAGATTTAACGTGGTTCACCCAGTGTGGGATACATCCACAAATAAACAACCAATTTATCATCACAGAGGAAATAAAATGAAGAATTGTAATCTTCCACACCTTCTTGGATGTATTGTACTTTCTTCTCTACAAATTTATCTTTTTTCTCAAAAGGAAACTTCTCTCAATTCTCAAATTAAATTCACCCTTCTAAACCCTAGCTTTATGCTTATATATGCATCTACAATCTTAGGGAAATTTAGTTATGCAATTACAACCATTAGATTCAGTTTACAACTAAAGATAGATCTAATTCCCGTAACTTAATTATAGTAGTCAACCATATGAAACTGATTCTGGTTAGCCTTAACCAATTCCTGTTAGCCCTAATCAATGTCGGTTCCTCCTTTCTTGACTGATACTAGTCCATGGGTGATCGACAATGGTTCATCAACTGATGCCGGTTACTGTGTATTTTAGAAAGTCTGTAAAAGCATTCCAATGAAGCAATTAAGCTCCACAAGTTAACATTATTCAATTTTTGAGTGATCCAGAGAGTGAGTGAAGCTGAAATTTTACACAGAATATGCAGAGAGAAAACCCATATCAAAAATGGTGTTTTTTCATCAAAATGAGGAGGGGAATACCATCCTCTTAAAAATATTAAATTCTGTTGCTTCACAATTACTATAATTAGTAAATTTCACAAAAAATTAAAAAACCTTCAAAGAATCAAAACCTGGAAATCACCAAAATGGAAAACTAGGGCGCATGAAGCAAAAAAGTAGAAAGTGGAAAAAAAAACTTTCTAAAAATATAAATTTCCTAAAATTGGTCATAAAACATCAGTGAAAATTCTCCAAACATGGAAAGAATCCCTCAACACTAATAGGAAGGTAAAAAGGAAACCTCTCCTGAAATAACAACTATTGAAATCTAGGGTCTAAAAATAAAAAGTTTCAGTTTCAAGTGGAAGAAGTTGATATCACCTCAGTTGTGACTCATACTTTTTAATTTTTTTCATAATTAAGTTCAAATTCACCGGCCCAAATCTTGTTTTGTCTCTCACATCATAGTTCCTAAGTGTGGGTGACAACAATGTTGCTCACATGGACCTACAAGTGCTCAAGAATAGAATGTTGGGCAGTTCAAGAGAACATATCAAGGAAAATATCTTCTCTAGCGGATTGTATGTAGTGAGTAGCCATCTCATGTCATTTCAAATAATTTATTTAGTGTTGGCATGTTCCTAACACTATGAACCAGACATGAGAACAATAAGAGATGATGATAACTCAGTCTTATTAGTGCTCACCCCAAAGGCTATATATCAAGGTATGTAAATTACCACAAGAAGAAACATGGTCATGATCACCAAGGAGTTTGCATCTAGAGAATGGTCCAATACTAAGTCCTACCTTCAAGGCCTCACTCTTGGCTCCTAGTTGAATCATGAGATAAAACCTTTTGATGCACCGAATACTCTCTCCCATAATGATTTTAATGAGGGATTCTCTGATGCAATCATTATTTTAAGTCAGGTAATGGTATAAGAGAAAACAAAGAATCTCGGTAACTAGATAACACTTTTCATTCTCACAATCCTCAAAGGTAGGTAGGTGATTGATTGGGGGCATCTCATCAATGACAACTTGCATCATCAATTACTCTAAGTACCTAATTCCAAGAAGTTCTTCATGACCTCATATATATTCTATGCCTTGGCAAACACAAGACCATTCAGGGGCCTAACACCTACTTAAAATGTCTCTCAAAAGGCTCTTATATTCAAGAAATACCCATAATTGGTCTTGAAATAGAGTAATAAATACTTTTCCAGGGTGAATGATACATTCACAATGTTTTTGATCAAGCTTGTATAAGGAAACTAGAACTTGAGGATTTCTTCACAAGACATTGCCCTAGTCAACAGGTATAGATCATACTTCATTAAATTTTCAACATTCTCTTATATCAGAGTGTTAATATTTAATATTTCTCCATAGAGATTGCATTGCTACTTGAGAAACATGGTCTTGTTGATGAAACTATGCAGACAATTGGTGGATGTAAATGGTAAGATGAGGAGCACAAAGAAAAAGAAGATTCCTTTCCCTATCTCACTAGACCTTGTATTTAATTAATAAACCTTCTTATTAATTAAATCCCCCTTTTAAATCATCTAAATCCTACCTATTTCCCTCTAAATCATCTCTAAATAACTTTCTAAGCTTATCCTAGCCTATTAATTAATCCTAGTTGATTAATTAAATCACCTCCAACTCCCATGAGTTGTTAATTACTAATTAATTCCTCTAATCATGCTTATCTCTTCTAATTCTACTTTATCTTTTATCCCACATTCACTAGGATTCTAGCTTCTCCCAAATTGGAAAGCTATATAAAGGAACCTAGTACCTTCCTTCCAAACTTACACCACACTTTTGCTAGTGATTATTATAGGCATATGATAAGACATTCTCCATTGTTGAATAGCTCCTTCATCCATTACATCCACTCTTCTCATATACGAGTAGTAAAGGAAGATCCAAACATGACCATTAAGCCATTTTAGTGAGATTCTTTCCTCACTTGGAGATAACATACAAATTGATTTCTTATGATCTAGATAGGTTCATGTTAGATAACAATCATACATTACAAATCACATCCAATTTCAAAGGGATGGCTTAGCATTTATGTTTTAAAGTTCATGTTGGATGTATTAGATTAGTTATTTTCTTTAAGCTTTATCATGATGTTTATATTATATTAGCTTTTTATTTGAACTACTTGGTGTTATTTTCTATTAATTAGCTTAGTTTCTTTAATATGCATACATTTGACACCCTGGTGGGACATACTCCATTGTCTCATGCACTTATTTTCAAGTTTTTGTAGTTTAGTTTCATTTTTTCTTACTAACCCTCTTTTAGCATTTTTTTAGATAAATCTTGTATTTCTTAACTTGTTTTGTTGAGTTTTGCATGATTTTAGTGCTCTTTGCAGGTATAAGGGAGGTGAGGTGCTGCCAAAATTGAAGCTAATTGGCAAAGATTTGAGCTTTTTGACATTCTTTTTGTCAAATCTTGTGTTTTTGAAGTTACACAGGTTCATTGCGTTATCATTTAAAACCTCTACATCAGTGTTGAAACTTGCTACCATTGTATCTCATGCACTACTGTTAAACCATCTGCATTAGTGTTATTTGCCCTATGTTACCATTCTCTAGAATTTCCACCTCTATGTAGCTCATGCGCTACTGTTGAACTAGCCATATGTCTTCGTTAAAACCCATGTGTTAGCAGTGATCTACTTTTTCTTCTCTGTCTGCATAGAGAATTTCCATGTGCTACTGTTGATAGCCCTACGTCTACGTTAATATCCTTGTGCTACCATTGATATCCCTGTGTCTATGTTAATATCCTTGCACTACCATTGTATCCTTACGTCTGTATATCCTTGTCGCTACCATTGATAGCCCTACATTACTGTTAAAACCCTTACACTAGCATTTACCTCTGTCAAATTTTGGCTCAGATTTCAAGAAAATCCATAATCTAATTTTTGATGTTTGCAGGTTTTTCTGACTTCTTTTTGTAGGTTTTGATTTGAATCAATTTTCTAACATGTCTAATGCTTTGATGAATGTTGTATTTCCATGCTTTACTTGAGTTAGGCTAAAGTTTGTGTATGCTCTTTTCTTGCACCTTTTGGTGATCTTGAGAATCAAAAGTAGTTTTAGTATTTCTTTTTCTAACATTTGGATTAACTTGAAATTTCATCTATTCATTTTACTTAAGGGAATGAACCTTTTACAAATCATTTTAATGGTCCTTTGATTTAAAGTTTTCCATTTCTATCTAGTTGGGTTAATTGTTGTGTATGCTCTTCTCTTGCATCTTTGGACGATCTTGAGAATCAAAAACAACCTTTGATCCTCTTTCAAAATATTGTAAGTTTCTTGGAAAACTACTAACTTTTGAGTGCAGGACCTATACGTTTGTCAAAGAATCAGGATCTAAATAAATACTAATTACATTGTGTTACAGGTTTTCAATGGTGTACTAAACCTCATTTTTAATTCAAGATAAAAAAAACACACCATTTATTCAAAACATTGTATTTGTAAGTTCAGATAAGGGTTAAAACCCGTCTGCTTTGAATTGTGGGAAGTATCTTGGCATAAGCCATAAAACTCATTATGAGGATTACCATAGGAACCCCAAAGTAGTCCACACCTTGAGGGAACTAGTGGATGAAACGAGAAGTGCCCCACTACCTACTTGATTAGAACAAAAACCCATGAGGAAATGCTTCAAGTTACCTGTATGAGGCCCCATTCATTAATTTTATTGTGGGGTAATGGTCCTTTGTCTAGGATTTATTATAGAAAAGTGTACCTCTCTTAGGTAAGTATTGGTGAGTATTGTGAACAAAATCCATAGGTAGCCATTTGGAATTGGGGCCAACTTTGCTTTATCCAATCGTGTTCTAAAGAGCTCTCACAAAGCAACAAATTTCTTGGATTCAAAACCTTGTTATTCGAACAAGGGGAGAGTCCATTAAATTTGGCAGCCACATGACATTCATCACAAAATTTACAAAGCAAAACTTTGACTTAGTTTCTACCTTGTTATAAAACAAGGCGAAACTCTTCTAAAGTTAAGCTACGTATTTTTCATCACCACTTGTTTTATCTCCTTTGTTCTCTTATTGACATTTTTGGGTCAAAAGAGAGAAACATACATGGAACTTCCAAAAATAATCGTGTCCACCACTTTTGTATTCACTTACATATCCATGTTGTGGCATGGATGATAAGTGTTGAAAGTGTGTTGGTACGTCCTCATGTTTTGGTAAGCCTTTGTTTTGATACCCATGTCAAGACACTCTCATTGTAGTTTTAGGTTATCTCATCATTGATTTCCCCTTGAGTTGTTACGCTTCTCACATCATATCAATACATTTTTTATACTTACATCTTGTTTTTAAAAACTTGATATAAGTTTCTAAATTGTATTATTACACTGCTCGCATAATATCAACTCCTTGTTATACCTAGACCTTCTTTTTTGATTCAAACGTTGCCTTAAGTTTTAAAAGGTGTTGTCATTTACATTGTTCACATTGTGTCAATACCATTTTGATACTAATATCTTGTTTTTCATAAAAGCTTGATTAATGTATCCAAGTTGTATTGTTGTGCTGCTCACATTTGTAGCCTCCATTTTCAAAACTTGGACTTTGTTTGTACTTAAACTAGTTTGAGTATACCTTGAATTTGGACAAATCACTTCAACACCCTTTTAATACTTAAATCTTGTTTATCCCAAACTCGATTTAAGTATTGACATTGTGTTGTTCATCTTTAAACAAAACCATTTTTTAGACATAAGGAGTAGATACTTTTGTGATTGATTCCTTGTTCAGGAACTTGGTTGAATTTTCCTTGGTACTTATCATCATACAATTTTTTGTATATCCTTGGAATATTATTTGATTATTTGATTCTTTTCAATT
This sequence comes from Taxus chinensis, assembly GCA_019776745.2. Taxonomy (NCBI): domain Eukaryota; kingdom Viridiplantae; phylum Streptophyta; class Pinopsida; order Cupressales; family Taxaceae; genus Taxus; species Taxus chinensis. The sequence continues at coordinate 974,754,964 of CM034146.1, read as the reverse complement.
TTCCTTGATTCTTTAGGATTCTTTTCCTTGATTATTTGACATTCATTGTGACATTTGCAGCCATCACGATACTCAATTTTTCCTAAGGTCCTTGTAGTCTTTGTACACATTTGTTAAACCTTAGCTAAACATTTTCCAATTATTCCAATTCTTACAAGAATGGGACACAAAAAATAGGGTCAAATCCTTTCATCAACAAAAAATTAAACCCCTTATTTGAAGAATAAAACATGATTGACCATAGTGGTGATGAGGGACACTCTCCTCGAGAGTGACTTTGAATTTGACCCCACCCACATGGATAACTTTCTATTCCAGAATAGAAACGAAGTCTTGGTGTGTGTCGTAGAATTAGGGGCTAAATTGCCACCTAAATTTGACCATACTCTCCTCACGAACATGGTTCACATAGAGAAGAGGAGCAGAATGACCCCTTTATCCATTGATGAAATATTAAATCCAAGACATTCCTTCTACTTCTCGGTCAAAGGAATGAAGAAGACACCCTTCTAAAAAACATTGGTAGTTATCACATACCCATTGTTTCAAATTAACCGTGATGGTAATATAAGAACATGAAGATCATGAACAACCACCTCCATATGAAACTCATGAAAAAAACCCAAAATGATGAGGTCATGATTCAACAACAATTACAAGCTCTTAGTCGCCAATTGGTGAGTTTAACTTCCCATGTCCATAAAGACCCAGGAATAAATAAGAACTCCACATCATGAGAAACCTAGGTTTACATATCAGGAGTTTTACACTAAGACTCCATGTCAAGAAAAACCTAAGGTTACATATCATGAGCTATACACTGATAACCGAGGTGGTGAAACATCTAAATATAACCTTGTATATATTCCTGCTTCACCTACATGTGGAAAAATATTTGACCAAGAATGTAATTCTATGAAGAATTCCCTCACCAATTTGCAAGAAAATAACATGGGACATAGTAAAAAGTACCAATTTGAAGAATTATGCCCATATCCTTTTGATAGAGTGATGTTAAGAACACCCTTTCATCCTCACTTCGACTGCCCTAAATTTGAACAAATATAAGGGTAAAGGTGATCCACACAATCATATCAAATACTTCTTTATGGCTTGTCAAGAATTTTCCTATAGCAAAAATTATCTCATTCTCCTATTCCCATGGAGTCTTAGGGGCCAAGCACTTGAATGGTTCCTTCATATACCTAAAGGGTCTATCTTTACATTCACTGAATTAGCATAAAATTTTGAGCACCACTTTTCATTCAATATGGAAAGTTGCATTACCATGCTTATGCAATGTCAAACAATGTAACAATAAGAACTTTGTTGGTTTCCTACAAATATGGTGAGGGTTAGCTAGTCTCTTCCCTTGCTCAATATCAGAGAAATAAGGCATTTTTATGCCAAATTTACATCTCGAAAATGCTTTCCATTTAGTATTAAATGAAGAGGAGGTTATATTAAAAGGAATTCAAATCGAAAAATCTTTGTTAGCCAAAGGGACATTAAATCCATTTTTAAGAGAAAATCACGAGTCCAAACCTACAAACAAACCTAAATTCTTTCAAAACAAGAACAAAAATATTGTAGGTGATGGTATAACTGATTCAAAATGTGTGCAAGAAGTCCAGAATAGTGCTCCTTTGAAGCTAAAGGACCAGTTGCACCTGAAGTCAAACATCATGTGTTCACTCCTCTCACAGATTCTTTGTTCATCTATATTAAAACAATTAGACGCGGTGAACATGATCAAATTCCCTAAACACTACACCCTTCACAGATGATGTCAAAACCAACATGGTACAAAGACCATGAATATTATGAATATCATCGTGTTAAGGGTCATAACACTGACAAATTTTTGAAGTTGAAACACTACATTCAAGATATCATTGATAGTGGAGAGGTTGAACTCATCGATAGCAGAGAGGTTGAAATGGATTCACCTGATAATAAACTTCTAATCAAAAGTTGGGAATTTACAAAGATCCATTCCCAAAACATAACAAGGGAGAAAAAGTCAGATCAAGGTCAATCATCCCAGACTAAAAGTCAATCATGTTATCGTCGAACTCCACTAATCCCTTTGATTCCCTTATTGAGTTGTGTTCATCCACCTATTGAGCATGTAAACACTATTAAGATTAAAGCATAAGAGTGTGATCATGGCAACATGATGTGCTCACCTTGTTATTCCTAGAACCTCCTCTGTCTACCCCTCAGGATAGTCACTATGATATTTTAGAACAGCTTGAGAAGACCACTACTAAGATTTTCATCTTAGATCTTCTTAAAATATTCAATGTTCATAAGGACATTCTTTACAAAACACTTACAGGGGTAAGGAGTTTCAACTGATATTGATCCTATGCGCTTCCAAGCCTTGGTTGCGTAGATTGCTCCTTTCAAACACATTACTTTTGGCTAACATGAGATTCCTAGTGATAATCATACACATAACCTACCCTTATACATTTAAGTCATTTTTACTCGTAAAAAAATAAAAAAGGTGCTTGTGGATGACGGATCTGGCTAAATATTTGTACATTGAAACTTGTTAGACACTTGGGACACACTGATGTTGAACTAGAGCCTAAAATCATCATGATCAAATCTTATGATAATGTAGAGTGATAATCAACTGGTATGATCACTTTACCTATGGAAGTTAGGCCTACTAAGTCACGATATTAAGTTCCATGTCTTGGACTTGGAACTACCCTATAATATGCTCCTCGGCCGCCCATGGATCCATGCCATGTAGGCCGTGCCTTCCACTTACCATCAATATGCATTAAATTGTACCATGAAGGAAAAACTATTACCATTCATGGGGATCCCAACCCTTTTCCCATTGCAAATCATTTTCGGGTTATTTTCCCACTGCATATGAATGTCCTTCAACTGATATAGATTTTTAGGTTTAGTCAGACTCTTTTCCTCCAACGTATTGATCTGATACATTGTGCATGTGTGATAATGGTGCTTCTACACACACACACACACACACACACACATGTATATATCTCCCTTTGCTTCATGGGAGATGAAGGTCCTTGCAACTGACTGCAAAGAATATAACCTTTGATAGGCCCTCCTAATTTCCAACCTCCCCCTATCACCCAGAACACATGGTAGGCCTTGCTACAAATATCAATGATCTTAGGAACACAGTAACATTGACACTTTCACTCCTAGTGGCTTTTTTGGCAGATGAGAAACTGTTCGACACTTCTATATCCTAGTCTCCTGATGATGAGATGGCTTCATGTTATTAAGCGCCCAAATATGTCATCCTGAACAAAATGATGTATGTCACATGGGTTATCAAGGATATGGATGTGACAAGAATGAGCAAGGTGTGTGAGAACCTCTTTCGACACCACATCACAAAGTAGAAAAATATGGTATTGGTATCTAATCGTATGAGTCCCATCCTCCAGAGGTTGAAGCCACCTCTTCTGAATAATAAGATAGTTCATCTAATTATGACAGTGAAACAAATTCCCAGTGTAGTCTCTATGAAGATCTTTCCTCCACGAACTTATTTCTTGACATGTGATATCCTAACCATATCCCCTACCACTCCTAAATTAAATCTTGTCCATCCTTCCCTTGTAAATTAGGACCAATAACAACATGTACCAATTAATTTATTTGAGAATGATGAAGTAATTGGCAAGTTTATGGGTCTCCGTGATAACATTCCTGTTGGAAACCACAAGAAGGGATTATCCATCAACCTAGACGCATTTGCGTACTTTGGGGAGGAGGTTAAGTTATGTGGTCACCAAAATCAAAAGAAAAACAAGGGCAAGATATCCTCCAAAAAGTCTTGTCAAAATAAAAATTCCAAGTCTCATAGTGAAAACCTCTTCGAGGCACTAATAGAAAAAAAATGGAAAAATCAATGGACATAAAAAGTGACCAGTCTAAGGGTGAAAATATCGTTGAGAACACCCTTAGAAGAAGATCTCAATCTCCCCCCTAATCCTACGCATATGGAAGATGAATCCAAACTGATCATGGAGGAGACTATAGATGTGAATATTGGAATGGAGGAACAACCTAGAATTTTTAAGTTGGGAGCTTCCCTCTCAACACAAGAATAAAAAACCTTTGTCATGCTTCTTCAAGAATTTTCAGACATATTTTCTTGGTCCTATGTGGACATGTCAGGATTAGATCCCTCATTGGTAGTGCATAACCTAGTTGTGCACAAAGAAGTGAAGCCCATCAAGTAAAAACTTTGAAAGATGCATCCTCGAGTCGCCCTCTTAGTCAAAGAAGAACTTGAGAAATTATTAGTAGTAGGATTCATTAGGCTTATTGACTATTCAAAGTGGATTTCCAATATAGTGCATGTGCTAAAGAAACCCATTGGCATCCGCTTTGTATGGATTTCAACATATTACAAAGCATGTCCTAAGGATGACTTTCCTCTTCCAAACATCGACATGATTGTCGATTCAACTACAGGATATGAGATGTTATCCCTCATGGATGGATTTTCAGGATATAATCAAATTAAAATTGCAGAAGAGGATCAACATAAGACTGCTTTCACAACCCTTGGGGGTCATTCTATTACCAAGTCATGCCCTTCGGCCTCAAAAATGTAGGCGCAACCTATCAAAGGGCCATGACTTTCATCTTCCATGATATGTTGAATGATATTATGGAGGATTATGTTGATGACATCTTGGGAAAGTCCAGGAGTAGAGAGTCCCATCGAGAAATATTATGACACATCTTCCAATGTCTCAAAGACTACAAGGTTAGGCTTAACTCAAATAAGTGTGTCTTTGGGGTGTTATCAGGAAAATTGTTAGGTTTTATTGTTTCAAGAAGAGGAATTGAGGTGGACCTAGATAAGGTCTCAGCTATCACAGAAATTCCTCCTTATAAGAACCTCAAACAACTACGTAGTTTACAAGGGAAAATTCAAGCTACCCTTCGATTAATTTCCTAACTCACAGATAAGTGTCATTCATTCACACATCTTATCAAGAAAGATATTGATTTCCATTGGGGTCCTAAAAAACAACAAGAATTCTCCTTACTCAAGGAGTATTTGGCCAAACCACCTATTTTTATGCTGGCTACCCCAGGTACACCCCTACTACTGCATATCTCAGCTACCCAATTTTCTATAGGCACGCTTCTAGCTCAGTATGATCCAAATCAAAAAGATAAATCCATCTATTACCTTAGTCACACGTTGATTTCTTATGATCTCAACTATGCAAAAATTGAGAAAGGCTATGCTTGGACATTGTATTTGCATTCCAGAAACTCCACCATCATCTATCTGTTGAACCATAAGACCAAGCTTATATCTAGAGTTGACACACTTAAGTACCTAATATCTAAACATGCACTTATTAGGAGGATGGCTGATTGGATCATCTTGATTAGTGAGTTTGATATCGTGAATACGTCAATCAGAAATCGGTCAAAGAGAAAGTACTTGTGGATCAATTAGCAGAATCCCCTTTTCCTGGAACTGAACCGTTGAATCTAGATCTTCCAAATGCTTCTATGATGTATATTGAGGAATATATTTTATGGTAGATGTAATCTGATGGATAATTTACTTTTCATGGTTCAAGAGCAGGAGTTGTGCTTATCAAGTGATCTTTCATCTCCTCATGCATTCAAACTTGGTTTCCCATGCACTAATAACATAGCTGGATATGAAGCCCTTGATTACAGGAATGAAAATTTCTATATGATGGGACATCAGACAAGTTAATGTTATAGGTGATTCTCAATTAATCATCAAGTAGGTAGATGTTGAATATAAGGTTAAGAATGAAAAGCTCATCCCTTGCAAGAAGTTGGTTGATACTTTAGAAGGAGTTTTTTCTACAAATCACATTCCAACAGATATCTAGAGGAAAAAATCACTCTTGGGGGATGCCATGGCCACAATTAGATCTTTGTCACACATCCCACCTCAGGTAATAATGACATGCAACTTTCTTCGTGGAACATTTGATAACACCTGCCTACGACATGCCAAGAATATTGCTTGGTATGTGAAGTTGTTGGTCCCTTATCCCCCTGGTATCTTGACATCTATAATTAGCTACATGATGGAACCTTCCCTCCTAACATTTCCCATTATGAGAAATGTAACCTTATCTAGTGCATAACATGTTATACCCTACTTGGGGGCACACTCTATTGTCAGAGGCTATGACAGGAATCTATTACACTTTCTTAACTCAAAAGAATCTACCTTAGCGGTCAAAGAGGTGCATGAAGGAATTTGTGGGGCCCATACAAGTGGAATGGTTCTTGCTAAGAAGCTATTGAAGAGTAGGATATTACTGACCTACCATGGAAATTGATTGTTGTCAATATGTCAAAAAAATGCTTGCTATATCAAAAGTATGGATAATTTAATACATGCTCTAGCGTAATCATTGCAGCCCATCACAACATCGTGGCCCTTTTTCAAAGTGGGGACTTGATCTCATTGGTAAACTTATGCCCACTTCTTCTAATGGCCACAACCGGATCATAACTGCCACCGAGTATTTCACAAAATGGGTAGAGGTTGTTCCTCTTACTTATGTCACCAATACGCAAATTTACAAATTCATAATGAACCACATCATTTTTCGTTACAACATTCTTGGTGTCATTGTATCTGAAACTGATGCAGTATTGCAAGAATAAGACAAGTAAAGGCAATGTGCCAATGTTTCCAAGTCAAATAAAAATGTTCAAATCCCTATTACCCTCAAGGTAATGGATAAGGATGAAGCCTCAAGAAAGAATTTTATTTGCATCATGGAGAATATGGTTAACAAATCAGACAATAATTGCACTTGTAAATCCATCCCGCCCTCTGGGATTATAGAACATCCATCCGCAACCCTAGTGCTGCCACTCCATATTCACTTGTTTTTGGCATAAAGTCTATTTTTCCCGTTTAGATCGAGCTCCCTTCTTTGCGCATATCCCTGAGAGATTATCTTGACAAAGAGGAAGACTATAGAGTGGCTAGATTCATAGAACTAGAGCTACTGGATGAGAAGTGCCTTCATGCACTAGATCACCTAAAAGTGTATTAGAATCGAGGGTGTCAGAAGCTACAAACAAATAGATCATACCTCGCTAGTTTGAGGTAAGATACCTTGTCCTGAAATAGAATCAGTTCAACACTACCAAAGATCGAGAAAAGAAAGGAAAGTTTGAACCTAACTAGTTAGGGTCATATGCTGTGGTTGTTAAATTTGGTTTAGGAGCATATAAACTTACCAATTGTGATGGTAATGAACTTTGGGAACCCATGAATGCCATGCATCTCAAGCATTTTCTATACCTAAGCATGGGGTCCTATAAAAAACCACAAATAAAAACAAAACAAATTAGAAAAAAAAAATAGAAAAGTAAAGAGAAATAAATCCATCCAAGTGTGAAAACCACACAATTATGGCACTTTGAACAAGTCCTTTGTTGAAAACCGATTTCTGATGCCATCAAAGGGTCCATTGTTCACAAGCATCTCACACCTAGGGGTTTAATGGCTTTATCCTAGGCTAGTTTTTTCCTGTGTTTGAGATCTTTTTTAGCCTATCCTTCATGGCCTTGATCCGGCTGATTGTATTATTGTGTATATGTGGAGAGTTTTCCTTTGTACATTCCTATATAATGCATGGGGAATCTTCATATCTTCACTTTATTATACATACATGCGTGGTGTTTTCCCTTGTACATTCCCATCTATCACTGGGGGCATCCACGTTGCTTCATTTTCTTACACATAGCTTTGGAAAACTTTTATAAAATCCCAAAACATTCAGATAAAATTTTAGAAAGCATAAAAAACATTCAAATATGTTTGATCAAAACATTATAACATCGTATCTAGAAAATACAAAAACAATTCAAAACATTTCAAAACTGTCCCACAAAAACAAAGTAGTGTCTTTGCTTACTTGGTTGTTTATTTGTACATAGTTTTGTTGGCTTTTTGTATTGTATGTTGTCTTATATGCTTTTCTAGATTAACTCATTCTTTACTTATTGATATTAAGTCTTACTTTAATCTGTTGTGGATTTCATTAGATTAATTCTATTTACTTGAGTGTTTATGCTTGTCCATAGTTGTGTTGATGGTGACATGTGTATATATTGGAGATTTGATTAACAGTTGTTTCTTGTGCTTGTGTTTGTTTCTTGTACACTATTTGTTATCATTTCACCATCTAATCATCTATCATCACATCTAACATCATCATATCATCAATAAAAATGCTAAGATACATCATCATAAACTTAAAAATCAAACATGTATGCTAAGCTAACATCATATAATATCATCAATGGGGCAATAGGGATTATTTTTTATCCCCCCTCATCATAGACCATAATAAAAACATGGGCTAAACATGTTATCTCATAAAAAAATGTGATCAATATCAAATTCCATCATCATATCCATGTCAAAATAATAAATGTACATATACAAAATGTGTCTCTGATCAATCAGATACAAAATAAGCCACTATGGGCATGGATCCAAAATGTGTGCCTTCATCTCAAGGCATAATAAAAAATAGTACATATACATCCAATCAAAAACTATGTGCCTTCATCAATCGAGGCATATACCAAAAATAAATACATGTTTATACATAAGAAGAGTCAACCCTGACTCTCACCGGTACACAGGACTGCCTGGCTATGACTAGTGGAGGCCTATGACTGGATGGAGGCATCTGAATTGGTGGACCTATCAATGGTATGTGTGATCTAGATCTAGAATGACTTCCTGTAATCTAACTATAAGGAATGGCCCTATATCCATCTAGAATTGCAACATGATATAGATCCCTGTAATAACCAACCTCACCTGTAGCAGATGAAAATCATATACTAAGTCTAGGGCTGCCCCTATCTATTATGCTGCATGATGGAGAGCATCATGCTCTACTGTAAGCCTAGAGACATCTGCCTGCAGATGAATCCTCTCAGCTCCCATTATGCTCTCTCTTTGTCACAAGCTGATCTCACATAGTGTGGCCTGATCTCTCTCTGCAGTGACCTGTTATAATACTACCTCAAAGCTTCCCAATCTGATAGCACCCTTGCTCAACCTGTCTCTATAGATTCTGAACTGTAATGAAGGCTACATCACCCTATATCATGGTCATGTCCCTTTGCACTTATAAAATGACCACTGATGGCCCACATGCTCCTAGAATGAGTCTATATCTAAGAACCTGTATCTATGGTGGCCCCTGTGTGGCCCTCCACTCCATCCCCATCTCCATCACCCCCACCTATTCAATATGTGGACTCCCTCTTCTAGGGGATGACAATGGAACCTATATCACTGCCACATCCTATGCATGACACCTGCTGTAATAGTGGCCCCTGATCCACCTACTACTGTAAGACCTATACATGCACCTGCTGTGGACATGACTATGGTGAGCACATGTTGTGCCTGTACCTGGGGCTATATTTATGGATCCTACTAAAATAGCTCCTAGCCATATGGAGCCTATGATAGTGGACGATCCTATGGACCCTGGATGTTGGCCTGTGGTATTCTCCTTATCCTTTTCCCTATCCCTGGGATTCACTTGGCCTCAACCTTTGGATGGCCTAATCAGAGCCCTATCTCATAGTACTCTGCCATGGAGTCCTATTGTTGTTTGCAGCTATGCCAACTGCTATGCCATCTGTTGGAATCGTAATGCATCTAGGAAACACTATCGCATACCATGCCCCATAGTTTAGAATGGTCCATGGATCCAATCATTTCTTGCCTATCCCATAACTATGGGATGACACCTTGATAATTGTCTAAGGCTCTCCATGCAGTCTAATATGGGGTCCAAAATCAAAAGTCTTATGCACTACTTGCGCATACCATCTCTCATCCCCAGGTATACCCTGGATGACTCCAAGCTGCCATTGTACTTCTACTCAATACCACTCTAAAATGTGTCGGTGGTTGCCAATCAGAAAGTGCTTGACCTCGGCAATACTCAGATCAACTAACGTCCCATGCCACTGGTATAAACATTATGGTCCCAAGTCACCATCCGTAGTTGTAAATCATCAAAATCTCATTCTATAATATGAAGTATCTCCTAGATGGGATTGATTTCCTCACCTAATGGATCCCATCCCATACAAGATGGCTCATCTTGTGCTCTAACTCACAGTACTCCAAGTGGGCATCCAATGAGGATGTGATCCCATGACCCAAACCTGTAACAGAGTTATAGGACTCAATATCCTCATTCTCTATATGTAATCATGGATATAGATCCCTATATAGATGGGCCAGTATGCACTGACCCCAGGAAAATATTTCCCCATCCATCAATCTATGAACCACACCTATCAAACCAAGTGGAAAATGTGTACCTATCAAGTAGCAAGTAGCCACTGACAAGAGCCATAAGATAAATTGTATGTGTGTAATCCTCCTACTCTCAAAACACTTGTACAAATGTATGGCCATACTCCATCAAGGTATATCCTCTAGCTGAAATAGATCCCATATGTGCTCTAAGGTCCGGCCGCGGTGCCCATCATATGTAACCAAGCTACTCTGGATAGGTACTTTGAGAATCTGGTACACGTCCTCTAGATTCATTGTCATCTATAGGTAACCATGTCTGACTCTCACTATGCCACCTCTCTACTAAGGTAGTCAAGAGGCTATGATCCAGTATGATATGTGGAAGTTGTGAAATATAAGATAAACATGTCACATCCAGCAAGACAACCAACCCCTACTGCTCCCATCGGGTAAAATTCATCTCAAATGCTTGTAGGCATCCATGACACTCGCACACATCCAAATTGAGTAATCTCTCCTAGAAATCACCCAAAACACAAGCAATTAACATCATTTCTTCTAATAACATCTTCCTAAGGTGTTTTAATCACTCCTAAATTCATCTAATCACTTTTAAACATCTTCAAAATTCCTCTAAAAACCTTCTAAAGGTCGAAGTCTACGCTAGTGGATCCCCTATGATGCTAGTGCATACCTTTTAACGCTAGTACATGCCACAGTAGCACTCTTTTTTTCATTTTGATGCTTCCATTTTCACACTAGCATGTGGATAAACCTAAATCAAACTTAATTTAATGCTAACGCTCTCATTTTAACACTAGCATGTGGCCTTCATGATAATGCACCCTAGGGCGTACGCTAGCGTTAACCCACCAAATTCTAATGACTAAAAATATGAATAAATGCACTCAAAATTTAAAAGCATTATGCTACGTACTTGGGCACCATCTGCAGGAAGCCTCCCAAACTCTCAAACTTAGCCAGCGTGATGTTTGTGATCCAGAATTCATGTCATCTCTCTCAAAGTCAGAGTAAAATATCTCAATCAAGCAATATATTATAATAGTTCAAAATGGGTCGCAATGTATTTTACCCATCCCACCCTACTATTTATACCCTCCCATCCCTAATTCTTCATTTTTCTCACCTCTCAAAGGCCATATTTTTTGAACGCTGGTCATTTTCATTGGTGTTTTCATTGATGTCAAGTGACATTGATGGAAAAAATGTTTGAATGGTGGAGTGAGCTCACAGAATCAAATCAACATGAAAATCTCACAATGTGGTTCCAAGTGGTGTGTGTATGCAATGAAAAAATATAGAGTAATGAAATATTAACAAATAAATTAAAAATGCAAACCTCAATAAGTTTTGTGAAGACCTTGTCTGTGAAACCTTGCAAGTGAATGTCAAAGATGATTTATGGATGCTCTTGAGTGCTCTCCAAGCTTTGAAGGAAAATGCTACAGACACAATTCAACAAAGTTTTTGTGCTTCAAATTCAAGAGGATTTGAAAGGAAGGTAAGCCTGTAATTTATAGAGATAGAAGTAGTTAAAGTTAGTTATACACGGATCAATGAACATGCTAAAAATAACATTATGGGAAGTTGCAATAGTGTCGGTGGCAGTAAATGAATTAATTGGAAAATTTTGAATCCAGAAAGGTGGTTGTACATGTAATTTAATTTCCCCCGCCTTTCTAGGATTCTAAAAGTGCAGTTAACTAGGGTAAGGATAAGGAGTCCAAGTGGAGTCTAAGTGGAGTTTGAACAAGTGTCAGATGACTAGGATGTGCACACACTTAATTAATTAACTATTTAATTAATAAATAACAATTAATTCAGCCAAAGGGGTACAAAGGGAACATGGGATTAATTTAATTAATCCAAAGAGGTAAGATATAAACTAATTAATTGATTTAATCAATTAATCACAAATGGTTGAATAACAAGGTGTACTAGAATAATATTGGGAACAAGTGGAGACATAAGTGTAATTTTGGAGTGTCTATAGTGTGCATGGTTTAGCAGGTATAGAGTATGGTCAAACATGATGACAGTGATTGAAAGGTGTATTCTAAGTGCTACATGATGAATTGGTTTCCAAGTAGGTTCATAGTGTGCATGGTTGAGAAAAAGGAGGATATGGTAAAGGTCAATACGAATCTTATCACTCAGTGGATCAAACAGGGGTAATCATATGTGAAATTGGTATCTCCAACATCTATGAGGTGTTTTAGTTATGTTCAATGGTATCTGGATAGTTACATGGTTTTACTGAGGTATTTTTTAGTTTCATTGTGGTTTTGTTATGATACTGTTGTGGCCGCGCTGTGGTTTTATTGTTGTTTTGTCATGGTGGTGCAATTTCGTGGTGCAAAAGTTTTGTGGTGCTTTTCTACAACATTTTTTTGGTGCTTTCTTTTTGTTGCACTTTTCACTTTTATAAAAATATATCATATAATAGAGATATCTCTTATTCAAGAAGTTAATTTTAAATTAAAAAGATATGTTTTAAGACACATAGGAGTTTTAAAATTTGAGATAGCTTGAGATTCAGAAATCAGATTTTTGCGTGGGTGGGCTTTTTGGAAAGGGAGGATCATCCTCCATCCAATAAGAGAAATAAATAATTTTTTTGAATAATAGAGAAGTGTTAAAAATGATACTTTCAAAGGGACCCCAATACATACCCAAAATACACTAAAACAGAAAAATAAAAAGTTGGAGCATGTCTATTTAATCAGTATTTCATGATTATCAGAGTGGTTTATCAAATGAATAAAAAGAGTGTGAGATGTAGGTGAAAAAGAAATGAAAAATACTATATTTGATCATCAATGAAGTGCTAATTAGAGAAGACTATCATAATCCCAAATTCAAAGGAGATGAGTGCATGAAGAGCATAATAGAGAATATGTTAGAATAGATATTTACCTTAACTCATGTTCACCCTATGTAATTTATTTACCTTTATTGTATTTATCCTCACCCACTTATATGTGTGGATATTTATTTTTATTTATTTAGATATTAGGGGGATATTATCTAGTTGTTAGGTATAGTTCTTTGCTTGATCTATGATATTGACTAGTTATTTCTTTGATCTATGGTATTGACTAGATCCTTGATGTCTAGTTCTTTCCCAAATCTATGGTCTTGACTAGTTATTTCCCTTGATTTATGGCTTGATCTATGACCTTGACTGGTTCTTAGATTTTTATTCCTTTCCTATATAAGAAAGGCCCATTATCATTATATTTCATTGATTTCTATAATAATATATGATATTGCTGTTCATTTATGTACAAAGGTTTTATGTAAAGTTATTCTGGTGAATTACTTTCATCTTATTGATCATGGTGTTTGATTAGCATCTGATTTCTTGGTTTGGTACGATCTGGTTATCGTTCCTTTTATGGTATCAGACCTTATCAACTTCTAGATTCTGGTACTCGTGACTTTATTTTTTGATCACATGTTTATTTTGATAAGTGCTTCACTTCTCATGATTCTTCCTCTTCTTCTTATTCATCTCATCTTGATGATCCTTTCTTTGAGGAGGTTGATGAGGAGGTTATAGATGTCGTTGAGGATATTATTCCCATGGATGTTGTCACTATGCCTAAGTGGGTGTGTATTATAGTTTCTGAGGTATCACCTTTCATATAGGATCTTCCACTCACTAAGCATCATCACACACATTCTACCAGTTCTATACTTTTATATCAGGCATTTTCTGAGGATCCACAGTCTTTTTCATAGGATCATGGGATACAAGAGTGGGATGATGCAATGGAAACTGAATATTCTTCTTTGATGAAGAATCATACTTAGGATTTGGTATCTCTTCCTAAAGGAAGAAATATGGTTAGGTGAAAGTAGGTATACCGAACCCAAATACACAACTAATGGGTCCATTGACAAGTATAAGGCTTGTCTTCTTGCAAACAATTTTTCACAAGTTGAAGGTATTGATTACTCTGAGACTTTTACCCATTGCCAAGATGGATTATATATGTCTTATACTTTCTATTGCTGCATCATAGGGGTGGCCCATATACTAGATGGACATGAAGAGTTCCTTCTTACATGGAGATTTACAAGAGGATATATACATGGAGCAACCTGCTAGATTTTTTCAAGATTCTTCTCTTGTTTGTAGGCTCTAAAGGTCTATCTATGGTCTCAAACAAGACCCTCAAAATTGGTATGAGAAAATGGATTCTTTTCTTCTATCTATTGGTTTTTTTCATTACCACTCTGATCATATAGTGTATCTCTCGCATTTTGGTAAGGATAATTTGATACCTGTATTGTATTTTGATGATTTGTTACTTACTGTCAGCTCTTCTTCCCACATTCAGACTATTCAGAGGGGATCTTTCTACACAATTTGACATGATAGATATTGGGTTATTGAATTATTTCCATGGGTTTATATATTTCTCAGACATATTAAGGGATTCATTTGAGTCAGGAAAAGTACACCCATGGTCTTCTTCAGCCCTTTGATATGGTTGATTGAAATCCAAGTCCACCTCCTTTTCAGTCTAGGGTTACTCTTACTTCCACATGTACCACTTCACTTTATGATCCTACTTTGTATACATAGTTGGTTGGAATTCTCATGTACTTGACCCATACTCACCCTGATATTTCATCTACAGTAGGTCTTTGTATCTCATTTTGGACATTCTCCTCATAGTATTCACTGACATGAAACTACAAGGATTTTGTGCTATTTGCAGGGCACTTCCCACTTTGGCCTACACTACACTAGGGGTTTTACTCAATTAACTGGGTTTACAGATTCAAATTGGATAGGTTTTATTGATGACAGGAATTCCAATTCTAGATATATTTTTTGTCTCGGTTCTTCTCTAATTACTTGGGTGTGCAAAAAGTAACAGGCTATTGCACTTTAATATTTAGAGGCAGAGTACAAGGAAGTAGTTACAGCAAGCCAGTAGATTCTTTGGCTTCGAAAGTTAGTGACAGAGTTTGGATTCCCATAGGATTCACCGACTATACTCTGGGTGTGAAAACCAAAGTGTAATTCACATTTCTTGTAACCCAGTTGAGCACCAAACGGACAAGACATATTGAGATACACATTCACTTTATTCATCAGCACATTTAGGATGGAGTTTCTTTACTTGGATTACATTCCAAATAAATAGCAGGTTGCAGACATCTTTACTAATCCTTTTTACATCACCTCGCTACCTTGAGTTACATAGAATTCTTGGGATTTTGGAAGTTGTTCTCTAGAGGGTGTTCATGAGAACATATTCCTTCTTCTTCTTCTTCTTTTTCTTTCCTTTTAGCAGGATTCTTTCCTTCTTTTGGTTCAATATTTCTTCATGGATATATTGTACATGAGTACCTCATCACGCCTAGTTTCTGGAACTCATACTATGGACATGCCACTTCTATTTTGGCCCCAAGCTTCACTTAAGGGGGGGTGTTAGAGTAGGTATTTACGTTAACTCATGTTCACCTAGGTACTTTATTTACCTTTATTGTATTTATCCTCACCCAATTATGTGTGTGGATATTTCTTTTTATTTATTTAGATATTAGGGAGATATTATTCTAGTTGTTAGGTATAGTTCTTTCCTTGACCTATGGTATTCACTAGATCCTTGATGTCTAGTTCTTTCCTTGATTTATGATTTGATCTACAACCTTGACTGGTTCTTAGATTGTTATTCCTTAACCTATATAAGAAAGGCCCATTCTCATTATATTTTCTTTGAGTTACATAATAATATATGATATTGTTGCTCATTTGTTTGCAAAGGTTTTATGTAAAGTTATTCTAGAAAATTACTTTCATCTTATTGATCGTGGTGTTTGATTAGCATCTGATTTTTTTTTCTTGGTACAATCTAGTTATCATTCCTTTTAGAATATGTACAGAATACTAGATCAAAGGTATGCCTGAATAAGCTGGAAGAGGAAGGATGCATTGTTGAATAATGAGAATCCATTGATGAAAGAAACCAAAGATACAATGATTGTTTCCAAAGATAGAAAAAGAGACAAAGCAATCAGAATGAATATTTGTATATGAAGAGAGAAATAGTAAGGTGATCATAATCAGTTGTTATGTGCTACATAGAATCTAGATGATGAAAATTTTTAGTGTGTTATTGTCTAAGTTGTTGCTTAGATCTTAGGGGGTTCCAGCGTCCTTATGGGTAGTGGCCTACATAAATATCAGTGGTGGCTAATTAAATTCAGGTGGTTGAAGCCTCCATGTCAGTGGGTGTTGTAAAAATTTTGGAGTTATGGATTCCAAGAAAGTTGTAGCTTATCAAAAATATAGGTGGTGGCATCGTTAAATTATTAGAATTGTAGCTCCAGATTGAGTTGTAGCTCAATTAGGTTAATAATTGTAACTATATAGGATAATTTTCCAAGTTATTGAATTAGTTTTATGGGTTTTTTCCCTGAAAGGATTTCCCACATTATATTTGGTCTCCTCTTTTACATGTGTGTTTATTTCTCATTCTATATCTCTCATGGTTAATGATGCATGCTTATGAAAATTGAATTAAGTTTAATAGTAATAGATTTAAAGAAGTGGAAATTGATTTAGTAAGTTTTTATCAACACTGATTCACCCCCCTCTCATTGCATAAAATTCCTAACAATTGGTATCAGAGTAGTGGTTCTCTTGTGTAAAGCCTAACAACTTGGAGGTGATCCTGAAGACATAAGCATGTTGAGATCAAAACACAGTGAAAAATAAATGTATCAAGATGAAGCTCACAAGGAGAAAGGTTGATAATGGAAATGGAAATGGAAATTTTTATCAGCATCTCCGAACATGATTTGATGATGAAGAAGTATGGTCAATCTAGAATTTGAGTTTGAAGTGTGCACTATGATGAATTATATAAGTCAAGGAAGAAAAACAAGAAATTAAATTATACATCAGTGCCTATGAGAAGCACATCACTCTTCTTGAGAATAAATTGAGCAAGAAAAATTAAAAGGATGATCAAGAATGAAAAGATAAGGATCTCACAATCAGAAAAGGCTCTAGACTCTCTAAAATTCAAAGGAGGAAGATGTTACCAAGTTGAGAACCCTTTGTGATTGGAACAAGAAGATCAAATTAGTAAACCATGAATAATTGCTAACTCAAAAGGAAAATAACATGAGGAAAAGGTATGAGATTTTGAAAAACAATTCAAATTGATATCTAAGGATCTTAAGGAGAAAATTGAAGAATGTGATAAAATTAGCTCAGCCATGAAGACATTTCAAGATGACAGTGAATTTGGAAAAAACCAAGTGAATCACAATAAAGAATAGAGAATGACTGCGAGAAGATTGAAAAGGAACTAAAACCCCTGAAAGTTGAACTGGAAAAATTACAAATCAGCTTGATGGCTTGCAAAGAAAACAAGTACATGTAAAATAGAGCATGAGTCCATGTGAAATAGAATGTCAAAGAAATTGAAGAATGTGAGACAAAATTTTGATCTAAACACTCTCAGAGAGGAACTGTGCAAGCAAGACAAAGAGAAGTGAAGGATCTAAACCAAGTCATGATGTGTTGTCAAATATGTTTAGAGAAAAAAGAGGATGATAAGGTTGGTCCCAACATGCAACCAAACAATAAGTCAGACCAAGGAGACTAATAATGGAAGGCATAAGTCAATTAGGAAGCCAAACACATCCAGGTATGAGAGAAAATTCAATGGATATTGTTTTTCATGTTGTGGATTTGGACATAGAGCTAGAAATTTCAAATGGCTTAAGGTAGAAAAATACCATCCATGGAGGGATTACAGACCTGAGTCTGAGAAGAATATGATATGTTTAAATTGTCAAGAAAGAGGACATATTTCTAGGTATTGTTTGGAGGAACCTTTAAGTCAAATTAGCAATGATAATTCATATTCAGATAGAAGGAAAAATCATGTCATATGTTATACATGTCATGAAGTTGGGAATTTCTCAAAGCATTTCTATCACAATGAACAACCTAAAAACATCAGCAGGTATTATACCTTCAATGGAAAGAAAAGAAGGTTTCTAACGTGAAGATAAATCCTAAAGATAAGACAAAATCAGCCAAGTCTCAAATAAATTCTAGAAAGAAAGAAATGAAATGGGTATATAAGGAAGTAAAAACTAGAAGAAGATAAGAAGGGAAAGAAATTAACATGGGCAGATGATGTGGAAAATCAGAAATCTATGAAAAACAAGATATCAGTGAATGTTGATAAAGGTAAGAAGAAGGTAGACAAGTTGAATGAAAGTAATGAAGAACTCCTTCCTCAAGCAGTGTTATGAATAAATGCAACATGTGTGTCTCTCAGGAATACATTCAGAAAATTGATAGCTCAAGTGATTTGAAGTCACACCAAGAATGCATCAAGGAGACTGACAAGAGAACAAGGACAAGGAAAGATAATAGAATGAGTCATCATGTTGTTTTGATGAATTTCTTACTTGTTATGATGAAACATGACTAGGAAAATATGCCTTCTCTAGGATTCTAGAAGGTATACTCAATCTAAAGGAAGCATTATAAGTTATCTTCTTTGTCTATCTATCAATCAAGAGTTTGCTCATGTATGAAGTTGAATGAGAAAATTTTCAAGGTTGCTGATTTGATAATGTTGTTGAATATGTTACTTCCTTAGTAGTTGAGAAAACATATAAAAAGAGTATGTTAGTTTTCAAAAGTTATTCATTTGTCTCCTTAACATTGAAAATGTTTCCTTATGTTGAAGGTCAAGAGAAGTAATTCCTTGAGAGATTATCTATGAGTCAATGAGCACAAGTGATTGACT
Source organism: Taxus chinensis (assembly GCA_019776745.2). Classification (NCBI taxonomy): domain Eukaryota; kingdom Viridiplantae; phylum Streptophyta; class Pinopsida; order Cupressales; family Taxaceae; genus Taxus; species Taxus chinensis. Next base: position 974,735,806 of record CM034146.1, on the reverse strand, counting down.
GTCAAAATTCTAATGTGAGTGCTAATGTCATGATTTAATCATCTTTTCCTAGTTTTTAATAGCAGTCAAAAATCTCCATGGTTGAAAATGATCCATGTGTCATATGAAAACTTGAGTGTGTGAGTTATTGTTCTTCATGTTGCTAAGATTCCATCCCTGTGTTTTGAGTCTTGAAAGAAGAGCCTATTACTGTGAAATTTTTCATGATTTACTAAATGCCAAGTAATGTCAAAATATGATTTTACCATGTGTTGGTCATGAGTGAATAACCAACTGATGTTTAAAAGGTCTAGTCATAAGTCAAGTGTCAAAATATGATGATCATGATCCTTGGTGCAAAAATGTGTGAAGTACAAGTTTGATGTCTATGGTATGAGTACATGTTCCATAATTTTTTTTGTGTCTCATCCCATTGATATGAGTAAAGTAATTAACGATCCTCATTGTCCTCAAATTTGAGAGAATGTGATGGATGTATGTGACAGTGACAGAAAATGTGTGTATTGCCTCATGATAGGCTACAGATATGTGGTGTCATGATCCTTGAATAAATGCATAGATTAAGCTCTCAAAGATGTTGATTGACAAGTTTTTGATAATATAATGGTTTGGATATCTTCTAAAAAGTATCTCTTGTATAAAAATTGGTGAAAAATAAAATGAATTGGTCATTCAAATTGCTCAATTTGTGAGATTATGCGCAGATTATGCTCTGAAATTATTTTGAGCAGCTATAGGTTGAGTTGATGAGTATCTATGAATGAGTTGGTGAAAGATGATATTCTACAAGACTAGAGAAAATTAGTGTGATATGCAAGTACAAACAAGGTGCTAAGTAGTGGAGAAGTTTCAGAAAATATCTAAGACCAAGGAATTGGTAGTTGAGTTAAGAACTGATGAAGCTACAAGTAGAGGTCAGATCTCTGAGATTGCATAAGGTTCAGTGCATAAGGTTAGAACAAGGTACTTGATTCATGAATATTTGTGCTAGATATGGAGACATCTTTGATGATGTGAGCATGAATTTGGCACAAGAAAATAGATGAATGAAAAGATTGAAGATCATCATGGGGTTTATCAGCTCAAGGGGAGCACATTGAAGTTATATCAGGTCAAATGGATCTGATTTGTTGTTTATTTGACACAAAGAATTGAAGTTGAGCATGGTATAGTGAGGTTGATGAGATGAAGAGTAAAATTTTAGGGGAATTAGAAGCTGATTGCTGGAAACATTCAAGACTCTTGTGGAAAGTTAGTAATGTTAATCCTAGGGGGAGCCTATGGACAAGAAGTGAATTGATAGCTCAAGATAATATGAGTGTAGAACATCATGTAGCGGAGAGAAATTTATCAATTCAAAAGAACAACATCATCTAAGGGGGAGCTACTAGTGATCAAGTGGATCTATTTTGTTGCTAATGGGAGTCAGAAAAGATGGAACACAGTTCTAGAGAGAGCTTCTCAAGGTAAGACTCTGGTTATCAAGCTTATTTACACATTGGTCATGATGTTGATTATATAACCCTTTGTCATGGATGTCAAAGGGGGAGATATTGTAGCCAGAAACTTGTTTGAAAATGATTTTTCCATCAAATTTTCAGTGTTTCTGAGTGTGTTTCCATCAATGAAAAAGGGGAAGATTGTTGAACCATGGTCATTGTCATTGGTGTTGTCATTGATGTCAAGTGGCATTGATGGAAAAAAGGTGTGAATGGTGGAGTGAGAAATCACATAATCAAATCAATAAGAAAAGCTCACAGTGTGGTTCCAAGTGGTGTGCATGGTTCAGTAGGTACAAAGTATGGTCAAACATGATGACAATGATTGAAAGTGTCTTCTAAGTGCTATAGGTGAATTAGTGTCCATGGAGTCATATCATAGTGTGCATGGTTGAGAAAAATGAGGATATGGTAAAGATTAGTCAGAATCTTATCACTTAGTGGATCAAATAGGTGTAATCATATGTGAAACTGGTATCTCCAAAGTCTATGAGGTGTTTCAGTTATGTTCAATGGTCTTTAGATAGTTACAGGGTTTTGTTGAAGGTACTGTTACGGTCTCACTATTGTTTTGTTGTTTTGTTGTGACTATGGTCACATCTAGGGTTTTTTACCATTTCTTGCTACTGTGGTTATACAGTTTGTGGCATTGTGTGGAAGTTTTGTGGTGCTTTTTTTTGGTTGCAAGTTTTTGCTTTTATAAAAAGAAGTCATATAATGGAGATATCTCTTGTTCCAGAAGTTTTAATTTTAAATAAAAGGAGATCATATTTTAATGGAGATAAAGGATTAATAAAAATTGAGATAACTTGAAAGAAATAATATTTTTGCGTGGGTGGACTTTTAAAGCATAGCTAAGTGTTAAAAATGGATACTTTCACAGGACCCCAATACATACCCAAAATACACTAAAACTGAAAAATAAAAATTTGGAGCATGTTTATTTAATCAAGATTTCATTATTATCAGGTGGTTGATCAAATTGAGAAAAATTGTGTGAGATGTAGGTGTAGAACTAAGGAGAAAAACAAGATTTGATCATTGTTTTCATGTAAATGTGCAACGAGTAAACTGGAAGTTTCTAAGCACGACAACTATACCCCTATGCCGAAATTTTCATGTTTTATCATTCCTAAGAAACCTCGGATTTATCTAGTCATTCCAAATGATTTCCCAACCAATTTCATAATATTATCCTAGGTGATTTAGGAAAATTTCACTCATTCCCCCTAGGTGATTTTAGGAGTTCATTAAAAAAGCAAATGTTGGGTAGTCACAGGAAGGGCTATCGTTGGCCTTCCCGAGACAGGATCACCTCCTTGGAACTGAAAGGAAGGTAAAAATTAAACATGGAGATGAATGGAATACCTTATGTCATCAAAGAAATGATTTTGGAAGGTTTAGAGAATTTTTTTAAGACTTGGAGCACTTTGAGTGAAAAACAGGGTTCACAAGCCTAGACAGTACACAGGCCTAAAACAGCTGCTGGGCTTCAAAAGAAGATTATGAGAGATTTGAATGGATTTGGAAGTAAAACAAAACATCTTAGGAAAGAGGACTCCAAGAACTAAATGATGGTGAAATAATATTTTTCACAACACCTTGGCACATATGATTGGAAGATAGCTTTTCTCAGGTACAAGTGGAGTCCCAGATAAAAAATCCAATTTTTCAGGGATCATATGATCGAATAAAGACATGATACCCACATAATTAGATTAAAAATTCCATTTCCAGTCAGGATCATGTAACATTTTACCAATAAATTCCACCAGAAGCTCAAGTTATTTGCATTCCACGTTACCCGCTCAAACGCAGTTCAGGACTTAGTCATTTTTTCGAGAGGACACGTGTCAGCACCAGGAGCTTGGCGGGATTTCATGTCCCCCACATCACTAAGGTCAGGTAAATCACCCCTTGAAAAATGCACCCAGCCCTCATGTGACCCTTGGGACTCTCATATGACCTCCATACCTGGCAATTCAGCCCTCAAGTGCTTATTTGGAGCATGCATTCCCTGTCATCGGATCAGTCGCCATGTGTCAACTCCAGGACCACCATGGAATTTTATGTACCTTATGCACCTGAGGTGGGGGACATCAGGCCTTGAAAAATTCACCCAGCCCCTATGGGGAGTCTTCTAGACACCCATGTGACCTCATTTCAGCTCCCAGTGCTTTAAAGCAATTTTTTCCTCCTTCATCCCCTGTCGTTGGATCTAGTGCCATGCGTCGCCGTCTTGCTCATTGTGGAAGTTGATGTCCCATCATATCCCCAAGGTTAGGGACATCAAGCATGAAAATTTTTTTCCCAAGCCCTAATTGTGCACATCTTTTTGAAAAAATTCCAAGAGCTGCTTTTCTCGCTTCTAGCTTCTAAACATTTTTGTGCACTCCATTCCTCCATTTCTTCCTCTGCAACATTCTACCATCACTCTACCATTGCAAATGCTCAAAAAAGATCAACCCAAGCACTGAAAAAAACTCCCCACGGTGATTTGTAGGTCTCAAAAGGATCTTTCATCAAAACTAGAAGGAGAAACGAAGAGCAAGAAGGAGAGAACAGTGAAAATACCCATAGCCTAAAAATGAAGATCTAAAGAAATGTTGTAAACCGGTGCATGAAACAACAAACCATTTTCTGCTGTTCATTCCTCTATCCAAGAAAATCAAAAAGACACCTTCAAACTCCCCCCTCATGCGACAGAGTAGCCACAACGAAGAAAGAAGTCAGATTTCCCGTCAAACTGGTTGCTGGATTGAAGTAAGATTGCACGTGAAGCACCAGAAGAAAAAACCCACATCAAAAATACAATTTTATTCACAAATAGAGGAGAAAACCATACCTGCAATTTTGAGGTCCATTAATGGCTGTCATACCTAGAAGCACTGCCAAGTCTAAAAATTAAAACTTTAAAATATCCTAGATTATTAAGTGGGCGGGCCTGAAATTTTGAAGGGATGATATTGGGCAAAAATCCATATCAAAAAACTTCGTTCCACATCAATCCAACTCCCAGAGGCCAACTTTCTAAAAATAGCAGGTCTACTACATAGGAACTGCTATTTCGAGAAAGTCATTAATAGAAGAACCTGTGAAGGAGATGAAGATATCAGAGGTGCACTACAGCTGAGAATCCACCAGAATGGACATTTTTTGGCACTTACTAAAAAATAATAAGTGGGCCCTCGAGCACCTGGTAAAAATAGAAATTTGATCCAAAGGAGTGAGGAATGCAGAGAGAAAGGGGAATCAAGCTCACAACACTCAGCAAAGGATCGAGAGAGTTTCCTTTTTCACACTTACTAAAAATAGTAAGTTACACTCAAAGAGAATTTTTGGCACAATGGGATGTATAAGGATAATCATTCAGGGGGACATCATTGTTCGGAGAGCATCCTAGTCATTTTTTCACAGGGCATTCAAGATCCACCTTAGTTCATTCAACTTAGTGAGCGTTTGTGAGATAATTTGGACGAATTTCACAGTGTGCAAGGAGTTCGAAGATTCAGAGTTTCACTGCATTTGGAGATTTCCATCAACAAGGATCAATAGACTTCATCAGGAATGACATCTCCTCTTCCCCCCAACTTTCTCTCACTTTCCAATATTCTAATTTTGTGTTGGGGTTTGCACTTTTAATATGACTTAAGAGACTTTAGAAACATAATGTAAATTAAGTCGCCTTGCTATTATAAAAGGGACTTAAATATTTGAAGTGGAATATGAACAGTCTTAAGTCATATTAAGGTATTCGAAAGGTCATGAGGAAGATGAAGAGTCATATTCTATTCTATAAATTGTAAAGCCATTCCCATTTCAAAGGGTTGGGGATTGATCTTGTAGACTCAAGAGTGCATTCTACCTTGAGAGAAAGTAAAGGAGATAGCCATTTTCTTCTACTCTCTTCCCCTCTCAAATTTCTTCAATTCCTACACTATGTAAAAATTTTGTTCAAGCATCAATACAAGGAGAAGGAGTTTCTAGCTTTCTTTGACCAAGGGATTTCATGACACTTTTTTCTCATCAAATTCTATTTAGTCTTCTTGTCATTTACAAGGTTGTTTCTTCTCATAAATGCATGTGATGAACTTTCTAACTAGTGTGTTTGTAGGAATTTTACTTTCTACATGCAACATTAGCTCTCGTACCTCCATTCTCACTCCCTTTCCCACTTCCAGACAAAGTCATCTCTTACAGGTATATGCAAACATTTGCCACATGGTCAGTGGAGTGCCCCTTTTGGATTCTCGGTCAAAAGGCCACCACAAAAATTCACCTTTTCATGCGCATGCACATACGAAAGTTGCACCGGTTAAGTAGAGGGACTTAGATTCCCAGAGCGTTGGCAATAAATCCAAGAGTTTTTCCACCTGACAAATTGTCTCGCCAATAGTTTTTGGTGCCCAACGTGGGGGCGGATTTAGTAGCATCTGCACCCAAAATACGACCGCAAAGGTCCCAAAAATTCAAACAAAAAAATATTGAAAAAATCATAAAAGAGAGTTCAATAAAGTCCATTTCCGAAAGATACACTGCTGATTTCTGCATGTTACTTTTCACATTCCATAGTGTCCTTTCGTATTCCGACTACAAAAGCTTCCAAAAGCTGGCTGAAGGAAGATACACCAGGTTGAGAAAGTTGAGAGGTGTTGCTGATTTCAATTTTGAATCTTTGCAAAATCTGCAAGAATCAATTAGAGATAATCCATATTTCTACTCTCAAGCCTCCTCTTCATCTGGCTCTTTAAGAAGTTCTCACTGGTAATCCTATCCAAAATCCTTCAACAATTCTACAATTTTTCAAAAACCATTAAACATCAACTTCCCGAAAGAAGAAGAATTTGAAGAAGAATTCATAGAAGAAAGAACTGAAGTAAAAGAAGAAGAAATAATGGCAGCATGAAGAAGAAATACCTCAACCCATTGTTCCATGGGGAAGGAATACAGGCCCACTTGCTCTTGAACCCCCTCTTCACAATCTACCAATGGATTCCCGCAAGAACTTTCCAAAGTTCAAAGGTGACAACACACAATGTCTGGAAGAAACACATCGTTGCTTTCATGACATCATGTGGAATTCTTGGTGTCCAACATGAAGATGTTGCTGTAAGATTGTGCATGGAGTCCCCTCCAAGAAAAAAGTAGTAGAATGGTTTTACCTCCTACCTTCCCGGTCCATCACGGGTTGGAATGACATCAAGGATGCATTCGAAGAGATATTTAAATAAAATGAAGATTTTCAAGACCTCTTGGTTTAGTTGCATCAAAATAAATAAAGGAGAAAATGAAACCATGAGAGACTTCATGGCTCATTTTGAATAGTTTGCTAAGTAGGATACCTGAAGAGGATTCACCATCTAAAAACAATATCAAAAATATTCTTCATAAACGCTCAAATCACCAGAGGTAGTATTTCTCCTATGAAGTGTTCAACCAAGGAACATTTGTAGAAGCACAAAGGAGGGCCATTGAATTAGATGAAGATCTCATCCTCTCTGGAAAGATCAAGAATCCATCAAAGGGAAAGGCCCCAACATCTTAAAGATGAGAGAGAACTAATCCCATCATTGCCAAAAATTTGGTGAATGAGATGGCCTATTTGAAGAGGGAATTATTTGAATGAGTTGTCTTCTCAAAGAAGGAATAGAAATCAGAATTGTAGGAGCACCCCCAAAGACTTACCTTGGAGGCCCCACCCATGAATGTAAATTACAGATTTCAAGAAAGTGAAGAAGAGCTTGAACAAAAAGGTGGCAATTTCCAAGAAAGTGATGAGTTTGAGAACAATACACAAATCAGGTTTTGTGAGTATTTTGGAGGTTATGAAGAAGATAAAGAAGATGCACCAAGTTTCTCATGCGCGGTATTCACTTGTTCTCAGTCTGAGAAAAGAACATCTCCCTCCACTGTTGCAAACTAAAAGAAGGTTGATGATCCTCCTATGGCGAATCCAAAAAAAAAAAAATCAGTCAAGGATCCCCACCTCTCATCTTCCATGAAGTCTACATTGTTGGAGCCTAACCCTATAACAAGTAAGAAGATGCCCCGCAATCCCAAGTAAAGCTTTTTGATGTCTCTTCCAAGTCTAAATCTAAATCTACTCCTACAAAATCTAATACCCTTAAAAGCTCCTAGTGTGTCTTTTAAAATACCCTCCATTCCTCAAACATCAAATCATGCTCCTAAACCTATCTAGACTCCAAAATCAGTCCCTTCAACCCCCTTATCCACATCTGCCTCCCTTTGACCTTCCTAGAATATGTAAACAAAGCCCAAAGTGTCAGATTACCGAAACCGAATATTTGCGGACTCACCCTGAACAATTCGAGAGGTTCATCTGATACATCAGGAGTGGTAGTCTAACACCCAATGTTGTAACTTCTAGTTCCAAAGGCATGCTACAAAACTCACCTACTACTTCCCTCACAGAACATGCTTTCTCTGAGTGCATCAAAGACTGATAAAGTTGAACCTTTATACGTCTCCCTTCTTGTTGGAGAATATGTACTAAATAATTGCATAATAGATTATGAGGCCTTAGACAACGTGATGCCTTTGAAGGTCACCAAGGCTCTTAAACTTACAATGACTCCACCTAGTGGCTCTTGTTACTCTTTGGAATAAAAAAAGGTCTCACTTGTAGGGAAGGTTAAAGATGCACCAGGTGTCTCTCGCCAGATTTCTAGACAAGAAAGTTTCAACGATGATTTTGGTAGTAGACGTCCCAAGCCTCGTTCGGAATGTTGCTAAGTAGAAATTTCTGCTGAGAGTTGGGAGGGAAAATTCAGATGAATTGGTCTTTTGCAACCATACCAGTGAAGGTAGACATGGAGAAATTACTTCTTGAGAAGAAAATGAGGTACACTGTGTAAAAATATGGAAGCCCAGAAGCTAACATTTTGTACCAAAATACTAGGTGGATAAATCACTTGGTGACAACCGAGGAGGAAGAAGATATTCCCACCTTGATATGTCTAGACATGCCTTCCTAGAGATATTTGGACTTTGAAGAAGCATTGAGGAGATTCGAGTTACAAGAGGGTATCCCCGAATTGCCAAATGATGTAGACCGCGAGGAAGAGGAAATGGTTCTCGGTGATTTTCAAGAAGAAAAATAAGCCTATACACTTTTCCAAGATGAGGAGTTATTCTCATTCCCATTTAGGGATGAAGATGATCTCTGTCAAGCCATCTATGGAGAGAAAAAATCAGCTTGTGATGAGCCCGTGAAAGGTTTGAAAGAAATGTCTATACAAGGACTACTAAGAGCCACGGAAGAAACAAAGGACCCTGAGATCAGTTTGGAACTTTTAATGCAAGCCATGAATATGGAAGATAAACATGAAGCTGATTTGGAAGCCTTAACTGATGTGAAGGTCAGCCATATTGAGATAAGCCAAGATGAGAAATATGATGTCCCTCTCAAGCCAATGGTTGGTGGATACAATGATGAAATTGAAGTATTTTATTTCCCATTTGAAGATGAAGACTCTTTCTATGATGAAGAAATTGAAGCAAGGATTTTGAAGACCTCTAAAGATGAAGCTCCTTTTGATGAAGGATCAGTAGAGTGCAGCAATTCTCAAGATGATGAGGTAATCCCTCCATATAGTTTCTTTGAGTTGCAAGATAAAGATTCTTCAAAGGTGTACAAAGAGGGACTATAGGAAATGATGAAGCATTACTCTGTGCAAGAAATATTGATGCAGTAGAAGTGGTGGAAGACCTTGAGCTGATTCTTGATCTCTTCACTCATGCCATGGGCATACAAGACAAGTGTGAGGCTGCATCCAATCTTTCAGTCAATACTCAAGTACCTCACAGTGAAGTAAAGGAAACGGATAAGTCTGAGGTTTCTAATGGAAGAGATGGAAATGAGCATAGACTCGGAAAGAAATTAACTCAGAGGGTTCAAGGAATTGGAATGAAAATCAACATTGGGGCAGCGATGAGATGCTCAATGGAGAATCAACTATATGGATAAACATGGAAGGAAATTGGCATGATGAAACCAATTTCAAAGAGCATGAAGACAATGGAGTTTCCAAGAAAGGACTTGAGCATCAAGAAGATCACATGGACTCACTCCTACCAAGTACACAGACAATTGTGAAAGAACCTAGCTTTCATAAGCAGCTGAGGAGGGGAGGATACTTTCTAGAACCCGTCAACAGCTTCGCAGAACATCATCATTCGGTGTTGCCTCTTCAGGGGTAAATTTTTTGAATTAAAAAGTACTTCAGGGAAAGTAGGTTGTGTTAGGAATAAGGGATAAAATATACAGAATAATCCCTTACAGAATCGCAACAGTAGAAACTAATATGTAGAAAATATTACAGATCTCAAATAAAAGTGTAGAATAAATAACACAACACAGAGAGACAAGATTTAATTTGGTTCACACCAATTTTGGCTACTTCCACCAAGAATCACTTTCTTATTTTTTTATTACAAGCGTCCACTCTCTCAATATAATACCCAAATCCGTTTGGAGCTATGCTCAACAAACTCTATAGAATTCACACCCAAATTCAAAGCACATCTGCAATACATTTGCTTGTCTATCTATCATATGCATAAGACCATATAAATAGAAAATTTCTTAAGTATTTTGATACAAAACCATGGGTATCAAAACCATGGGAAAAAACTGTGGGTATCAAAACAATGGGTACCAAAAAACCATGGGCCAAAAAACAACCCATAACAGTTACCCATTACACAGGGGTTAATAAACCACCCATGAAAATTTGCTTCAGGGGCTTCATCCCCGAGCCCCCATCAATCAAGGGGGCTTCACCCCCCTGAACCCCCTTGACCCGCTCATCGGTGAGTGGGACCACCGTAAAAATACCCTAGTGTAACACATAGAAGGTGTACCACACTCTAACATTGAAACAAGCTCCACAAACACGAACTATCTCCCACTTGGAGACTTATTTCCACTGAGAAAGCTTCTCAATACCTTCACTATCATCTGTGAAGGCCAACCAAAGCTAAACATAGCTTTAGTTTATCCCTTGTGACCACCTTGGTCATCATGTCTAGAGGATTCTAACTGGTGTGAATCTTCTCCAACTTCAACTTATCTTCTTCCAAAACTATCACCTGATGAAGTGATATCTCAACTATATATTCTTCATCTTGGAGTGGAAAGTAGAGTTTATTAGCTAGGTGTATAGCACTCTAACTATCACTATGCAGCTTACATTCCTTCTGCTTATGCCCTAACTCCTCAAGCAATTGTTGTAACCAAATCATCTCTTTGCTTGCCTCTGTAGCAGCAACATACTCAGCCTCCGTGGTTGATAAAGCCACCAGCTTCTGTAAGTCATGAAATCCCAACTCACTGTTGTTACCACCTATAGTGTAAATATAACATGTCATGCTCCTCCTATTGTCAACATCTCTAGCCATGTCTGAATCTACATAACCACGTAAATTGGTGTCTGATCCACTGTAGCACAAAATTTTCCCCATGGTCCCTCTCAAATACCGAAGGATCCATTTACTACTTGCCAACGCTCTTTACCTGAATCACTCATAAATCTACTCATAAGCTCCCACTAAATGGTCAATATCAGGCCTAGTGCACACCATATCATACATCAAAGTGCCAACTGTTGATGAGTAAGGTACCTTGGAAATCTGGTTTCTTTCCTGCTCTATCTTGGGACACTGCTCCTTTGATAACTTAAAATGGCCTACCAAAGGAGTCCCAACTGGTTTAGCATCTTGCATGTTAAACCTATCCAATACCTTCTTAATGTACTCTTCTTGAGATAAACTCAGCTTCCGTTCCTTCCTATCCTGAGTTATCCTCATACAAAGGATTTTTCTAGCTACCCCCAAATCCTTCGTATCAAAGGATTCACTTAGTTGTTTCTTGAGTACTTTTATTCCCTACATGTTTTTACCTGCAACCAACATGTCATCAATAAAAAAACACAAGATAATATAACTTCCATCCTCAAATTTCTTTGTATACACGCAATGGTTAGAATGACATCTAATATAACCTTGCTCCATCATGAAGTTATCAAACTTCTTATACCATTAACGTGGAGCTTGTTTCAAGCCATACAATCTTTTCTTCAGTTTTCCCATCATCTCCTCTTTACCTTTGAATTCATATCCTTTTGGCTGCTGCATATATAGCTCCTCCTCCAAATCACCATGGAGAAATGCAGTCTTTACATCTAACTGTTCTAAGTGCAAGTCTTCTGCTGCCACTATTCCAAGAATAGTTCTGATAGAAGTCATTTTTACTCCAGGAGAAAAAATATCATCAAAATTTATACCTTATTTCTATGCAAACCCCTTGACCACCAACCAGGCCTTATATCTTTTCTTTCCTCCTTCTTCATCTTTAACTCTATAGACCCACTTGTTCTGCAATGCTCTTTTTCCTTCCAGTAGATTCACCAAATCCCAAGTCTAGTTCTCCATGAGAGACTTATGATCCTCATCCATGGCTTTCTCCCACTTCTTACTGGCATCTACCTGCATTACTTCATCAAAGCTCTCTAGCTCTCCACTATCAGTGAGTAATAAATAATAAAGAGAAGGAGAAAAACGTTCAGGTTCTTTTCTTACCCTAGAAGACCTCCTCACTATAGGATTTTGGGGTTCCTGTTGAGTAGGTTCCTGAACTGCTTCATGGGTCACTTTCCCATCCAGAAGATTCTCTACCACTGCATATTCTTTCTTGGATCCTTCCCTGTTTTCCTGCAACTGTTGCTTATACATGACTTTCTCATTAAAGACCACATCCCTAGACCGAATGATTTTCTTGTCTTTAATACTCCAACATTTAAATCCAAATTCATCACCACCATAACCAATAAAAGTGCATTTTTCTAATTTAGCCTCTAGCTTGGTCCTATCATCCAAGTGTCAATATGAACAAACACCTCACATCCAAAGAATCTAATAAATGATTAATTGACTTTCTTACCGTACCAAGCCTCATCAAGTATGCCTGCATCTAAGGCACTTAAGGGTCCTCTGTTTATCAAGTACACAGCTGTGCTCACTGCTTTTGCCCAAAAATAAAGAGGCAGTCTTGCATGTATCCTCATGCTCCTAGCATGTTCCATTATTGTTTTGTTCATCCTTTCTGACACCTCATTATGCTTCGGGGTTCTTAGAACTATATTTTTCCTAGTGGATTTCATTCTTAGAATAATAATCATCAAATTCATTGTTGCAATACTCCCCTCCATTATCTGACCTAAGACATTTTAACTTAAGGCATGTTTCATTCTCTACCAAGGCTTTCCATTTAACAAAAGTATCAAATACATCATATTTGTTTCTAATACAATAAACCCAAACTTTCCTTGTTGCATCATCAATAAAAGTAACATAATAACTTGAACCCCCAAGAAATGATACCTAAGCTGCCCCCCACACATCAAAATATACCAGCTTTAACTTACTCTCTTTCTTTGTAGGTCCAACCTTGAGAAACCTTACTCGCTTTTGTTTCCCATATATGTAGTTCTCACAGAAATCTTAACTTGTTTATGTATATCTAGGAAAATTCTTCTTTATTATGTCCATGCCCTTATGGCTCATATGACTGAGCCTATAGTGCCATAATGTTGTATCTACATCTAAAGCCATAAGATTACAATCATTAGTACTATCAGTGGTTAAATATAAGGTTCCAACCTTCTTACCTCTTTCCACCACAAGAGCACCCTTAGTGACCTTCCAAGAGTTAGCTGTAAATATCACAGTACAACCATCACTTCCCAATTACCCCACCGATATCAAATTTCTCCTTAATGTAGGCACATGTCTGACATCCTTCAATAGTCATGTATTCCCATTCTGCATCTTAACCTGAACAAAACCTTTTCCAAATATACTACAAGGCTCATCATCACCAAGAAAAACATGCCCAAAATCCCCTTGAACATAATCAACAAAATAATGCCTATGTGGAGTAGCATGAAAAGAAACCCCTAAATCTAAAACCCAAGATTCATTAATATTATGCAAAGAAAGAATCAAAGCATCCTGACATACATTACTCAATGCCACATTTACCTCCTTGTTTTCTTCCTGTTGTTTCTTCTTATCCTGAAGCTCCCAACAGTCCTTCTTTACATGCACAGACTTTCCACAGTGCTAGCATACTATCTTGCTTTTAGATTTTGATCTTGCCTGATCCTTTGATTTTCCATGGTTTCCTCTATTCTTCTGTCTCCCTCTAGTTTCCACTGTCAAAGCATTCCCTGAAGTAGAAGATTCACCACAGCTTTTTCTTCACATTTCCTCACTTATAATCACCCCCTAAAACATCCTCAAACTTCAACTTTGAGTTAGCTGGAACCAGAGTTGTTTACCGCCATTACCAGGCTATTCCAACTTTCAGGTAAAGAACACAAAATTAATAAAGCCATAACTTCTTCATCAAATTCTATTGTAACCGAAACTAGCATATTCAAAACCATATTGAAATCATTTAAATGATCTGCTACTGAACCATTCTCAGACATCTTCATATTAAACAACTTTTTCATTAAAAATATCTTATTGGAGGCAGAGGGTTTTTCATACAACTTCCCTAATGCATCCATCAGTTCTTCTGTAGTCTTTTCCTTTGAAACATTAAATAATACCAAAGATGCAAGACACAACCGGATCATTCCAAGTGCCTTTTGATCCAACAAATCCCATTTTGCATCTGTCATACTCGAGGGTTTGTTCACCTTCTCAGACAGTGGAGTATAAAGATCCTTCTGATAAAGGTAATCTTCCATCTGCATCTTCCAAAGACTGAAAATTCTACCCGTTGAATTTATCAACCCTAGATCTTCCATCATCTGCCATAGCTCCCACTCAAGCTAAAAAAATTTCCCTTCGATTCAACACTTCAGCAAACCAAACCAGGCTCTGATACCAATTGTTAGGAATAAGGGATAAAATATGAGGAATAATCCCTTATAGAATCGCAACAGTAGAAACTAATATGCATAAAATATTACAGATCTCAAATTAAAAGTGCAGAATAAATAACATAACACAAAGAGACCAATATTTAATGTGGTTCACCCAATTTAAGCTACATCCACCAAGATTCAATTGCTCATATTTTATTACAAGCCTCCACTCTCTCAATACAATACCCAGATCCATTTGGAGCCTATGCTCAACAAACTCTATAGAATTCACACTCAAATTCAAAGCACATCTGCAATACATTTTCTTGTCTATCTATCATATGCATAAGACAATATAAATAGAAAATTACTTCAGTAGTTTGATACAAAACCATGGGTATCAAAACCATGGGCAAAAACTGTGAGTATCAAAACAATGGGAAAAAAACCGTGGGTATCAAAACAATGGGTACCAAAAAACCATGTGCCCAAAAACACCCCATAATGGTTACCCATTACCCATAGGTTAATAAACCACCCATGAAAATTTTCTTTAGGGGATCTGCCCCCGAGCCCCCCATCGATCGAGGGGGCTTCACCCCCCTGAACCCCCTTGACCTGCTCATTAGTGAGCGGGACCGCTGTAAAAATACCCGAGTGTAACACATAGAAGGTGTACCACACTCTAACATTGAAACAAGCTCCACAAACATAACAATCTCCCTTTCTGTTATGTGTCATGTGTTTCCTTTCAATCATTTTTTGTGTGTGTGTTTCCTTCTTCTAATCTTCCTTTCTGAAAGTTGCACATGACTCTGCAGGGCCCAATGGATAAGGCACTGGTCAAAAAATTATATGGTCTAAAATTGAGATTATGGATTCCCATGTCATGTCTTTGCTACAACCAATCCATGTCATGTCCCCATGCTAAAGCCATCTGTTGTCCGTGTAAATGTGCAACGAGTAAATTGGAAGTTTCCAAGCACGACAACTATACCCCTATGCCGAAATTTTCATATTTTATCATTCCTAAGAAACCCTGGCTCTGTCTAGTCAGTCAAAATTATTTCCCAACCAATGTCATAATATTATCCTAGGTGATTTAGGAAAATTTCACTCATTCCCCCTAGGTGATTTTAGGAGTTCATTAAAAATGCAAATGTTGGGCAGTCATGGGAAGGGCTATCGTTGGCCTTCCCGAGACAGGATCACCTCCTTGGAACATAACAAAAGGGAAAAATTCAGCATGGAGATGAATGGAATACCTTATGTCATCAAAGAAATGATTTTTTAATGTTTAGAGAATTTTTTTAAGACTTGGAGTGGTTTGAGTGAAAAACAGGGTTCATAAGCCTAGACAGTACAAAGGCCTAAAACAGGTTGTTGGGCTTCAAAAGAAGTTTCTGAGAGCTCCAAATGGATTTGGTAGTAAAAAAAAACATCTTTGGAAAGATGATTCCAATACCTACATGATGGTGAAATAATATTTTTCACAACACATTGGTGCATATGATTGGAAGACAGTTTTTCTCAGGTACAAGTGGAGTCCCAGATCAAAAATCTAAATTTTCAGGGATCATATGATTGAATAAAGACATGAGACCCACATAATTAGATTAAAAATTCCATTTCTAGTTAGGATCATATAACATTTTCACCAATAAATTCCACCAGAAGCTCAGGTTATCTGCATTCCAAGTTACCCTCTCAAAGGCAGTTTAGGACTTAGTCTATTTTTTTGAGAGGACACGTGTCAGCACTAGGAGCCTGGCAGGATTTCATGTCCCCCACGTCCCTGAGGTCAGGTACATAATCCCTTAGAAAATGCACCCAGCCCTCATGTGGACCCTTGGGATTCTCATATGAACTCCAGACCTGGCAGTTCAACCCTCAAGTGCTTATTTGGAGCATGCATTCCCTGTCGTCGGATTGGTCGCCCACGTGTCAGCTCTAGGACCACCGTGGAATTTGATGTACCTTATGCACCTAAGGTGGGGAACATCAGGGCCTTGGAAAATTCACCTAGCCCGTATGGGGAGTCTGATGGACACCCATGTGACCTCATTTCAACTCCCAGTGCTTTAAAGTAATTTTTTTCTCCTTCATCCCCTGTTGTTGGATCTAGTGCCATGTGTCGCCATCTTGCTCATTGTGGAAGTTGATGTCCCTCACATCCCCAAGTTTAGTGAAATCAAGCATGGAAAAATGTTCCGAAGCCCTACCTATGCACATCTTTTTGAAAAATTTCCAAGTGCTTGCTTGCTTTCTTCCCGCTTCTAGCTTCTAAACATTTTTGTGCACTCCATTCCTCCATTTCTTCTTCTGCAACATTCTACCATCACTCCGCCATTGAAAATACTCAAACCCAGCTCGACCCCAAGCACTAAAACAAACTTGCCATGGTGATTTTCAGGTCTTAGAAGGATCTTTCATCAAAACAAGAAGGAGAAAAGAAGAGCAAGAAGGAGAGAATAGTGAAAATCCCCATAGCCTAAAAATGAAGATATAAAGAAATGTTGCAAAACGGTGCATGAAACAACAAACCATTTTCTTTTGTTCCTTCCTCTATCCAATACCATCAAAAATATACCTTCAAACTCCCCCTTGGTGTGACAGAGCAGCCACAACAAAGAAATCCCATTTTCAGCGCAACGAAGAAAGAAGTGGGATTTCCCGTCAAACCAGTTGTCGAATCGAAGTAAGATTGCACATGAAACACCAGAAGAAAAACCCCACATAAAAAATACAATTTTATTTTCAAATGGAGGAGAAAACAAGACCTGCAATTTTGAGGTCCATTAATGGCTGTCATACCAAGAAGCACTGTCAAGTCAAAAAAATAAAACTTTAAAATCTCCTAGATTATTAAGTGGGCGGGGCCAGAAATTTCGAAGGGATGATATTGGGAAAAAAAACATATCACAAAACTTTGTTTCACATCAATCCAACTCCCAGAGGCCAAATTTCTAAAGATAGTAGGTCTACGACATAGGAACTATTATTTCAGGAAAGTCATTAACAGAAGAACCTACAAAGGAGATGAAGATATCAAAGGTGCACTACAGCTGAGAATCCACCAGAATGGACATTTTTGGCACTTACTAAAAATAGTAAGTGGGCCCTCGAGCACCTACTAAAAATATAAATTTTATCCAAAGGAGTGAGGAATGCAGGGAGAAAGGGGAATCAAGGTCACAACACTCTACAAAGGATCGAGAGAGTTGCCTTTTTCACACTTACTAAAAATAGTAAGTTACACTCAAAGAGAAGTTTTGGCAAAATGAGATGTACAAGGATAATCATTTACGAAGTGGAATAGAACATCATTGTTCAGGAGCATCCTAGTCATTTTTTCATAGGGTTGGTGATTGATCTTATAGACTCAAGAGTGCATTCTACCTTGAGAGAAAGCAAAGGAGATAGCCATTTTCTTCTACTCTCTTCCCCTCTCAAATTTTTTCCATTCCTACACTATGTACAACTTTTGTTCAAGCATCAATACAAGGAGGAGTTTCTAGCTTTCTTTGACCAAGGGATTTCATGAAACTTTGTTCTCATCAAATTCTATTTGGTCTTGTTGTCATTTATAGGGTTGTTTCTTCTCATAAATGCATGTGATGAAGTTTCTAACTAGTGTGTGTGTAGGAATCTGATTTTCTACCTGCAGCATTATGTCTCCTACCTCCATTCTCACTCCCTTTCCCACTTCCAGACAAAGTCATCTCTTGTAGGTATATGCAAGCATTTTCCGCAGGGTCAATGGAGTGCCCCTGTTGGATCCCCGGTTGAAAGGCCACCACAGAAATTCACCTTTTCATACGCATGCACATACGGCAGCTGCACCGGTTAAGTAGAGGGACTTAGATTCCCAAAGCATTGGTAAGAAATCCACAAGTTTGTCCACCTGAAAAATTTTCTCACCAACAATCATCAATGAAGTGATAATTAGATAAGAATATCAGAATCCTAGATTCAAAGGAGATGAGTGCATGAAGAGAAGAATAGAGAATATTTGCAGAATACATGATCAAAGGTATGCTTGAATAAGCTGGAAGAGGAAGGAAACATTGTTGAATAATGAAGATCCGTTGATGAAAGAAATTGAAGCTTCAATGATTGTTTTTGAGATAGAAAAGGAGACAGAAATTAGAATGAATATCTGTATATGAAGAGAGTCCAAGTTGTTCAATATCAAGGTGATCATAATCAGTTGTATGTGCAACAAAGAAACTAGGATATCAATTTTTGACTAAATATACAAACAGTTGTTTGGGGTAGTTTCATAGTGCACAATTACTTTTTCATGGGACTTATATGTCCCCATCTGTTTATTCACCTCATATGTATTCTTGCTTGGGGAGCCATTTTTAACCCTTTTCATTAACTCAAACATTTGGGAACTAAAGCTCCATAGCAAAAATGTTGGTATAAGTGTCTTGAACGTTGTTTGTTTGAGTACATTTTTTTGTGTTTGTTTACTCACCTCTTTATTGGTATACTTGTTTACTTTCTTGTATTGCATTACATTATGTATGTTGTTTTGAGTCAGTCCTTGCATGCTCATATTCAATAAAGAATTGATGATATACATCATATAGAAAAATGATGAGACAAATTTGTTCCTAAGCCAGCTGATATGCTTGTTATCTCTATGTGAAAGTTTTATTCATCTCCATTTTTCTTCATCACCATTTTCCTCTATCACAATTTTTCTTCAACACCACCTGGGTAAATAGGGATTATATTCATCCCCCTTTCATTTCTTCTATCTATTGAAGAACCAACTTTTCTTTCCCACTCACTCACATTGCACACTCACCTCCTAGGCTTGTGTCGACTCTTCTTATTTGTGATCATCAATCGACCTCTTTTATCACCCCATCGAAACTCGAGGGGGCATCCTTCATTCTACTAATTTTCTTCAATTCCTTCAAAATTTACTTGTCTATAATCATCTACTATCTTTGAAGTGGTGTCGTTTTTGTTACACTAAACCAAAGAGGGGAAAATATAGACACCTAAAATCCACCTATGCAATTTTAATACTAAAATTGTACTAATTAACCTTTTCCCCATAATTTTCATTATAATTAATGTTTTTTCACTAATTAATTAACATTCCCCTCCATTTTGGTCAATTAATGACACTTCGTTAATTAACTGGCATTTCCTCATTCTGGATGCCAACTAACAACACTTCGTTAGTTATAATCCTCCTCCAATCAATTAATTAACTATTATTAGCTAATTAATCCTTTTTAACCTGGTATTTAATTAATAAACCTTCTTATTAATTAAATCCCCCTTTTAAATCATCTAAATCTAACCAATTTCCCTCTAAATCATCTTTAAATAGCTTTCTAATCTTATCCTAGCCTATTAATTAATCATAGTTGATTAATTGAATCACCTCTAACTCTCATGAGTTATTAATTACTAATTAATTCCTCTAATCATGCTTATCTCTTATAATTATACTTTATCATTTATCCCACATTCACTAGGATTGTAGCTTCTCCCAAATTGGAAAGCTATATATGATACCTAGTATCCCCCTCGCAAACTTACACCACACTTTTGATATTTATTATTATAAACATGTGATAGGGGAATTTTTATTGGAATAGCTCCTTCATCCTTGCATCCATTCTTCTCATATGTGAGTAGTAAAGGAAGATCCAAACATGGTTATTAATCCATTTTGGTGATATTCTTTCCTCACTTGGATATAACATACAATGATTGCTTATGATTTAAATAGGTTCATATTAGATAACAATCATACATTAAAAAGCACATCCAATTTCAAAGTGATGACTTAGGATTTTATGTTTTATTGATGTTGGATGCATTAGAGTATATATTTCCTTTAAGCTTTATCACGATGTTTATATTAAATTAGCTTTATTATTAGAACTACTTGGTGTTATTTTCTATTAATTAGCTTAGTTTCTTTAGTATGCATACACCCATAAAGCTGCCAACATTGAAGCTTCCTAGCCCCTATAAATATGCACTCATACACCTCAAGGGTAGATTTTGAAATTAAAGAAGATCCAGCCACATTTCACCTACCCAATTTGTGCCATGTCCCTCAAATTGAATATTTTTGGGTGAATTGTGTTGATGAATATGAGGTCCAAGAATTCAATCATAAAAGGATGAAAATGGATCAAATGAGGGAGTTAAAATTTGATTGGTATGAAAATGGCTTCGAAGAGGATGGCTCAGATATGTTTGATTTTTAGTATTTCATTTTGAAAGAGTATCCTCTTCCCTAGGTGGTTTGGGTTGTTCATGAGTCTAGAGACAACAAAGAGTGGATAGAGGTGGTGATAAAAAGGTCCAAAGAATGGTTAAGGAGAAAGAAATATGACCTCATCTCATCAGGAAACTTTTCATCCCTCCACAGAAAATCATCCTATCAATCCTTCTCAAATGCCAAGGACAAGCCTCTCAACTCAAATCATCAAGGATAAAGTACAAAGAGGAAACCAGAGGAACCTAAGGTTCCTCGCTACAAGAGATTGCATAAGAAATTTAGAACAGTGGAAGAACATGTGGTGGATTTATAATAAGTGGGAAATGACCTAGCATACCTCTCTACACCATAAAAATCTCTAAGTTTCTCATCTCCTACTTTTGCACTAGTCCCACCTGTGTAGGATATTCCTCCTTATTTAAAGTAAGAAATTGTGATGTTGTCAAGTGTTGAGATAGAAACCAATGATATCTTACCATGGTTGTAGGAGATGGTTTCAATAGAAACTCACATAGTGCAATAGGTTACCATTCCTAACTTCTCATTTATCGCATCAATGGTGAAGAATAAGAAAGGAATATTGTTTCAAGAAGCTTCTCGATTCTTCAATGGCACCTCAAGGAACAATATAGGGGTAGTCAATCTTAAGGTCATCAATCCCATTGAGAAAAATGCCTCGGATGATTATGAGATGAGAAAAACTCCCTTGGGTCTAGTAACACATGAGGGTGACATTCACTTTTTTCAAGATTTTTCCACTCACCTTGTCATGAGAATTCAAGAATACATGGAGAAGATAAATCAAGTGGAAGACCACATTCAAACCCTTAATTTCTATATATAAGTTATCCTAGATCCGAATGTTGCCAATGCTCTCTTGACTGAGGAAGCCACTGCAGTAAGTATCATCGATCCTGAGACCATCAGGAAAATGAAAGGATTCTCCATACAAGAAAAGGAAAATGACAAGAGGGTGAGTATGATCCTTGAGAAAGGGAAGGTGTTTCTATCCAATATGCTAACATTGTAAAAGTACATGGATACCACAACCATGAAGATAATCATGACATGGGAAACAATTGAGGCTGAGAAGGATCATTGGGATCGAGTATACTCTTTGGTCATGGAGATGATTAAATTAAAGTCATCCCTCTTGATAGACAAAGGAGTGTTCTCTTTGGCATTGGAGGATTTGTCTCAGGTTTGGGCTCAATTCTTAGTTTCCCAATATGAAATGATAAACCATGTCATTGGTGAGCTTGATTCATATGAAGAGGAAGTTGGGGAAATTCAAAAGGATGTCAATTTAGGTAAAAAATATTGGAGTTCCTCCCATGAGTGAAGATACTTCAACTGATGATTTGTTGAAATCCTTCGAATATTTAGTCAAGAAAGAGGTCAGAGATTCATTCTCATTCAATGAAGACAGGATGGAATCCTTGGAAGATATAAGAGTGGTAATTTCCAACACTGCAAGAGATCATCAATTTTGGTACTCATAGTACAAAAACATCAACTCCCTTGCAAATATCTAGATCAAATCATTGAAATTTGTCCATCTTCCTCAAGCTGAAAAAGTGGCACCTACAGTGGTGAGGTTTAGCAAACAATTCAAGGGCATTAATATTTCACCTGTGGAACTTTCTAGGAGTCTATCAGTGGTAGGATATTCATCACATTCTCTCTCTCTCTCTCTCTCTCTCTCTCTCTCTCTCTCTCTCTCTCTCTCTCTCTCTCTCTTCTTCCTTCTCTCTCTCTTATCTCCCCGTCCCCCCTCTTTCCTTCATTTTCCAATTCTTCGTTAGGGGTTACAATTTTTTTTTTCATCTTATTCATTAATGTGATTATAGTCTAAAAATTTAATAAACCACCCTTATTTTATAAAAGGGGACTTAATGTTCTTTCCTAAGAATGTAAAAAGTCACAAGTGGAAAAGGAAAGTGAAAAGACACATGGGGGCAAGTGAAGGGTCATTTCTTAGTCTATATAATTTAATAACACCCTCATTCTTAAGTGTTATCAATTTAGTGCACTCAAGAGAGAGATATATTTGAGAAAATAAAAAGAAATGGCATTATTCTATTTTCCCTATCTATTTTTCTTCCATTTTATAGCATTGTACAACTTGTGGAAATGTCAATAAAGAAAGGAGTTTCTTCTTTTCAAGATGCATGAATGTGTGCAACTTTGTGTGTATGGTTTCCTCTCATCATTGATGTTATAAGCATAGTTTTTTCTTTCCTATAAGTTGTACATGTGATACTTCTAATTATATTTGGAAATAATATGGTGTTCTACTTACAAATTTAATCTTCCCCTTTCTAATTTCTCTCTCCCTCTTCCCCATCATTCAACAAATTCCTGCCTTTCAATTCATTGCAAGAATTTGCAATGGGTATATTGGAGTTTTACTATTGTATCCTCAACCTCTTAGCCATCAAAATATTTCCCTTTTATTTAACTCACAATAAATGGATATGCACCATCTAAGCAGAGGGACCAAAGAGTCCTAGAGTGTTGGCAAGATACCCACTAGTTTGTCTACCCAACAAATTTTCTCACCAACAATATCATATTGGATTTAAAATGAATGATGAAATCTGTAGGAGTATAGAAAAGGTACTATGAAGTGAAAAGTGAATATGGATGACAAAAATGGAATGGTATTTGAATGGGATTAGTTAGTTGAATCATCCATTTTTTCTTGATAATACTTGGTGCATTCAAACCTAAAACCAAAGAAAATTGACTCCAAAGGTTTTTTTCCTTCATGGACACCCAAGGAAAGAAAAAAATGCAAAATAATTCTTTAAACTTTAGCACAGAAACCTGAGAATAAAGTTTCATGAATTTATCATATCAAATCCCTAAAATCAAAGGACACCCCAAGATAACATATATTCATTTCTAGAAATTGTATAGAGGAATTTACAATTGATGCAAATGATGTAAAATAACACTACTTAACATAATTCCCACAATACCTAATAAAAAATAAACTACAAAATGCTTCCATGTAGTTATTTGAAATGATAGAACACAAAATTACAAATATCATTATTTATTCATTTTAGATCTATCTACAACGAGACATAACAAAAATGTACATGGAAGAATGATCCTATGTGTTTTTGTAAAGGAGACAAGTAATACATGTATATATGATCTCAAATATAGCTAATGGTTGTACAAATGTAAACACCTTAACATGAACCCTAAATAGAACCAAAAACATCCATTCCTTTTCAAGAACCAAACCCCAAAATAGAAACCTATACTCCTAAAGCTAGAACCCCCCACTTCTAACCAGGACCAGCGATGAAAACAAGCTTTCACTTTTTATACAACAATGTATCAAACCTAAAATAATATCCCATAGATGTTAATCTAAGGAATGCAAGCATGCTAATTATTTATCTATGTGCTCAAGGGGAAAATCAATGGAAATCCATAAAATCAAGAAAAAAATGAAGAAAATATTTCCAAATTTCCATTTTGAGTCACTCTAATCAATAAACTTTAGTTTTATGGGGGAAATGGAAGAATATTTCCTTCTAGATGCATCTCGTGGAAAAGAGGTATCAATCATGGCATCCAAAACTACAAATGGCATCAAATGATTCTTGAAAATTATGTTTAATGGCCAAAACTTCTTAAATTACAACTTAGTAGCTTAATCCACTATCTCCTTCAAAACTAATCACTTTGGAAAGGTTTCCCCTAGTCATTCCCAATGCACTTGGTTTGAGGTGAAATGCATGTCTAAGTCAAAAGTTATGGTCAGAACTGTAAACCTAACCATTCCGTAAAAACCTACCTTATTTTACAGACTCTAGCATAATCTTCCTTTGCTCCATGTATTTATGAGTGTTCAAAAAATTTCATGGATTTGGTATGATCTTTTAAGTCTTTCATGGATTTTTCTTATTCCATAGGGTCTCTTTTATATCATAGCATTCTCTTCTTATGACCGTGTTTCTCTATTTTGCGGCATTTGCAACTCTATGGAAGATTATCCTATGAGAAACCCATGGAGAATTAAGTTCATTATTCTATGGAATTTGTACTTTGTCGTATTATAACCTCCTTATTTCTATTAAGTTCATTACACCATTTATTTCATTGGAATAACTAATTTCACATAACACTATAATTACCAAGTCTGCAAAGTACTAATTTTCTTCACTTCTTTGTTACATGGCCTTACTTTGTGAATTCATTCAGCCCAGAGAAAACTAACATCTAACTTCCATGGATGCTTTGTTTTAATTTAAAACCTGTCAAAGACTACATTCTCTTCAATCTATATAATACTATTTTTCAAAGCCGTGAAACATTATTTTGTCAGTGAAGGCAGTGGAATCAAGGGGACCAAATAATAGTTCCACATGTGTAACCAAGGAACAAAAGAGGACAATAGAAATGATATTTCAACATGTCAATAAATAACTTGCAATTTTAGGGAACACTGAGGAAATGGAAGGAACACTTCAAGAATCAGTGGGGAACTTTACAAAGATGGTGCCTTGGATACAAAAGGATCAAAATGGGCACCAACTGTGCCTTTATGCTTTAGGCTGACCTGGCCACTTTGGTCCCACCTTCTCTAATGGAAATTTCTCTAATTAAAAATCCTTTAGATCATTCCTAGTCGGCCTTATTCTAGGTTTCCAAATCTAGAATACATATATAATATAGTTATTTCATCCATTATCAAATAGGAGATCATACACACTTGACACCCAAATATTCTAATGAGAATACACTAAGAGAAAGCACAAGAAAATCAATTCCAAGACTACCTTGAGATCCATATACTTTTCATACTCATTCTAGGAAATTCATTCACTCAGATATGTAAATACAAGGAACATATCATCACACATGGTTAAGATGGGGAAAAGGTGCAATTACAATCACATTATTGCAAGATTATGATTATCCATCTAGTTTCATTGATCCAGAGATCAATTTAGTGGATACATCTTCCCTAAATCTCCCAATATCATTATAGTATAGAATATCAGATCGAGAGATTCACGGCAATATATTGAACACTAAAAATAGAGGTCATATGCAGAAATTATCACACGCTGAAATATTTGGCAATCTGGAAACAAATAAGTGACTGACCACAGGTTTGAAATGGTGTGGATGCATGCATACTTTCCATATGGACCAATTAAATAGTAGAAAGGGGTAATGTGATATTAAGTAAAAAAATTATATTATGACTCTGGTGTTTAACACTCGTTATTAGATGGGTGGGCCCCACTATTTGTTTGTTGAAGGCCCTCAACTAGGGTTTACACACTCATTTTGTGGAGGGGTGCATTTTCCTACATTTCTTCATATCACTATACTCAAGATTCTATATATAAGTGCTTATGTCACTCATCACATGGTGAATGTGGTATATATGCATTGTATTGCAACAAATCATGTTATGTATATTATAGTGACCAAGTTACATTAAAACAAGCCTGACTTGCCAAGTCGACCCCCTACTATCTTAGCTAACCGAGACACCTTAACAACCGCTAGCTTGCCCCACTAACCTGCCACACCACTTGAATCGCTAAGTTGACCTACCACCTCGACTCACCAACTCCAACCAAGCTCAACATAGACTCCATGCTAAATTTTTCCCAACTATCCATTAGCCTTACCAACATGGCCCAAACAAAATGTGGCCTAAGCCAACCAAAAAAACTAGTCAACCTATATTTTAACCCAGTCACCCATCAATCCCCAATACATGTGGGATATTTTTCTCAATATGGGAAAAGAAAATTCGGTGGAGGTTAGTGGGGTTCAACCCCCTAACCAATCAGTTTTCAAAAAATAGCACCATTACCAAACCACAAGTGGTGATCAAACTATATAAGGGGGAATTTACTATTTAAACAGGGTAATGGAGATGAATGTGTAATAAGTATAATAAGGTAGTTTTAAAAAATTATAACTTTGAGTAACTTAGGGGAAGATACATGTCTCGAAGTGAACTAGGAAAGTGTTTAGAATTTATAGACACTCCTTGTGGTGTACTCAATTTTCAAAATTTTAGTTATTATTTCATCATTTTTAATCCTTTTTCTTCACTTTTGATGGATAATGGAGGGAAGATCACCTTGTGAAGATGGGAAAAAACACAGAGAAAAAATGCTGAAGTTTTTTAGAGCTTAAGGGTTCTCATGGTATTCTATTGCAATTTTTGAGATTCATTATTTTATTCTAAAGTTATTTGAATGTGCTTTCAAAACTAAATTTCATGGATCATCTCGTGTGAACCCGGGGACATAGGAATTTTCCAACCTTGTAAATAATCTTGTGTCGTGTTCTTTTCTGATTTTACATTCTATTTTCAAATTAACTGCAAATATTAAATTAGATTTTAATTTGAATGTAATTCTAATTAGTACGATGAACTCAAGGTCTTGGGATATTTGTGAGTTATAAGTATTTTGTAATAATTAACCCAAGTTCCATTCCCACTGATTTCATTGGATGTTATCGATAAGTAGGACATGGGGACACCTTGAGGTAGGGGTAAAAATTTTCCATATGGACCAAGCAAAAGATAATGGGGCACTCTTAGTGTGGATCACTCAGCAGACATTAAGGACCTAAGCCCACCCCATGTCCTTCGTAGATAAAGTATGTCTCCACTATTCTATTTCATAGCTCTGGTATAATGAAAGCGTTTAAGGAACCAAATTTTTTGAACTCAAGGTCTTGGGCTATTCATGAGTTACAAGTAGTTTGTAATAATCAACCCAAGTTTCATTCCAATTGAGTTCATTGGATTCTTTCGATAAGTATCCCATGGGGACACGTTGATTTAGGGGTCGAAATTCTCTATATGGACTAAGCGGAACATAACAAGGCCCTCCAAATGCAGATCACTTGGTGGAGATTAAGGATCCAAGCCCACTCCCATGTCCTAGTTATAGAAATTACTCCTCCACTATAAGAGCAACAACAAGTCAATACATGAAATTTGATTTAATTCTTCTCTATATTGTTGCATAATATAATTGGCTGATATATAGCTAGTATAATAGGAGAACTACTTCCTAGAAAATAGGAAGTCAAACAAATGACTTACCCATTCATAATTTACATATATAATAAGAATATATTGTTGTTGTAACAATATATTCTATTAATCATACAATCATAAGTTATAAGATTTACCAAATGGTAAATCACCCAAACAACTAATAACCATGTAAATATTAATTTTCCTAACAATCCCCCATGAATGATTACATGGTAGTAAAATAACTTTCATACTTCCTCTGTAACTTGTTACCCGTGCTTTCTCATGATCTTGGAATACACTCGAACTGAAGGTAGAAGAAGGAACACATCAACTTCTTATCGACCATGCACTTTCAGGAACACATCTGACCGATGAGGATGGGAACACACTTAGGAATCATCTGCTTATCAACCAGTCACTTTAGGGAACACATCTGACCTATCAGTGTGGGAACTTAATAAGGAAAACATCAGAGTAGCCTTCAATGGTTTTCAGGAGGCTAACCACAAACCTAGGTATGAACAAGAACATATCTAACTATTCGACCTCATCAAGACTCACGATGTTTCTTTTCACTGTGTTATTTATTCTTCACTATGTTCTAGCATTAGGGAATTATGTAGGAATAGCCACATACTGGTGAATAGGAACATACCACATCTATTTTTATTTTTCACACCACACTAAAATGTTGAAATCCACACTATACTGCAGAATAGGTACTATAAAACTAAAGCACACAACTGAAAGCAAACTCACACTACAAAATGCCACCACAGCTCTGTGCGACCTTGTCATTGGTGACTGATGAGAGGTCACTTTTTGACCTCCATCCTCCATTACCTCCATCCTCCAATATGGCATTGCTAGCTCAATAGAATGTTAACATGAAGCTCAAGTGTACAATTCATCCTCACAAGATGGACATCACGTACAAGTGAAAATGTGTCCAATTATTGAAAAGTGAGGCAATTTTTTATTTTATTTTTACAATTTTGACTTTTGACTTTGAGACTTTTGACACTATAACTTTATGATATTACAAATGTGACATCACTTATATATTGAATTTACTATGAAACCTATGATGATAAATTTATATGGATGACACCATATTAATGACTCTATTTAACATTGTAACATGGAAAAAATTAACAATAAAGACTCAAATGCTTATCACGAAATCCAACTATATAATGGATTCAAACAAAACTTAACAACTCATAGATCTTTGACAACTTTAAAAAATATATAAAAAAATGGTAAACAAACTATACTAAATATTCAATTAGACTTAATACATAAAGATCACCTCATACAACATTGACTCAATGTATCATAAAAAATGGAATAGACTAAGATTATATGCAAGAAAATACAAATATTAAAAAAATTGATTTCAATTCAAACTATAATACAATACTTAATCATAAACTAAAATGATAGATAAAAGACACATAATAATATTTCAACTACAGGCTTTGAAGTATCTTTGAATCAACATTATTAGAGCTTGGCGTATACATCCATATCAATGGACCCTACATGGAGGTAGATATGCTACACATCCAATGAAGAAGATATTGTAGTCAATTTTACACCCACCAAGAATAAGGGAACCTCATGCGCATTGGCCTATCACTCAGTGAGCACTGGGTGCTCACCCGAGTTGTGCGAGAGGGAGCTGAGTCTCTCTTTTATGTGAGTCTAGTGGGAGGTATAATTCATGATTATGACTTAGTGATTTAACAGACATGAAGAAGCTATAGAGCTCAGGACTACTTCTACACCCCTTCAGTTATAATAGAAACAAAGCATGCAACAAAAATAATAGAACCAAGAAGTTGTAAATCCATAAATATACTTAATCATTCAAGTAAGGTCCATGATTATACAAGATCAAAAGCAGAGTAAAAATATGTAGATAATACAAAAGGAGATCTTAATGTAAACATAGTGGTAACCTTATGATATTCATTCATAATCTTGCTACAAAGTATCACAGAGAGGCAGACCATAGTCATGCGCCATGTCTGGATCCATACGTGTATACTCACGAAACAAAATTTGCATTCCCCATTTCCCCATTACATCCTTACTAGAATATTTTAACCATTTTCATCCCATAGTTCTCATAGTAATTCTATAGAGCTCCACTACCTCACTTCTGTCTCTGTTCTCTGCCAAGGGTATATGTATATAAATAGGCATCTGAGTTCTAACAAACTTCTCTGCAACCTCAGATTTGGCCCCAAGTGTCAAAGTGTGGGTCGCCCCAGGCACATGCCTCTCCATGTCATGATTAGCTTTTTTGATCTTCCTATTGTAAGGTATATTCCTTTTAGGACACCCTATCACTAGGATGGAACCTTATCTAAATGGAACAGGTTCTTCATGTGTTCTATCCAAAAGGCCAAAAACCACTAAGTCCCGAATTGTGTTTCGCGGGCGCGCGGCCTTAGTTCTCTAAGAACCCTTTTTAAATCCTTCCTTGTGCGCCTTCACTTGCATGCTTCCTCTGGCTATGCACGCCTATACACCTTTAAGATTTGGAAGCTATTTTTAGGGGCCCAACATTACCCCATACTTCACTTGTTCTTCACCCTTGAGAACCTTTTCAAAGAATGCAGTACAAAAAGAATGCAAGGCCTTGCCTTGGAAAAGAATGGAGGGAAAGAATAAAGAATGGGGGAGAGAAAGAATAGAGAGAAAACTACCTAAAGAAGAAGAAGGGGAAAAATTTTCCGTAGGTCGGCCTCTAGTGTACTCCAAGTGCTAACTTCCTCCTGCGCTTTAGTGTAGATGTCACCAACCAAGGTGCTCACCTCATCGAAGGTTAACCCTTCCCCTTGTGTGGTAATGGTTTACACCACAGTCTCGAGTTCGTTAGCATTATCTTCTAGGGCATCCAGCTTCCTCATGATGAACTTGTAGAGCTCTTTTATCCAGGTTTTGATTGAGACTCACCGGTTTCAATAGCTTCAAATTTATTTTCCACTTCGGCTATGATCCTTTCTCACTCAACTCTATTGCCCTTATTCTTTTCCTTGAAGTCCTTCAGCTCAGCCTCGTTTCTAGCAAGCAGTATGCTTATCACTTTGTCTTGATCCGCAAAATGGTAATAAGTGACCCCCATGGTTTGTGTAGCTTCTCTTACGTCAGTGAGCACCTTGTTGTATTCAGCCAAGATCACGATGACCTTCAACTTGTCTTCCTTCTTCAAGTGCGTAGCTACCTCCTTTGCCGACTCCAATGCCAAAGGTTGCCTTTCCATGGTGAGGATCTGAGTCAAGTCCTCTAGACACTCTAGGGAGGATCTATACTTTTACGGAGGAGGGTTAAGGTCTGGGTGCGTCGTGATAATCACTTTGGAGATGAGCTCCACCTTCTTGGAAACTTTACATACCCTGGCCTTTTCCTCCTGAAGCTCCCTCTGTAGTTGAGTGATGATTAATTTCTCAAGGTTGAGGTCCTTTGTTAGCTTCACTACTTCTTCCTTCCTCTTCTCCAACAGGTCCTCCAAGACTTTAACCCTATCATTTCTGCCAAAGATCCTAGCCTCGATTTCCATGGAGACTTTGTTGAGCGTGTTACACACTTGCTCATATGATAGTTGTTGCATGTTTACAATGGGGTTGTCCCCCTTTCCTTCAGACAATGTTAATGCCACTCCTTGGTTAACCTCAAACTTAGGCTCATCAAGGTGGGATTCGAATGCCCATGATAGCATCTTCCTTGTTTGTGGGTATCCACCCTCATGATCAAAGGACTCCATGACAGTGAGCTCCTTGGTGGGCATGGTACTCTGGAAATGTGTGTGCAAAAATTTGTTAGGGTCATCAATGTAGCCCATCATTGTTCTTCCCCCTTCCTTACATTTACTTCCCATGTGCACACCATTGGGAAAAGTTACCGAAAGAGTTGGGCCTTTTGTGCTACCCACACTCTTCTCCCTCTTCTCTTATTTGAATTCATCAAGCACTAGCTCCGTGCTACACTCCAAATCCTCTTCAACTAGGGTATTGATTATATTTTCTTCCTCCCTTGTCGCTTTCTCATTCACCTCCTCCTGAGTGAGCTTGGGCATATCTGGCTCCTTAGTACTAGCCCCTTCGCTCCTATCTTTGCTCCTAGGGCCTTCCTCCCCTTGGGCGCCCTTCCTCCTTAAAAATATGAAAGCATCATTTGTATCATCTGCTTCTTCTCCCTCTAAATCATGGACATTAATCAGCTCCTGATCCACCTCCAACTCTTCCCCTTCATCATCATCCTTTTCACCTATATAGGGATTCAGGTCGTTTGTATCTTCAGACCCTTGTTCTTCTGTCCCTTATTCTTATTCCTTTCCAGAAAAACTCCTGAATCAAGGATGTTGTCTTCTCTTCATCTAAAGGTTCTTCAAGGGATGGTGGCTTCGCAGGATCCAGGGTCTTCTCCCTGACCACCATTCTCCTCTTCTTTTAGACATAGGTACTCGGCCCTGCAGTATCTACGTTCTACCTCTCCACTGCCATTTGTTCTTCTTCTTCTTCTCTCTCCTTGTGCTTTGGTGTGGGCTTCTTTCTTCCCATGGGGTTGTCCGGGATGGATATCTCATTCTCCACATACACTCCTTTTTCAAATTTTGGCCTTATGCATAGGTAGATCCTAGCAGCAGCACTCTCAGCAATCAGTAAGGTCAATGGCCTTATGATGTGCACGTCCTGCGACATGTACCTTTTAACATACACGTGCTTCCCCAGGTAGACCAACTTCTTTCTCATCTCCCTATGCTCTCTGTCAAAGGTGGACAACTCCAGATTTAATTTCTTCAATTCCTTGTATGTGTTTATCCCTACTTGGAAAAATTGGGCAATAAATGAGAAGGGGAGTTTGCACCAGGGACTCCAACTATCATCCACCAAGATGAATCTGCCAATGCAGAAGTGATGGTATACCGCATGAACTCTTCTTCTCCTTCTGTTGCCATGGGGAGTTTCTCAGGAATCTACCATTCAGCCCTGAATGCATTCCTAAGGCATGTGTACCATTTGTCTAAGCACGCTTTGTGCACCCTTGTCATTGACTCACATGTGTATTTCTGGAATCTATCCATGGGCGAGGGATCTTTAGTGGGGTACTCCCATATGAATTTATCAGATGCATCTAGCACCCTGATTTCTGAGAACACGATTGTTAACAAAATGTTTCCAAACAAGATCTTTCCTCCATTCTCTGCGTTGCTTATGATTTCGTCTGCTATATACTGGGATATGTTATATACAGTGCCCTCCGTGACCTTCTTGTAGACATTCAAGCAGGGATTGCTCACCTAGGATCCACCTCTCTTGTCCATTCAGCTTAGAGACAAGGAGCGTGGCCATCTTCATCACCAGATCGATGATATCAAAGATGTCATAGTATCTTGAATCCCTTCTTATAATCTGTGGGATGCAATGGTTTCTTTGATTGCCTCCTCATCCTCAAGGTCATCTATGAGCACATCCCCTTTACAGCTTAGGCCTGTAAAGTGTGAGATTAACTGGGGAATTAGGCACATTTTTTTGCACCCTGCGAAGCATAAGAAATCTTCATGTATGTGTGTCATTAACCATTGGTACAAGCACTTGGGCTTCTCTGAAGTATGGCAGCTCGAAAAGACTAGAGAAGCCCTACCTTCTCCATTTTCACCTAAACTACGTCACTATAGATTGGCATCCCATCAGGTGTTCATTTTTTTGTGGGGTGCACCAGCTCCAGTGCCATTTCCTTCGATGATTATACTTGACTGGTGATTGTATTTGATCACGGTCATCTGTCTGATGTGGGACCCCCACTCTTGCCCTAGCAAAACCCCATTTGGATATTATATCTCTGAGTATCATTCCTCATTGATATCTAAGGGGATTTCTTCTTCTTTCTTCTTTCCTTTTCCCTTACCCTTTCCCTTCTTGGATTGTACTGTAGGTTTATCAACTTGTTTTGTGGCTGTCATTTTACCCTTTTCTTTCATTCCCTGGTTACTTTCGAGTTGTCTGAGAGTTTTCTTCGCGCACCCTGTGCCCTAGAGCACAAACCCTAATCTTTGATTTTCCTCCTTTCGATCACTGCACTCTTTCACAATGTTCCTCATACCTGTGAATCACTTCTGCTCTGGCTTGTAGATATAATGGACCAATTACACGGAATTTTTTGAGATTTTCCTTCACACGAGTCAACTCTCGAAACCCTAGCTCTTGAAAGAAAATTGTTCTCCTTGTTTTTGCAAAGTAAAATAATGAACTACCCATCCTTGTATTTATAGCATTTCCCACTTTTATGCATTAAAAGCTAGGCTACCTACCATTGTACGACAATATTTTAATGCAGCATTTTTCAAACAAACCCATGACTTCAGTGCTTTTCCTTACGCACCAAATCCTTGCGTGAAAAGGTTTTCACCCACGCTCAATCCTTGCGCGAAATTTTTTCCAACTTTCTTAGCATGCAAACAATCCATTTTTATGGAAGACTCTTGCACGTGTGTGTTACCAGCACCAAAGGCACCTCTTCCATCCTCATGATTCTTGCTTTTACCTACCTTGTGTTTTTGTTGCTTTTTCTCCTTGTACATGGATTTCCAATGTAACCGTATTTTGCCTCCCATTTGCCTTCTTTTCTCCTAATGCATATTTTCAACAGGGCTAATTCCAATGGTCTACCAACCCAATCTTCCTGTAGAATAACTCCATGCTTCCCTTTATTACCTCACCCCACACTAAATTGATGCACGGTCCTCTATGCATTCATAAGTCAAAAAGTAATAAGGTTACCAGTGCCCAAGGTGCAAAACAAGACAACAACATGAAAGGGAAAAACAAGAAAGGAAAAGCATAAAAGGAAATTCTAAACTAACTGGAAAAACTGCCTTATTTACAAACACCAAGAATCATTATTCATAGTAGGGCTTTAGCCTACTCCCATTGAAGTGTCCAGGTAATTTTGTTCCATCCAGTGCTTGTAACTGGCATGCGCCTGAATCAAGGATGTATGAAATTACATAAGGACCCAACCAATGCACCTTCAACTTTCCAAGATGGCGTAGAAATTTTGAATCATATAACAATACCATCTGGCCAACCTCAAACTATTTGTTCTTAATGTGGCAGTCATGCCATGCCTTTTGCTTAGATTTTTCAGTTGTTTGGCTCCATCTTACTAGTGAGCGCCTTTCATCCAACTTTATCAATTCATCAATTCTTTCTTCCAAGCACTTGTTCATCATCTAACCCTCCTACGCACGCTATATGCACAGTGATGGTAGCATGAATTCAACTAAAAAAATAGCCTCTGCACTAAACGCCAGTTGAAATGGTGTGGCCTTGTTCAACCTTTTATATGTTGTTCTGTATTCCCAAAGAACTGCTAATACCTTGCCATCCCAATCCTGCCTACCCACATCACATATCTTAGTCAATGTGTGACTAAGGATTTTGTTAAATGCCTCTGCAGTCCCATTTTCCTGATGGTGATAAGGGGTAGTCTTGTGATGGACTACCATGAATTCTACCAATAGAATCTTGATTTTTTCATTTAAGAAGTGAGTGCCACTATCACTTGTTAAACTTAATGGGTACCCATACCTGTTGTTATCCAAAATTCATCCCTCAAGGTAATTTTGATAACATGCATCAAATTCTTCAGTCCCGAGCAAGTAGATTGATTCAAGGCCTGAAATCATGTTTTTTGGGGGCCCCTCGGCTTCTCTCTAACTCTCCCATCCAAGAAGAAATCCCAACAAGTTGAGTGCAAAAAAATGTAAAAAATAAGGTTGCAGGACTGTTTTAAAGCATTTCAAGTCTGAAGGGTTATGGTCATATTGAGGTTCGTCGTACCAAGCTTGGGGCTGAAAAAACAAAGAAAATCGGCTAAGTCAGACATTTTTGTCGCAGGCGGTTTGCGGGACAGTTGGGACGTCAGGACGCAAGGGACGCGAAAAGCCGAAACGGCCAAGAGAAGGGAAAATCATTAAGTTTTTGTTTCACACGGTTTTGGGACATCCGGGACAAAAGTACGTGTGGGACGCGAATCGGGCCGATTTGCTACAAGATGGTCCATTTCAGGAAGTTCAGAGATTTTTGTCCGGGACAACCGGGACAAAAGTACGCGAGGGACGTGCGGGATGCGAAAAGGTGAAAATGCCGCAAAAGGGACAAGGAAGCCTGAATTAGCCGATGCAAGAGAATGTGTCCTAGATAGCTGGGATAGAAGTACATGTGGGACGCGAATCGGCTAATTTTCCGAAACAGCCGAAGGCAAAGAAGAAAAGTCAACCTTTTACCCGTGAACTTCAAACGGCCATGACTTTTGACTCCGAGCTCCGATTTTCACAAAATTGGACTTTCTGGAATGAGCACGATG
The DNA here is from genome assembly GCA_019776745.2 of Taxus chinensis. Lineage (NCBI taxonomy): Eukaryota > Viridiplantae > Streptophyta > Pinopsida > Cupressales > Taxaceae > Taxus > Taxus chinensis. The sequence goes on along the minus strand of CM034146.1, from coordinate 974,699,725 downwards.
TCCTCTATGCCACAAAAAATTTGATTTCTTATTTTTAATGAGGGTAGATATATTTAAATAAAAGAAACATATTCGTCTCTAGTCAGTTAATGCTCATTCCCGTCAAATGACAGAAAACGCTTGCCAAACCCAAAATAGCTGCCGGCACTCAGAAGGCCATAACTTTTGCATTTCTCAACGAAATCACACAAAATTAGTACCATTAAAATTGTGGCTCTAATCCCGACACACAACAACCAAGAAATTATAGATTTGATGAGAGAATTGATCAATATTTTTTAGAAAACGTGGCCGGGTTCATAACATTGTTTTATTTGGTAGTTGGGAGTGCAATAAAGAGGCATGGTCATCATTCTTTCTTTGCTGCAGCACCTGGGATAGTATGGGGAGCCTTTTGAAAGTAATATACAATCATTTTAATCCATTTAATTCCTCTTACAAGTGGTTGAAGGACATATTTTGGGATTTCCATTTTCCCTTCTCTTTCTCTTCTCATTTTTTCTATAAATTGGAGTGTTGGGCTCATTGTAAAAGGGGGGTAGTTTTTGTAGCAAAGCTCTGCCAAAATTGCTTTGTGAAGATAATGTGTTACAGGCCCTTGTTGTGGACTCCTTGCATGGTGATCCAAGCCCTTATCTTGTAACCAATTGAACTGTGCGTATCAGGAAGCAATAAAATATAAGTTTGTGGATGCATCTTCCCCTGCTGTGTTTTTTGCATTATTCTTGCCCCTTCAACCTTGAATATAAGAATATTGTGTCTATTATTATGCTCTTGTAGGGATCCATTATCATTGTGTATGTTTAAAATATTTTTGTGAATGCATTTTGCTAGATTGTGGAGAACTGTCATCACCCCTTCTAGTGTGCACTCTGTTTTTGTATTTCACACATTTGAAGACTACTCTCACACCCTCCTTTTCTGGTGTATCACTGCTTTAGTGTAGGCTTTCAGTTTATGCATTCTCCCTCCCTGGTCCCTTAGAAATTTAGGTTAGAATAGTTTGTTTCCCTTGCATTAGAGTAGATTGTGGCAGGTAGTTTAGGAGCAAGAACCAGCTTTCTCTGGAGGTCTATCTCAAGTAGCAAGTCCCACAACTTGGAGATAGTACCCATGTTATCTAATCACACCATGAGTTCAAGTATATGCACTTGTATAAATAGAGGGGTGTTGTGATTTGGTGATAACACCTGTTTATAATGTTCTCCCATAAAAATCTAGTAGCCGTGGCTACGGTGCAATCCTTAGTGGGCATGGCCTCTGATCACCTTGTCAGATAATCAGTACAGGTAATGATATACCGTGAGTTATTCCTTTGCACAGCTGGTGAGATTAGTCTAATAAAATCTATTGCCCATTTTTCAAAAGGTTCCGTGCTGGTGATGGGGCGCAAGGGCATCTCATCCCTTCTCCCTAGTCTTCCAAGGCGCTGTCAATGGTCCCAGGCCTTGCAAAAATCAATGCAATCCTGGTGAATCGTCTCCCACCATAGTTTAGTGACTAGGATCTTACACGCAGTTGCATTCCCCACAAAGTAACCTCTAACAATCCCACCGTGGGCTTCTTCTACTATGGCCACGTGTTCATGTTCTAATACACACCGGCATAAAATCTCATCGTGACCCATTTTTTACAAATCCCCATTATTCAGCATGAAGGGCATGGTGCGTATGGCTAACCTTTTCCTCTCCAGAGCATTCATCCCTTTGGGTGCCACACCTTCCTTGAGAAAAATGGCAATGTCTTCTAACTCAGAGGGCACGCGCCATAACTTCTTCCCAGTTTTACCACCACTTTGAACTCAAATTCTTGAAATAAAATTACCCAACGAAATATGCGCCCTTGCAACACTGCTTTGTTTACTAGATACTTCAAAGCCATATGGTCAGTGTAGAATATGAAGGGAGTCACCACTAAATATTGTCTGAATTTGTGGAGCACGTAGATCATTGACAATGCCTCACTCTCGATCATTGTAGAATTTTGTTCTGCTGGTGTCAACTTTCTACTTGAAAAACACAAGGGATGATCAACAATCCCCTCTCCCAGTTGAGCAAGAATGGCTCCCATTGTTGTACCTGAGGCATCCACATGGACATGGAAAGGTTTATACCATGATGGGAATCGTAGAATAGGTGTGGTGATAATCCTTTCTTTTAGAGTGTTAAATTCCCTCTGTTGCACCTCTCCCCACCGAAAGGCACTCTTATGTCTAAACAATATTTCCAAAGGTGCGATGATCTTGGGCATATCCCTTAATGAACTTTTTGTAGTACCTAGTGTGTCCAATCCCAGGTGCTGAACTGTATGCACCATGGTTACCTTGGTCACCAATACTTTCAGATGTCACCCAATCAATTCATAAGTCCCATGCGCTTAATTATCGCATGTTATACTGGTAGTATCACTGACAGATTGAGCATCATCAAACTAGATGACTCCCTCTGTAGGGTGGATGGTCTCTGGATCTCTTATGGAGCGTACATATATTCTTTCTAGGACCTCCTATCCAAGGGGTTTATCATAGGGTGTGGACTTCCCATCAACAAGCGGTATAATCACCCTCTCTTCCTTGTTTTCAAAGGTTATGTACCCCTTATTAAACCGAATATTTTCATTATTCTTATAGCACCACGAGCGCCCAAGTAACACTGGGAAATTATCTTCCTCAGCAAGCACCAAGACTACAAAATCCCATATGAACTTAGTCCCCTGAATGGTAATGGTCGCATCCTTCAAGACACTTATGGGCATTGCCTTTGTCTTATTTGGCATATAAAACACATTTGAAGATGGTTGTAATACAGGTCTTCCCATTTGATGCCAGGAATCCAAAGTGAGAACATTAACCTTCGTTCCTGTGTTAATGAGGATGTTGCTAAATAACCATCCATCCACTATTGCGTTTAAGGTGATCTCTTTGTCATAATCAAGGTAGTGAGGTGGGAGGTTTGCATGCAGGATCTACCTTTCGTGTTCTTCCCCTGTGCATGGTACCTTTTCCCTCAACCATGCTCCTAGAAGGGGAATAATATTCTCCTACCTCAATAGTTTACACACCTCCTTAACCTCATCTAACTCATCCTTTGGTGCTTTTATGGTTCTTCTTGGCTCATCCTTTCTAGTCTGGTCTTTTAAGAATTAGATTTCCCCTTGTAAACTTTGAATTACGTCCATGGTTTCCTGGTAGACTTCTTTCTAGTGAGTTTGTCTTGGATACTTCCCATGTACTAATTCTTTTCTCAAAACCATAGGTCTCTACCTAGGCACTTCCCTTGCGAGCGCGGACTCCGCCCTTGTTGTTACCATAATAGGCTCTAGTTCTGATTCATGTTTTACTCGCGGAAGCCATTGTGTGTTAGCCTTCATAATACTCACCATGGCAGTGCTCTTATCCTTCTGGTACTGCTGACTCATATGTTTGTATAACTCTGAGCACTCTTCGTACTTATGTTTTTTTCCACACCATGAGCATTCTAGAAGATCTAGACATTCGCACTTATAATGGTCTATGGCTCCACAATTAAAACATGTCCCACGTGGGAACTCATTTCTTCCTCCATGGTTACCACGACCACAAAATCCTCCACGAAACCCTCTTTCATGTGTACCTCCATCTCTGCACTCTCCATACCCACAGTCATCTCCTTTGGAACTACTGGCAATGCCAGTCTGGTGCACACCAAGATCAATTACCTCATGAATCTGGTCAATCAATCTAAAATCATTGGTGTCATGTGTAGTTGAGGTACATATCTTACAATAACAAGATACATTTTTAAGGATCCCATGCTACAACAAGGGTCACCTACTTGCGTCATGGTCCTCATGACATATTTTGTAATTTATCACTACGGTGTGCATCGCCTTCCGAGTACATACCCCACCATTATCCTTTATGTGTCCTTCTACATTATAATTTGTGCACCACATCCCATCGTGAATCTCTGGAACTATGTTGGCAGATAATTTCTCCAATTTCTTAGCCATGGCAATAATCTGAGCCTCCAAAAAGGGGCTAACACTAGTGTCAACACAACCAATAGCCTCATCGTGCAAAGTAGCTTCCAACACTTCACGTGGGTCCGTGAATGTCTTATGAGATAAAGCCCTCCTAAAGGGTGTGATCAATCCTCTGACAAACCACTGAGTATGTTGTGAAGGGTGGATATCATTAGATAGTTTAGAAAAAAGAGTCTTAAAGCATGCATCATATTCCCACACGCTCTCTGCCATGCCCTACTAGATTTCTTTGAGAGAACTGATGCTCTTTTGTTTAAACTTAGGTATGTGGAATTCTGCCAACAATGCATTTCTCAGCATGGTATAATCCAAAACAGTCTGATGAGGGTCATACTTCCTATACCAACTATGTGCACGTCCTTACAAGGTCATCATAAATTGACTAGCCTTTCGATCCTGGGTTGTGATTCCCTTCACACGCCATAGCAGCTCGCACTTATGCACCTGCTCCGTGGCATCTTCAATCCCACTGTAATTTGGTTAGTGTAGAGACATCTCAAAAAATACTTGAGGAGGTGGCTGAGGCCCTTGTCCTCTCGATCCAGTCCCTTGGTTTCCTCCTCTGCCAGACCCACTAGATCCTGAGCCACCAGCTCCACCACTTCCACCTCTAAATCCTCTTGTGTTGGGTACAGGGCATGTGTTTTTCATGCCAAATGCTCCCATCGTCCCACTGAATTACACGCTGACAGTTTTTGAACTAGTGCCACTCCTAGATGTATTTCCTCTACCACTTCCTAACGCACTTCCAAAACCAGCTATATATGTGCCTTGTCTAAACATTCCACCAAATACCATAATAGTGTGTGAAGCCATAGAAGTACCAAACAAGAAGTTGTAACTTCTAGGCACCGATTGGTTGCTTCCACCTATATCAAATAGATCAACTGTACTTTTCCCTCATTCAAACAAACCAAGTGCTAAGGTTTGATCACTAGGTGGGGTTAGATGCATGCCAATGACTCTTCTTTCTCTACATGATGAACTCTCATCAGAAGCCACAAGGTTTTATATCCCACACTTACCAAGATGGGGTACCGTAGACTGTTCAGGTTCCACACCCTCCGCGTGAACCTCAACTCCTTTCCACCATGTCTGGCTCCATAATCCACTTGTAGTCCAATGTTGTCTATCGATCTCCTTCTCATGCACTTCATTATACTTGAGCCGTCTCTCCTCCCTTTCCTATTCATTCATTAGATCAGCCATCCTTCCCCAACCTGGCTTCCTCGCCAAGTGCTCAAGGTGGTTTAGCCGGCCATAGGAAATTCCTCTAAACCCATGGTTACCATCAAGATTTTGATCGCAAGGGGGATAGCACATAGAAATGATCCCCTGGGCTCTCACAAGAACTCAAACTCAGCAACTTCTAGATAGGAATACGTGGAAATGGTGTATTCCAGAGTGTAGCTAGCCAATACTCCCTTCCACCAATGACCTACAACATGGGTCCATGTTAGATCAACATCTTGCAAGTTCTGATATGTTTCTTGGGTCCAGGGTGTGACTTATAATACCACCCCAATCTAGATGCATAAGCTAAGAGCCACTCAAATAACTCTGGTAGGAAACAACAGAAGAAGGTTTCGTATAACTCATGATAAAGAGTGTCTTCCACCCATCTTCACGTATCAAACTCAGATCAGGTACTAAATCTCTAAGTGAATTCGTCCTCCATGCTTTTAAACCAATCTTCAACACCTTCAAGTGTTAGGTGCTCCACCATCACTTTTTACACATATCATGATGTATGCCATGTTCCACTACAACTTTGAAAAGAGGGTCCCAGAAGTGGATCCAAGACGTAGTCAATTTTACACCCACCAAGAACAAGGGAACCTCATGCGCGTCGGCCTATCACCCAGCGGGCGCTGGGCACTCACCTGAGATGCACGAGAGGGATCCGAGTCTCTCTTTTATGTGAGTCTAGTGGGAGGCATAATTCATGATTCTGACTTAAAGATTTAATAGACATGAAGAAGCTATAGAGCTCAGGATGACTTCTACACCCCTTCATTCATAGCAGAAACAAAGCGTGCAATAGAAATAATAGAATCAAGAAGTTGTAAATCCATAAATATACTTAATCATTCAAGTAAGGTCCACAATTATACAAGATCAAAAGAAAAGTAAAAATATGCAGATAATACAGAAGGATATCTTAATGTAAACATAGTGGTAACCTTATCATATTCATTCATAATCTTGCTACAAAGTATCACAGAGAGGTAGACCATAGTCATGCACCATGTCTGGATCCATACATGTATACTCACGAAACAAAATTCACATTCCCCATTTCTCCATTACATCCTTACTAGAATCATTTACCCATTTTCATCCCATAGTTCTCACAATAATTCTGCAGAGCTCCAGTACCTCACTTTTATCTCTGTTCTTTTCTAAGGGTGCGCATATATAAATAGGCATCTAAGTTCTAAAAAACTTCTCTGTAACCTCAGATCTAGCCCCACGTGTCAAGGTGTGGGTCACCTCAGGTGAATGCCTCTCCATGTCATAATTATCTTTTTAGATCTTCCTATCACAAGGTATATTCCTTTTAGGACACCCTGTCGCCAAGCTGGAACCTTATCCAAATGGAACACATTCTTCATGTGTTCTGTCCAAAAGGCTGAAAATGGCTAAGTCCTAAATTTTGCTTCGCGTGTGCGCGTCCTTGGTTCTCCAAGAACCCTTTTTGAATCTTGCCTTACACACCTTCACTTGCATGCTTCCTCCAACTGTGCGTGCCTATGCACCTTTAAGATTTGGAAGCCGTATTAGGGGCCCAATAGATATCCTTCTTGGTGTCAATGAATGCTTGCAAATGTATAAATTCCAGCATTTGTGTGTATATAGATGTGAGTGAGAAAAACAGATGCTATTACAAGGAGAGAGCTACTGATAGGACTGATATCCTATTACTCCTTGTTGCATCCACTACCTTTGATACTCGTGGAATAGACATATGTATGTGTGTAGTCAAGTTGATTGTCAAGAAATCCAATTTTTGTTGTGGGTGAAACCAATCCATGCCTAAAGTGCATGCCATGTTAAGATATAATGGAAGAAATAACATATCACCAACCTTTGATGGAGAGATAGGAACTAAATTCCATAGTTTTAGAAATATGCAATCTTATTGAAATGTTTGAAACACCACTCAATAAAAAGTGAGATGCTCAATCGATGACCCAAGTGGTGATGCATTCTGAATTCCAAACATATATAGTTGTCAAGTACTCCACATAAATATTACGTGAAACAAATGCACACCATCCTCTTCCATATCAATGAGATTGAATTACATGCAATAAGGTTTGTATTTGGCAAGACTGTGTATAGTAATATCTAAACAGGATACCTCAAACCATTGCAAATATCTAGAAAACCAATATGTACTCTGATAAACTATTATTGTGAGAAAATGAAACTCATAAATGTAGGGCAACTACATAGACTACGGCGATGCACCTTTCTCAAACTATTTTTCCATCTTGTTTCTCTGATACCAAATCTAAGAGCAATAAAAAATCAATACATGAAATTTGATTTAATTCTTATCTATATTGCTTCATAATACAATTGGCTAATAAATAGCCAGTATAATAGGAGAACTACTTCCTAGAAAATAGGAAGTCAAACAAATAACTTACTTGTTTATAATTTATGGTTATAATAAGAATATATTATTGTTGTAACAATATATTATATTAATCATAAAATCATAAGTTATAAGATTTACCAAATGGTAAATCACCCAAACAACTAATAACCATGTAAATATTAATTTTCCTAACATCCACTACTCCAATTCATAGCTCCAGTTTAATAAAAGTGTTTAAGGAACCAAAATTTTCACCGATGGGGTTTGGATGGAGTGGTTAAAATGGATGGTTATATCCAACACTACCCAAGTTCAAATCCCACTTAGGAATGATCCCCATTCAGGGTGGTAATGTCTGAGGTGGCACGACTAACAGGAAAATTTAACTAAGGTGGTTTCTGGTTCGAAAGTACCTACGTTAGAAATGTGTACAAGTGTTGTGGTTATAATTTGCTAATTATTGATCTTAAATGCTATATATTGGCTGATTTTACTACCATTCATAGCTCCGTTAAAAAGTGTTTATCTATCTAAAAAAATCTAATCAGTACGACAATTTTACAGAAAATTGATATAATCGGGTATAAAGGTAATCTGATGGTTTTGAATGTACAACTAGACTAAGTTGTTAACAATCAAATTTATTTTTAAACAAGTTTATATCACATTTGAATCGGTTTTTGGATCGGATTTTAATCAGTTTAAATTTGATAAAAAAAAAGGGTTAAAAAATGATAAGTATATAAGATATTTTTGTAAACATTTAAAATAGTAGGGGGTTCATACCTATTTACGGATCATGTTTGGTAGCAGAGATGGTTTATTTGATAATTTATCACTTTAAAATTTACAATTGGTTTAGCTATGATTGTACAGGTACATGTGCACTATGAGAAATTTGTCAAAATAGGAAAATCTTGAATATCTTGAGTTATTCATCCACTATATCTAGGAAGACAATGTTCTCCTGAGATCAATGTACTATTCCTTGAAAGAGTAATGTGAGAAATTGAAAACAAAATTGAAATACAAGGATGAAATCTTGGAAAAGTTACAAGCTGGTGGTGACATGAAGGGGAAAAACAAGTCCTTTTTGCAATCAATACCTTCCTCTCCCACAAGTGCACAATTTGATTCAAGCATTGTTAGTATATCGCTAGTTATTAAATCTTCCCATTTAAAATTAGTTGAAAATTATTTTTGTAATTTTGGACAACATACTAAGCGAATAGGTTCAAAGTTACTTTTTAAAATGGTATTTAATGGAAAAATACTAGGAAAAGAAGGCCAAGGAATTGCTAACCCTATTTATGTAGAGGATAAGCCTCATTGTGCAAGTCTGGGATTCAATTTTGGTGGTCAGAATGAAAAAGGTGAATGCTCTAGGACAATTGAGACTGTAAGGGAGAAAACTCAACCATAGCCCATGAAAGTTAAAAATGGTAATGGGAAAAATTCTAAAACCATTGATTATAAATAACATAAATATTCCCATGTTCCTTTTAATTATGGATTAGACGCACTGAATTTTTGCTACATTTATCCATGTATTTTTTGTGGATTTTCTAACCAATGTGTAGCTAAGTGTTGGAAAAGGAAATCATTGATGGGTAATATTTTGAAAGAGAATTTTCTTACATAGATTTGTAAAAATGGAAATTTGGGTATTTTTCCTAAAAAATAGACAAATGGTAATGTACCCATTGTAACAAGAATGGTGACAAGGTTAACATGTGTTCACATATTTGTCTGAAAAAAATAGTGGAGAGATGTTCAAAAGGAAAGAATTTTGAAACCAAAAGTTGCAAAAATAACCCATGTAGATACCCGAGTATCCACTGAGGAAATTATACTAACCAAAAAGGATAATATGATAAAGTTGGGTGGTAACCAATTCCTTAGTTTCATGTTTACATAATTGATATTGTTGATTAGCGTGCATACTTTTTAGAGCATATTTTGTTTGATTTCGTTGAATGTTGAAAGGAAATTTTCCCATATTCATATTGGATTTGAATATGGAAAATGGTGTCACCTATAGGGAATATCTGAGAGATAGGTTTAACATAATCAAATTCTACTTCTCACACATAAGGTTGACAAATTCCATTTTGATTTTAACAACAGAGTTCATATTTCAGTGTATTTGTTGTTGGTTTTATTGTGTAAAGAGATGGATGCTTTTAAGACCCATTTAGGCATAATTTGTATTGTATTTAATATACAAAAAATTGTGTCCACAAAGGGTATTTGAACATGTATCAATTCCCTTATTTTGGGCATTTATTTGTAACTATCCTATGTGGTTATAATTAGGGTGTACATTAATTACACTAACAAACTAGTTTACAAATTATACATGGTGATCTTTTGCAATGGATAGCAGTTTTTGATTTAACAAAAATAGTTGAATTTTGTAAAACCTTAGATATTTCAGAGTCATGTATGATAAATAAATGATAAATCAGAGATCTGACACAAGAAATAAGCTAGATAAAAATGAAACCATAGGTGAAAGAGAGAGAATAAAACACTTAGTTTATATTCACTTACTCCTGAAGTGTGTTGGACTGGAAAATGGATGAAACAAAGGAGGAAACTAACACAAATGAGTATAGAAAATCATGTAAGTTCAAAACGATCTTGGACCAAGGCTCCTGGAATGATCTAGGGGTGCATGGGCATTGAAGACTACTTCTAGGATCCTGTGATTATGAAATAATTCATAAACTAATTTTTAATATGTTGCAATATGGTCTCTAACCTTCATTGTTGATTGTATGTGTCTCACTAGATGATTTTAGAAATCACCTGTAAACTAAAAAACAAAAGATATCCTACAAAACCCCAAAACTCATCAACTACTAAAAAAGAAATATGTAAATGGGGAGTCAGATTGACCCCAACGGTCACCCGACAGAGTGAACTTATGACCAAGATTTGCACTACATCTTAGATTCCATGTAATTCTTGTGTGTGTGTGTGCAATAATCGTTACCTAGGAAGCTCTTGGGAAGTATGCACTTGATAACGAATGATAACAAGATGTACTAATGTAAGTAGATGTGTGGATGGAAAAATTAACTTCCCCTCGTATGCATTTATGTATAAAATGTAGTCCCTTGTCTCATGAGTGATTGCTAGATGGATGCTTTGATGCTCTTAGAATGCCTTTGGATGCAACCTTAGGTGATGATAGTATATACTTAGAGATTTGTACTTTATTATAGTCACATAGATTTGTATTTATATGATTCCCTTGTTTAAATTTTGTAATTGATAACTAAAAGGCTAACCCATAAGAAAACATGAGGCCCAAAAGATAAAAGAGGCCTGAAAGAGGTGAGTAAGATACAAATAGATCAGGGGTGCCTAGAGGGGATGAGGGCACCTGGGCACTAGTGTCCTAGCTGGGCGCTAGTGTCCAAAGTCAATAAAGATAAAGTAATGAAGATTAGACTAGGGTGTGGGGTGTGTAAGACCAAAGAGGAAGCAAGAAAGATAGAAAAAAGGCCAAAGATAGAATTTGATTACTAGTTTTCTCTCTTAAGAATCATATGAATAGTAGTATGTAATTGGGATCTATAAATATACCCAAATGCATTATTTTGTGTCCATAGTTTCACCATTTCGGTATACAACATTGTGCAGACAGTTTACTTATATCATATTTGCAGTGAATAATGTTGGGATAGATATTTTGTTGACAGTTTCACAAAATTTAGTGTACACTAGCCTATTAGTGGCATGTAGATGTCTTTATATACTTATCTATTTTTGTGGATTTTTTTTTACAGTGATGGCCATATCATAGAGTATCAGTTGGCCAGTTGCCTCCTTTAGTGAAAAATCCCCTATTCTTAAGTTAATTGATTTTATTGTGATGGTAGTTGCAGTTACTAGGATTTAATAGTTCTACATGAGTCATTTAGATATTCACATGTAGTTGGCATTGTTTGTCTTTATTTAAAAATATTAATGATGTTTGTAAAGATTGGAAGAATCGTAGAGTATCAGTTTGAATGTTACCTCTTTTGGTGAATGATTGTCTATTTTTTAAAACTAATAATTATTTTGTGATAATATTTTTAACAATTTGTAGTTATATTGCCCATAATTCTATTTATATGGATCATGTATGTGTTTGTAAAATGCAATAAGATGATTGGGAAACATTGTGGGCAAAAAACATCTTTTTATGGAATAAAATCCTTCTCAGTGGGGAGTTGTGATCCGAAGATCAATTTAGTGGAAAAAATTTCCTCTAAATCTTACAAGATCATTACAATATCGAAGAACAAGTCAAGAGATTTCTGACTGTATATTGAATGCTAAAAATAGAGGTTGTATACAAAATTTATTACATAATGAAATTTTGGCAATCTGGAAAAAAAAAGTGATTGCGCATAGGTTTGAAATGATGTGGATGCGTGCACACTTGTCATGTGGACCAATTAAACAATGACAAATGATAATGTGATATTGATAAAAAAAATTGTGAATCCAGTCTTCGACACTTGTTATCAGATGGGTGGGCCCCATTATTTGATGGTTGGGGGCCCTTAGTCAAGGTTGACACACCCTTTTTGTGAAGGATTGCCTTTGCCTATTTTTCTTCATATCACTATACTCAATATTATATATAAGTACTTACGTCACTCAACACATGGTAAATCTCATATATTATCCATTGTATTCTAAAAAATCATGTTATGTATATTGCAGTGATCGAGTTGCATTACATCCAGCCCGACTCACCAACTCGATCATGTACTATCTCCACTAACCAAGCCACCTTAATAACCACCATCTCTTCTACTAGCTCACCCCACCAAATTTCCACACCACTCAACTCACAAATCCAACCCACCACCTTACTCACTAACTCCTCACCGCACTGCTCAGACCCATCCTCCAAGTCCCACTGAGCCCAGCATAGCCTCCATGCCAAATTTGGACCAAATATCCACCGGCTCTTACCACTAGCCTATTATTCGCATGTAGATGTCTTTATATACTGATCTATTTTTGAGGAATTTTTTTTACAGTGATGGACATATCACAGAGTATCAGTTGGCTAGTTGCCTCCTTTAGTGAAAAATTTCCTATTCTTAAGTTAATTGATTTTATTGTGATGGTAGCTGCAGTCACTACTATTTAATAGTTCTACATGAGTCATTTAGATATTCACATGTACGTGGCATTGTTTGTCTTTATTTAAAAATATTTATGATGTGTGCAAAGATTGGAAGAATTGTAGAGTACTAGTTTGACTGTTACCTATTTAGGTGAATGATTGTCTATTTTTTAAAACTACTAATTATTTTGTGATGATATTTATAAAAATTTGTAGTGATATTGCCCATAATTCTATTTATATGGAGCATGTATGTGTTTGTAACATGCAATAAGATGATTGGGAAAACTTTTGGGAAAAAAACATCTTTTTATGGAACAAAATCCTTCTCAGTGGGGAGTTGTGATCCGAAGATCAATTTAGTGGAAAAAATTTCCTCTAAATCTTACAAGATCATTACAATATCGAAGAACAAGTCAAGAGCTTTCTGAATGTATATTGAAATCTGAAAATAGAGGTCGTATACAAAATTTATTACACAATGAGATTTTGGCAATCTGGAAAAAAAAAAGTGATTGCGCATAGGTTTGAAATGATGTGGATGCGTGCACACTTGTCATGTGGACCAATTAAACAATGACAAATGATAATGTGATATTGATAAAAAAAATTGTGAATCCAATCTTTGACACTTGTTATCAGATGGGTGGGCCCCATTATTTGTTGGTTGGGGGCCCTTAGTCAGTGTTGACACACCCATTTTGTGAAGGATTGCCTTTTCCTATTTTTCTTCATATCAATATACTCAATATTATATATATGAGTACTTACGTCACTCAACACATGGTAAATATCAGATATTATCCATTGTATTCTAAAAATTCATGTTATTTATATTGTAGTGATCGAGTTTCATTACATCCAGCTTGATTCATCAACTTGATCATGTACTATTTCCACTGACCAAGGCACCTTAATAACCACCAGCTCTTCTACTAGCTCACCCCACCAACTTTCCACACCACTCGCTTAACAAATCCAACCCACCACCTTACTTACTAACTCCTCACCACACTGCTAAGACCCATCCTCCAACTCCCTCTGAGCCCAACATAGCCTCCATTGCAAATTTGGACCAAATATCCACCGGCCTTACCACTAGCCTATTATTGGCATGTAGATGTCTTTATATACTAATCTATTTTTTTGTAATTTTTTTACAGTGATGGCCATATCACAGAGTATTAGTTGGCTAGTTTCCACCTTTAGTGAAAAAATAACTATTCTTAAGTTAATTGATTTTATTGCGATGGTAGTTGCAATTACTAGGATTTAATATTTCTACATGAGTCATTTAGATATTCACATGTAGTTTGCATTGTTTGTCTTTATTAAAAAATATTTATGATGTTTGCAAAGATTGGAAGAATCATAGAGTATCCGTTTGACTATTACCTCTTTTGGTGAATGATTGTCTATTTTTTAAAACTAATAATTAGTTTGTGATAATATTTATAACAATTTGTAGTGATATTGCCCATAATTCTATTTATATGGATCATGTATGTGTTTGTAACATGTAATAAGATGATTGGGAAAAATTTTGGGCAAAAAACATCTTTTTATGGAATAAAATCCTTCTCAGTGGGGAGTTGTGATCCGAAGATCAATTTAGTGGAAACAATTTCCTCTAAATCTTACAAGATCATTACAATATTGAAGAACAAGTCAAGAGCTTTCTGACTGTATATTGAACGCTGAAAATAGAGGTCGTCTACAAAATTTATTACACAATGAAATTTTTGCAACCTGGAAAAAAATAAGTGATTGTGCATAGGTTTGAAATGACGTGTATGCGTGTACACTTGTCATGTGGACCAATTAAACAATGACAAATGATAATGTGATATTGATAAAAAAAATTGTGAATCTAGTCTTTGACACTCGTTGTCAGATGGGTTGGCCCCATTATTTGTTGGTTAGGGGCGCTTAGTCAGGGTTGACACACCCTTTTTGTGAAGGATTGCCTTTGCCTTTTTTTTTCATATCACTATACTCAATATTATATGTATAAGTACTTACGTCACTCAACACATGGTAAATATCGGATATTATCCATTGTATTCTAAAAAATCATGTTATGTATATTGCAGAAACTAGGTTGCATTACATCCAACCCGACTCACCAACTCGATCATGTAATATCTCCACTGACCAAGCCACCTTAATAACCACCAGCTCTTCTACTAGCTCACCCCACCAACTTTCCACACCACTCGACTCACAAATCCAACCCACCACCTTACTCACTAACTCCTCACCACACTGCTCAGACCCATTCTCCAACTCACACTTAGCCCAACATAGCCTCCATGCCAAATTTGGACCAAATATCCACCGGCCTTACCACTAGCCTATTATTGGCATGTAGATGTCTTTATATACTGATCTATTTTTTTGGAATTTTTTTTATAGTGATGACCATATTACAGAGTATCAGTTGGCTAGTTGCCTCCTTTAGTGAAAAATTTCCTATTCTTAAGTTAATTGATTTTATTGTGATGGTAGTTGCAGTTACTAGGATTTAATAGTTCTACATGATTCATTTAGATATTCACATGTAGTTGGCATTGTTTGTCTTTATTTAAAAATATTTATGATGTTTGCAAAGATTGGAAGAATTGTAGAGTATCAGTTTGACTGTTACCTCTTTTGGTGAATGATTGTCTATTTTTTAAAACTAATAATTATTTTTTGATAATATTTTTAACAATTTGCATTGATATTGCCCATAATTCTATTTATATGGATCATGTATGTGTTTGTAACATGCAATAAGATGATTGGGAAAAATTGTGGGCAAAAAACATCTTTTTATGGAACAAAATCCTTCTCAGTGGGGAGTTGTGATCCGAAGATAAATTTTGTGGAAAAATTTCCTCTAAATCTTACAAGATCATTACAAAATCGAAGAACAAGTCAAGAGCTTTCTAACTGTATATTGAATGCTTAAAATAGAGGTCGTATACAAAATTTATTACACAATGAAATTTTGGCAATTTGGAAAAAAACAAGTGATTGCGCATAGGTTTGAAATGATGTGGATGCATGCACACTTGTCATGTGAACAATTAAACAATGACAAATGATAATGTGATATTGATAAAAAAAAAATTGTGAATCCAGTCTTTGACACTCTTTATCAGATGGGTGGGCCCCATTAATTGTTGGTTGGGGACCCTTAGTCAGGGTTGACACACCCTTTTTGTGAAGGATTGCCTTTGCCTATTTTTCTTCATATCAGTATACTGAATATTATATATATGAGTACTTACGTCACTCAACACATGGTAAATCTCAGATATTATCCATTGTATTCTAAAAAATCATGTTATGTATATTGGAGTGACCAAGTTAGATTACATCCAGCCTGACTCACCAACTTGATCATGTACTATCTCCACTTACTAAGCCACCTTACTAACCACCAGCTCTTCTACTAGCTCATCCCACCAACTTTCCACACCACTCGCCTCACAAATCCAACCCACCACCTTACTCACTAACTCCTCACCACACTGCTCAGACCCATCCTCCAACTCCCACTGAGCCCAACATAGCCTCCATGCCAAATTTGGACCAAATATCCATTGGCCTTACCACTAGCCTATTATTGGCATGTAGATGTCTTTATATACTGATCTATTTTCATGGAATTTTTTTTACAGTGATGGCTATATCACAAAGTATCAGTTGGCTAGATGCCTCCTTTAGTGAAAAATTTCCTATTCTTAAGTTAACTGATTTTATTGTGATAGTAGTTGTAGTTACTAGGATTTAATAGTTCTACATGAGTCATTTAGATATTCATATGTACGTGGCATTGTTTGTCTTTATTTAAAAATATTTATGATGTTTGCAAAGATTGGAAGAATCGTAGAGAATCAGTTTGACTGTTACCTCTTTGGGTGAATGATTCTCTATTTTTTAAAACTAATAATTATTTTTTGATAATATTTATAACAATTTGCAGTGATATTGCCCATAATTATATTTATATGGATCATGTATGTGTTTATAACATGCAATAAGATGATTGGGAAAAATTATGGGAAAAAAACATCTTTTTATGGAACAAAATCCTTTTCAATGGGGAGTTGTGATCCGAAGATCAATTTAGTGGAAAAAATTTGCTCTAAATCTTACAAGATCATTACAATATCAAAGAACAAGTCAAGAGCTTTCTGACTATATATTGAACGCTGAAAATAGAGGTCGTATACAAAATTTATTACACAATGAAATTTTTGCAATCTGGAAAAAAATAAGTGATTGCATATAGGTTTGAAATGATGTGGATGTGTGCACACTTTTCATGTGGACCAATTAAACAACAAAAAATGATAATGTGATATTGATAAAAAAAAAATTGAATCCAATCTTTGACACTCGTTATCAGATGGGTGGGCCCCATTATTTGTTGGTTGGGGGCCCTTAGTCAGGGTTGACACACCCTTTTGTGAAGGATTTCCTTTGCCTATTTTTCTTCATATCACTATACTCAATATTATATATATAAGTACTTACGTCACTCAACACAGGGTAAATCTCGGATATTATACATTGTATTCTAAAAAATCATGTTATGTATATTGCAGTGACCGAGTTGCATTACATCCAGCCCGACTCACCAACTCGATCTTGTACTATCTCTACTGACCAAACCACCTTAATAACCACCAGATCTTCTACTAGCTCACCCCACCAACTTTCCACACCAATCGACTCACAAATCCAACCCACCACCTTACTCACTAACTCCTCACCACAATGCTCAGACCCATCCTCCAACTCCCACTAAGCCCAACATAGCCTCCATGCCAAATTTGGACCAAATATTCACCGGCCTTACCACTAGCCTATTATTGGCATGTAGATGTCTTTATATACTGATCTATTTTTGTGGAATTTTTTTATAGTGATGACCATATCACAGAGTATCAATTGGCTAGTTGCCTCCTTTAGTGAAAAATTTCCTATTCTTAAGTTAATTGATTTTATTGTGATGGTAGTTGCAGTTACTAACATTTAATAGTTCTACATGAGTCATTTAGATATTCACATGTAGTTGGCATTGTTTGCCTTTATTTAAAAATATTTATGATGTTTGCAAAGATTGGAAGAATCGTAGAGTATCAGTTTGACTATTACCTCTTTTGGTGAATGATTGTCTATTTTTTAAAACTAATAATTATTTTGTGATAATATTTTTAACAATTTGCATTGATATTGCCCATAATTCTATTTAAATGGATCATGTATGTGTTTGTAACATGCAATAAGATGATTGGGAAAAATTGTGGGCAAAAAACATCTTTTTATGGAACAAAATCGTTCTCAGTGGGGAGTTTTGATCCGAAGATAAATTTTGTGGCAAAATTTCGTCTAAATCTTACAAGATCATTACAATATCGAAGAACAAGTCAAGAGCTTTCTGACTGTATATTGAATGCTTAAAATAGAGGTCGTATACAAAATTTATTACACAACGAAATTTTGGCAATTTGGAAAAAAATAAGTGATTGCGCATAGGTTTGAAATGATGTGGATGCGTGCACACTTGTCATGTGGACCAATTAAACAATGACAAATGATAATGTGATATTGATAAAAAAAATTATGGATCCAGTCTTTGACACTCGTTATCAGATGGGTGGGCCCCATTATTTGTTGGTTGGGGGCCCTTAGTTAGGATTGACACACCCTTTCTGTGAAGGATTGCCTTTGCCTATTTTTCTTCATATCACTATACTCAATATTATATATATGAGTACTAACCTCACTCAACAAATGGTAAATCTCGGATATTATCCATTGTATTCTAAAAAATCATGTTATGTATATTGCAGTGACCAAGTTGCATTACATCCAGCCTGACTAACCAACTCGATCATGTACTATTTCCACTGACCAAGCCACCTTAATAACCACTAGCTCTTCTACTAGCTCACCCCACCAACTTTCCACACCACTCGACTCACAAATCCAACCCACCACCTTACTCACTAACTCCTCACCACACTGCTCAGACCCATCCTCCAACTCCCTCTGAGCCCAACATAGCCTACATACCAAATTTGGACCAAATATCCACCGGCCTTACCATTAGCCTATTATTGGCATGTAGATGTCTTTATATACTGATCTATTTTTGTGGAATTATTTTTACAGTGATGGCCATATCACAGAGTATCAGTTGGCTAGATGCATCCTTTAGTGAAAAATTTCCTATTCTTAAGTTAATTGATTTTATTGCGATGGTAGTTGCAGTTACTAGGATTTAATAGTTCTACATGAATCATTTAGATATTCACATGTAGTTGGCATTGTTTGTCTTTATTTAAAAATATTTATGATGTTTGCAAAGATTGGAAGAATCGTAGAGTATTAGTTTGACTGTTACCTCTTTTGGTGAATGATTGTCTATTTTTTAAAACTAATAATTATTTTGTGATGATGTTTATAACAATTTGCAGTGATATTGCCCATAATTCTATTTATATGGATCATGTATGTGTTTGTAACATGCAATAAGATGATTGGGACAAATTATGGGCAAAAAACATCTTTTTATGGAACAATTTAGTGGAAAAAATTTGTGATCCGAAGATCAATTTAGAGGAAAAAATTTTCTCTAAATCTTACAAGATCATTACAATATCAAAGAACAAGTCAAGAGCATTCTGACTGTATATTGAAAGCTGAAAATAGAGGTCATATACAAAATTTATTACACAATGAAATTTTGGCAATATGGAAAAAAATAAGTGATTGCGCATAGGTTTGAAATGATGTGGATGCATGCACACTTGTCATGTGGACCAATTAAACAATGACAAATGATAATGTGATATTGATAAAAAAAATTGTGAATCCAATATTTGACACTCGTTATCAGATGGGTGGGCCCCATTATTTGTTGGTTGGGGGCCCTTAGTCAGGGTTGACACACCCTTTTTGTGAAGGATTGCCTTTGCCTATTTTTCTTCATATCACTATACTCAATATTATATATATAAGTACTTACGTCACTCAACACATGGTAAATCTTGGATATTATCCATTGTATTCTAAAAAATCATGTTATGTATATTGTAGTGACCGAGTTGCATTACATCCAGCCTGACTCACCAACTCGATCATGTACTATCTCCACTGACCAAGCCACCTTAATAACCACCAGCTCTTCTACTAGCTCACCCCACCAACTTTCCATACCACTCGACTCACAAATCCAACCCACCACCTTACTCACTAACTCCTCACCACACTGCTCAGACCCATCCTCCAACTCCCTCTGAGCCCAACATAGCCTACATGCCAAATTTGGACCAAATATCCACCGGCCTTACCATTAGCCTATTATTGGCATGTAGATGTCTTTATATACTGATCTATTTTTGTGGAATTATTTTTACAGTGATGGCCATATCCCAGAGTATCAGTTGGCTAGATGCATCCTTTAGTGAAAAATTTCCTATTCTTAAGTTAATTGATTTTATTGCGATGGTAGTTGCAGTTACTAGGATTTAATAGTTCTACATGAGTCATTTAGATATTCACATGTAGTTGGCATTGTTTGTCTTTATTTAAAAATATTTATGATGTTTACAAAGATTGGAAGAATTGTAGAGTATTAGTTTGAATGTTACCTCGTTTGGTGAATGATTGTCTATTTTTTAAAACTAATAATTATTTTGTGATGATGTTTATAACAATTTGCAGTGATATTGCCCATAATTCTATTTATATGGATCATGTATTTGTTTGTAACATTCAATAAGATGATTGGGACAAATTATGGGCAAAAAACATCTTTTTATGGAACAATTTAGTGGAAAAAATTTGTGATCCGAAGATCAATTTAGTGGAAAAAATTTGCTCTAAATCTTACAAGATCACTACAATATCAAAGAACAAGTCAAGAGCATTCTGACTGTATATTGAATGCTGAAAATAGAGGTCATATACAAAATTTATTACACAATGAAATTTTGGCAATATGGAAAAAAATAAGTGATTGCGCATAGGTTTGAAATGATGTGGATGCGTGCACACTTGTCATGTGGACCAATTAAACATTGACAAATGATAATGTGATATTGATAAAAAATAAATTGTGAATCCAATATTTGACACTCGTTATCAGATGGGTGGGCCCCATTATTTGTTGGTTGGGGGCCCTTAGTCAGGGTTGACACACCCTTTTTGTGAAGGATTTCCTTTGCCTATTTTTCTTCATATCACTATACTTAATATTATATATATAAGTACTTACGTCACTCAACACATGGTAAATCTTGGATATTATCCATTGTATTCTAAAAAATCATGTTATGTATATTGTAGTGACCGAGTTTCATTACATCCAGGCTGACTCACCAACTCGATCATGTACTATCTCTAATGACCAAGCCACCTTAATAACCACCAGCTCTTCTACTAGCTCACCCCACCAACTTTCCACACCACCTTACTCACTAACTCCTCACCACACTGCTCAGACCCATCCTCCAACTCCCACTGAGCCCAACATAGCCTCCATGCCGAAATATGGACCAAATATCCATCAGCCTTCCCACTAGCCTATTATTGGCATGTAGATGTATTTATATACTAATCTATTTTTTTGGAATTTTTTTTATAGTGATGGCCATATCACAGAGTATCAGTTGGCTAGTTGCCTCCTTTAGTGAAATATTCCCTTTTCTTAAGTTAATTGATTTTATTGCGATGGTAGTTGCAGTTACTAGGATTTAATAGTTCTACATGAGTCATTTAGATATTCACATGTAGTTGGCATTGTTTGTCTTTATTTAAAAATATTTATGATGTTTGAAAAGATTGGAAGAATCGTAGAGTATCAGTTTGATTGTTACTTCTTTTGGTGAATGATTGTCTATTTTGTAAAACTAATAATTATTTTGTGATAATATTTTTAACAATTTGCAGTGATATTTCTCATAATTCTATTTATATGGATCATGTATTTGTTTTGTAACATGCAATAAGATGATTGGGAATAATTGTGGGAAAAAAACATCTTTTTATGGAACAAAATCCTTCTTAGTGGGGAGTTGTGATCTGAAGATCAATTTTGTGGAAAAAATTTCCTCTAAATCTTACAAGATCATTACAATATCGAAGAACAAGTCAAGAGCTTTCTGACTGTATATTGAATGCTTAAAACAGAGGTCGTATACAAAATTTATTACACAATGGAATTTTTGTAATCTGGAAAAAAATAAGTGATTGCACATAGGTTTGAAATGATGTGGATGCGTGCACACTTTTCATGTTGACCAATTAAACAATGACAAATGATAATGTGATATTGATAAAAAAAATTGTGAATCCAGTCTTCGACACTCGTTATCAGATGGGTGGGCCCCATTATTTGTTGGTTGGGGGCCCTTAGTCAAGGTTGACACACCCTTTTTTGTTAGGAAATAAGGGATAAAATATGCGGAATAATCCCTCACAGAATCGCAACAGTAGAAACTAATATGCAGAAATTATTACAAATCTCAAATAAAATTGCAGAATAAAATAACACAACACAAAGAGACAATATTTAACGTGGTTCACCCAATTTGGGCTACGTCCACCAAGAATAACTTGCTCAGATTTTTTTACAAGCCACCGCTCTCTCAATACAATACCCAGATCCGTTTGGAGCTATGCTCAACAAACTCTATAGAATTCACAGCCGAATTCAAAACACATCTGTAATACATTTGCTTGTACATCTATCATATGCATAAGACCATATAAATAGACAACTGCTTAAGCAGTTTGATACAAAACCGTGGGTATCAAATTCAAGGGAAAAAAACCGTGGGTATCAAAACAATGGGCAAAAGACCGAAAAACCATGGGCCCAAAAACAACCCATAACGGTTACCCATTACCCATGGGTTAATAAACCACCCATGAAAATTTTCTTAGGGGTTTCGCCCCTGAACCCCCCTAACCCGCTCAGCGGCGAGCGTGACCTCCGTAAAAATACGCGAGTGTAACACATAGAAGGTGTACCACACTCAAACATGAAAATAGGCTCCACAAACATAACAATCTCCCACTTGGAGACTGATTTCCATTCTGAGTAAGCTTCTCAACCCTTCACTGTCATCCGCGAAGGCCAACCAAAGCTGAACATAGCTTTAGTTTATCCCTTGTGACCACCTTGGTCATCATGTCTATAGGATTCTGACTGGTATGAATCTTCTCCAACTTCAACTTATCTTCCTCTAAAGCTGTCCTGATGAAGTGATATCTCAACTATATATGCTTCGTCCTAGAGTGGAAAGCAGAGTTCTTAGCTAGGTGTATAGCACTCTGACTATCACTATGTAACTTACATTCCTCCTGCTTATGCCCCAACTCCTCAAGCAATTATTGTAACCAAATCATCTCTTTGCTTGCCTCTGTGGCAGCAACATACTCAGCCTCCGTGGTTGACAAAGCCACTAGCTTCTATAGTCGTGAAATCCAGCTCATTGTTGTCCCACCTACAGTGTAAATATAACCTATCATGCTCCTCCTGCTGTCTACATCTCTAGCCATGTCTAAATCTACATAACCATGTAAAGTGGTGTCTGATCCATTATAGCACAAAACTGTGCCCATGGTCCCTCTCAAATACCGAAGGATCCACTTTACTGCTTGCCAATGCTCTTTACCTGGATCACTCATAAATCTACTCACAGCTCCCACTACATGGGCAATATCAGGCCTAGTGCACACCATAGCATACATCAAACTGCCAACTGCTGATGAGTAAGGTACCTTGGACATCTGGTTTCTTTCCTGCTCTGTCATGGGACACTACTCCTTTGATAACTTGAAATGGCCTGCCAAAGGAGTCCCAACCGGTTTAGCGTCCTGCATGTTAAACCTGTCTAATACCTTCTTAATGTACTCTTCCTGAGATAAAGTCAACTCCCATTCCTTCCTATCCTGAGTTATCCTCATACCAAGGATTTGTCTGGCTGCCCCCAAATCCTTCATATCAAAGGATTCACTTAGCTGTTTCTTGAGGACTTTTATTTCCTGCATGTTTTTACCTGCAACCAACATGTCATCAACATACAAACACAGGATAATATAACTTCCATCCTCAAATTTCTTTGTATACACAAAATGGTCATAATGACATCTAATATAACCTTGCTCCATCATGAAGCTATCAAACTTCTTATACCATTGACGTGGAGCTTGTTTCAGGCCATACAAGCTCTTCTTCAGTTTACACACCATCTCCCCTTTACCTTTGACTTCATATCCTTCTGGCTGCTGCATATATAGCTCCTCCTCCAAATCACCATGGAGAAATGTAGTCTTTACATCTAATTGTTCTAAGTGCAAGTCTTTTGCTGCTGCTATTCCAAGAACAGTTCTGATAGAAGTCATTTTTACTACAGGAGAAAAAATCTCATCAAACTCTATACCTTGTTTCTGTGCAAACCCCTTGTCCACCAACTGGGCCTTATATCTTTTCTTTCCTCCTTCTTCATCTTTAACTGTGTACACCCACTTGTTCTGCAATGCTCTTTTACCTTCCGGTAGCTTCACTAAATCCCAAGTCTGGTTCTCCATGAGAGACTTATGCTCCTCATCCATGGCTTGCTCCCACTTCTTACTGACATCTACCTACATTGCTTCATCAAATTTCTCTGGCTCTCCACTATCAGTGAGTAATAAATAATAAAGAGAAGGAGAAAAACGTTCAGGTTCTCTTCTTACCCTAGAAGACCTCCTCAATATAGGAGTTTGGGGTTCCTGTTGAGGCGGTTCCTGAACTGATTCATGTGTCACTTTCCCATCCAGAAGATCCTCTACCGCTGCATATTCTTTCTTGGATTCTTCCCTATTTTCCTGCAACTACTACTTATACATGACTTTCTCATTAAAGACCACATCCCTAGATAGAATGATTTTCTTGTCCTTAATACTCCAACATTTATATCCAAAGTCATCACCACCATAACCAATGAAAATACATTTTTCTGATTTAGCCTCTAGCTTAGTCCTGTCATCCTTGTCTATGTGAACAAACACCTCACATCCAAAGACTCTAAGAAATGAATAATCAACTTTCTTACCATACCAAGCCTCCTTAGGTATGCCTCCATCCAAGGCACTTGAGGGTCCTCTATTTATCAAGTACATAACTGTGCTCACCGCTTCTACCCAAAAAGAAAGAGGCAGTCCTGTATGTAACCTCATGCTCCTAGCACGTTCCATTATTGTTCTGTTCATCCTTTCTGATACCCCATTCTATTGTGGAGTTCCTGGAACCGTCTTTTTCCCGCGGATTCCATTCTTAGAACAGTAATCATCAAATTCATTGCTGCAATACTCCCCTCCATTATCTGATCTGAGACATTTTAGCTTAAGACCTGTTTCATTCTCTACCAAGGCTTTCCATTTAACAAAAGTGTCAAATACATCAGATTTGTTTCTAATACAATAAACCCAAACTTTCCTTGTTGCATTATCAATAAAAGTAACATAATAACTTGAACCCCCAAGAGATGATACCTGAGCTAGCCCCCACACATCAGAATGCACCAGCTCTAACTTACTCTCTTTCTTTGTAGGTCCAACCTTGAGAAACCTTACTCGCTTCTGTTTCCCATATATGCAATTCTCACAGAAATCGAAACCTGTTTCTGTATATCCAGGAAAATTCTTCTTTATGATGTTCATGCCCTTATGGCTCATATGACCGAGTCTATAGTGCCATAATGTAGTATTTGCATCTGAAGCCACAAGATTACAATCATTAGTACTATCAGTGGTTAAATACAAGGTTCCAACCTTCTTACCTCTTGCCACCACAAGAGCACCCTTGGTAACCTTCCAAGAGTCTGCTATAAATATCACAGTACAACCATCACTTCCCAACTACCCTGCCGATATCAAATTTTGTCTTAATGTAGGCACATGTCTGACATCCTTCAATAGCCATGTGTTCCCATTCTGCATCTTAACCTGAACAGAACCTTTTCCAACTATGCTACAAGGCTCATCATCACCAAGAAAAACATGCCCAAAATCACCTTGAACATAATCAACAAAATAATGCCTATGTGGAGTAGCATGAAAAGAAGCCCCTGAATCTAAAACCCAAGATTCATTAATATTATGCAAAGAAAGAATCAAAGCATCTTGACATACATTACCCGATGCCACATTTGCCTCCTTGTTTTCTTCCTGTTGTTTCTTCTTATCCCGAAACTCCCAACAGTCCTTCTTTGCATGCCGAGGCTTTCCACAATTCCAGCATATAATCTTGTTCTTGGATTTTGACCTTTCCCGATCTTTTGATTTTCCACGGTTTCCTCTATTCTTCTGTCTCCCTCTAGTTTCCACTGTCAAAGCATTCCCTGAAGTAGAAGGTTCCCCAGAGCTTTTTCTTCACATTTCCTCGCTTAGAATCACCCCTACAACATCCTCAAACTTCAACTTTGAGTTAGCTGGAACCGAGTTACTTACCGCCATTACCAGGCTATTCCAACTCTCAGGTAAAGAGCACAAAATTAATAAAGCCCTAACTTCTTCATCAAATTCTATTGTAACCGAAGCTAGCATATTCACAACCGTATTGAAATCATTTAAATGATCTGCTACTGAACTATTCTCAGACATCTTCATATTAAACAACTTTTTCATTAAAAATATCTTATCAGAGGCAGAGGGTTTTTCATACAACTTCCCTAATGCATCCATTAGATCTTTTGTAGTCTTTTCCTTTGAAACATTAAATAATACCGAGGATGCAAGACACAGCTGAATCATTCAAGTGCCTTCCGATCCAAAAAATCCCATTCCGCATCTGTCATACTCGAGGGTTTGTTCACCTTCTCAGACAGCGGAGTATAAAGATCCTTTTGATAAAGGTAATCTTTCATCTGCATCTTCCAAAGACTAAAATTCTACCCATTGAATTTATCAACCCTAGATCTTCCATCATCTGCCATAGCTCCCACTCAAGATAAAACTTTCCCTTCGATTCAACACTTCAGCAAACCAAACCAGGCTCTGATACCAATTGTTAGGAAATAAGGGATAAAATATGCGGAATAATCCCTCACAGAATCGTAACAGTAGAAACTAATATGTAGAAATTATTACAGATCTCAAATAAAATTGCAGAATAAAATAACACAACACAAAGAGACAATATTTAATGTGGTTCACCCAATTTGGGCTACGTCCACCAAGAATCACTTGCTCAGATTTTATTACAAGCCACCTCTCTCTCAATACAATACCCAGATCCGTTTGGAGCTATGCTCAACAAACTCTACAAAATTCACAGCCAAATTCAAAACACATCTGCAATACATTTACTTGTACATCTATCATATGCATAAGACCATATAAATAGACAACTGCTTAAGTAGTTTGATACAAAACCGTGGGTATCAAAACAATGGGCAAAAGACCGAAAAATCATGGGCCCAAAAACAGCCCATAACAATTACCCATTATCCATGGGTTAATAAACCACCCATGAAAATTTACTTCTGGGGCTTTACCCCCCCGAACCCCCCTGACCCGCTCAGCGGCAAGCGGGACCGCCGTAAAAATACCCGAGTGTAACACATAGAAGGTGTACCACACTCAAACATGAAAATAGGCTCCACAAACATAACAAGATGGGTGGGCCCCATTATTTGTTGGTTGGGGGCCCTTAGTCAGGGTTGACACGCCCTTTTTGTGAAGGATTTCCTTTACCTATTTTTCTTCATATCACTATGCTCAATATTATATATATAAGTACTTACGTCACTCAACACATGGTAAATCTTGGATATTATCCATTGTATTCTAAAAAATATTGTTATGTATATTGCAGTGACCGAGTTGCATTACATCCAGCCTAACTCACCAACTGAATCATGTACTATCTCCACTAACCAAGCCACCTTAATAAACACCAGCTCTTCTACTAGCTCACCCCACCAACTTTCCACACCACTTGACTCACAAATCTAACCCACCACCTTCCTCACTAACTCCTCACCACACTTCTTAGACCCATCCGCCAACTCCCACTGAGCCCAACATAGCCTCCATGCCAAATTTGGACCAAATATCCACTGGCCTTACCAACATGGCCCAAATGAAAGGTGGCCTAAACCAACCAAATAAAT
This sequence comes from Taxus chinensis, assembly GCA_019776745.2. Lineage (NCBI taxonomy): Eukaryota > Viridiplantae > Streptophyta > Pinopsida > Cupressales > Taxaceae > Taxus > Taxus chinensis. Next base: position 974,671,794 of record CM034146.1, on the reverse strand, counting down.
TGGTCGACTTATATTTTAACCCATTTGCCCACGAATCCCCGATACATGTGGGATATTATTCTCAATATGGGAAAAGAACCATTAGTGGATGTTGGTGAGGTTCGACGCCCTAACCAATCAGTTATCAAAAAGTATCCCCACCACCACACCATAAGTGGTGATCAAACTATATAAGGGGGTATTTTTTATTTGAATAGGGTAATGGAGAGGAGTGTGTAATCAGAATAATAAGGCAATTTTATAAAATTACAAATTTGAGCAACTTAGGGGGAGATTCAAGTCTAGAAGTTAACTAGGAAAGTGTTCATAATTTAGAGACACTCCTTTTGGTGCACTCATTTTCCAAAATTGGATTTCTTATGTTGTTGTTTTGAATCCTTTTGTGTCACTTTTGACATAGAACAAAGGGAAGATCGTATTACGGAGATGGGAACAAACATGGAGAGAAAATATGAATTTTTTCAGAGCTCATGAGTTCTCATGGTCTTCTGTTGTAGGTTTTGAGATTCATTATTTAATTTTTAAGTTATTTGAATGTACTTTCAAAACTAAATGTAATGGATTGGTTCGTATGAACTCGAGGACGTAGGAATTTCCGAACCCAGTAAAAAATATTGTGTTGTGTTCTTTTCTGATTTTGCATTCACTTTTTAGATTATTTATAAATATTAAATCATATTTTAATTTGATTTTAATTCTAACCAGTACGACAATTTTATTGAAAATTGATAAAATCAGGTAAAAAGGAAATCTGATTGTTTTGAATGTACAACTAGACTAAGTTGTTAACAATCAAACTCAATTTTACATCATTTTGTATCACATTTAAATGAATTTTGGGATCATATTTTAATCAGTTTCAAGTTGATAAAAGGTTATAAACTAATAAGTATAAAGGATCTTTTCATAAACATTTAAAATAGTAGGGGTTTCCTACCTATTTAAGGATCATGCATAAATTCTAGATATCACATGCTCGGTGAGAATGGAATGTGTTTTGATCCCTCTATGGACTAGTGGTAATGTCGGTGGTGCACATGGGTGCCCACAACCCATCTAATATTTTTCCTAGGACTTATTGTTTATCTAGGGTTGTAAATATCAAATCAGTTCCACAATAAGAATCACATGGTATTAAAGGCCCAAATTCTATAAAATCTTGGAACAAGAAGTAATGCCTAGAAATAGGAAGTTGTAGGAGTAGAAACCACATAGGGATAAGGGCATATAGGAAGGGCCATATTGTCCGTAAAATTTGGCCCATGCCATCTGCTTTGGTCTGTGTAATAGTTTGGGACACAGTTTCAATAGCGAGGCTCTGTAAGGTCATTTCCATCATGTCTCAATCATCAAACCAATCTATATAATCACACATAGCAATAGATCAGCCAAGTCATCTTCTCTATATCATGACAAGTGCTTTATGTATTTGATATTCATCATTGTTTATCATTGCTTAGTGATTATTCTTATTATTGTTACAATTACCCTTGGAACTAACTGATTAGCATAATATGCCATTAATTGACAATCCCTTAGAGAGATATTAACTATTTTAGGTTAAATAATCCACCTTATGTTCCTTTCTATGGTATTTGCATATAGGGAATTATAGAAAATCATGCTGGTAATGATATGGGGAGATGCACTTATAGTAAGTTCTTAGAAAAAATTGTCTCCTTCCTGTAGGACTTTGATCATTTTCATTAATGGAAAGTGGCATTGATGGAAAAAAAGGTGTGAATGGAGCAGTTTAAGGTTGATTGGAAGTTCTAGTTTACAGAAAGGTTCCAAGAGGTGTGCATGGTCTAGCAGGTACTATGTATGTTGAGTCCTCTCAAGGTGGCTTGCAGGGTTCTCAAGGTCAATAATGTGTGAAACAGGTGTTAGAAAGTCTGTAAAAAGCTTCAGGAAGCATCTCAAGATAGAATTTGGAGAAGGTTGAACAAAGGCATGGTGATGATAGGTGTTTCAGAAGTGTATTATGGTCTCTAGGAAGTATTCATGGTTACAAAATGGTTCCAGGATGATTCAGGGTCACTGTATGCGTGGATAGTGAGATAAGAATACACTAGAGAAATTGAAAAGGATAATACTCTTGTTTCCATTGTTTTAGAGGGCTAAAAATCAAATTTATATGTTCCAAGTACTCCCAGAGTCTAGTTGGAGAAAAGAAAAAAATTGGTACTTAGAAAAATTTGTGAAAAAATGAGTGTTTTAAGTTTCAGTGTTTACGGATATCTGGGGTGCAGATGGAACATGTTCCCTAAGAACACAAGTTCCCTGCATTGGTGTTGGAGCCACAAAACAAAGAAATATGTGTTGTGCAGATAGATCAGACATTTTTGGCCCCAGAGACCCATCTCGGACATGTTCCAAGTGGGGTTGCATTCTTCGCATTGATCTTTGGTTTACAGAACAAAGAACATAGTGTAATGTGGGTTCGGGATGGTTTTTAAGGAACAATTAGCTTCAATAGAACAAGTGTGAAGCAGTATTTACTTTTATTATTTTAGTTTTATGTCGAAACACAAAGTTTGGTATAGTGCAGGTAGATAAGAGGTTGCATGCCCGAATGCCCCAGGAGGAATTGTTCCAAAGAAGCCCCTTTTTTCCTAAAATCACCAATAACCTGAAATAGAAAGGGATATGGAATGTAATGTAGAGGATAGGTGGTGCAGAAAAAAAAGGAAAAGGAGACCGATGTACCCCAGTTCCTCATGTTCCCCGAATACCCGACATATATGATAGACAAAGGAAAATGATTTCAAGGAGATAATGAATTTTTATAAGGTTAAAAATGCAATGGATTATAGACTAGTAATATAAATCAGGAACATGTTCTCCACAAGCCTCCAATATCTGCATGGAGATATCTTGCACACCAATAAGTGACATGTAGAAGAAATGACAAACAAGTGTACATTTTTTCACCATCTCAGCCAATCAACGCACCCCATGTGTTTTGCGTACACCAACGACTTTGACATCTTATGATAGCCATATCTTCTGCTACAAAGCTCAGATTGGCATGGGCCTAGACTTGTCAAAGAGCTGCTGACATCAGCTACAGTGCCAAAAATTCAAAATTCAAATTCTGGTGGATCTGGTAGGTGAGAAATGGGAAAATGTCTTTCTAAACATTGATGAGTAGATCTGATTGCTCCAACCACGCAATTTGGTATGATCCACCTTCCTTTGTCTTCAACACACCAAAAAAGGCATGAGGAAGTATATTTCATAGATTTCCAAGCATATTTGCCAACATTGAATGCTTCTTGTTGATGGTTGTGTTTCAAATTCAAGTTTTCCCTCCTTTTCCTTTCCTCCTCCATGGATTCATCGATAAATGTAAGAGCAAGGATCATTTGTTATGTTGGACACTCTGGATCCTTACGTATTTTGCTAAGGAAACCATATTTTATGTATTTTGAGTTATAGACCTCTATGTATGGCTCTTACATGTGGATATCGACCTATTTCATCATATTAATAGTTCTGTGCATTTCTGGAGGTAATAGAAGCATCATTTTGTGATTATTCTTTGTCCTAATGTGTTTTCATTCCTTCTTCTTGCATTTTATTTTGTGTTGTGTGCTGGTTGTGCAACTTCAGGTCCCCTATAGTTCTAGATTTGGTTGTGTCCCATGAGAATGATTTGGTTAATGCATGTTTTGCTGTGGTACTCGTGCATATCCTCCTTTCACACATTCCTTGTCATTATCGCTCAGAACAGATAGTGTTCATCTCTCTTTTCTGGTGCTATCACCTTTTAGTGTAGTTTACTTTATGTTATCCTTCTTTCCCTGGTCCCTTGGCATTCTCAGCTTAGTTTCACTTTTCAGCACTAGGAGTAGCAATAGCAGTGGAAATAGATAGAGGAACTTGCATTCTCCGATAGATCCATCCCAAGCGTGCAAGGTCCCATAACTAGGGGATGGTTCCATTGTGGTCAGAAACACCTTGGCCCTTTCCAAGATCTGAAACATGGGTGAACGTTTGAGAAACCAACAGTTTCTGGCACGCCTGATGGGACAAGCAATGAAAGCTCAAATTTCATATCTCTAAGTTCTAGTGTGTGAACTTAGTGTTTCATCCTCTGGAGGCTCATTTCAAACACATCTGGCGACTCCCAATATTTTAAGATCTCTTTTTCAGTAGTCTTGAGCACATTTCATGAGAATAGTGCACACAAGAAGAAGTGTAGCAGCTGAAGATTCTTTTGAATACCTTCTAACTATCCCTCGAGAATATTTCATTCCAGAAAGGCCTACGCAGCGCATCTCTATCTCTATCATTCCTATGCCCATTCAACTCCTTCTCAAAACACATAACCTGCGTGCCCTATAATGGCGCATCAGCAACCTCCTCCATTATGAAACTTTGCAAACCTTGATGTAGGGAGTCCCTTACTCATGGACGTGTATCATGATATGCCAAATGGCACACCCAAGAGTATTCCTTACTTTACTGGTGAAAATCAGGTCACCTTTTAGGAGCATATCTAATATGTAGAAAATGTGTGTTCACTCTATCTAATCACATATAATGATGTAGCAGTTAGGATGTCCTGCAGCCTCTTTCAAAGGTAAAGAACTTCAGTGGCATAGAGGCTTGAGACTTGGATCTATTAGCACCTAGGATGAGTTGGGAATAGCTCTATGCAATTATTTTGAAGACAAGTCAAATAACCTATCATTGGTGCAGCAACTGACAACAACAAGGAGGGTTCCCAATGAGTAGATGATTGATTTCAACATCAGATTTTAAAAGACTTGGGATAGAATTCCTCTTATGGTAAGACCTACAACCCAACATGTTTTCCTCTATTATCTGAAGGTACTTAACAGTGAAATTTTAGTTATGATCCAATCTATGGGAGGTAAGACTTTACCAGCTACTTATAGCACTGTAGTAAGGGTATAAAATAGTCTCATTTAGGTGGAAAAGTTAACTCCTAGACCGCCCATGCCCTGATTCCCAAAGATATCACAGGCACCCCAACCTTTTGTGGCCCTTATTCCTATCCCTGAGCAAAATGCACATAACCTAGTTGCCTCAAAATCCTATTCTCTGTCACAATCAAAATGAAGATGAAGAATTAAATGCCTTTATCAAAAATTTATCAAAAAAGGTCATATCATTAAAAAATCAGCTGGTACAAGTGTATAGAGGAAATTCCAATCAAGCGCATGGACTAGGTAATAAGCCTTGGCTGAAATCAATACAAAAATCAAAGATACGTGCCCAATCAAAAGAATGACAGATGACAACGTATTGCACATCTACCCTTGTAATTTATTCCTCTCGTAACTTCTCTCCCAGCACCCAAGTACGAGCCAAACGCTTGTTCCAGTTTAGAAAAACTTGGCTACAAGAGTCAGAATGGTGCTTCCCTTGCAAGATTCCTCATATTCAATATCATTGTGCTACTGTTACGCACATGTCCAAGCCTTCTTGGTCCAAAATGCTTCATCCTGTGAGCCCTCTAACAACCACCGATGAAGCAGATAATCCACAAGGATCAGAAGTTCCCTTCGGAGTCCAATTTGATGCTCTTTAGTGCATGAAGGACTTCTATGCAATCAACCAAGCTGCAGAAGATACAAATAGACAATGCACGCCCAAGTTGCTGGAAAACAACAAGATGGAAGAAAAGAATATTAAAATCAGGCATGCAAGTTATACCCCCGGAAATGGAAGCAGATCCTCAGAAGAAGAAATAATCAGAAAAGGCATCGTGCAGTAAAATTGATCTAATGCCTATATAGGAGGCCCCTTGTAAAGCTCCATCTGAAACAGCACGCGTCCCTCATTTGGTAGGCAAAGCCTCTGCCCCAGCTAAAATTCAGGCTTCCTGCACCTAAACAGTCAAGAAGGGATGTTGTTCCCGCAAATGCACAAGATGGGGGGGCTTCCATTCAGTATTGTATTCACTAGATGAAGAGAACAAACATAAACGTCACAATGTGGGATGCCCTGAACATTCCATATCAATGAGATCTGTTGCATGAAGCTCTGGCACAACTCCTGTGCACTGAACCCAGTTATGCAGAAGCCACGTGCTTCTATCAGAATCTACCAAGAAGAGGAGAAACAAGTAATTAAATTTGTTGAAACCCCACCCTTCTACATGTACTTGATTAGAGGAAAACACCTAGTGCATAACTGCATGATTGAATCAGACGCTAGTACTTTTGTTATGCCTAAGAAGATAGTTGATGTCTTAGGTCTGAAATATAGCCCTTTGTCTAAAGGAGTCCTATAACTTGATGGCTCAATTGTAACCACCTTAGGAGTCATCAAGGATCTTGAATTAACCCTCCATGCATGTCCAAGCATGACAATTACTCAATATGTGTCAATTATTGACCTTGCCTCCTCTGTTTTCCCTATGTCTATCAAGAGAATTTACTACCAAGGTGGGTGGTTACTTGATCTTTTGATTGGTCTCATATGTTACTCAAGACAAGGTATGGTACCCGGTTTACCATACAAGCTAAGCCTATATTTTCTTATCATGTAGAGCCATATGTCCCATCCCCTATCCAAGCCTATTGTTCTTATCCAAGAAGAACAAGTTTTAGTTCCTGAAGAGTAGTCTCTTACACCTTCTGTTCCAGACATAGTACTCGATGAATGGGTAGAAAGGCATCACAAATTTGATCCCTATGTTGAAGAACTAGAAGTCCTATGAAACTGGGCTTGGTACTTATTGCATTCTAGAAGAAGATGCTACGCTTCCGCGTGTGCTCATGGGAGACCAAGTTCAAATTGAGTCTATGGAAGTTATAATTTGATGGATCCAGAAGTAGAAACTAGCATGGGAGCAGGTGTGGTTCTCATTTCCCCTAAGGATGAGAAATTCTTCTTCACACATAGGCTGTAATTTGCATGAGCTCTAACAATGTGGCAGAATATGAAGCGTTGGTGCATGGCTTGCTCATAGCTAAAAAGAAGAAAATTAAAGCACTGCAAATATTTGGGGACACAAAATTGATCATCCACCAAGTCACCAATTAATTCTAGACAAAGAATAAGCTTCTTAAAGCTTATAAACATAGAGTTTAGGACCTACTTGAGAGCTTTGGTGTCATTAATCTGCAACTATTCTTGCACACATAATGAACAAGGAAGTTGACTAAACGGCCTCATGCTCGGTTCACAATTTTCTCCTGTTGAGGAATTTTTCTAAAGGAAACACGTCAGCACATTAAGATGGTAATAAGACCATCCATCCTGGAAAATAACACCAGCTAGCAAGTATTCAACAGTGACGTACAGATCATCCTAGTTTATCTAGAATGAAGCTGAATTTTCATCAAGTATGCAAGTTAAATTGCATGACAGCTATAGTGACCAAGTAATACAGCTTAAGACAAATAGGTTTCCTAAAGGGCTGGTCACCTTAGAGAAAATGTTCACCCCCGATGATGATTTCAAGAGTGAAGAAAGATACATGTGCATGTCATGTAAGAGGACTTCTCCTCCATTACTATTGCGCGTGGAAAAGAGCTGCTGCTTAGCGGGACTTGTGCACATGAAGAAAAACAAGTCTTCATCTCTCTCTATAACAAATGTAGTGATATTTTCTCATGGGAGTATGAGGACCTCAAAGTTTTTGATCCAAGTGTTTCTCGACACTCCATTGACCTTGATCCTGGATATAAATCCTATAAGAAAAAAGCATACATGTCCAGTCAATCCAAAAATTGAGCCCCTCATGAGAAAGGAGTTATCCAAACTCATTGAGGCAAGATTTTTTTTTCCTATCAAATACTCTACCTGGGTTGCAAATCTGGTTCCAGTACATAAAAAGAATGGTGAAATCAAAATTTTTGCTGATTTCAGAGATTTGATTAAGGAATCCCTAAAGGATCACTACCCTTTACCTTCAATGGAGAAGATTCTGCAAACTGTAGCTGGCATATAGACATTATCCATGCTAGATGGGTATTCAGGTTTCAACCAGATCCTTGTCAACTAAGAGGATCAATTCAAAACAAAATTTATAACCAAGTGGGGAACATATGCATATCAAAAAATGTCCTTTGGTCTATCAAATGTAGGTACAATGTTTCAGCGTGCCATGGATATTGCCTTCAAAGGTTACATCAAGGAGTTCATCTTAGTTTACCTTGATAATATAAATGTCTTCTAAAAGTAGAATGTGGATCACATGGCACACCTAGAAAAGGTCTTTGAGAGATGCAGATAATTTGGTGTATCTCTTAACCCCAAGAATTTCAATTTTGTGATGGCACAGGACAAGCTCTTGGGCCATGTGGTTTCGAAGGATGGCATCGTGATTGATCCTGAGTGCATTTCAGCCATCCTAGCCCATTCCCTACTGGTGCACAAAAAGGCCCTATAGTCCTTCCTTGGCAAGATTAAATTTGTTAGGCATTTTATCCCTAACTTTGTGGGACTGGTTCAGCCCATCACCCTTATGCTCAAGAAGGACATAGCCTTCAGATGGATAGTAGAAGGAAGAGAAATCTTCAACAAGATCAAGAAAGATATTTCTTGTGCATCAACACTCATCAATCTAGATTATTCAAAGGATTTCATCCTTTATGCTTATGGCACGGATGCAAGTGTTCTTGCTGTCCTAACACAGGAAAATGAAAAAGGGATGAAACAACCAGTGACCTTCTTCAGCCAGATGCTGAAGGATTACGAATTGAAATACAATCACATGGAGAAGCAAGTCTTTACCACCATGCGCGTGCTCAAGAAATTCAAAAGTATGCTTACCACAAATCATATCAAGGTGTTAGTCTCCCACTCATATGTCAGAGACTTCATCATGACAGCAGAAATCAGTGAGAAGAGAGCACGATGGGTGACTAAAATTATGGAATATGATGTCACTATTAAGGCCACAAAACTGGTAAGAGGTAGTGCACTCTACAAGTAGATTGTTGAGGATGCGTAGATTGAACTTGAGGCTTCATTATTTCTAGATGAAAACCTTCCACATGTAGAACTTAAAAAAAATATAGACCCTAGTGTGCGTGACTGGATGAAGGACATGATCACATTCCTTTCCAAGGGTGCATACCCTCCTAGTTTAAATAAAGAAAAGAGAAGACATCTGAGGTTACAATCTGTCCCTTATGTGTTTATTTATGGACTTATCTTCAAAAGGAATCTTGATGGTGTGTTGTTAAGATGTATCAACAATACGTAGACTAAAAATGTGTTAGTAGAATTTCATGATGGATTCTCTGGTGGACAGTTCTCTGCCAAGACTACAGAAATAAATATCACAATGGTAGGTATATTTTGGCCTACTATGTTTATAGATGCACATAGGTGGGTCACAAAATGCAAAGAATGTACTTTTTTTGCAGGAAAGAATATATTGACATCACTTCCCCTCTAACCAATCCAAGCGGATCAGCCGTTTGTGCAATGGGGTCTCGAATTCATAGGAATGATCAATTCACCTTCAAGCGCTGGACATAAATGGGTGCTGACAACTACAGATTACTTCACCAGATGGACATAAGTTTTCATGCTTAAGGAATCAACTATGGTAGTCATCCTTGACTTTTTCAATGGTTTAGTCACAATATTTGGTGTTCCTCAAACCATTATCTTTGATAATGCAAAGGCCTTCCTTGGTGCTAAAATCACTGATTGGGCTCTAAGTCTGGGCATTTACTTGAAAACCTCTTCCAACTATTACCCTTAAGGAATGGTATGGCATAATCAACAAACAAGAAATTTATAAGAATCATGAAGTGCATGATGAACATCATCTAAATACAATGGCATATGAAGGTCTGGCATGTGCTTTGGGAAGATAGAATCACAATGAAAAAGGCAATAGGAACTTCATCTTATAAGCTTGTCTACAAAAAGGAGGCTGCCCTTCCTTTGACACTAGAACTAAATTCATTGACACTTGCCCAACAGCTAGAATTTGAGGGCACGGATCAGAGAGAAATCAGGATGGAAAAGTTGGTTCATCTTGAAGAGCTCAAAAACTCTGTCATGGTCAAGATAGAACAACATCAGCAAGCAACAAAGAAATGGTTTGACAGAAAGGTTAGACCTCAAGCTTTCAAATTTGGGGACATAGTTCTAAAATGGGATGCTGACAGAGCTAAACCAAGGTGTCATTCAAATTTTGATGCACTTTGGAGTGGCCCATACATCATCAAGTCCTACAAAGAAGCTAACTCTTTCAAGTTAACTCATTTGGATGGAAGTGCATTGCAAACCCCAATAAACAAGATCTATCTCAAACCCTTCCATTAGGTTTTCTACATCATGTTGTATATATTAGAGTAGTTTCAATTCCTCTAAGTGTGCTCTATGTACATTATTTTTTGTATAAATTTCTTTCCTCTCGCATGCTTCCTGTTCACACTCTTTTGTTACTTCTAAAGTGTAGAGCTTCTCTCAGCAGTTGAGAGATTCAAAACAGAATGCATAAATGATTCTCAAGTGATCAGAGGGGAATTTTCATAATCAAACAAGTAGACTCCATGCCCAATGGATATTTCAGGCTATTGTTCTCTTCCATCTAGCAGGCAGATGGCCCAAAAAAATTCCAAAACTGTTATCCAAATAGCTCTCCTAGGAATTTGGATAACTTGCATACACATTCTGGCACCAGGTTATTCATTTAAGACTTGGGCGTGCTCAAAATAATTTGGCACATTCCCTTTGTCACAGTTTACCTGTTTTCCCATTTCCTTTTCTCCTTCCACTTCCCCTAATGCCCACCTTCCACACGTTCACCTTCTTCATAGTCAGCTTCTTCCCATCCCGCACGCCTCGCACTTACTACTAATTCCTTGGCCCTTCACACACCACACCCATTACTTTGTAATAGTTATTCCTTAACCATATGTTCTCCACTCACCATCTTGCTTCATCTCCCCATGTGCATCATGCATGCCCTTCCACACCTTCCTTTGTTTCCTCTACTTTCCCTTCCCTCATACCCTTCTGTGCTAGATTATCTTTTGACACTCTTAAGTGTGCCACAACGTAACTATTCAAAGCACGCCAATAGGGCACCAAATCCTTATAAAAAATTAGTAAGATACACGTGGTAGAAATGAAAAATAGTTGTATGTTTTTCCACCATCTCAACCAATCAGTACGCGCCATGTGTTTTACGTACACCAATGACTCTAACATCTTTTAAAAGCCATATCTTTCTACAGAGCTCATATCTACGCGTGCCTAGACTTTTTTGAGAGCTGTTGACATCAGCTATAGTTCCAGAAATTCAAAATTCAAACTCTAGTGGATCTAGTAGGTGAGAAATAGGAAAATGTCTTTCTAAACATTGATAAGCAGATTTGATTGCTCCAACAACCCAATTTCATATGATCCACCCTCCTTTGTCTTCCACATGCCAAAACAAGCATGAGGAAGCGTATTTCACATATTTCCAAGCGGATTTGTAGACATTGAATGCTTCTTGTTGGTGGTTGTGTTTCAAATTTGATTTTTCCCTCCTTTTCCTTTCTTCCTCCATGGATTCATCTATAAATGTAAGAGCAAGGCTCATTTGTTATGTTGGACACTCTGGATCCTTACGCATTTTGCTAAGGACACCATATTTTCTGTATTTTGAGTTACAGACCTCTATGTATGGCTCTTGCATGTGGATATTGGCCTCCTTCATCATTGTAACAGTTTTGTGCATTTTTGGAAGTAATAGAAGCATCATTTTGTGATTATTCTCTATCCTAATGTGTTTGCATTCCTTCTTCTTTCCTTTTCTTTTACGTTATGTGTTTGTTGTGCTACTTCAGGTCCCCTGCAGTTCCATATTTGGTTAGTGTTCCATGAGAATGATTTGGTGAATGCGTGTTTTGTTGTGCTACTCCTTGCCTAGCCGCCTTTCACACATTCCCTGTCATTCTTTCTCAGAACATATAGTGTTCATCCCTCTTTTCTGGTGCTATCTCCTTTTAGTGTAGTTTACTTCATGTTATCCTTCTTTCCCTGGTCCCTTGGCATTCTTAGCTTAGTTTCCCCTTTCAGCACTAGGAGTAGTAGTAGCAGTAGAAATAGATAGAGGAATGGACCTTCTCCAGAGATCTGTCCCAAGCGTCACAAGGTCCCACAACTAGGGGACGGTTCCATTGTGGTCTCAAGACACCTCGGCCCTTTCTGAGGTCTGAGACAAGGGTGCACGTTTGAGAAACCAACAAAAACCAATTATATTGTATGATTTGAAATTGGTGTTCCTAATAAAAGACTTGGTTTCAAATAAGTTTTTCTCCCTTCATGGGTTTCCCATAATAAATTGTGTGTTAAGTTATATTATCTTCTTGCATATGTTTGATCAAATACTCATGATGCATTGTTGTTATTAATTAAGGAACTCTTTATTGGAATACATTAAATTTTTTATCTGCACTGATTCACCCCCCCTCTCTTAGTGCTTTTAATTTCTAACAATTGGTATCATAACGATCCTTCTGGTGGAAGCTTAAAATCTTCAAGGAGATCATCTCTTCCCAAGCATGGAAATCAATCAAGCATAAGGTGTATTATCAATTTATAGATCACCTCTCTTTACTGGAACTAATTATTCATTCTCGAAGATAAAAATGAAAACTTATCTCATATCATCTGGTTTTGATATATGGGAGTGTGTTGAAAATGGATACACACCTCCCTCCACTCCAATTTTTGTTGCAACATACAAGTTAATGTATGAATGCAATTCAAGAGCTATTAATGTCATCCTTTGTCGAATGAATGAAACTTAATTTTTGAAGCAATGCATTGTAACACTACCATGGAAATTTTTACCCAGCTTCAGAGTATTTATGAAGGAGATGACAAGGTCAAGTTATCCAAATTTCAGGCCTACAGATCTTAATGGTATCCTAAAGATGAAATAGGATAAGATTATTTGCATCCTACATACAAAGGGTAGATGAAGTGATCAATATGATTAGAGGCCTAAGTGAGAAGCTATAACAACTTATTATAGTCTAGAAATTCCTAAGATCTCTAACTCCAAATTATGGTACAAAAGTCTCAGTTGTTGAGGAAGCCAAAGACATGAAAACCTTGACATTGTATGAACTAAAAATTATCCTATCATCATATGAAATGAGGATAGTTAGAACTAAGTCTACCAAGAAGTAAATATATTTTAAAGCTAAGAAAGATATTTAATCCAAAAAAGAAAAATAAGATTATGATATGGATAATTAAGAAGATGATGAGAAGATTGAAGAACATGTTCGTGAGAAGACTAAGTAGAGGCTCAGGTAAGTACAAAGGTAAACTTCCATTCAATTGTTTTGATTGTGGAAAAGTAGGTCATTTTGTTGCTAAATTTCCAAACAAGAACAAGGAAACTCAATCTGAAGAAGGTCACAAAAATAACAAGAAAAAGTTAAATTATAAGAAGAAGGATGATAAGAAGAATTTTTTCAAGAACAAGAGAAACTTCTACACTAAGGATAAGTCAAGTGATTCTAGATCATGTAACTCAAACAACTTTGAAAATGAGGTTGATGAAGCTCATTCTAAAGTTTTTTTTATGGCCATGGATATTTCTGAAGAATGTAACACTAAAGGAAAGAATGCAGTTTTTTATGAAGACTTTGATGAAGGAGAAAAAAATGTGAACCTAGAAGTTGAATTGGTTTGTGCTTTTGAATAATTAAATTTGAGTAGACGAAATAACCAAAGGGTGAGATGCACTCTAAAATATTATGAAGAACAAATCCACATTTTTGAAAGAAGATAAATTCTAAAGGAGGAGGAAGAAAAAAATGAACCCAAATAACTTGAGTCTCATTTTGAAAAGATTTCTCAATCCTACAAGGAAAAGGAGGATGAACTCTTAAACCTGAAATCTGATTTAGAGAATTTGAAGACTGAATTAGAATAAATGAATAGCAAACTCAAGATGTATGAGAAGCTAGAAAAGATCTCAAATGTCTTGACTGATATACTAAGCACTCAGAGGGATACTAAAGACAAATATGGAATTGGTTACAAGGAAGAATGCAAATAAGTTGAATCAAAAAAGAAGAAGAGGACAAGTGTACACCAAGAACCTCTCATGCTACAAGTAAAGAAGCCACTAAAATTTCCAAGATAAAGACAAATGATCCCAAAATCACGTATGATATGAGGTATTCACACTATTTCTATAGTTATTGCTTTTCATGTAACTGTTTTGGACACAAAGTTGTTAAATGTAGAAGATTTACTAAAGGATATGGAAGAACCTATATCTCATAGAAAAATAGAGTAAATCATAAAGTTATTTGCTAAAAATTCCACAAATAAGGTCACATTTCTATGAATCATAAGCAAGAACCTCCTAAACAAAAGAAAAGTATGTATGTTGTGAAGGAAGAATCCAACAAAGGGAAAGAATCTGGTATGATTGTGAAAAATATTTTTCATGTACAAAATGAAGACAAGATCTGGTATTTAGATAATGGCTGCTCCAGCCTTATGATAGGTGATAAAAGTAAATTTATTTCTTTATAAAACAATGCTTTAGGATTTTTTAGGTTTGGTGACAATAATTCAGTAAACATTGTAGGAAAAGGAACTCTAATTCTTGATAATGGCAAAACAATCACTAAAAAAAATTGTATGTTGAAGGCCTCGAGTACAATCTGAAGTGTGATTCAAATGTGTAAGAAAGGTTACAATCTGATTTTCCCTGACAAAGGGTATGAAATTGTTGATGGTAATCTAGGAAATAAAGTAGCTAAAGCTAAGAGGAACAAGAATAACATGTATGTTCTTAAGGAAATAAACAAAGACAAATGCTTTTCTCGTAGAATTGATGACAATTAGTTATTACACAGGAGATTGGGACATATAAAATTTTAGAATATTGTGAAATTAAGTACTAAAGATGGTGTTAAACATATTCTAAATATAGTAAAAATAGAAGACACTCTTTATAAAGCTTACTTGTATGGTAAACAAACAAGAAGATATTTCAAGTCCAAGGAATATTCAACCAATAAAAATTTGGAGTTGATCTATACATATCTTTATGGGCCTATAAGAATTGATATTATTCAAGGAGATGTATATTTCATGCTTCTAATAGATGAATTCATCAGGATGACATGGGTAGCTTGTTTGAAGAACAAATATGAAGCCTTGGATAGATTCAAATCCCTTAAATATGTAGTGGAGAATGATAAAAATACCAAAATTAAATTTTTAAGATCAGACAGAGGTGGAGGACATTTGGTCCAATGAATTTTATGAATTTTGTGAAGAACATGGAATTTGAAGACAATTCTCAGCTGTCAATACACCTCAACAAAATGGGGTTGTTGAAAGAATGAACAGGATTGTTCAAGAAATGGCTAGAACTATGCTGAATAAATCTAAACTTCCTGATGGCTATTGGAGTGAGGAAGTCTATAAAGTTGTCTACATTCTAAATATAGCTCTATTAAGAGTGAATAGCAGCATGCCACCTTATGAACTTTGGAAATGAAGTCTGGAAAATGTCAAACACATAAGATTCTTTGGAAGAAAGTATTAAATCAAGAGGAATGAAGAAAACTTGGGAAAAATTGACTCCAGGAGTGATGAAGGCATATTTCTTGGATATTTAGCAATTAGTGCAACCTATAGATGCTACAATAAGAGGCTACAGAAGATGGTTGAAAGCATAAATGTAAAGGTAGATGATTCTTATCCACCAAAACCAAAACATCAGCCTAAGGATAGCCATGAAGATCAAGATGAGGATGAAAAATTAGAATGTACAAATGAAGAAGTGGAAGAAGTGGAAGAAAGACAAGACACCCTCATGACAAGTTAAGATGGGTCATCTAGAAAATCAAATCATTGAAAATAAAGAAGGAGGTATTCTCACAAGAAGGAAGCTAAGCGATCACCATAATCATGAAGACATAACACTCTTATCGAAGATAGAACCCCAAGTGGTGGTGTAAATTAACTCACAATAACTAGTATGTTGTTCACTAATCCATAGTCATTTATTCATCAGACATAGGGATGTAAAATTTCAACATTATCAATGTTGTATACATTGTTCTAGGCACTTAAGAGGTATAAACTAAAGGATTTTTGTCACAACAATTGGAAAATACAATGCTAGAAATAAAATAAGTTGCAGATGAAAGTATATGCAACAGATAATCAAGAAGAGAAGGTAAAATCATAACACAAGGAAAGGAAAAAACTGGTGTAATTCTAATCTATCCATGCAAGGAAATAAAACAACAAACAAAAAGAAAAGGGATTCAACAAACCAAAAGTGGGCCCTTCCTTAGGTGTTAATCCTTCCTAAGGCTTGTGTCTACAGAAAAATGATATAACTTAGATTTTATTCATCAGCATCAAGATTACGAAATGAAACTTACAACAATTCCCTAACTATGAATTGATCCCTTCTATAGTCTTGACATTCTCTTTTTATTCAGTAGAGATGTGAAGAGACTGATTCAAACTAACAGTTACAATTTGATTAAGTACAAGACCATTACCAAGAAATCCATAGATTCTTATGCATGTAAAAGAACTAAGAAAAGGTGTTCTAATACAACAACATAACTATTTAGTCTAAAAATCAGTTAACAAGTTAAATCAACTAGTTCCACATTTATAGTTGTGGAGCATAATCAAGTATTGGCATGAGATATTCTTCTTGTTGTCATATTTGCTTCTTTATTGACATGTACAAACTCAGGTGAAGTATCCACATTGATCAGGCTTCCCAAAATCATGGTCTTGTATATGCGTGTGTCCTCCTTTGGCTGTAGGTGATTTATTGAGCACGAGTCCCAGTTGTTGCATGTCATTTTATGTAGATGATTCCCTTTACATTATGAATGAGTTTCTTTTGTTTCATGTTAGTTGATATACATAATAACTCTTTGGAAATCAAGGAAACATTTATTCAAAGCACTATTTAATCATCACATTGTATTCAAAAGAATAAATGCATCCATGATCCACAAAATAAATTAAACTTAGCAGTAATTATATTAATTAATATAAGTGACATAACATCAGAGATATAAAAATACATTTTTCAAAATTATATTGGAATCATAAGTTTAGGAGGGTACATATGGATTAAAAAAACACAACAAATGAGGAATTTGAAACAGTAAATAAAAGGGTTCATCACACCCCCATAATGATCTTCTTGAATGTCCTCATTCAAGAATTCTTACATTCTTCCTTTTATTTCTTGGGGTTAACCATAATAATGCCACATAGTATCTACATGATTCATTTTAGAATGATCCTCTCAAATATCAGTTTCCTTTCTCTGACTAAATCCTAAGCTATGAACACCTAGAAAATGAGAAATAGTTCAATATGTTCCCGAATCCTCCTGGAATATCATAAATGTTTTCAAAACAAAAAACATGCCCATAGGCCCTTAAGTCCTTGAGTAGAGACCTAGAGTTTAATAGGACCCCATTGTCCAATTTTCCCATGTGTGCAAAATTGGATAAAAATTTTGGCGACCTCTCGGGGATGATTGCCTGCCAAGCATGATTCTAGTAGCCTTACGTCATCCATTAGGCATGGAGTCAATATTAGAATCCTGAAACTGATTTGATCCATTGTGATGGATCCCTAGGTCCCTTTGAGCATTGCCAATATTGGACCTCCCTAGAATGCTAAGAATGAAGCATACTGAATCTGATGAACACTTAGCATCTAGAGCATACTGCGGAACTTTGAATGAAGTAGCTAAGGAATTAAGGATATCTTGAAACTTTCTTTGAAACTTTGAACTTTTATCCTCCTTAAAAAACCTCCAATGATGAAATAGTGTGCAAAACAACACAAAAACAACAATGAAAAAAAACACACTGAAACAAAGAAAACCATACATGCCCTAATTAAAACATGTAGGGTGTGCAATGCACTTATTCTGCTAAAAACAACCCTATTCCTACTCTATACTAGCTGGTGGCACATGCAAGTTAAACAAACCCTACAACTATTTGTGAAAAATAGCTCCCTTTCCTCACAATGGATTGCCATGTGGATGATTTGAAAATGGACATGGCTGAAAATGAAAGTGAAAAAATAAAACAAGCCCAATTGTCCACTTGTTCTAGAAAGAGAAAGAATTCCTCTTTTAGTTGACCTACACTTGTCCTGTAGAGACATTGCAGCTAATCCTCAGAATTGTGAAACTCATCCTTGCATTCTAGAATGAATGTGACTGGTTTTGTCTTCTCTTCTGGCTTTAATGAAGTGTGGTACCTGATGGGACATGGTCTAACCCGTTGAATATTCCTACTGCTATGAACTTCAACTTTAACAAGAAGGTCTAGCTGAAGACATCTTTGAAAAAGATGGTTGTTCATGACCTAATTTCCCTCTTGTTTCCCATTTACAAATAAATGATTTTTCACCTAGATGGATGGTATCACAGTGAAATATCCCTCATTCGACATGAAATTTGACAAGTCAAACCCCCCAATTTGCATATTTTGAAAAATTTTATAGGAAGAAAAATCTTCAAGAATACTTTCCTCTATCACAGACTTATTAACCAAAATAGGTTCCGTAACTAAAAATAGAAATCTTTCCATGGAAAAATCTTCATTCAATGTTTCTAGATTGGTCCAAGCTTCTCCTGTGTGTTCCTCCTTTACGTGTGATGATGGATATGGAAGACTCAATTCCCCCAATCTGATTCCAAATGACAATTATGAACAATGAGTTGTTCTTGAGGATGTACCTCCACAACACTCGACACTTTGATTTGGAAAAGAAGTGACGGAATAGAAAAAATTTCAAGCTCCATAGGCTCTTGTCTATCAAAACATTCTTCCAAATCTGATAGATAATTTTCTTCTTCATTCTCTGACTATATCAAAGGCTCCTCCTCAATCTAAGTATCCTCCAAACTAGAACCTCCTTTATCTTTATATTCTTCATTCGTAAACATGAAATTAGAAAGATCAAATTACTCTAGGATATCATTGTTTTGTAAGAATGAAGAAAGGGAAGAATTTGAAAACCTATGCATGGTCTCATCTGCATTAATGACTGTTGAATCTACCTTAGTCTCATGAAAATATTTGTGGCTGATTGTAACATCTAATAATGACTTTGGAAAGATTCTACCACCTTCCAGAAGTGTAGCAATTTCTTGACATGAATGGAAATTAGGATCATTACACTCATTAGAATCATCTAGTATACTTGAGAGTCTTTCAACTTGTACATGCTCTTCTCCTGACAGATTCGAAGTTGGCTCTCACTTTTCTGCAATTGGTTTTTTCACTTACGGTGATTCAACCTCCTCCGAAGATATGGAGCCAATATGAATACTGCATTCTAAATAGGTAGATTGTTGGTATTCCTCATTCAGCTCTAGATTGGTTTCTGGTACAAAACTAGTTTGTTCCACTTGTTCTTGAGCCTCAACTTTTGCATAAGGTTTAGTCAAGAACTAAGTTTGCTTGATGTTATGTTTTACAGCCCATTTCTTCATATTCTCTACATGCTCTCCTTTACTATTCTCCTCAATCATAAACTCCTCCCGTTTTCTCATTACATGTGGATACTCCTCGCAAAATGGATTTGGGATGAATTGGGATTCAACGGATTTACTCACCTTTTGAGGAAGTAGAAGAGATCCAGCTTATTTTCTTGATGGCCTTCATAGAAAAGAAGGAACTTTAGAAGAGCGGGGCATGGAAGATACATGATGGAATGAAGGAATAGAAGATGAAGTATTGAATTCCACCACAGGGGTAGAAACTGGAAGGTTATGATCACATGCTTCAAGTTGAAACTACATGGATGGAGACATTGAAAGAGGGTTATAAGGTGGTAATGTAGGGATCTCCCATTGATAAGATTGATGAACATTATATTCATGGTTATCCCTCTTCTTGATCCATTCTCCAACTTGATTCATCTTCTTGATTATGAATCGAAACTTTTGTTGAGGATTAAGCTCACATGGTATAGGGCCAACTCATGGGTATGGAATGTTGAAGCCAATCTAGGTTGCCTTTATCGTGTCATTGATCCTTATTTGCACCATGTTATGCTCCAACTCATGAACCTTCTTCTACAAGTGGTATTCTTTAGGTGTAGGATAGATTTAAGAATGTATATGCCATTTTTCTTCAGTATCCCCCTAGTTTGGTGAGTGAACAAAATGATCCGTGTCTTGCTCATGTGGGCATGCATGCTCAAACTGATATTTATCATGAAATTGGTTTAGAGGTGGATTGTAATACCCTGAAGATGGAAAGAACTACCACTTCTGCAAGTGGGAATCCCACTCTAGAAATGAAGTCATGATGGCACCACCTCATGAATGGAAATATGCCGAAGAAAACTAGATGAAAATGGTAAAACTGAAAAATCTGCACCACCGAGAGTGGGTCACTTTGACCAATGTGGTCGACAGTTGTACTTGGGTATGCCTCATAAGGCTGAAATTTCACTAAGAGCACAACAACTTAATGAAATTAAGTAATGTTGCAACAGGTGATGTTGAGATGCCTCTTTTCCTTCTCCTTGAAGGAGACAGGGAAAGTTCAATATAATGATGATTTCGTTTCTTTGAAGAAGCTCTTTTCTAAATTATTCGCATAAATAATACACTGATATTCGAATTCTAGAGATGCAGAGTTTCCAGGTACTTTGACTTGTGAAAATGAGAAGAGAAGTACTAACTCTTTGTCCCACCGGGTGTGCCAAAAATTGGTGTCACCAAATCACCCGCATCCTCTGAATGGCCAGAATGTGAATAAAACGTTCGGTGTGATTGGGACACTTGGAAGCGCATCTCAAGCTGTGGGAGTTGGGATTGAGGTGAACCTATGGAGAAGGCCAACTTCCTCTTCCTAAACTAAGTTTTGTACTACTCCTAGTGTAATAAAATGGTTATCTAGACCTATGCTAACATTTTCATGGGTTTTAGGGAAAAAGATGTGTAGAAATGAAACTATACTAGGGATGGTGATGAACCAAATAAAGGATGTTTCTTGACTTAGGAAGGTTTAATTTTAAGAGGGTGTGTGTACCACAATTCAACTTCACCTACTGCAACTTAGAGAGGGTACAAAATACCACAGACTATGAAGCAAGGGTTCCCTTTGTTAAACTCAATCAGAAAAACAAGTTATCAGTCTTCCAATGAAGAAGGATGAAATTGAGAAGGGTGAACAAACACCATAACTCAACTACATACAACACTCCACCACTTGATAAGCACATAAATTGAAGAACCTACAATAGAAATGTGAACTTGCACAGTGTACCTGCAAGCATGAGAAAAGACACAAAGAAGTATAGAAGGATGAAAGGACTCGAGATTAGTCATAAAACACACACTTTTATTACTTCAACAATGTGACACAATGCATCATACATCTCAGAAGAGGAAATGGTTGTCATTATAGTATTGAAAAGGAGGATTGAAATTTCTCTCAACGTACAAGGACAACTTGCAGAGAAGGGAGAGGACTCTTGAAAAAATTGGACTTGCCTAAGATATCTAACTATCCAACCTATTTGATGTGTTAGAACCCTTTGGAATGAGCTTCGCAAATTACATTTATAGAAGAATATGTGAGAGAGAAGAGGAAAGGTCATAATTACATTCCTAAATTAAAGGCACATGATGTATGTATTATAGTTTATTGAACCACTTGAGAAGGTTCCATCATGTATCATTAATACCCAGTTGACCTAGTTCTCCTTAATTAATTAAAAGAGTATTTAAATAAAATATTTAAATAATAATAATAAATATTATTATTAAAATATTTAAATTAATTTATTAAATTAATAATGTGGGGACCCTCCCATTGACTACTCTACACTGAAGAGGGAGGGGGCCAAGTGAATGGTTCAAAAAGAATCAACTCGGTGGTTGGCTCATCGATCCAACTCACCAAGTTGGTGTCGAGCTCTTCTAGCCCTCACCACAACCAAGCTCCCTTGCATCGAGCACTTCTTGACTGGCTCGATCTTGTAACATGGATCCTCAACCACTTCCATATGCTTACCACTCAAATTCCCAAAATGAGCTGTCCACCGAGCTCTTCCTATTATTACCAAGCTCTGCAATCGACACGAGCCCTTTGCATATGCCAATGAGCTCGTTACTTATCACCTAGATTTTTGACTCAATGAACCTCATATGAAACACTTCCTATGCTGAGTTATTTCCATCATAGCTCGGATGACTCATGCTTATTACCTAATTGACTGACTCGCTCCATGTAATTTGGTTCACCTTATCTTGTGTCTTACTCATCGAACATGAACTTGAATGTCTTGAACTCCACATTGAAGCTCCTAAATCTGCCTTTATTAAAAGACCGAGATACTCGTTTTGAGCCCTGATTTTCCATTCTATTGTGATCTAAGCTCATTTCCTCTTTTCTTCTCAAATTTTCTGAGCTACTTTACGTATTCCGCTGAGATCCCTTCCCTCGCATGAAGCTTACGACTTGGCTCTACAATCCCTAAGTGTTTGCACCGCTGAATCACTCCCACCGAGCCATGTTTATTCTAACTGGGCTCCATTTCCTCTGAATCAACAAGCTTCACATGATTTTTACCAAGCTCTATGCATCGAGCATAGCTTCCCTCATCACAAGCTATATCCACATGCTCTCCCATAGAGTCATCAAGGCTCCTCCATATCAACTGAGTGCTTCATGGGCTTGTTACCACCATCCACCGAGTTTATCCTTTCCTTGTGAACTTGACCATTAACATGGCGAGTTGATTGGATCCACTTAATGCATCACTTGAATTTTGTATCAAGCTATTGTCCATCTTTTTTCAACTCTTACATGAGTCCATACATCAACTATCACAACTCATTAAACTTCTTCAATCTCATAACCTTATATGATGAAACTCCTCATTAGCTTAGGTACTCCCAACTCGGGGCGAGCTTTCCATAACAAGCTCAACTAAGTTTTAAGAATGAAGATTCGTGAGATCATTTCCTCAGTGATAGCTCCAAGTGACTTGAGAATAATCTTGTCTATTCTTATCCATGATCCTCACAGTTCGAGCTCTATACACTTTACAAGTCTGCTAACATAGCTCGTTGCTAAAGTCAATCTCTGGTGGACTCATTCCAGCCTCACTGACTCCGCTTGGCCCTAACTCACTCAGATCAAACTAGTTCTTCCTTACCCTTACAAATTTGACCTTGATTGGATCATTTCAACTTGAGTGAATTATGAATGAAACCAATTATCTCCATGTCAACTTGACCCCAAGCTCATCTTCGTCCTGAATGATGACTCGCTGCTCATTCATCTTAACTCATTCATGCATCCTTATTCTCAACTCCTTCTCATCCTATTCTGAATGTCAGATCATTTAATGACTTAGAGCTTGGTAATCGAAAAACTTGATAGGCTCTTTGCAAGCTTCTTACTCGGGCCGAACTTCCTCTATATTTCTAGGTTCTTACGCCATGGTTTTTTAATTTTTTGTCTCTCACTAAACTTGGCTATGTAATGCAGTGAATTATGTGTGAGCCATTTTCAGCTTGGTATATCCTGTATGCTTAATACACCAAGTGAATTCATTGTCCTCCACCACGCACTACATTGACCTTACCTAACCAATTTTCTTATTAACTCGGTCCTTGACCGAGCTCTACTTGTTAAGGCCTTACACATGGATTGGATGGTTTAACCAATAACCCCACTATCTTCATGAGCACATTCTCATTAACCACTCCAACATGTTTCAACTCACTTGATGACTCACCTAATATTCTAGCAACAAACTTCGACCCCTAAGTCAAATTTCTAAGCGCGGGATTATCTACTTGGTTTACCATCATCGAACTCATGATCTTGGTAGTAGACTCAACCTTCTCTCATGCTCAGAATTTTTATGATGGCTTGGCATCTTGTCATTTCCCTTGGAAATTCTTACCTTATTTTCCACCTATGGGATTGGAGTGCAGGGTTTCGACATTATCTAGCCATGTGTCATTTTTTTCAGATGGCCACTGATTTCCACTTTTTCACTTAGCATGAGGAAACACCATTCTGTTATGAATGACCTGGCGTTCATACTTCATAAGTCTGAAAGGGAAAATATGGTTCCTCATGCTTCCCATGCATCAACCAAACCACTATTCTCTTTACCTCAGATGTGTGACCTCATCATTGATTTTAATTTAGTTGACTAGGCTCAACTCGATCTCTCAAAAAATTACATCATCTTCTAATATGGCCTTCCAGTGATTATCTCCATGTCACCTAGTCACATATGTCAAGCTCACTTCTTATACTTGAGTTCCTCTGGATAACATTTGCATTTTTTAATGGCACGACCTGGCTCCACTCTTGCCACAATGTTGAACTCAATGAGATAACTTTGAGCTTGATTTAATCCATTACACCAAGCATAGACAGTGACTTGGCCCTTCTCCTTCTCTGTGATCTCGTATCGAGTAGTCCCGAGGTCTATGTGAAGGATACCAAGCATGCATTTGTTCACAATGGCCAACTTACCTAATCAACCAATTCCTACCTTAGTTTGACATGATTGATCCAACCTAGACACCCAAACTTGACCTGCAACTAGTCTAATGCAGTCATAGGCCAAGCTCCTTTGCCCCTTCCAACCTTAAAAACACTTCAATATTTAGAAGCTTTTTCCAACTCACATACTACCAAGTTCTGAAGGTCAAGTTTGAAATCCTTCTACTACGAAAACATGATGCAAATCAGCTCCTGCCTGACACTATCTTCAAGTTCCCACATTTTTATGATCTCTGAACCTAATTCGCCTGCCCTTAGCACTGAGTAAAATCCTATGGATTGGAAATTTTCTACTCCTATTACTTCTCTAATGGCTCATACGAGTGCTCCATGCTAAAACTGTAGAGCTCCATCCTCAACTAATTGAATTTTCCACTGTCCAAGATATACACAAATGTTAACTTAGTGTTGCGATGGCTTGAAATTTGAACACTCAACCTAGGAATCTACCTGCATGAGCTCATCAAGCCATTTTAAAATAGGATAGAACCATGGAAACCAAGTTTATATTTAATTATTTCACCAAGTCTATGATACGAGATCAGTGAGCTCTCAATTGCTTGCAAACACTTACCCCTAGGCCAAGTCAGCCTTACATTTCACAACCCACATCCCTTGTTGCTTCTATGAGCCCAATTTCTCCTTTTCTTATGTGGCCTTGTGTATCTATTTGAACTCATGAACTGATTTTTTCTATTCCCTTGCATACTATGTTGGGATCGCTTTCGAGCTTCACTTTTCCTATGCCCACTGAGCTAGAGAATCTCATTTGAAATCACTCCATTCATTTCTTTACACTCGATCATTTGTTTAGACTGAGCTCTATGATGACTTGTCACCCAACTTGA
This sequence comes from Taxus chinensis, assembly GCA_019776745.2. Lineage (NCBI taxonomy): Eukaryota > Viridiplantae > Streptophyta > Pinopsida > Cupressales > Taxaceae > Taxus > Taxus chinensis. The sequence continues at coordinate 974,646,416 of CM034146.1, read as the reverse complement.
CTCAAGTTTGAGCTCACCAAAGGTTTGATCCCACTATGAGCCTGTTATTCCATTGAACATATGATATTTCTTCCTATGTCACCGAGTAGAATTGGTGCTCCAACAAGATTTGTATAAGATCTTGGATGCTTGATTCATGTTCAATCATCCCATATAAACCTGCCTTTTGATTTATAGCCTAACCAATATATTCTAGAGCTTTCCCTTAACTCAATGCATTAGCTCACCTTACGTTCTCAACCAACTCATTAGGCAACTTGCCGAGCTACTCAATGAGATGTTTTAAGCTCAGAGCCCCTTTTGTGGCTCCTCTCAAAAAAAAAATTTTCTCTGATAAGTGACTTTATTAGGATCTCTCTTGAGACTAGAGGGTAATATAAGTACAACAAGACCCTTTAAACCTGATTTATGAATGTTGATCATTTCTACATGAGTCATTTTAGAATGAGCCTCTCAAATATCAATTTCCTTTCTCTAAGTAAATCATGAGCTTTGAAAACCTGGAAAAGGTGAAATAGTTCAATATGTTCTTGAATCCTCTTGGAATATTGTAATTTTTTCCAAAACAAAAAACTTTCCTATAGTCCCTTAAGTCCTTGAGTAGAGACCTAGAGTTTAACAAGACCCCTTTGTCCAATTTTTCCATGTGTGCAAAATTGGATAACAACAACCTTTGGCTACAGGTTGATTGGTGGCAATGTTGGATACGTGGGCTCTAAGACTTCATGAACTTTTTCTTGGTCAACTATAGGACTGTCCACTTCTATTATTCCAATAGGATTATTAACAGGATCCTGCTCAAGATCTTAGAAAATATGCTCAATTTTATTCTCAATATCTAGTGGCAAATCATCCATAGTGTCCATTACAACAGTCTATTCTAGATCAATGGTTTAGGTAATATTCTTAGTTGTATCCTCAATATCCTATGGAAAATCATCCATATTGTCCATGAAATCAATATGTGGTTCAGGTATTGAGTTTTATATTATTTCCTTGGTCTGTTCTATATTATCTGTGGTCACATTGGCTATGAATTCAATTTCTTCTATAGACTCTTCTCCTTCATGTTGTTTGTGGGTTTCCCCAGCATGAATGGCCTTTGTTCAAACACTAATTGATTAATTAGGGCTCTCCTAAGTAGATTTATCATCTAACTTCTCCTCCTTTTTCTCTTCCACATCCTTAGTTGTATCGTCCATGACTATGTTTGTATTTATGTCTACATGAACTTCCTGCTCAACATCCATTGGGATAGCTTCCTTAGTATATTCTATTTCCTCTTCATCACTTTCAAGAAAGATTTGAATGTATCTCCGAGGCTTTGAATTTTTTGGATTTTTAGTATGGATTCCATGGGATATCCTTGGTGGTTTAGGTTTTTTCTTTGAAGACTTATTCTTCCCTTTGGAGGAAGAGGACTCAGGTGTGGATATATTTAGCAAAGTTTCAATAATAAGGATTATATCAGGGGAGATTGACCTAGAGTCTTTCTCAGGAGATGGAAAATTTTTTCCATAGGTATAATAGGTTTTGTAGGAGTATGGGTCTCTAATGGAACAGAGGTTTCTATAGGAATAGATGTAGTAGTTACAGTTTCAAGTGAAGGAGGGCAGAAGACCCAGCTGAGCTTATCCTCTTTTTATTACCCTTCTAAAATAAATCATTAATATGTTTTTCCCTAGAAAACGCTTCCCATTTTACTGTAGGATGTTTAATTTCCAATTCATGCTTCATAATTAGAGTGACAATAAAATTTTCAAACAATTAATACCTACCTCTTTGTGATTCCCTAATCATCTTATTCAAACTCTCATGCAATAAATTATGAACATTCACATGTCTATCATTCTTTAAATGATTAAGTAGTTTATAATGGACAATATTTAACCTTAAATACCAACCCTCACAGGTAAAATATTTTATGATATAACATCTAACCAAAATGGTTTTAAAGAAGTTTGTAGAGTACCTTGTATTTCTGTCACAAAGTTGTCATCCTTCTCTCTAAACTCTGTCTGAGATTCTTCTAGATTTTCTTTTGCAGGAAACATTTCTCCCTCCATCGATAGTCCGGTGACTATAGTCAATATTTCATCATGAATTTTAACTTTCAAACCCTTTACTGTTTCTTTTCCATCCCTGAAGGTGGCAGTGAATTATGTGACCATCAACTCATTGAAACTTTGAAATCTATTGACGTACTCCATCCAACCACTATCATGAAAGTACTATAGAATTTGTGGTTTATTTCTAAGTTGTGAGTCATCTGTAGGTTCATTTCTAATCAAGTATCCCCCCATTCTTGAGTTCTAGAATTTCCTTAAGCTCTACAAAGAAAGAGATCTTTCTCTTAGAATTTATTATGCAAAATTTGAATGAGTGTAAATATTTGAAGTACTTATTATTTTTGAAATTTGTGATCAAATTACATGTATCTCGAAAGGGATTACATTGATTGGATTTGAAGGGTGCACCCATGTGAGGTGATGAAGTGGGGTGATAAGGGAGATAACTCACTTTATGGAAGGCAACAGAAAATTATGGAAAATAAAGTTATTGAGGACATGGAACAAATTTTAATTAATTATAATTATTCTCTCACTACTATAATAAAGTTGATCAAGTGCACTTATCTCAAGAAGTACTTATGATTATTGTGACATGTGCCTTGTTGAAATTCATTCCTTCGGCTACATTCAATGTCATCATGACACTACAAGTTGAGATGCTTCATTGATGCAAGCGTTGTAGATAGTGTTGTAAGTGCATGTTAGTGGCCCCTTAATAAAATTAGTTGATTCTCAGAGGGGGAGACTGAATCTTTCTAGTGTCAATCTTCTTCATAGGTGCATGCAGGCACAATTTTATCCTTATTTCCTTCATACAATCATGAGTTCTATCAAATAGAAAAGAAAAATAGGGATTTTGCTATATGTTGTTGTAAATGGACATTCTAGTATTTGTATCATCTCCTTTTGTCAGATATTATGCACTCCTTGCCACAAATACACCAAATCCTGAAAAACATAAATGCTAAGAAAATAAAACATGTTAGTTGAGTGGTGATGATCACCAAGAAGGTTTATCACACCCCTTTTATTATTCCTTGGAGTATCTAGTAAGATAAATATACCAAGGCCACTGAACTTCTCATTCCTCAAAAATTTCAGAAGATGAACCAACATGTTTAACTTCTGACCTTAATTCTGACGTTCTCATTTCCATCCTGCTTTGGCCTCCTCAGAACTGTTGGATGAAGGTGCTACTATCAGTTGTATTTTTTTACAGCCTCAATCAATGACCATTTACCAGTATTTTGAATCTTACAGGATCAATGGTGGTGATTTTCATAGCTCCATTGGGAAATATCTTCTCAATCTTATATGGAACTAGCCACCTTTTCCTAATTTTTCCCATGTGGTCCTTATATTTGAAGTCAAAGAGAAGATCCCAATCACCTTCTTGAAATTTCCTTGTTTTGATGAACCTATCATGTCACTTGATCATTTTCTTTTGTACCACCTTTGTATTATGAATAGCATGCCTCCTCATTTAATCCAACTCATTGAGTTGAAAAATCCTTTTCCTTTGAGCTTCAGACAAATCTATGCCAAACTCCAATGCAGTTCTTAATGTCTTGTACTCAAAATCAATAGGGAGAAAATCATTCTTCTTGTACAATAGCTCAAAAGGTGTGAATCTAGTTATTAATTTCCATGTAGTATTTAATGCCCACATTGCCTCTGGAATTATTTCTAACCAATCCATTCTATGCAACACAATGGTATTTGTCAAGATGCCCTCAATTTCTTTGTTTGTTACTTCATCTTGACCATTATATTGTGGATGATAAGGTGTAGAATTCCTATGCCTGATTTCATAGTCTTTAGCTAAATCATCAATAAATTCAATAGTGAAGTGGGTACCTTGATCTGCAACAATCTCTCTTGGCACCCCATACCTTGTAAAGATATGGTCATATAGGAATTTTGCAAATTTTTCACTCTTTTGATTTGGTAACACTTTTACTTCTATCCGTTTGGTGAGGTAGTATGTGCACCCCAGAATGTACTTGTTTTGTTAAAAATTAGGATATATGGGAATAATAAATTCAAATCCCCATTTTTCAAATGGATACAATACTAACTGAGTTTTTAATGTAATTTCATCTGATTTGGTAGGATTTCCCATTCTTTGGCACTTATCACATCTTCTCGCATACAATTTTGTATCCTTGTGTAGTGTAGGTCAGTATTACCCTGTTGTTAATACTTTCTGCATGGTTATTTTTGCTAAAAAAATGTCCTCCACATGGCTCACTATGGAAGGATTTGAGGACATCATAAATTTCCTCATCATATATACATATTCTCATAACATTATCCTAGCCTATGTGGAATAGGAAACTAGTTATCCAAGAAAAATTCACACTTTTCTCGATAATATATTTCTTTTTAGAATATATATAGTGTGGAGGTGTCTTACTTGAAACCAAATAGTTGGCTATATCATCATACCAGGGTGTCTTGGTGGAAATGGAAAACAAGTGTTCATCTGGGAAAGAGTCGTCCACCACTACTTCTTCATTAATATTCTCAATCCTTGAGAGAAAATCTACTACAACATTGTCTTTCCTAGGCTTATCCACATTTGTTACATCAAAATATTATAAGAGAAGAAACCATATGATTATCCTTCTACTTGCAACTGGTTTTTTTATTAGATATTTAATGGTAGCATGATCAGTGTGAATAAACACTAGATATCCTGTGATATAGTGACTAAATTTTTTGATGGCTTAAAAATGGCTAAAAACTCTTTCTCAGTGATTGTATAGTTAAACTCATCTTGCTACAAGTTCTTACTTACAAAATATATTGCATAATTGAGTATTCCATATTTCTGTCCTAAAACAGGTCCAATGGCGTGATCTGAGGCATCATTGTGTATATGAAATGGCAAAATCCAATTTGGTCCCCTTAAAATAGGTACAAAAGTTAGCATTTGCTTCAAAGTTTGGAATGCAGATTCACATTTATCTGTCCACAAAAATGCAACATCCTTTCCCAAAAAAACAAACAAGGGTGTTGAAATTCTACTGAAATCTTGAATGAATCTTTGGTAATACCCAGCATGACCCAAGAATATCCTTACATATTTTTTATTTTTAGGTGTTGGCAAGTTTATAATCACTGATATTTTTTCTAGATCTACCTGAATTCTAGCAGATGAAAAATAATGACCTAACATTATCCCCCTAGACATCATCATATAAAAAATTCCATTTCTCAAAGATAGGTTTTGCTCCTCGCATCTCTTGAGAACCTTTTCTAAGTTCTTTATTTCTTCATCAAAAGTACTACCATGGAGTATAAAATCATCCATATACCTCCATGAAATCATTGGTTAGATCTGAAAATATTCTAAGAACTTCTCATTAAAATTTGGCAGGTGCATTGAATAAACCAAAGGGAAGAACATAGTATGCGAACATTCCCCATGGGCATGTGAATGTGGTCTTGTCTTGATCCTCTGGTGTAATTTGAATTTGGTTGTAGCCATTATAGCTATACAGAAAATAAAAATACTTTATTCCAACAAGATTGTTGAGTACCTGATCAACAAAAGGAAGTGGAAAATGATCCTTATTTGTTACCACATTCAGATCCCTATAGTCCATGTAGATTCTCTATTTTCTATTATTTTTAGGTATAATAACAAGATGTGACACCCATTAACTGTTTAAAATCAGATATATAAATCTAGCATCTAATAATTTCTTTAATTCTTATTTCACTATATCCCTCACTGATGGGTTCATTATCCTCTGTGGTTGTCTTACTGGCTTGTAGTTGTCTTTGATGTATATCTTATGAGTACAAAGTTTAGGATGGATTCCATGCATGTCCCCATAGTCCCATGAAAATGTTTTTTTTTTTTAAGAAGATCAACTAATAGTTGTTCTTGTTGCATGCTCAATGTTTTGTTCACATTGAGTTGCTTGCCTGGTGGAATTTCCACTTGCTTACAAAGATTAGCCATGGAGCATATGTTGTTACTTACAGAATTCAATATACAATCATGTGGAAGAATCTAGTGTAGGATGTTATTCTTACCTGGAACATGTATGGTACTATGTTGTGGTAGAATTTGATTCTTAAGACATCTTATGCATTGAAATTCTCTATCTACTTCTTCATTATTACCATAATTATTATGCAATACGTTAGAAAGAACAAAATATTCTTATTGTCCTTCAATTATGCATGACGTTTCAAGCATCACGAGTTTTTAAACTGGGCTTTTGTTTTCTTTCCATGATTGAGGAGGTTGTTTCCATTTTTATGTGGTTGGCCTTGGAATTGAGGTTGCCACTATTATTGATATTGGTATGGATATGGGGCCCATCCTTAAGGGTTAGCCCAAGGTGGGGGTTTTATATATGAATTATTAGACCAATTTTGAAATGAATGCATAGGGTCTTGTGTCATACCTCCTTACCTCAATGGCCATGGTTTTATTTGAGAAACATAGAAAACTTTCCCATCTTCTATCTCCAACATCTTGAAATTAGGTGAAGCCTCCCTTTCTTGAGAAATGTTGGCTAATTATTTGCATCTACAGTCTGATTTCTTCCTTCTACATGCATGGTAATACTTTGTGAGTGTTGCATCTGCATATTTTTCTTCTTTTTGGCATGTAGAGCATCCATTTGATTGGCCATATCATTGACAATCTCATGCTTCATGTTTTGAACATGCTAATAATTGTTGACTTAGATATGTCCCCCATTGTTTTAGTATATAATCCACCTCTTGATCATACATTTCTTACCCTCTTCATAGTATATCTTGATTAATTTTTATAGGCTTTACAGATTTTGTCAAAATTAGCTTTTGAAATGTCCCTTACTCCTATCAGATCTAGAGCATCCATGTCCTCCTAATTGAGTCCCTTAAATAAGCGTAATTTGAGGGATTCATTTGGTATGGAAGTGGTGCATCTTGACTTCTAAACACAGAACAAGAACCGTTCCAAATAGTCTTCTAATGGTTCATCCTATTTTTTTGCCATTCTGTATATTTCACCACCTCCTCTACTGCTTTGTCTGCAATAGTCTTGGTACTTATTGTGGAACTTATCCTTAATTTTTTCACATGTCGTAAAAACATTCCTACCTAATCCCAGGAATCATGTCATGGTTGCATCCTTTAGTGTTGCAGGAAATAATTTCAACTTGTGTGCATCAGTAGTATAATCATATCTCCTGTATAAAACATCAAACTCAAAGAGAAAGGTGTCTAGATCCTTTGACATAGCTCCATGGAAATTTGGAAACGTTGATGGAGAAATATTCTTCATACTAACGGTTTCATTGTTTCTAGTGATGGGGAAATAGAAGATGGTTGCCCAATTTTGAACATTCTAGTCTACTTCTTCTGGTATCCCTAGCTACTCAAGAATAGCTATAGAACTATCGCTTGGGGGATTGAATCTGAAAAGTAAACCTAGTATGAAGGTTTCTTCTTCATAATATTCATAGATAAATGAAGAGATTTGTACTAATTATGGATTAGGTAAAAATATACCATGAGCATACCTTGGATGGTGCATGCATCAACTACTCAAGTCATTTAACAGTAATTAGTGTGGGTTTCTAGTTTGTGATGAATTCCTAAAACCCAGATTGCTTCTAAGAAATTAAAAACCTAATAAATTGGAAGAGTCCCTAGTGACGGTGCCAAAAATGGTGGTGCAAATTAACTCACAGAAATTAGTATGTTGTTCACTAATCCACAGTCATTTATTCATTAGACCTAGGGACGTAGAATTTCAACATTGTTAGTGTTGTATACATAGTTATAGGTGTTTAAGAGGTATAAACTAAAGGATTGTTGTCAAAAAAATTTGAAAATATAATACTAGAAATAAAATAAGTTACAGATGAAAGTATATGCTATAGCTAATCAATAAAGCAGGTAAAATCATAACACAAGGAAAGGAATAAAATGCTTCAATTATAATCTATTCATGTAAGGAAATAAAACAACAAACAAAAAGGAAAGGGATTCAAAAAACCACAAGTGGGCCCAGCCTTGGGTTCTAATCCTTCCTAAGTCTTGTGTCTATAGCAAAATGATAGAACTTAGATTTTATTCATCAGCATCAAGATTACAGAATGAAACTTACAGCAATTCCCTAATTATGGATCAATCCCTTCTACAATCTTTACATTCTCTTTTTATTCAGTAGAGACATGAAAAGACTAATTCAAACTAATAGTTACACTTTGATTAAGTACAATATATTTAACAAGAAATCCATAGATTCTTATACATGCAACATAAATGAGAAAAGGTGCTCTATACAACAATAAAACTAATTGTTCAGTCTAACAATCAGTTATGAAGTTAAATCAACTAGTTCCACAGTTTTAGTTATAGAGCATAATTAGGTATTGGTGTGAGATCTACTTTTTATTTTCATAACTGCTTTGTTATCGAAATGTGCAAAATCAGGTGAAGTATCCACATTGATCAATCTTCCCAAAATCACGGTCTTATATATACATGTGTTCTCCTTTAGCCGCAGGTGCTTTACCACGGATGAGTCTCACTTGTTTCATGTCATTTTTTGCGGATGAGTCCCTTTTCATTTTGAATGAGTTTCTTTGGCTGCATGTTAGTGGATATACATAAAAAATATTTGGAAATGAAGGAAACATTTATTCAAAGCACTATCTAATCATCACATTATATTCAGAACAATAAATGCATCCATGATCCACAAAATAAATAAAACTTAGTAGTAATTATATTAATTAATATAAGTTCCATAAGTTCAGGATATAACATATATGTTCAGCAGCTTATGGGAATCATAATTTTGGGATCATACATATGTATAAAAAAATACAATAGATGAGGAATTTGAAATAGTAAATAAAAGGTCTCATCACCAACAATGTGACAGAAGCTAACAACGATACCATGAATGAATAACTTGATCATATTGAAAAGAATGAAACTTGGGAGCTTGTACTAAGGCCTAAGGACAATAATGTGATAGGAAAAAAATGGGTGTTCACAAATAAACTAAATGAGAAAGGTGAAATAACAAGAAACAAGGAAAGACTAGTATGAAAAGGCTATACACAAATGGAGGGAATTGATTTTGATGAAACATTTGCACCTGTGGAAAAGATGGAAGAAATCATATTTTTCTTGGCATATTTTTCTTATAAGAAAATAAAAGTTTTCTAAATGGATATCAAGTCTTCTTTCTTAAATGGTCATCTAAGTGAGGAGGTATATATTGAACAAACTAATGGATTTTCTCTAACTGATGACTTTGACTTTGTGTGTAGGTTGAAAAAGGTTTGTATGGACTTAAATAAGATCCTAAAGCTTGGTACAGGAGGTTGGAAACATATCTCATTAAGAAAGGTTTCAAAAAAGTTTTTGCTAACAGTAATCTATACATCAAATAATAAGGAGATCATCTACTCATTGTCATTGTATATGGGGATGATATCATATTTGGAGGGTATCATGATAAAATGACTCATGAATTTACTGAGGTGATGAGAAAAGAGTTTGAGATGTATATGCTTGGGAATATTTCATTCTTCTTGGGCATACAAGTCAATCAATCAGACCAATGCATATTCATATCCTAAACCAAATATATCAAATAAATGCTTAAAAGGTTCATGATGGAAGAATTCAAACTAATAGGAACACCAATGGAAGTGGGTTGCAAACTAAATAAAGAGGACAACTCACCAAAGGTAGATAAAACATTTTATAGATCTATGATAGGTAGTCTTCCCTAGTCTACTACATCTAGACATGATATAATGCAAGATGTGGGCCTTGTTGGTATATTTCAAGAATATCCAAGAGAAAAACACTTAAAGGAATTCAAAAGGATACTAAGATATCTCATGGGAACAATTGAATGTGGACTTTAGTATCATAAAAGAAATTATTTCAATATAAAATATTACACTAATGTTTATTGGGCATGAGACAATAATGATAGGAAGAGTACAAGTGGTGGTACATTCTTTGTTGGAAATTTCCTGCTATCTTGGTTGATCAAGAAACAAACTTCAGTAGTAATTTCAACTTGTGAGGAAGAGTATATAACAGTTTTCATGTGTTGCACTCATGTTCTTTGGATGAGAAAGACATTGCAGGACTACAAGGTAAAATTTGATGGACCAATTCCTTTGTATTGTGACACTACTAGTGGTATTAGTGTTTCTGAGAACCCTGTGATCCACTCAAAGACCAAGCATATTCTAATCATATATCACTTTTTAAGGGAACAAGTGAATGACAAGAAGATCAATCTTGAATATGTCAGCACAAAAGAAGAGATTGCTGATATAATGACAAAGCCACTACCTAAAGCAACATTTGAGCCTATGAGGAATGAGTTGGGGTTCATTCATGATCTCACCAGAAACTATGATAATTTCAATAGGTTAAGGGAGCATATTCATGTAAAATAAGCTCCTACATGGTGAAATGGAGTCTTCATGAGAGGGGGAGCTAGTGTACTAGATCTTGATATTGCTCTTGATTGGCATGCATTATCCAAGGGGGAGCTTGATCACGGTGTTGTAATGGTGAAAATTTTTCGTGGATGTCAAAGGGGGAGAGATTGTAGTCAGAAAATAGTTTGAAAATGTTTTTGACATAAATTTTATGTGTTTCTGAGTATGTTTCCATCAATGACAAAGGGGGTGTTTGTTGGACTCTAATCATTGTCATTGGTGTTGTCATTGATGAGTGGCATTGATGGTGAAAAGGTGTGAATGGAGAAGTTGAAAGTTTACTAGTAGTTCTAGTTCACATAAAGGTTCTAGGAGGTGTCCATGATTCAATAGGTACTATGTATGGTGAGTCTTCTCAAGGTGGCATGTAGGCTTCTCAAGGTCAATAATGTGTTAAACAAGTGCTAACAAGTCTGTAACAAGCTTCAAGAAGCATCTCAAGACAAAATGTGGAGAATTTTGATCCAGAGAATGATGATGATAGGTGTTTCAGAAGTATATTGTGGTCTCTGGGAAGTATTCATGGTTACAAAATGGTTCCATGATGATTTAGGGTCACTGCAGGATGATTCAGGGTCACTGCATGCATGGATAGAGAGATAAGAATAGAATAGAGAAATTGAAAAGGTTAGTACTCTTATTTCCATTTTTTTATAGGGCTAAAACTAAACTTCATATGTCCTAAGTACTCTTAAAGTCTAGTTGGAGAAAATAAAAATGTTTGGTACTTAGAAACATTTGTGAAAAAAATGATTATTTTGAGTTTTAGTGTATTGTGGATATCTGGGGTACAGATGGAACATGTTCCCTAGGAATACAAGTTCCCCGCATTGGTGTTGAATTTGCAACACAAATAAATCTATGTTGTGTGGATAGATCATAAATTCTGGACCCTGAAGACTAATCTAGTACATTTTCGAAGTGGGGCTGCATTCTTTGCATTGATGTTTGGTCTGCAGAATAAAGAACATAGTGTAATGCAGGTTCAGGATGGTTTTTGGGCACAATGAGATCTACAAAAAAAGTGCCAAGAGGGATTTAGTTCTTAACTTTGATTTTTATTCTGAAACAAAAAAAAATTTGTAGTGCGGGTAGATAAGAGGTTACGGGCCTAAATGCCCCAGGAGGAACTGTTCCATAGAATCCCTTTTCCCCAAAAATCGCCGACAATCTGAAATATAAAGGGAGAAGGAATGTAATGCAGAGGAAAGGTGGTGCAGAAGAACAAGGAAAAGGATACCCATGTACCCTAATTCCTCATGTTCCCCAGATACCTAACATATTCAATTGACAAAGGAAAATGATTTCAAGGAGATAATGAATTTTGTAAAGGTTTAAAATGCAATGGAGTGTGGACTAGTAATATAAATTAGGAACATGTTCTCCACGAGCCTCCAAAATCTATATAGAGATATCTTGCACACCAAGAATCCAATTTTGGTGTGTTTAGACATTTTAGAAATGTGAGAACATCCTCTACTCCATGAAAGTAAAAAATCCATGTTTTAAAGCACAAAGGAGTGGTAAAATTGGAAGCTAATGTTAAAATTAGAAAAACAAAAGCTTGATCTTTTATATTTAAACAAGTTTTCAAGATTTTAATTATGTTTGATCAAAGAGCAATTGGGGAGTGCGAGTTGGAGGTGATTATGAGAGACAAAGACCATATTTGAACATCATGAAGACCTTTTGATTGCTAATGAATACCAAAATCCCAGATTCAAAGGATGTGAGTACATGAATACTAAGAGAGAGTTCTAAACATCTATGCATGAATATTGTGTATTGATAGTAAAGGGAAAGTGATCATAATTCATTTTTTAAGCAATATTATTTTGTATGATCAAAATATTTTTAATCTCTATCTGAATTGGGTGCTTAGATCTTAGGGGGTAAGTGCTCCTTGTAAGTTGCAACTTGCTAAATCAGTTGAGTGGGTGATTAGCTTTCTTCAAGTGGGTTCTTGGAAAATTTGAAGTGGGTGCTTTATTAGTTGAGTTGGTGTTCAAAAAAATTAAGTATATTGTATTCTTTGGAATTGGTGTTCCTAATAAAAGCCTTGGTTTAAAAGTGGGTTTTCTCCCTTCATGGGTTTTCCACAATAAATTTTGTGTTATGTGATATTATATTCTTGCATGTGTTTAATCAAATAATCATGATGCATTGCTACTATTAATTAAAGATATTTTTATTTATAAACACAAAATCATGCACTTTAGACACTATTTAGTCTCTGTCTCATACTACTATTTAGAAGGTTTTTGATTGAATAAAGTACTAATTAACCCCCATCTTTTGGCCATCTTTCTTTATTTTCTTTCATCATTCCTAACCTCTTGCACCCACATGCCTAGATAGATTTTTTCATTTCATATTATTTTAATTTTGACTGGGGCACCTAGGCTAGTATTGGGGGTGCCCATGGGCACCTTGGTCCCACTAGGGGTGCCCTGATCCTTTGTGAAATTTCCCACCAGATTTTGGGTACTTTATAGCCGTTTTAGCTTCTTCTTTTTTTAGTGGTCAGACATTTTAAGGTTAATTATGAAATTAGATGAAGACAACCATATAAATATAAAGTTACAAGACCATAATGAGGTAGCAAGCACTAATCACTACTATCATCCATCTAGAGTTTCATGTTTCATCCATTCATTACATTGGATATCACTTGCATCGACATAGCTCCATCACAAGGTACAAGGCTCGGTCATCTACATCACACACAACATAGGGGGAGGATTATGTCCTATTCCATGCACACATTCTATTACATTTTCTACATCTATTTAATGCTCACTACTTCACAAAGTGTGACTGGCACGAGAGAACCTAGGGCACATTAAGCACAAACTCACCAAAACTACATTTGGGTACGAAATTTAGTACAACTCTCAATTAGTAAGTCCATTATTGTGGTTGTTGAGGTTAGTTTAACCCATTCATTTCCATTCTTATTTTTTTAGGATTTTGGTAATCCTTTATCTTTTACAGGTCTTTTTGTCATCTTGGAATATTAGCGATCTGGAGCATTGCGGTGAAGTTAATGCAATAGACAGTGAAGATTTTGGACTACCTACTGAGCTTGTGAACATCAATTTCAAAGCTTTTTGACAGACCAAGGCACTTAGTTTGTAGACCAAAGCACCTGTAGGCACCCTAGTCCCTCTCCATGCACTCCCATCTAGCCAGATACTCCAGATCCATCCTTTTTGGAGCTCCTACACAATCGTTCCTTCTTCCATATTCTCTAGTAAACTCTACAACATAGTCCCGCGAGCATCTTCTATTTAGCTGAGTTTTTTCCTCTTATATGTTGTACACTAGGGTTAACATTTCCTTTTTCATAGTTTCTTTGGTTATCTTTACATTTATTTATAATATCTATTTACTTTATTTATAGTTGTTCATATCTTAGATTAACTATCCCCATATCCCATTTTTATTTAATCTTTTTGGTGAAACCCGCATTTTAACACTTCCTTCTTTCACACTTTTATTTTCTTCATTCATTGATTATCATCCTAGGGTTTTTTTCATCATGAGTATCTCAATAAATGATTATTTTCTTGCAAATCTAGATTTGCTACATAGAGTCCAACACTTTCTTACAACTACTCGCATTCATGTTGATATGCATCTAGACTCAGTTTATCAAGCCTTTATCGATGCTTTTTTCTTCACATATAGTATTAAATTCTTACCTTCCTGCCGATGTTCACACTTTTGATAATGACCCGCACCTACATATCATCTCTTGTATTTATAATGTCATTATTAAGCGTACTTTGATTGATAATGGATTTGAACTTAACTTTTGTCCTATGTAATTCCTTAAAGCTTTAGGTCTTTCCGCTCATGATGTTAGTCCATATTCTATATCAGTGTGTGCTTACTATGGTTCTTTCCACCCATGTCTCGGTCAAGTTACATTAAATATTACTGTTGGTCCAAAAAATGTTCACAATATTTTTTTCGTTGTTGATTTTCTAGTCTCCTACAACTGTCTACTTAGCAAGTCATGGCTTCATGTCATTCAAGTTGGTGTTTCTACTATCCATAATTGTGTTGAATTATTACATGAGATCATTGAGCATACCATATTTTGTGACCATGAACCCTTTAATTATTGCAATAAGGCTTCTAATACCATCCTTCTTCATGCACAGATATTACAGACGAGCCTCAACCTTGAGAAGAACCACCTCACTTACCACCACTTGATGGTACCATTTGTGTGATAGATGCAATTTTTTCTATGTCACCTACTACTACTACTATTATGGTTCCTTATCAGGTTCATGTCCAGTCCATGGACGTCGCTCTATCACATATACCTTCACATGTACCATATCCCTTAGCACGCCCACCATTTACTTGCACACTCTTCATGAATAATTCATATTGGGAACATATTTAATTTTATCCTACATGTGACAATACAATATGTACACATGATGGGTTGGCTTATTTAGGCTTTTATTTTGAGGACATTTATCCTACACTGTATGTTTCTCATATTTATTATGGGTATGTCATCATCATTTCCACTTATGGTCTTCATATCTTTCACCTCACGATATTTCTCACAAGCGCTCCTCGACCCTCACCACTTACATTAGGAAAATAATGGCTTGATTATATTAGGGGCACTCTACATCTTGATCATATAGACATATCATTTCCTATTCCCTCTAGATGTGTTTTTAAATGTAATAGCTCTTTCCTAGGATACACTCAAAATATCACTCATTGGTATACACACAGTTGTCCACTTCCTCCATTCACTAATGAGAAATATGATATGGGCATGTATAACTCATGCCTTAATGGCTCATTACGTGATCAACTAGACACTATTTCTTATCAAGTCATTAATGCTTATCCATTCAACTATGATCCTCAGAGTGATATTATCCTAGATGACATTACATGATAGCCTCTTTCATAATGTATACATTGGGGGCATATTATTCACATCCCCATCTCTCATCATCATATCATCATAAGAAAATTTCTTATCTTTTTATTATCATTCATTCACATCCTTACATAATTGTACACCACACTTCTAGAATTTGCACATACCACATTTTTCACATTGTTATACATATAGCCCATAATTATATGCTTTCATCACTGCATAAATTGAATGATGGACCTCGGTTCTTCATTACCAATGGTTAGTTTACTCACTCATATATACTTGGGGGCATTGCATCTATCACCCCCACTCACTCTAGCATATATCATCTTTGCATTTTTATATAGGCATCTTCATCACGCATTGTAGCATCATCATTACCCAATGACACACTCTTGTGCTTTAGTTCACACTTGAATTTTGAGGGATTACTACACATGAACCCCACACACTGCACTATATTTCTAACACACTGCCTCTATTCACATATCGCACTTCATACATCACACATCATAATCTTCATTCTAAATATATCATATTTATACTGTCTACTCGTCTAGCATCATACACTCCTCATCCTACATACTACATTACTATTCTATCTACATACATCACATGCCACTCCATATATTACACTTTACATATTCTACACATCATACATTGTATTCTACACATCACATATTTACATATTGTACTCATCACATGGTCGTACCATCATCCCACATCGTCTTCTACGCATTGCACTTACTACCCTATGATGTACTATTAGTTCCTTGGTCCATACTCGAGTGTCGAGGGTTTACAAATAAAATGGACCTTACCCTCATCACACATTTACTATTTTACCTTTCATCATGCAACATTCCTAGGCTAGTGACATATGCTTTAGGCTAGATCTTCACCTATTATCTCATCTGGTATTAGTATACACTTTAAGTTACATCACCACTCCCTCTTTTCATCTTGTAGTGATATACACTTAAGGCTAAATCATCACTCATCCATTCATCTTATATTGATATACGCTTAGGCTAAATCATCACTTATACATTTAATCTGGTTGTGAGACATGATTTTTTCTATAAGGTTCACGCACACATCATTTCTAGGTCACATCTCATCAATACACATACACTTTCATCACAACACATTAGACACAACACACACTTCGACCATTTCTGATGGCACACTCTCATTTACAGTTCATTATTGACTATTAGGGGGAAAACAAATAAACCTCATTGCATACATTTCCATTCACTCGGGGGGAACTTAGATCCTATCACTCCATTTTGCATTCCTTTCCATCCATCCACAACATACTGCATATTATGGTTTCTTCTACTCTTTCTTGCATTTTCTTTTTTATGGTCACTTTATTACACATGCTAATTATCTTACTTGTATTTCATTTATCTATATCATCTACTCATGTGATTTCACACCTTTTTCTAGTTATGATCACAGATACAGGTCTCTTACATGCAACATGGATGCTTGCCTTCTACCCTTCCTACACTGGTCACTAGGGGCATCCACATTCATCTCTTCCAGGTATTATTGATTCATTTTGTACTTATCACTTTACATTACTTGGTTATACATGTCTTTTGAAATACTAGTTATCTTTCTAACATGTTAATGGGTGCTTCATGTGTAGCATTTGTTCTGCAAGGATATTTGCTTCCATACTTGTTTTTTATATTGTCTATAATTGTTTGTTTTTGTATGCGGTTCCTTTCACTATGTTTGTTGTGCACACTTGTTTATTTTTTTGGCCATGATGGCCTTGCATGTCTTGTGACATTGTGAGTGATGTCCCATGTTTGTGACCCAATTTTTTTTGCTTCCTTATCTTCTTGTGTGTTTACACTACTTTGTTTGGTAGCTTTTTACATTGTTTATGTATATTACACATTGCTTTATACATGCATGCTTGTTAATACTAACACTTTTATTTTGTTAGCCTCTTATTTGTGTGTACCTTAGCTTCTGACCAAGGGCATTCCCTTCCCCCTGCAAGGTAGAGTTTCATAGTTGTTGGTGAGAAAATTTTTCGAGGGAAAAACTTGTGGATTTCATGCCAACACTCTGGGAATTCAAGTCCCTCTACTTAACCGGTGCAGTTACCGTATATGCATGTACAAGTAAAGGTGGATTTTCTTGGTGGCCTTGTGGCTGGGGATCCAATAGGGGAACTCTAATGACCCTGCGGAAAAGCTAGAAATTTATTGCTAGAGAGGAATTTATCTATAAAGCAGGAAATGGGAGCTAGAAATGAGATAATAGAAATAATGTTACAGGTAGAAAATCAGATTACTGCACACACTAGATAGAAATTTCAACACATGCATTTATGAGAAGAAACAACTCTAGAAATAGCAACAAGACCAATTAGAATTTATGAGCACAAAGTATCAATAAATCCCTTAGTCAAAGAAACATAAAAAACTCCTTCTTATTGTATTGATTGCTTTAAACAAAAGTTGTACTTAGTATAGGAATGGAGGAAAACTAGTGAGGGTGGGGAATGGAAGAAAATGGCTATCGCCTTTTTCCTCTTAAAGTACAATACACTCTTCAGTTTACAAAATCAATCACCAACCCTTTGAAATGGGAATGGATTTACAATTTATAGGAAGAGAAATGACTTTTCACATACTCTCCAATGAATTTTCGTATGTCTCGACATGATTTAAGAATCTTTGCCTTCCTAGGAAAACATTAAGTTCATATTTATAACATAAAGGTGACTTATTACATTAGAAACATTAATACATATGAAAAAGTGCAAAACCAATGCAAGATTAGAATATTTATGAGAGAGAGAGTTGGGGGGAGATAAGAGAGGGGGAGAGAGAGAGAGAGAGAGAGAGATCAGAAAGGAGAAAAAAAAGAATGATGTTAATGATGATAGATTCTGCCTCTGATAAATCTTGTTGATCCTTCCAGATGACTCGATGAAGCACTCTAATTTGATGAACTTTGAATATCTAAACTCTTGCACACACTGAGAAAATTCCTTTGGATGACATGCGAACACTATGAACTAAGTGTTTAAAAACACTATCGAATGAATCATTCGGTGGCCATGAGTATAACTTGTGAAGATCCTCCTTTAAAGGTACTGGAGCCTTGGAACGAATATTTTCCAGACTCCCTATAATGATGTTGCACTGCTCGAGCTGATTTGGGCATGATTCTAATGAAGCATCTTATGAATGATCTGGCAGTGTTCGACTGTAAATTTCCATCTCCCACATACCAATTGAAGCATGAAATGAGTGTCGAAGGAAACTGTTGAGATCCATAAAGATAAATAATTCATTAGTTACCCCTTGGCAAATCTGAACTTCATTGTTTCTTGACACTTACTGTATTTGGAAAGGGTAATTATTTTTGGTAAGTCTCAAGATTTTCCCTCCCTAGTCTCCAATTGTTTATGGAAGCATAAATGTTCAACTCCCAGAATACTTCCTCTAAAAAAATCACCCTTTTGGGATGACTTGTTATTTTTAGTAAGTGCCGAAAAATCAACTTACTATATTTAGCAATGTGAAAAATCAGCCCCTTTTATCCTTGACTAGTTGTGATTACTGAGAATATTCTTCCTTCTGCCCTCCTCCCACTTTTAGACCAATTTTCTATTTTTGGTCGGTGCTTGTAAGACCAATTACTATTTTTATTAAGTGTCGAATTTGGACCAAAATTCCTGTTCTAATGAACTTCCAACTGCAGTGCATCCTCTATGTCTAGCATCTCCTTCGCAGGTTCTTCTGTTGATGACTTTCCCAAAATATCAGTCCTCTATGTAGAAGACCTGATATTTTTAGAAAGTGGGCTTCTAGGGGTCAGATTTATGTGGAATGAAGTATTTCTATATGGTTTTTTCCCAATATCCCCCCTTTGAAATTTTCTGCTTACCCGATCAATAGTTTAGGAGGTTTTAAACTTTTAATTTTTTGACCTGACAGTGCTTCTGAACACGGAAGTCATTGATGGACCTTGAAAATTATAGGTCTGGTTTTATTGTCTGTTCATGATGGAATTTAAATTTTTTATATGTATTTCTTCTTCTTATCTTACTAGTGAAATTTCTCTTTGATCTGGTTTCCAGTTTGACAGGAAATCAAACTTTTTCCTTCGTTGGACCGGAAAAAGGATTTCTTCTCTATGACCATTTTAAGACATGAGAGGAGGGTTTGAAGGTATGTTTTTTATGGTTTTGGATAGAGGAATGAATAGAAAAATGGTTTTTCAATCTCTACATCTATTTGCAATATTTCTCCAAATTTTGATTTCATGAGAATGGGGATTTTCTACTATTCTTCTTGTCTATTCTTCGTTTCTTCTTCTTAGCTCGATGAAATTTCTTTCTGAGACCTATATATCACAATGGGAAAGGGATTTTAATGTTTTGATGGATTTTTTTTTAGTTTTGTAAATTGCAGAGTGATGGTAGGAGGTTACAAATGGAGTGTGTAGATATGGCTCTACACGAGAATGTTAGAAGTTAGAAGCGGGAAGCAGGTGGCTATTTAAAATTTTGAAATAAAGTTGAGAAGGGAGATGCACACATTTTTTAGTGTTTTATTTCCCTGATCTATGATAGATGTGAGGTAAATCAAATTCTATGGTGATTAAGGTGACAAAACGTGGCGGAGATCCAACGGTAGTGAATGAAGGCTAAAAACAATTAGCTTTAAAACACTGGGGGGCTGGAAGCTGGTCATATGGGTGACCACAAGTCTCCCTTAGGGGATGGGTGAATTTTTTCATGTTCGATGTACCTAACCTATGAGGGACATGAGGGACATAAAATTCCATGGCGATCCTGGTGATGACACGTGGCAGCGATCAAACAGTTGAGGCTTTGAGCTCCCACAAGCACCTGGGAGCTGAACTGGTGATCCTGGAGGTTGCATGAGGATCCTGAGATCATATGGGAGCTAGGTGAATTTTTCCATGGTTGATGTCCCTAACCTTGAGGGATGTGAGAGACAAAAAATCCCACCAGGCTCCTAAATCAGACACGTGTCCTCCCAAAATTTGACTAACTCATGAACTCGCTCCAAGAGGACAACTTGAAATGACAATAGCTTGAGCTCCTGATGGAATTTTTTAATGAAATTTTATATGATCCTAAGTGTAAATGACCTTTTTAATATAATGGTGGGAGTATTAGGTATTGATTCATCCATTTGATCCTTGAAAATAGGATTTTTATTTGGTACTCCACCTGTACATGAGAAAAACTTCTTGTAGACCCAATGCACCAAAGTGTTGTGAAAAAACTAATTTCACCATATTTCCAATGATGTTTTTTGTTTCTCATAACTCCATATGTAACTCCTAAAATCACCTTCATAAGTTCAGCAGTTGTTTTGGCTTGTGCACTGCATAGGCCTGTGAACCCTAATTTTGGTGAAAATGCCCCAACTTCTCCAAGTCCTTCCAGAATCTTCCTGAATCACTTCCAAGATTTCCCAAGGAATTTTAATTACCTCCACGTCCATTTTTTATTCTCTTCCCTGCTCCATGGGGTTTCTCTAGTCCTAGGAAATCCAGTGATAGCCCTTCCCACAACTACCTGAAGCTCGTAACTTTTAATGAGATACTAAAATCACCTAGGGGAATGAATGTAATTTCCTAAATCACCTAGGGGAATGAATTAACACCAATTGGGAGGATACTGGCTAGAGTAGGTAGACCCAAGGTGCCTTGGAATGATAAAACGTGAAAGTTTTGTTACAAGGGTATAGTTGTAATGCTTGAAAATTGTCAATTTCCTTATTGCACATTTGCAAGACAACAATATTACATGTGGTTGGTCCTATTTTAGGGCCATATTTCTCCTATCAGTGACATCTCATGTGCCCCCAAAGATGGGGCATCATTTTGGGTTTTATAGTCTACACAACACTTTTACACTGGTTCAATTCAGTGCACTTTCCACCATTGGAATTGTGGGTTTACATACATTGAGTGAGTTCTAACCAGTCTACGTACTGCATGAATAGAATATTTTACAGGACATGTGTCCTTAGCATTTGGAGTAGTTAAAGGTTTGAGGATATAGTGGAATTCCTCCCTATACTTATTCTAGTACTAGCGTCAGATCACATACAAAACTAGGACGATACATAGATATTTTCACACACAGTTTAGGGAAGAAGTTAAAGGTTGGAGGACATGGAGCATTTCCCCCCTATACTTCTTCGGCTTATGGCATTGGATCTCCCAAAAATCCCCAGAAATATAGGATATCCTTCTACACTCTTTCTCTTGACATGGATTACGTGCACATGTTCCATTTACACTTTTCATTTTACATACTTTAGTGTTACATGCATATTTTACATTGAATTTTTACACACATATACCTACATATTTGACTACTTGATCATTTTCTCCTTGTAGGTCCAGTTGTATGAGAAGCAAGAAGTCAAATGGGGGGCAACAACAAAAAACACTTCATGATAGTAAACACTTTACTAATCATGCAGGTACATCACATCAGTAGTGGCACATGCGTTCTACCCTAGGTTCACTCTCATCACTTTTTTGCACATTTTCATCTTTAGTTTCCAAGCTCCATCGTCTTTTTTTCATTCCATGATTTTTCTATTCCTTCGGCATGCCTTCTTTGTTACTCTAAATCTCCATGAGATATGCATCTCTATCTACTTTATGTTACCGAGCTTTCCACTCCAACATAAGGTTGGGAAAAATGTAGACACAAAATTATTCACTTTAGACACTATTTAGTCTTGGTCTCATACTACTATTTAGAAGGTTTTTGAGTGAAGAAAGTACTAATTAACCCCCATCTTTTTGGCCATTCTACTTTATTTTCTTTCACCTTTTCGTACCTCTTACACCTGCATGCCCAATCATCTTTTGTCATTTCACGTTATTTTATCTTTGACTAGGGTACCTAGGCTAGTACTGGAGCGCCCATGAGCACCCTAGTACCACCAATGGCACCCTGATCCTTTGTGAACTTTCATGCCACTTTTTGGGAAATTTCTAGCTATTTTAGCTTCTTATCTTTTTGGTGGTCATCCATTTCGGGGTTAATTAAGAAATTAGATCAAGAGAACCCTATAAATATAAAGTTATGAGACTATAATGAGGGACCAAGCACTAGTCACTACTTTCATCCATCTATTACATTCTAGATCAATTTCATTCACATAGCTCCATCACGAGGCACAACACTAGCTCATCTACATCACACACAACATAGGGGGTATTCTATTTTATTCCATGCACACATTCTATTACATTTTCTACATCTAGTTAATGCTCGCTACTTCAAAAAGTATGACTGGCATGAGAGAACCTAGGGAACATTATGCACAAACTCACCAGAACTACATTTGGGTCCAAAATTTAGTTCACCGCTCAATTAGTAAGCCCAATTTTGTGGCAACTAAGGTCATTCTGACCCATTCATTTGCATTCTTCTTTTTTTAGGGTTTTGATACTCCCTGGTTCTTTTTTAGGTATTTTTATCATCTTGGAATATCAATGACATATGAATTAGTGCAGGGAAGTTAATGCAATAGACAATAAGGGTTTCAGACCACCCTTTGAACCTGTGAAGATCAATTCCAGAGATTTTGTACACACCAGGGTGCCCATTTTGCAGACTAGAGCACCCGTAGGTACTCTAGTCCCTCTCCAAGTGCTCCATTATAGCCAAATACTCCATATCCATCCTTTTTAGAGCTATTACATAGTCATTCCTACTTCTAGATTCTCCAGTCATCTCTGTGACACAGTCCCATAAACATCTTCTATTTATTTGATTTCTTTCCTCTTCTCTCTTACACACTAGGTTTAGCATTTCCTTTTGCATAGTTGTATGGGTCATCTTTGAATTTATTTACAACATCTATTTACTTTATTTATAGTTTTTTATAGCTTAGATCAACTATCCCCATATCCCATTTTTAGTTAATTAGTATTGGAATACATTAAAAAATTTATCTACATTGATTCACACCCCCCTCTTAGTGCTTGCGATTTCTAACAATTTCTTGTGTCTCTCTTGTGACCTATCCCTCATATGTTTCCATTCCACTCCTCATTAATTTTGTTGTTATTTCTCACATTGGCTTGGCTTAATCCCAAAGATCACACCTTGTGTATTTGATCTATTATATAGAAAGATAATGTTTGAAAGCAAAAAGTTTTCGTATGAGCTTCACATGCATAATGTCAATGCTACCAATACATTATGAAAGATAATGTTTGAAAGCAAAAAGTAATCCACCAAAAAACCATTGTGCATGCTGACTTGGATGGATCTCATACGAAAACTTTAATATCAAAGTTTTTGAAATGTGCATCACATGCGTACATGCATGCACACACACACACTTACACACACACACACACACACACACACACACACACACACACACACACACACACACACACACACACACACACACACACACACACACTTTTAGTAATCTCTTTTTTATCTCCTTGAGTGCCAATATACTCTAATTATTGAAATAAAGTATATCAAACTTCTTTAAGAAAGTGTCTTTCAAGTGATTATAGTTAACATATACCTATTATGGGTCATTATTTCTCGATCAAGTATCTTCTCAATTCAACAAATAGTAGAAAATTGGCTTACCTTTGCTGTAGGTAATTGATCCCTTTTGTGCACCAAACTAACTCACACTTATGTAGATGATGCATGGTGTTATCAACCTCGAGATACTCTAAAATATGTAGTGACATTCCATAGAAAATATGGGTTGTTTGTACCTATTGTGTAGCTTATATAACTGATTTCAGCCCAAAATAGATTTGAATGTCCCAAAAGAGCCACTCACTCAACCACTAGTACTTTACATGGTAGTGGTTCATTTTTCTATACTAGCATGGTACTTCATGGAATTCCTTCTTACATGTTTCCTGGTGCTTGATATATTTCAGTATTTCTCATCATTCCAAATATTTGTTCTTTTGAAGTGTAATGGGTGAACTATATCCTATTTTGTGTCAGTATAATCTACTAAAAAAAAAATGGAAAATGTTATCCAACACCTCTTTCCCTTTTTTTCACTTCCCCATCATTGTCGGTCTCAATGAGTATTTAGTCGTCTATGCTTTGAGATCCAGTTGAATGAGTGGGAGTAATGGGTTAGGGAGGGATTCTATCTACATTATAATATGCCTCCTCATACTCTTGAGTTGTTAACTCGGCATATGTATCCTCAAGATATTTATATGCTTCATCACTCCTTTCTCTCTCCTACCTAAACCAATGTCATTGGTCTCACATGGTAGTTCATGAAGTTAAATCTCCCCTTTGAAGTAGTTCTTAATCAACTATGATATTTCACCAAGATTATTCATATGACAACCTTATCGACATGCATTCATGTGAGTAATCCTTGGTGTAGTAATTTCTTTACCTTCCTTTCCTTTCCCTTATGTTTTTCTCACATGGATGGAAAAACTACATGTCCATGGGGAAATTATCAATTTGTAGATCTACCATAAACTTCTTAATATCCTGTGGGAATTCGTTATGGATAATTATAAATGTGTTTGTGTGTGTGTGTGTTTATGTGTGTGTGGATCAATCCCAAAGAATCGCAATAATAACAACTATAAACATAAAATATAGAAAAAAATACATAACAAGAAGATAGTGTTTGGATATGGTACTATAGGTGTTGCCATTGATGAAAAATAACATTAATAAAAAAGTGGATGACGGAGTAGGGTTAGATGATTTTATGGATGATGTTGACATGATATTTAAAAAAATTACTTGACGATACAAGGAGATTCCTTGAGGATTGTTTTCTCTTGCAAGCCCATTCAAGTACCTAGGTGATGTTGCATGGTGGTAGTTCATGAAGTTAAATCTTCCCATTGAAGTATTTCTTAATCAACTATGGTATTTCACCAAGATTATTCATTCAAAAAACTTCTCAACATGTATTCATATGATGAATCCTTGGTGTAGTAAGTTATTTACCTTCATTTCCTTTCCCTTACGCGTTGCTCACATGGATGGAAACATTACCTGTCCATGGGGAAATTATCAATACTTAGATCTACCATAAACTTCTTAATATCCTGTGGGAATTTTTTTATGGATAATTATAAATATATATGTGGATCAATCCCATAGAATCACAATAATAACAACTATAAACATTAAATATATAAAAAATACATAACAAGAAGACAGTGTTGGCATATGGTCTTATAGATGTTTCCATTGATGAAAAAAAATATTAATGACAAAGTGGATGATGGAGTAGGGTTAGATGATGTTGACATGATGGTTAAAAAAATTACTTGACGATACAAGGATATTCATTTAGTATTGTTTTCTCTTTTAATCCCATTCAAGTTCTTAGGTGATGTTGCAAGGTGTAGATACAGGTGATTAACTATGTTTCAGCTGCTCAATTTGAGTAGGCATGGATGTTAGGAGATATGAGGATAATTTTTTGAGATACATGATATTTTTTATGCATGTATTTGGGTGTATCATGGTGTACCAGATATTTTGGATCATTTTTAGTGCTTTCATGATGAGTTATAGTGTTTATTCCGATTGACCCTAGCTTCTACAATGTAAAACCCTAAGGGGTAGTTATGAAAGTCCCAATGGATGGAAATAGTAAGAGGTAAATATGAAATTATAATAATTTGAGATGTTAGTAGGATGTATCCTTGTTCTGTGGGAAAAATTTTAGGTTTCCACGATGTGAATTTTACAAGATATGTTAGTTTTAGTGAGACAGGGTTGAGAACAAGGCCATTTCTAGCTCGAATTGGAACTTCTTATGCTCACCCTAAAAAAATTTATTTTCATGGGACCTTTTGGTCTTCATGTATGTTTATAAATTTATTTTATAAGGTTTAACAATAATAATTAGGTCATTTAATGCCATATTTTTATAAACAAATGCTACGAAGGTAAACAACTATTTATGAGTGTGAAATCCTAGCTTAAAAGCGGTATGAAAGAATTGATTCCTAAGTGGCCATAATTTATTAACTAGTGCATGGATGATTATTGGGAAATGTATAATAATCCTTCATATTTCTATAAAGTTATGGTAGATGTCATGGTGATGTGTGGACCCCACTCAAATAGGTCAGTTTTTGAAGAAATTTGTTTTGGGACAAGGTTGTCCAATGGAGTTGCAAGATAAATTGGCATTGTGTCATTTATGTGAGGATTTATTGATTTAAAATAGGTTTCATAAAAAAATTATTCAATTTCATGGTCAAATGAGATCCATTTAGGTTGACTGGTCAAAGGGCAGTTTTGAGACAATAAAAGTAGTCTTCAATGAAATGACTATAACATGCGCTACAAAAAAAGTTAGGAGGTGATTCAAGTTGTTTTGGAAAGATGAATCATATATATTACAAGTTATATTAGTTTTTTTATAATTATTATGAGTTTTGATATGGTTTATAGGTCAATTTTTGAATATTTTTTCCAGTGTAAGAAAAGACATGATTTACTGGATGTTTTGAATTGGTTGGAGCATGATATGGATTAGGTGATGCTTTCTATCACTTGGAATGTTTAGAGGGATGAATTTTTCATCCAATTAATCCATTTATAGGTCTTTATTTTTCCTTGAAAGGTGTTAACTATCTGATCTGTGAAAACAACTTATTGGGCATGTTGATTTGGTGAAGACAAACAAGGTTGAGGTTTGAGCAGAAGATTGTCTCATGACTTATAACTAGTTTATAAGTGTTATAATAGTTATTAAATTTCCATTTAGTTTTCATATGAAATATTTTGGATGTCTTGTAGTGATCTATTAGCATAAAGATGTTTTCAGGGTCCTAAAGGGTGTAAGAAAAAGCTATTTTGTGAAGTACAAACAACAGTGGTCCCATTAAATGAAATATTCTGATTGGTTGAGATAAATTGTGACCATTTATGATGTTTAAATGTTAATTTAAACATGTATGGTGATTTATGGGTCATGAATAAGTATTGTTTTGATGTTAGGGAATTTTTCTCTTTGTACCCATGGGGATTTCAGTCTTTTTGGAGCATGTAATGATGATTTTGGCTAGGCCAGCCTACTTGGGTAACTATTGACTATTATGTTTTGAATTTTGGATAGTTTTATGATACATGGGTCGAGCCAAAAGAGGGGGGGAAATGAATTTGAAATGATAAGAAGCTTATAAAATCATTCATTTGGGTGCTTTTGAGAGCTAGTTGAGAGAGAGTGGTGTGTGTGCAAGAAGTGCGAAATAGGTGAGTAATTTTTGAAGGTAATTAAGAATGAATTGAGATAATATCTAGTGTTTTATAGGTTTAAGAAGATCAGAAATAATGTGTGCAAGGGCTTTTTAGGCTTGAGAAGTGAAGGAAGAACTAGTTTGTGAAAGACTGAACACCTAGGGTTTGTATGAGGGTTTGAAGAAATGTGAGATGAACCATTTTCCTCTATTAGTTTTAGATGTAATAAATCACATATAAGATCATAATAAGGTGGTTGAGTGGATTTTTGATCAACTTGGGGGGTTGTATCCTCCTTGTGTAGTAGGTGCTTCACAAAATTAGGGGTTGGTGCTCCTTGTAGGATTGTAGCTCTACTAAACTACGGCGTGGTGCTCCTTGTGGGGTTAGTGCCTCACTAAATTTTAAACATATCAATATAAGGATTTTTTTTCATTGGGTTTTCTTCCCCTTGAGGGTTTCCCACTTATATCTTGTGTTTTTTAAAATTATTTTTATTATGGTTTCTTACACATGTGATAATTGATTGTATTCACACATTAATCAATGGTTAAATGTTTGTGAGTATATGAATAAGAAAATATCAAATATAAATTAAAAATTTATTAAGGACTAATTCACCTCCCCCTCTCAATCCATTGTTCTTCCAAAATTTGGTATCAGAGTAGGTCCTTTTAGATAAGTTTAACCACTTAAAAGGAGATCCTCTGAAGAACTATTATGGAGTATTCAAAAATGAGAGCTGGTATGTTTCCTTTTATTAGTATGAGGGCTTATTTAAAGCCATTAGGGTTTGATATATGGTATGATATCTATTGGGTTTCTTCATCCTCTTTACAGTAAAATAAAGTATGTGGTATATCTCAAACTTCTTTTCATATTCAAGATGAGAATCTGATTTGGTATATTGATAGTGGTTGTTCAGCTCATACGACAGGTTACAAGAGTAAATGCATAGCCTTACAGAAAACACTTCACGATCTGTGATGTTTGGAGATAATTCTTCCATAAATATTCTAGGAAGAGGTACTTTGAGTTTAGAAAATGGGAAAACCATTACCAAGGATGTCTTATATGTTGAGGGCTTAAAGCATAATCTACTAAGTGTGAGTCAAATGTGAAAACAAGGGTATGTTCTTACCTTTGATGTGAAAGGTTTCAAGATAAGGAAAGGAGAATCAGGTAAGCTTCTTGCAAAGGTAAAAATAACTGATAATAACATGTTCATTCTTAAGGAAATCAACAAATAAAACTGTCTTATGATAAAGGTGAGTGATTATTGGCTGTGGCATAGGAGGTTAGGAAATATGAACTTTGTTAATATTGTTAAAATCAGCTCTAAAAAATGTGTAAGAAACATCCTAAACTTAGCAAACCAGAATATACATTGTGCAAAACATGTTTGCATGGAAAGAAAACTAGAAGGAGATTCAAGACTAATGAACATAATTCTACCACAAGTCCACTTCAGCTGATACATACTAATATTTTTGGGCATATGAGGACTTAAATTACTTCAGGTGATTACTATTTTATTCTTCTTATTGATTACTTAACTAGATATACTTGGGTTGCATGTTTAAGAAAAAAGTCTAATACATTAGATGTTTTTAATTCCTTTAAAGCTCTTATTGAGAATGAGATGAATGGAAATATTAAATTTATTAGATCTGATAATGGAGGATAATTTTGGTTTGATTCATTTGATGAGTTTTGTAGTGTTCATGGCATTAAGAGGCAATTTTTAGTTTCTATAACTCCTCAACAAAATGGAGTAGTTGAAAGTAAGAATAGGATTGTTCAAGAGATAGCAAGGACCATTATTAATGATTATAAATTACTATATGGATATTATTATCCATTTTTACCCCTAGAAAAAAATTTAAAAATTGAAATATTGGACTTCGGAAACTTCATGGAGCTTCAATGGAGAATCTAGAGGAAACAGGTAAATTTCATGTTTTTCGGGGCACTTGGAACTACTTGGATGCAATTTTCCTTTCTCTAGGTTTTAGGGATCCAATACTTGGCCAAATATTGAGAAAAATGGGTAAAACGGGAAAAATTATCTTTAGGGGGTTTCCACTCTATTTTTCCCAACTCTCCTGGTCCAAGAAAATCCAAACACTTAGTTTTTAAAAATTGGAAAAAATGAGAAAAATTGTTTACTTCAGTGTATTGTGGATCTAAGGGATGCAGATGGAATAAGTGTGGATGGAGCCAATGTTAACCACCCTTTATTTGGGCTCAAAATGTCAAGATTAATGCAGAAGCTTTAGGTTTTGGAGGCCAAGGAGGAACGGGTTCAAGCGGGGTCAATGTTCTCCCCACTGGCTTGGGGTCTGTAATGTGAAGGAGTTGGAAAATACCTTACTATTGGAACTTGGAACTACTTGGATGAAATTTTTATTTCTCTAGGTTTTAGGGATCCAATACTTGGCCAAATTTTGAGTAAAAATGAGTAAAAGGGGAAAAATTATCTTTAGGGGGTTTTCACTCTATTTTTCCCAACTCCCTTGGTCCAAGAAAATCCAAACACTTAGTTTAAAAAATTGGGAAAAATGAGAAAAATTGTTTATTTCAGTGTATTGTGGATCTAAGGGATGCAGATGGAATAAGTGTGGATGGAACCAATGTTAACCACCCTTTATTTGGGCTCAAAATGTCAAGATCAATGCAGAAACTTTAGGTTTTGGAGGCCAAGGAGGAACGGGTTCCAGCGGCATCAATGTTCTCCCCACTAGCTTGCGGTCTGCAATGTGAAGGAGTTGGGAAATGCCTTAGTATTGCAGGTTAGAGTATGTTGTGGGGAACACAGAGATCAGAGGTCCAAGTGGAATGGACTGCGTGGGCGTGAGTTCCCTGTGGGCCCAAAAATGAAGCAATACATGGCATGGTATTTTATTTTGTAGGTGAGTTGGGGGTTGCAGACCCATGAGACCCAAGCAGTACGTGTTCTGGGTGGGCGCAAGTTATCTGATCAGGCCAAAAAACCACAACACATAAGTGATCCATAGTGTGATGCAGAGATGGAGGCGTTAGGTGGAACAATGTGGATTGGAAACCCTAAGTTCCCTATAAGGCATGAAGGCCTGAAAAGTGAAGGAGGCAATGAAGTTCAGGCATTGTGGATACTATGGTCCCTAGAGAAAAACACAAACATTGTACCTATTATACCCCAATCATCCACAATACCTAAAATATAAAGGAAAAGGGAACCTGGTGTATTACGAATTGTGGGATAGAATAAAGTCCAGAGGCCTAAAACATGTGAAATGGTCATAATGAAGTTCCCAGACCCACATTGGTATAACTTGATCCCCCATGCACCAAATATAAAAAAATTATACTTGTTGTATTCGTATTTCCAAGCACTACATCATGAAACAATAAAAATGAAAACTAGGTGGATTTTGTGGACCAAAAGCAACTAAAACTCTCCATCTCTAAAAGAAATTCCTAGGTGAATAAATAAGACATTAATAAAGACATGGGAATTTTTCCTCATCCTCAAGCAATGGTATAAGGGAGAGATGGGTTTGCAAGGATCTCCATGATGTTTTACAATCATTTAATGACTCTTGTTGGTTATTAGAGCCCCAAATTTGATTTTCCTTTCTCTATTTCTCTCTCTGAACTTCTATATATGTAAGATGGAGCTCATTTGTAAAGGGTTGGACATTTTGAAATATTGCTTTCCTCTTATCTAGTTGCTTGGTGTGGTGTATGGGGTTCCAAGCCTCATTTTGAGCATTGTAGGATGAATTCATTCCTCTTTTCTTCAATATGATGTATTGTGCAATCTTGTGAACCAATAAAATTAGAGTTTTGTGCTTATTTCACTACCCTAGCTTGGTATTATTGTGTTCTCTTACCTTTCTTCATATTTGTAGGTATTTTTTGCATTTATAATTCTCCTTGCTTGGTTTAATGATGTTGTGCTTTATGGAAATGGTGTTTTGAGTTTTGTTGTGGACTGTGGTGTTGTATTCACCCTCTTCACCTCCATTTTCTCCCATTTTCATCCATTTTGAAGTGTCCACATCCCCTTATCTTGGTGTTATCACCCCCTTAGTGTAGGATTTCTCATTTTCATGCACTCTCTCTCTCCCTAGTCCCTTGAAATTGGTAGATTAGGATTAGATAGGTGTATTTCCTTCCTTAGGAGTAGTTTTAGCATTAGATTAGGAAGAGGAACTAGCCTTCTCTAGAGAATTGTCTCAGTTTCATGGTCCTGCACCTTGAAATAATTCCATGTTACCAAAAAAATGATTTCTCATCCACATTTACATGACATATCAGAGTGTGTTGTTTTTTGTGATAACAATTCTTGAAATCTTGATAGGACATTAGAAGTCATTATTTCCAGTTTTATAAAGTTAGATGTTTATCTTGGTAGAATTCTAGCCTTTGGATTCTTTGCAGTAACACATATGGCAAATCCAAGCATCAAAATATATATTTTTTTAGTAATTAAAGTTTATCATTCCATGAGAAGAATCCAAACAAGTTCTATAACTACAGAGGAAAGAGTCTTTTAGTACCTGTAGTTATCACCTAGAAGAGGAAGAAGGGGAAAAATAGCTCAAATATCACCATCTCCACCAAATAGAACCTTTTCAAAAAAATATCCTGGTAGGCCCTTCTTATAATCTACTAGAGTTCTTAGACCTATTATAATGGTAGCACCACAACAGAATCCAATATTTGTCAACTTCATTGGCAGCAGTCCCCTAACTCTCAATGCCCAAAATCCTATTCTAGTAGCTACTTTGAAGAGTATTTCATTCTTTATTAGGGAGAATCACACTACTCTAGCTGACCACATTCAAGAGATTGTAAATTTTTGTGTTATCCATGAAATTGTTGGCATGGATGTAATTGTGAAGCTTTTCACTTACTCATTCAAAGGAAAGGATATAGAATGGTTTTGAATTCTAGTAGCAGGGTCCATCACTAATTAGAATACATTGGGCAAATCTCTTTTCAATCAGTTTGAAAAGAGAGAAAATAACCTATCTTTGTTGGAACAGTTGCCAATCATAAAGAGGGCTCTAAATGAACTCATGGTAGATTTCAACTTTAGGTTTTAAAGAACATGGGATAGAATTTCATGTAATTTCAAAAACAGGGACGAAATCCTGTATATTTTATTAATGTGAAATTGATTAACCATTACAATGGAGTACTGCAATATTTATACATATTGGACAACAATGTGCAGACAAACAAATATGTTGCACAAGTAAAACCATACTTACAACTGCTTCCAATAATACATCTAGGAAGCATATACATTGTTATAATAAATGTAACAATTATCCCTATGAAACAAAAAGACAAGTATGGTTTTAAAACCATATAACAACTTACAATTATTTTATGGTTTATAATATAACCATATAATATGATTATTCAATTAATAAAATAAATTAAATAATAAATCATATAATGCATAATTAAATTTTTATCCTAACATTCCCCCCCTTAATTGTGCATTGTCTAAAGAGATGAGGAGAGGAACTTTCTGAACAACTTGAACTTGTCACGTGCAAGTGACTTTGTGAAAATATCTGCTCGTTGTTCAGCAGTCAGACAAAATTGAAGCTGTATGTTGTGCTTCAACACATGTTCACGTATGAAATGAACCTGAACCTCAATGTGCTTTGTTCTCTCATGAAAAACTGGATTGCGAACAAGTTTGAGAACACCTTCATTATCAACATACATGGTGGTCAATTTGTCCTGTGGTATTCCAAGTCCTTCCAATATGTGACGTAGCCAAATCGCTTCACAGACAACTTCTCCTGCAAAACGATACTTGGCTTTTGTGGAAGAGCGAGAAACAAAGTGTTGTTTCTTACTTCCCCATGATATTGGTCTAGATCCCATAAAGAATACAAATCCAGAAGTGGATTTCCTATCATCAATGTTACCTGCATGATCTGAAGTCAAGAAGAATTTTTCGTTCTTCTTATATTCTAGACCAAGATCCTATGATCCTTTGAGATATCTCAAAATGCACTTTGCTTCTTTCCAATGACAAACTTTGGGTTCCTGCATGAACTTGGATAGATAGCTCACTACAAAGCTGATATCTGGTCTAGTGTAGGTCAGGTAAATGAGACTCCCAATCAGCTGCCGATTGAGAGTGGCACTTACCTCAGGAGATGGATCTGAACGAGATAACTATAATCTTTTCTCCATAGGTGTAGCAATTGGTGTGCAATCCATCATCCTAAACTTCTCGAGCGTAGTCTTGGTATATTTCATCTGAGAAACAAAAAGATGATTCTCTTTCTGCCACACTTCTAATCCAAGACAATAGTGCATCAGCCCGAGATCGGTCATGTCGAACGATTGATTAAGATCTTTCTTCGTTGCATCGATCATCCTCACTGAATTTCCAGTGATGACTAGATCGTCGACATAGACAAATGTTAGGATTAATATTGTTTACATTATTAATCATGCTTATTAATTGTAATATAATGAGTTGGTTAATAACTCATATTATTTATTATATGCTTTGTTATAACTAATATTTGTAATACGTGAATTTTTTAATAAACAACTCACGTGAATAGGATTTTGGTGAGAGATTTAAGGAGAGGTTATAGCTACCTCCTATCCTTTAGGAAATCTATTTCTTATAAATGGTTGTGTGTAATATGAAAGTAGTACGGAATATCAAGAAGAAATCTGAGAATTATTATTGTGTAAATCTGATATTGTGCTATTATTTGGTATCAGAGCAAAAACTAGATGAGAAGTCGCAGTTGTGGAATGTTTAGCAATCCCATTTTTTCTCAGCAGTGAATGTTTGAAAGAAAACGCAGGCTATCCATAGTCCAATGCAAGTCGTAATTTTAGAATGAAGTGTATTGCTGGAGCTGGTTCAATCTACATCTGAAGCATGTGGTGAATGACCTGGCATCAACCACTTTATGTCAATCTAAAAAAAAAAGATCTTTGTGAGTGTATAATATCTGATAAGCCTATCATCAGTTCTTCCAATTTCTCCAACGCGGATCTGATCTATAACTTGCGGCCATGAAGTCATTTTAGAGTGGGTCAGATCTACATATATTGAAATTGGGCAACACCATGTATGTACACAGCCATGCACATTCACCACTTCCATTCAGAATTCAAACACATATACTTTGTCCTACGTCCCTATCTTCTTATGAGTCCTCATGAAGTCTGAGAAATGAGTTTCATATATCTCAGACACCATTCATTCACATATTCAACTAATCACATATATGACTGCACTGCTTTGTGGCTCGTCGAGATGAAGAGACCAAAGTGTGTGTCTTCCCTACAACCAAGAGGTACATGCCCAGCTGTTCAACGTGATCTCCTGCGATGTTCTTGTAAAATATTTGTTTTTCCTCCAGATTCCATTTCATTACTCCAATTGCCCACAGTTTTAGACGCAAAGGTTTGAGTTTGATTTCAAACTTTCATAAATATTGGTGATATTAGGATCTGTTCACCATAGTTATAATATTATTTTTTGTGTGTCACTCAATGTTTGTTTCGAGTCGAGTCTATGTGTATCTACTCAGTCAAGTAAATTTTTATGTTCTATAGTTCTAGAGTTATGTTTTAAAAACAAAAAAAACTGTGTCATCAATAATGTCTAAATGTTGATTATGTTTCAAGTCATTATATTGTCACTACTTGGTCGTCAAATTTTTGCCAAATTCAATTTGTGACATCATGGTTTGTCCATCAAGTTTGTTTAATTGTTAAATAAGTCAATAATGTCATCATAGGTCTACATATTGTTTTTTAGAGTCATTTTATATGTTCATCAAAATAAAAAGTAATTGTGGTCAAGTCAAGTCAAAAGTCAAAAAGTTTTGAAAAATTGTCATTGTCATTTTGTGTCTAGGTGAATAATAGGTTGTATCTTTTTTACAATGGAAATGACATTGGAAAAATTCAATGGTCTCAATTTTCACACATGGAAAGTCAAGATCCAGATGCAGTTGATGAACAAAAATCCTTTGGAGGATAGTGGATGGAAAAGAACCAGCACCTTCAGATCTGACCAGATTGGTAGAATGGGAAATACGGGATGATAAAGCCAAAGCCATTATTGGCCTTGCCCTCTCAGATTTTGAATTACATTATGTTGATCTAGATAAAAACTCGAAGGACATCTGGGATAATCTGAGCAAATTATTTGGTTCAAAAGCAGTCAATGCAAAGTTTTCCCTAAAACTTCAGCTGTTCAAGCTCAAAATGAGTGATGGAGATAAAATGTCTAGTCACATCAACAATTTATGATCTCTTTTGAGACAACTTGCAGAGGTAAAAGCTCCAGTGGACGAATGAGGATGCAAAAGCTATTCTGCTGAATAGTTTACCACCAAAATATAGTAATGTTGTTTTCACTCTTGGTCAGATGCCTTCCAACTCATTGGAAGATATGATATCAGCTCTTCTGTCTGAAGAAAAAAGGACTAAAGAAGATATAGAAGAAGAAACGACAATGTATGTGAAAAATAAATACAAAAAGTTCTTTAAAAAGAGGACTTAGAATGCTTTTATTGCAAGAAAAAAGGACATATGTCTAAATTTTGCACGACTCGAGCCAAAGATCTTCTCAGTGGAAAATTGAAGCCACATGAAGCAAATATAGTTGTAGAAGAATCTTCTGAATCAGAAGATGAATTCGAGTGACTGATGAACCTGATTATAATTCTGAAGATCTACTTGTTTTGAGTTTAGATAATCGGAGGATGGAGGAAAATGGAGGTTGGAGGTCATTTAGCGACCTCTCATCAATTGCCAATGATGGGGCCACACAGATGGTTTGGTGACATGTGTGCAGTGTGGTTTCTATTTTCAGTTACAACTTTCAGTGTTCTTGTTTGCAGTGTGATGGTTTGTTGAATAAACCCTTTTCAAAAAAATTTGGCAGAGTCATGTTTTCAGAATAATCACTTTTACGAGTAGGAGAAGATTTCAAGGTAGATTCAAGAGATGGTTATCCAGCTAGTGTGAAGCTTGTGGATCTTGGAGATTCAAGAATTCGGGCACCTAGGGAGGAAGGGAAAGTTCCACAGGAACCCAAAGAGGAAGGGAGTGTAGTTCCTGCATAATTCAGCTCGACACTACGCCTTTACGAGGGTAAAGAAATAATCTATGGAGTCTGTACTTGGTCTAAGAAGTGCTTTCAGGAGGTGGTTCAATTTCTTCGAATATGGTTCTTCGCTGTGTTCACATTAAGGGGGTGAAGATTAGTGATTAATAATGTTCACACTAAGGGGGTGAATGTTAGGATTAATATTGTTTACATTATTAATCATGATTATTAATTGTAATATAATATGAGTTGGTTAATAACTCATATTATTTATTATATGCTTTGTTATAACTAATATTTGTAATACGTGAAGTTGTTAATAAACAACTCACGTGAATAGGAGTTTGGTGAGAGATTTAAGGAGAGGTTATAGCTACCTCCTATCCTTTAGGAAAGCTATTTCTTATAAATGGTTGTGTGTAATATGAAAGTAGTACGGAATATCAAGAAGAAATCTGAGAATTATTATTGTGTAAATCTGATACTGTGCTATTAACAACAACAATAACCATCTCCCCCCCTTGATTTTAGAGGTAGAGATTGGGATCGTATGGATTTCTAACAAATCCATGTTGTACGAGATGTTCATTCTCAATCTTGATGTACCATGCTCAGGGTTCCTGTTTGAGGCCATACAGAGATTTCTTGATATCTGCATACCTTTTTTTCTTGACCAGGTACAACATATCCCTCAAGTTGAGTCATGTAGACTATCTTGTAAATCTGTATTTAGTTCTGTAAGGCACTTTTTAAGTCACATTTGGTGAAATTTCTCATCCAAACTAAGTAGCTAGAGCAAATACCATCCTGATCATTTTGATCTTAGCTGTGGGAGAAAATGTCTCCTTCATAGTCAATGCCTTCTTTTTAACAGCGTACCCCTTTGCTACAAGTCTTGCTTTGTACTTGTCCACTATCCCATCTACTTTGTACTTATTTTAGTGAATATCCATCTGCATCTAATGGGTTTCTTCCCTGGTGGAAGATCAACATCCAGCTACCATAGTGTTATTCTTCATCACTGATTGATATTCAGAATCCATGGCATCTTTCCAAGCTTTTGACTGTAGGGCAATTCCTAGGACTGTAGAGGGCTCATCCAATTCAATAACTCTACTCATCAAAGTAAATATTAACTTCTTCTCTTGCTTTACTGTGAGTCCGTGGTCCTTAATATTCTGATCCATTTAGGGTGGATTACATCAAGAATCTGTGCTCACACATTAGAAATAAATAATTGTATCACCATTGAATAGAGGAAATCCTTTGGTGTCATGTTTCCGCAATATGATGACATTAAATTTCACGGGCGGTTCACTTAGTAAAAGTATGGTATAGCATGTGTGTTCAGAAGGGTATTAAAAAATACCCTTAATTCTAGTTTTTACCTCTAATTATTCAATTCATAATACCCCCTCCTGTTATATTATTAGAACTGAAAATACCCCCTATTTTTCCATGTACCTTACTTACCCATTTTTGCCTTGACAATTTTATTTACCCCTTTTTATTTCTACCCTAATATATTAAACACGAAAATATAACATATCTCACGGGGGGTTTTTTAATATACTTAGCAAAATATAGTTTAAAGCCATTTTGTTCGAATACCTATTACCAATTACCTTATAAATGTTAAGCGTTTAATCATTTATCAATAATTCTTCAAATAATTAAGATGGTGAAATAATATCACTTTATGTTGAAAAACATACTCAATCCTAGTTTTCTACCATCTTATTATTTCTTGGTTAAGAATCTCTTAATTGACAATTTTCTTTATTAAAAAAGAGATTATAATTTAATTTATGACTACACTCCTTTTACAATTTTAAGGTATTTAGTTTTAAAAACTAGGGTTCAAATATTTTAGTTTTATATTAAAATTAAACCTCCCTTTCCTTTGGCCACCTCTCTAACCTACCCCCAATACCTGATTCAAAATATTAATAAATTAAACCTTTTCACCCCCTCATGTCTACCGGTATATTGAATTTACTTTTATTAATTTTAATTACATCAATATGAACTCACATGCTAGGATATTGCCTAGCTAATGAACCCCCCGTGGTTCAATCTGATCAAAACCATCATCCCCATCATCACTTTCATCTTCTGAGGGAACATTTGCTTCAGTTTTTACAACTGGTGAAAAATCTACATCTTGCGAGTCCGGAGGAGGAGTCTCCTACTTCCTTCTTCTCGAAAAACTCAACATCTCTGCTTGTGTAGACATTTTCTGGTCTTAGGATCCATCAGTCTGTACCCAAGAGTCTCTTCACTGTATCCAATGAAGATGAGTTTTTGTGACTTCATGTCCAATTTCTTTCTATTCTGTTTGGGTATGTGCATGCTTGCTTTGCACCCAAATACTCTGAGGTGTGCAATGGATGGTTTCCTTTTTGACCATGCTTCTTGTGGTGTAATTCCATCAAGAGCAGTTGTGGGCGCTCTGTTCAACAAATACACTGT
This sequence comes from Taxus chinensis, assembly GCA_019776745.2. Lineage (NCBI taxonomy): Eukaryota > Viridiplantae > Streptophyta > Pinopsida > Cupressales > Taxaceae > Taxus > Taxus chinensis. The sequence goes on along the minus strand of CM034146.1, from coordinate 974,607,082 downwards.
TGTTTTTGCTGCTTCTGCCCAAAATGTCTTTGCAAGTCCGGAATCATCGATCATGCATCGCACCATTTCCATGATAGTACGATTTCTTCTCTCAACAACACCATTTTGCTGCGGTGTGTGTGGAGGAGGCATTTGTCGACGAATCCCGTGAGTTTGTAGGTAGTCTCTGAACTCATCACTGGTGAATTCCCCCCCTCGATCTGAGCAGAGAGTTCTGATGTGACGACCAGTTTCTTTCTCAACTGCTACTTTGAACTTTTTGAAGGTTTCAAATGCTTCACTTTTCTTGCGAAGACAAAAAATCCACATTTTCCTCGAATAGTCGTCAACACAAAGCATGAAGTACTGGAACCCAGAATGACTTGGCTGCATTGGACCGCAAAGATCGGTATGAACCAGGTCAAGTTTACCATGAGCTCGAAAAGTACTCTTTTGGAATGAAGCCCTGTGTTGTTTTCCTGCTAGGCAGTGAGGACACTTGTCTGTATCCTTCTGAAGAGAAGGTAGCCCATGTACCATATTACACCGGCGAAGTGTTTCGAGATATTTAAAACTAACATGACCAAATCTCCTGATGCCACAACTGCATGCTGAGGTGGAATTTTTAGCCACAAGTGCTTGATCATCTCTATAAAAAAAATCAAGTTGGAACATACGTCCCACATTTGAGGCTTTTGCAATTATTTTCGAGCCTCTGGATTTATCTCGAATCAAACACATTTTCTTGCCGGATTGACTATCAAAGTCAATTTTCAGGTTGTGATCTAGGAGTTGACTAACTGAAAGAAGATTCTTTGTCAACCCAGGGACATATAGGACATCTGATAGTCTGCATTTGCGTGAACCAAGGGGTAGAGAAATGTTTCCAATCCCCTGAACTGTATATGAAGAATCATCTCCCAACGAAACATGATTTTTCGATGGCGTGTCCCTCATTGAAATAAACCAGTCTCTGTGGCCGGTCATGTGTCGAGTGGCTCCCGAATCAACATACCAGACATCACTAGATGACGTGGATGGTTCACTTGATCGAGCAGTGAACAAGAAGTCTTCATTGTCTGACTGTTCTTGTTGCTCAGCAATATTACCTTGCTGGTGGGGTCTTCTTTTCCAGTTCCCCTTTTTCTTCCCGTGATAGTTGTTAGAATGTCCCTTGTAAGATTGTTGTTGTTGTGGTCCAGATTTGCTTGATGAACCTTTCTTATAAGTGTTATACCAACAATCTTTTAAGTCATGTCCTCTTTTACAAATTGGACATTGCTTCTTCTGTTGATTGTCCCCATGATACTGATTCTGATGTTGGGACTTCTGATAGGATTTAGGTTTTCCTTTACCTTTTCCTTTCCATTTTTGATGTGAAGACAGTGCCTGCTCCTCTTCATCATCCTTATTGTGCATTGCTTCCTCTTGTTGCAGTAGGTTTACTAGTTTGTCAAAACTAATTGTCGTATCTGACAAGTTTAGAGTTGTGACAAAAATGTGGTAAGAAGAAGGGAGAGCTCTCAGAACAATGGGAACGAGAGACATCATCTTTGACCTCTTCTCCTAGGGCTAGAAGTGAAGCCCTCAACTCTGCAACTCTTCTTAAGAAAGCTTCAATTTTCTCATTCTGCTTGAATTTCAATGTATGTAACTGACTCTGCAAATTCAGTATGACATTCTTGTTCTTGGCCTCATATATTGTGCTCAGTTTATCCCACGCTTCTTTTTCTGATTGTGGCATCTCGAATGTGGGCTTGCACATCGTCGGACACTCCAAACAAGATGATGAGTTTTGCTTTCTGATCTGCTCTATCAAACTGTCGTTGTTGTGTTGTATCAGTTGGCTGATCTGGTTAGAGTACCAGTCACAACAGACCAGATTTCTTCAAACTCAAGTTGTGTCTTTATTTTTGTCTTCCATGCAGCATAGTTGCTTCCTCTGAGCAATTATGAATCCGGAAGAAAAAATTTGGGGGCATTGGTGCCCATTTTGCAGAGATCACTGACAGGGTTTGGCTCTTATCACTCCAGGTATTAGGTCTCCCAATCTATATACCGTCAGTCTGATATACCGAACCTTTCTATATACGCGCCCTTCCGATATACCCGTCGGTACGTGGAAGAAGCTCACCCTTTCTATATACCTGGCGGTACGTGAAAGAGGCGTTAACGTACGTGAAAGAATTCAATACGTGGTACCAAGACAGTACTGATGGGGTCTGTGCGATTATTGACACCGGCTCAAAGAAATATCCTCATACGCGTGCGTAACTTCGCTATATACTTGGATAATTTCTCAGTCCGGATTTATGTCATGCAATCGTTCACAAATGGATGGGATGGTTCATAGTGTGTGCACTGTGACCTTATTACTCCCCGTCGATTTAAAGGGACGATGCCCAGACGACGTTGTTGTAGCTATATTAGGCGTTAAGTGTAGTAGTAGTCGCGACGGCTTTACCCTAAGCGCTTCCCAGAGGCACTGTATATACCGAACGCTGCGAATGAGATCTAGGATCTCGTGAGTGTTACAGAACCAATATTTTATTATTTTTTATTACAATTCTGCCAGTTTTTTAGCAGTTACAAAGTTTTGCAGTTGACTATGGCAACCTGCAAATTAGTACAATATACAGCAGTATACAATTTACATTCAAAAAACTAGCTAAATTTGAATGACAGGCAAAAATTTATGTTTTGCGGGTCCTGGTGGCCTCCTGAGCCCAATACGACCCAAAATGCTAAAAATTGCAAAAAAATAGCTGAAAATGCAATTTTTAGATGGGTCTCCTTTTGCAAAAAATGTCCAAAATGAAAAACCAGGCCAAATGGGAGAAAAAAAAATTACCCTAAATTAGGGATTTCTCCGCTAAATTTAGTTAGTTATAACTAAATTCAAAAAAATCTGCTAAATTTAGCAGTTCCACCAAAAATTCTGCCAAATGCAAAATGTGAAGTTGGGGGTGGGATTTGAACCATGCACCTCCCACTTCTAAGGCTTTCCCTCTATCCAACTTGGCCGCTTAAGCATTTGTAATGTAAAATGAACAATATTGTATTTAAATAAAGGTAGATTTGACTCACCTCTTTAAAAAAAAGATGACTTGTAGAGGCTCCACGTGGCACATGCTGGTGAGAGGTGATTTAGGTTTTGCTTTGCATCAAAAAATGGATCTGAAACTTTATATTAGCTCAGGCCGCAATTTCTCCTCCTCTTTTTAATATCTCCTTGGGGGCGCGTTTTTAATCTCCTTTGGCCGCACTGTACAGGCCGTGTTTTTTGCTGTATTTTTCTCCTTGGGGCGTTTTTTTACATGCTTGGCCGCATATTTTAGTTGCTGGGTGCGTTTTTTTTGCTGTATTCTTTGCTGTGGGACTGCGTTTTTGATCACTGGCCGCGTTTTTTTCAATGCTGGGCGCGGTTTTTTTGCTTGTTTGCCTTTGTACAGGCCGTGGGAGACTAAAAATGGCGCCTTTTTTGCTTTGGCTGCGTTTTTTTGATTGCTGGGGCCGTTTTTTTTACTTGCTGGGGGCATTTTTTACTTGCTGGGGGCATTTTTTAACAATCTAAGCTTTATTTGCTTGTTGTTTGCATGTGCAGGCCGTGGCAGATGGAGAAGGGCGCGGGCTTGAGGAGAATAGCTCGCGTTATTTCTTTGTGCTATGCAGGCTCGTGGGGGGACAGGCAAAGGGCGCGGGGCGAGAGGATGAATGGGGTTTTTTAGCTCCAAAAAAACATTTTTTTTACCTTGTGTTGCCGCGTTTTTTATCATGCCATGCACTGTACAGGCTGGATTTTTGCTGTTCTTCACATTCGCTGGCAAAAATATATTCTCTCAACTCTTCCACTGCTCATATTTTTTTGTGAACAGGGTGCACTCCTTTTTTTTTTTTTTTTCTTTGCTCTGTCTTGAAAGCTGCAGGTGCATATACACAGCAAAGATATAGCTACCTCCTAAAACAAGCATATACCTCTAAATGCAGTTTTTTTAATTTAGAGACAAAACCCCTGATTGGGAAAAATTATATATATATATTTTTAAATTTCTATACCTGTAGCAGTTTTTGCCTGGTGCTGAGTGCACCAGTGCAAAAAAAATTTGCCTTCCAAGTACTTGGAAGGAACAGGCGGATGTGGGGGAGGCAGGGATGGGGCTGGGAGTTTGCACGAGGCTGCACAGGCTCTCGAATGCTGCAAACTACGTCTCCAATCTCCTCTCTCTCTGCTGCATTCTCTCTTCCACACCTTCACAGGGCCAGAATTCTCGCTCTGGTACCAAATGTAGATTTCAGAAACAGGGACGGAAGCCTGTGTATATTTTATTGATCTCAAATTGAGTAAACAATTACAGATGAATGGGCTGCAATATTTATAGATATTGCACAGCCAATGTACATCCGGGACAAATGATGTTGCACAGGTGCAACCAAAAACCAGATTTCACAACTGCTTCCAATAATACATCCGGGAAGCAAAATTACATAAAGAAATAATATATTGTTTATAACAATATAACAATGTGAAACAAACAGACAAATATGGTTGTTTAAACCATATAACAATTTACAATCATTTTATGGTATTATAATATAACCATATAATATAATTATTCAATTAATCCTACTAAATTAAATAATTAATCATATAATGCATAATAAAATTTTTATCCTAACATTGACTAGATCCTTGTATGTCTAGTTCTCTCATAAGGTACTATGGACTTGACTAGTTCTTAAAATCCATGAATTTTAATATTGCTTTCATGATCTATGACCTATGATTGGTTCTTACGATTGTTGATTCCTTATGCCTATATAAGCCATTAGGCCCATTCTCATTGTATAATTCATTGAGTTCCATAATAATATATCCCCTATTGACTACTCATTGCCTGTTTACCAAAGGTTTATGTAAATCTTTATTCTGGCGAATTGCTTTCATCTTAATTGGATCGTGATGTTGTGACTCTAAGCAATCATGTGTTCTTGTGCTTGGCATCGATCTGGTTATCAAGTTCCTCAATTACGACCTTCATGAGGTGGTGAAATTCCATTCCATGTCCTTTGAAACCTAAAATTGAAGTGACTATTATCAGCTCAGTAAGGGCCCAATGTTTGATAGACCTTATTAGTTTCAATACCAACCAAGACTAGCCTCCATATCCACCCTTAATCAACCAAAATGCTTGCAAGCTATTTTTCAGAATCAAAGATCAATTTCCATGCTACTATGACATTAGAACCTAAGTTATCCAAACTGCATCCTACTTCACTGTAATTATTTGGTTCTTATCTAGAATAATCGTGTCCAATAGATATGATTGGTCACATTCATTTTTAGTAATCAATATTAACTAAACAAACATGCCCTAATGGCATCTTGAATCTAAGGTGTGCTTTATAGGGGTATTTTGCATTTGCTTCACTAATAAAACAATTGAAGAAGAAACTCTTTAGGGTATATATTGGTATCCTCCATGTTGGGCACCTCAAAGTGACACTTCACTTGTGAATTGCCAAGCATTAGGATATTATTTGGAATAATTTTGTCTCTTCTTGATAGGTCAGTGAGGGGAATTGGGTCACTAGATTCCTAAGAAAAGAGCTGAGGGAAGAGGCCTATTCATCGAAAGGGGGAGTCCTGAGTGAAACCTATATTTTGGGGACTGAAATTATTTGGATAGGTCTTCCAACTTAGTCCTTGGTTATAGTTCAGAAGTATTCAGCCTAATGCATCCTCTCTTTTTTAGCTTAAGTTCTTGTATGCACTAGGTTGTGGTCATGAAAAGGGTAGAAACATTTTACTATTAAGCTCTAGTTCAATATCTTGGAGCAGTTAGAAGTCACTGAATGTGTTACTTTTTTCACGTGGTCAATCATTGGAAAATTCCATGACTAAAGACACACTAATTTCCATGTAATAGATAAAAAGTGAGTTGCATATGGCTTAAATGATTCCCACCGATGAGTCATGCCAAAGAATTATTGTCACTTGAAGTTGCTACCCTTTGTTGCAATGCAATAAGTCTGGGGGCATTACCTCAGTAGAAACATGGAAATACCTTCAAAGTTCTGGGATTTATGGTTCCTAACATAGGTCATTATCCAGGTGTAAAGGATAATTCCTTTCACTCGAGTTCAGTACATAGGATAATCTATCTAGCTCTAGTAATTCTATTACTAACATAGTTACTAGATCAGCTAAGATTTCCAAGGATGAGCCTATGGCTCAGAAAGATGAGTATAGTTAGAAGGGACACCAGATAAGAACTGATTGCAAAAATTAAATTTCTAAGCCTCACATTATTTACATCTCCCAAGGTGAAGAATGAGAGGAAAAATAGTAAGCTAAGAGGGCACCAACAAGCACACATTTAACTATGTAATTTTTCTAGGGACTTCACTAATTAAGATCTAGGGGATACTTGTAACATCAAATTGGTCTCATAGGATCTTCATGACAAAGTATAACTGCACACACACCATTCCATAAAATAAAAAAGGAATTAATACAATTACCATAAATTAAAGGGTATAAGGGCCCATCCCTATTAATTCTAATTTCAAAATTTTTTATCAATGATTAGATTGATGCACAATCTGTTTCGCCAAATAATGGATAAGTGTATGTGAGTGCATTATATAAAGACTAACCTAGAAGTTTGAGGACTCAAACTACTTGTGCCACATGAAGGTGGAAGGGCAGCAGTGACGCTTGTTCTAATTTTTTAGGATTATGATCCAATTCTACAGATAAACAATAATGTAATGCAATAATTCAGAAAACATAAGGGAAAGGGGAATGCAGGAAATATAGAGATCAAGAATTTAACGTGGTTCACCCAAAATGGGCTACAACCACTAGAAACAGCCAATCCTTTGCATTCAAGTGTGTAGAAAAACTATATCTCACAGTGGGCACCATAGAATTTTATAGAACCTCATACTTGAAAACGTACCACAAGTTCATTTTTAATACTTTTTCCCAATAATATACTTTTTCATGGGACTCATAGAAAACCACCTGTTAGATCAAGTAGTACTCTAATCAAGGACCTTTCCAATGATATAACAATTTTCCTTATTTGGTGAGCTAGATAAAAATTGGCTTATGAGCATGCTTCCCCCAAAGATCCACCATGTGGTCCACGACAATTCACACCTTATAAGGGGCCGTCAAATCCCCCCTTATAACCCTCGTTTCTATCAGGCTCCACAACCTACATAGCATTTCTCGACTCCAATATTAGATCTTGGAGTAACTCCCTTTTCTGTTAGAGTCAATTTTGATGCGAAGTACAAAAAAATACCACAAGAGGGATACTAAAAAAGAGGAAGCCACGGGAATGCCTAGGACTCGTGGAAAATTCAGGAAGCAGTGGGAAACTAGGACCTAGATGATTGAAAATACAGGCATTTGTGGATAAATACGAACCCAATGCAAAAAATAAGGTAATCTTATAATGAAACTAGAACTATAGTTGATATGATTTAGGAAGTCGTCATTCATAGCTATGGGCCACATAAAATAGAAGTCTAACAGGATAACTTAGGACCCTCAAAAAAGAAAGTTAGCCACAAGAAAATAAGGTAGTTATGACAAAAAAGAAGGTTAACTTTTGGGTGCATTGACTTATTTGGGTAAACGTTATGAGGTTGTTATTATAGGAAGATTTACCATATAACTAGAGACCCACGTCGGAAAAGAAGGATTGATGTTGATAACTAAGACCCACATAAAAATAAGGAAGTCACAGGAAATTAGGACTTGTGGAAAATAATGAAGCCACAAATAACTAAGACCCGCAAAAAGAAGGAAGTTGTGGATTTATTAGGATATGTGGAAAAAGAGGAGTTCACATATTTTTAGGATCAGTAGAAAAAGAGGAGACAACAATTTTTTAGGATCCACGGAAAAGAGGAGCACAAATTTTTTAGGATCTGCGAAATAAATATGGGAAGGTGCAGATCCATATGTACTTACTTGTACTTACAGACCTAGTGGATGGATGTAGGTGATAATTGATCTGTGAAACTGGTGGTTAGTGCCATGGTTGTGCTTCCTGAAACGTTACCATGAATTCTTTCCTTTCAAATTAGTGCTTGGTGTTGGTTCAGGATGTTTGGATGTGCAGGAGTGCTCTAGTATGTGCTTGCATGCAGATCTCTAAAAAAAAATTCTGAATAGTATGCATATGTAAGAGAAAAATAGATAAGGTAAGGGTGAGGAGGGATACCTATAAATGAAGGTGGAAGGTAGAGTGCATGCGTTCTAATTTCTCAATCCAATGCTGATTATGACAACTTCCTTTTTACTAAGAGGAACTACCTATGAATACAAAACAAGACCAAAAGAGGGATATTAAACAATAAATGTCAGTGGACTGCCTATCGTATGATAGATCCAAGTGTGCTACTTCCTAGATGGTTGTCAATCCACTATTTAAAATAACTTAATGTAAGAAACAATGTAAACTAATAATTTCCTACTGTAGTTGATATGATTTAGGTGTTTTATTCAAGTACAATAAGTAAATCTAATCTAACAGCGTAGATTATGATCGGATCTAGTAGTTAGATAGGTGAATAAGGTGGTTGTGATAGGTCAAGGTCAAGTTTTAGGTGGTTTAGGTTATTTGGGTAAATGTTATGAGGTTTTTGTTATAGGTATATTTACCAGATATAGAGACTGACGTCAGTCTAGTATGACAGATGTCGATTGAGAGGATACCAATGATGGTGCAGGTTAACCAGCGTTAGAAGGTTTAGGATGATAGAAACTCAATAAAGTTTGGTCTTGGTGATTCTCTGTGATTACACAAAGAATGGATAGAGAATGGTGAGGTTTATGACAGTGTTGGGGACACTCAGAGATGTCTGGAGTCAGGTATAGAGGTCTGAGAGGTTGTAGGTTATTAGGTGGAGGGATTGGCAGGAGGGTGAGAGATGGTGGGATACAAGGGATAATAGAACTCCCAAACAAAGATGAAGAAACTAATCTAAATAAATATGGGAAGGTGTAGATCCAAATGTACTTACTTATACTTATAGACCTAGTGGTTAGATGGAGGTGATGGTTGATCTATGGAACTGGTGGTCAGTGTCGTGGTTATGCTTCCCAGAGTGTTGATGTGAATGCTTTCCTTTCATATCAGTGCTTGTTGCTAGTTTGGGATCTAGATGTGTAGGAGTGCTCTAATGTGTGCTTGCATGCAGATCTCTCTTCTCTAAAAATCCAATAATTCTTTCAACCTCTCAAACAAGGTTACCAAAGTGAATATATAGTAACCGACGATGGTTTAGGGTGATCGGCGTTGGTTAAAGCAGGAAATCCTAGGTTTGCTAAAATAACAAATCTTGGCAATCATTTTGGTCAATTATGTCCATTTTCATGGATCAAAATGGAATGTTGTGCTTAGATAAGAGGGCATGCGGTTAGAGGAAGAATAGGCATGTGATTTTAGGGTCGAACTAAGTCTTAGTTAATTAAGGTAGGAAGGACTAAGTCCTAGTTAAAAGGAAACATGTTAATATTAGGTTTGTGATGAGGTGTCTAGGTGATGTGGTGGGGTGAGGTGTCTAGGTGAGGTGGAAATAAATTTAATTAAGGTGTTTATTAATGAATATTGTGAGAGTCGGCATTAATTTAATTATATACATGTGGGGTAAAGGGGGTGTGACCCAAATTTTATGTCTACACTAGCACTTAAGAAGATGACACTCAGATTGGGTGCATTCTTGATTTAACACTTGATGAATGGGCATACAACGTTACAAATATGATCCATACTAGGAAATGGAAGAAGTTGAATTGGAATTTTACTACCTGCATGAAGAAAATTCACCTCTTCCTAGTGTCACTAAGCCAGATGATGAATATGGAAATGAATTTTATCAAATGTTCTTTGATGGATCAAGGAGCAGATAAGGTGTAGGAGGAGGATGAGTGATTGTGTTCCCTAAAGGCGTGAATTATTACTATGATTTCAGATTTTAGTTTAGTTTCTCTAACAAAACATCAGATTATGAGTCTCTCATCCATGGGCTTCAATGGGAAAGAAATAAAGTCATCAATAAATTGCAATCAATTAGAGACAGTGAGTTGATTATGAATCAGGTTAGAGGGATAAATGTAGCCAAAATTATCTACTCAAGTCTTACAAGCACAGGGTATGGGATCTCTTAGAATATTTTAAAGCATTCAACATCAATTCCATACCAATAAAAAGAAATAAAATTGCTGACATAATTGCAGCAATTGGGGCAGTATTTGACATTGTTGAGAACATCAAAAAGGATAAGATTCAACCACATATTAAGGTGGTATTAAGGCTTACTATACCAGATAATAACAAAAGTTGGAAGGAATTACAGAGTGATCAGAAAATTAGTAGCTTCCTTTAAGAATAAGATGAGTTCTCTTCAAGAAACTAGGATAAGTTGGAGAAACAATATGGAGATTAGGTGGTCCAACTCAGAACAAACAAGCTTCCTAAAGGCCTAGTGACTCTAGAATCCATCTTCAATCCCAATGACCAGTTCAAAAAATAAAAAGAAAACATCTTGGTCAAAGGTGAAGATTCAGAGCCCATTTTATTTAGAGAAGGCAAATTTCTCCAGATTGGCAAGGTAAATACTCAATAAGAAAATCATGATTTCATACAAATTTTCCAATAATTTATTGATATATTTTCATGGAGCTATGAAGATATTAGAGGGTTTGATCTTAGTTTAGCTCAACATACTATTGAACTAGATCTAAAAGATAAACCTATCAAGAAGAATCAAAGGCCAGTTAAACCTCACATAGATCCTCTAATGAAAAAATAATTGAACAAGATCATTAAGGTGAGCATTATTTTCCCTATCAAGAACTCATCTTGGCTGCAAACCTCATGCTAGTCTGGAAAAGAAATGGATAAATTAGGTTGTGTCTGGATTTTAGAGATCTAAACAGAAATTCCAAAAAGGATCACTACCCACTCCCCTTAATGGAATAAATTCTACAAATAGTAGCTAGTTCGGAGAGGTTTTCACTTCTAGATGGCTACTCAGGATATAACCATATCATGGTGAGAGAAGAGGACTAGTTTAAGACAAATTTCACCACAAAATGGGTCACATATGCTTACAAGAAAATTTAATTTGACTTATCCAATGTTAGAGAAACATTCTAAAGAGCCATGGATATGGCATTCAGAGGAATGATTAGCAAGATTGTTCTTTTGTATCTTGATGATATTACAGTATTTTCCAAGAACACAACTAACCATCTTTCCCATATCAGGAAAGTGTTTAAAAAATGTAGACAGTGTGGAGTTTCCCTGAATCTGAAGAAATGCATATTCTTGGCTCATGAATGTAATCTCTTAGGCCACATTATATCTAATGAAGGGTTAACTATTGATCCAAAGATATTTGAATCCATTTTGGCATTTCCCCTACCTAGTCACAAGAAATCTCTCCAAAGCTTCTTAGGGAGGATAAACTTCGTCATAAGATTTGTGCTGATTTTACTAATATTTTTTAGCCATTGACACTAATGTTGAAGAAGAGCATAGCTTTCAAATGGAAAACTGAGGGTCAAGAAATTTTTGAAGCTATAAAGTAGGGCATATCACAAGATCTAACTCTTATTAACCTAGACTTCTCAAAGGAGTTCAGTCTATATGCTTTTGGTGGCCCAGACACAATATATGCAATACTGGTACAATTAAATAAGGAAAATTTGGAGCATCTTAGTACATTCTTCATCCAGAGCCTAAAATATTGTGAGGTTATATACTCATTCATTGAGAAGAATGTTCTTGTTGTCATAAGAATTTTGACAAAATTCGGGCACCTAGTCTTCAATAAAAAAATCCATTTATTACTCTCACATGATTGTGTGAAATATTTCCTCCTGAACAAGGATTGAAATGAAAAAATATTCAAATGGATTACTAGAGTAATGGAGTATGATATATATATCAAGGTGAAAAAATTGGTTAGAGGAAAGGGCTTGTGTTAACAGCTAGTCTTAAATCACTACACATAGTCTAAGGATGAAGAAGGGGTTGTTCTAGTGCTCCATGATGATCAAGAACAACAAACCAATGCCTTACCCCACACCTTTTTGGACTCAAGATATTATAAATTTCCTCCAAATAGGTCAATTTCCTTAAGGATTAAGAAAATCCAAGAGAAGGTATGTTAGGATCAAATCCATTCCATATGTTCTTATTGATGGTATTTTGTTCAAGAAAGATGTTAATGGTGTTCTACTGAGGTGTATTGGAACTAATCAAATTGATAAAATATTTCATGAGTTCCATGATGGGGAAGCTGGAGGTCACTTTTCTCCATGGGTAACAACTCTCATAATCATGAAGATTGGTTACTAATAGCCTAATATTTTCAATGATTCATTTTCATGGATCAACAAGTGCAAGAAATGTGCATTTCCCATAGACAAGAAAAAGCTGGAAACCCTTCCACTCCACCCAATCTCATTTGACTATCCATTCATGTAGTGGTGATTGGATTTCATTCGGGTCATCAATCCAAACTCAAGCCAAGGCCACAAGTGGATTCTCACAACAATTTACTATTTCACCAAGTGGACAAAAGTAGTTGTACTCAAGAAGGAAAATGAGTCTAGTATATTGGATTTCTATGAAGGGATTATAACCAGGTTTGGTGTCCCATCCACTATCATATTTGATAATTATTTAGATTTCCCTAGAATATTAATTTCTGATTGGGCTGTTAAGAATGAGATATAATTGATAACTTCATCAAACTACTACCCCCAGGGGAATGGTCAAGTTGAGTCCATGAACAAGAGTCCCCTAAGAATCATAAGGAGAACTCTAGATGAGAACCAGAGGACCTAGCACACCAAATTGAAATCAGCCTTGTGGGCTAATAGAATCACACACTAGAGATCAAATGGTAGCTCTCCCTAAAACTTAGTTTATGGAAAAGAAGCAAGGCTTACCATATCTCTTGAATTACTAGCACTGGAGCTTATCAAGCAACTGGAGTTGTCTAAATTTGGAACCATGGAGTTCAGATATGAAAAACTCATGGAGTTAGAGGGGATGAGAAACTAAGCAATGCAAACAATGGTAAAATATCAAGCTCTAATCAAGAGGAGTTTTGACAAGAAGGCTAAGGATACAAGATTATAAGAGAGAGGCTTGCTCCTGAAATGGGATGCAGACATGGAAAATCCAAGTAAAAATTCAAATTTTGATGTTATATGGAGTGGCCTCTACATAATTTCAGGTTGTAACTCAAGAAATTCTTTCTAATTGTCAAAATTGGATGTGGAATAACTACAGATTCCAGTCAATGGAATCTATCTCAAGTATTGTTATTGAGTGGAGTCACATCCTTATACATATAACTTTGGGTTTCTAATTCCTCCAAGTGTGTTCATCACATTGTTTTGTTGGTAGTGTATGTTTTAGTTTCCCTAAGTTCTTTGCACATATTTTGTTACTTATGGATGGTCTTGTTGCATAGTTTGCATCATGATTCTGGGAGGATTTTTGGGGAGAAGTTCAAATTGTCATGGATCAATTTCATGGTTCAAGAAATTTAAAATGTAGAGCAACTAAAATAATTTTTTGGGTGAGTCATCATGGTTCCTTCATTCAACCAAAACATAAAATATTTTAGGATCAAGGATAGTATGCACTTGAGGCTACTACTACTCAGTTTTCATAAGAGTTAGGACAGTTTGCAGAGAAAAAGAAGTGAAAATTTCAGGTTCAAAATAATTTTCAACTCGAATAAAATTTAGAAAATTTCTTATAAATGAGATGGAAAATTCGAGCAACATATTAACTTCAATTTCAAGCAACACTTCAAGTGATCTGAAGAGGCATAATTTCAAGTTTCATATCAGTTTCATTGTTACCAAGATGACTCCATACCCAATGGGTGCTTTAAGGCTACTAATTAACTCATCTAGCAAGAAGATGTCCTTGTGATTTGCCAAATTGTTATCCATTTTTACCCCTGGAAAAAATGGACAGCTTGAAAATTTTGACTTGGGAAACTTCATGGAGCTTCAATGGAGAATTTGGAAGAAAACATGTAATATTCATGTTTTTCGGGGCACTTGGAACTACTTGAAATTAATTTACCTCTCTCTAGATTTTAGGGATCTAATACTTGGCCAAATTTTGAGTAAAAATGAGTAAAATGGGAAAAAAAATCTTTAGGGGTTTTCCACTTTATTTTTCCCAACTCCCCTGGTCCAAGAAAAATCCAAACACTTAGTCAAAAAATGGAAAAAATGAGAAAAATGATTATTTTAGTGTATTGCGGGTCTAAGGGCTATGGATGGAACAATTGTGGATGGAACCAAGGTTACTCACCCTTGATTTGGGCCTGAAATGTGAAGAGGACAATGTAATGTAGAAACATTGGGTTGTGGAGACCGAGGAGGAATATATTCTGATGGGGTCAATGTTCTCTGCACTAGCTTGGGGTCCGTAATGCAAAGGAGTTCAGTGATGCCTTTGTATTGCGGGCCAAATTATGTTGTGGGGAATGTAGAGATCAGATGTCCAAGTGGAATGGGCCGTGGGCGTGTGAGTTCCCTACATGCCCAAAATTATCACAATACATAGTGGGTTATTTTGTTTTACAGGTGAGTCGGGGTTTATGGGCCTAATAGACCCAGGTGGTATGTGTTTTGGGTGGGTGTGAGTTCTCTAATCAGGATGAAATATTACAACACACAAGTGAGATGTAGTGCAATGTATAGATAGAAGAACTGGGTGGAACGATGCGGGCTAGAAACCCTAAGTTCCCCACAAAGTACGAAGGCCCAAAATGTGAAGGGGTTGGTCGGGGCAATAGAGTGTGGGCATTGCGGATACTACGGGCCCTGGATAAACACACGACCCTCATACCTCATATACCCCAATCATCTACAACACCTAAAAAGTAAAGGAAAAGGGAACATGGTGTACTACAAATTATGGGATAGAATAAAGCCCAGAGCCTAAAAAACTTTGAAATGGGCGAAATGAAGCTCCCAGACCCGCATTGGTATAACTCTACCCCCACCCTGACCCCATGCACAAAATATAACAAATTTATACTCATTGGATTTGTATTTCCAAGAACTACATCATGAAAAAATAAAAAAATGGAAAGTAGGTGGAGTTGGTGGACAAAAAACAAATAAAACTCTCTAGATCCAAAAGAGCAATTCCCATGTGAATAAAGAAGAAATTAATGAAGATATGGTAATTTTTCCTCCTCCTCAAGCAATTGTACAAAGGAGAGATGAGTTTTCAGGGATCTCCATGATGTTTTACAGTCATTTAATGACTCTCATTGGTTGTTGGAGCCCCAAATTCGAGTTTCCTTTCTCTATTTCTCTCTTTCAACTTCTATATATGTAAGATGGAGCTCATTTGTAAAGGGTTGTACATTTTGAAATATTTCTCTCCTCTTCTCCAATTGTTGGGTGTAGGTATGGAGTTCTAAGCCTCATTTTGAGCACTGCAAGATGAATGCATGCCTCTTTTGTTCAATATGATGGATTACACAATCTTGTGAAGTAATAAAATCATATTTTTGTGGCTATTTCACTACCCTAGCTTGGTCTTATTGTATTCTCTTATATTTCTTCATATTTTTAGGTATTTTTTGGATTTCTCATTCTCCTTGAAAGGTTAATGATGGTGTGCTTTATGAAAATGGTATTTTGAGTGTTGTTGTGGACTCTAGTGTTGTATTCACCCTCCCCACCTCCATTTTCTCCCATTTTCATTCATTTTGAAGTTTCAAAACCACCCTTATCTTTGTGCTAGCACCCCCTTAGTGTAGGATTTCTCATTTTCATGCACACTCTCTTTCCCTAGTCCCTTGGAATCAGTAGATTAGGATTAGATAGTTGCATTTCCTTCCTTCAGAGTATTTTTAGCATTAGATTAGGAAGAGGAGAAATACTTCTCTAGAGAGTTGTCTTAGTTTCATGGTCCCACACCTTGATATAATTCCATGTTACTCAAAAAAAACTGATTTCCCATCCACATTTACATCACATATCAAAGGGTGTTGTTTTTTGGTTATAAAATTTATTGGAAGGAAGTAATTTTTACTAATGTTTATATTTTTAACAGGTGTCAGCTAAGGGTAAACAATGACAAGACTCCTTATGAGCTATGGAAAGGAAGACCAACTAATGTGGAGCATTTTAGAGTGTTTAGATGTATATGCTTCATTAGGAGGACTGAAGACAATCTTGGTAAGTTTGAATCTAGATCTAATGAAGGTATATTTTTGGGTTATTTCTCAGTAAGCACAACTTACATTTTCTATAACAAAATATTGAAAACTATTATTGAAAGTGCAAGTGTAAAATTTGATGAATCTTATCCTATGAGATCTTTTTCTAAGGCAAGTGAAACACTTCATGAGGATGATTCTAAAGAAGAAGAGTATGATATTTTTTAAGAAGACAATTAAGAATATGTTGAGGAAGAAATACAAGATACCAAGGCTCATTCTAGGCATATTAAGAGAGATCATCCTAAAAATCATATTTTGGGAAAGAAAGATGATGGAGTCACTATAAGAAGGAAATTGGTAAGTCTTCAAAATCAATATAACTCATCTTTTTTTTCACAAATTGAACCTAAGAATGTAGTAGAATCTAACAAAGATGAATTTTGGATTAAGGCTATGAATGAAGAGCTAGATCAGATTGAAAAGAACAAGACGTGGGAAATTGTACCTAGACCAAAAGGTAAAAATGTGATTGGATCTAAATGGATGTTTAGAAAATGACTAAATGATAATGGAGAATTTATAAGAAAAAAATCAAGATTTTTTTGTAAAGGATATGCTCAAGTTGAGGGAATTGGATTTGATGAGACATTTGCTCCCATAACTAGAATGGAAGTAATCATATTATTCTTAGCATATGCAGGGTTCAAAGGCTTTAAAGCTTATAAAATTGATGTAAAATCTTCTTTCCTAAATGGATATCTCAATGAGGAAGTGTATATGGAGCAGCTTGATGGTTTCTCTTTGACTGATAAAGTTTATTATGTGTGTGT
This sequence comes from Taxus chinensis, assembly GCA_019776745.2. Lineage (NCBI taxonomy): Eukaryota > Viridiplantae > Streptophyta > Pinopsida > Cupressales > Taxaceae > Taxus > Taxus chinensis. The sequence continues at coordinate 974,590,031 of CM034146.1, read as the reverse complement.
TGCCCACTCAAAATTCCCCTGCTTTTGAGAAGTTGAAAATTGAAAATTTTGAAGTTAAATGTCTTTTCTGTTGTCCTGGTAATGTGAAAAGTCAAGAAATTGGAAAAATCTACGTTTTTGGGTCATTTTGTGTGATTTTCGGGCCTGTCGCACATTTTTGTCCCAAGTGTCCCAAGTTCATTCGGGCTCTCTATTCCCCGATCGGCCGCTTTACCTGAACTCCGTTTCTTTCAGGCCCATCAGAACTTTTTGTCCCAAGTGTCCCAAGTTCGCCTGGACTCATTGTTCCCTTTTCATCCGATTCGGTTGAATCGCGTACTCCACATACTTTTGTCCCTCATGTCCCAGAATCATTTGTGCATACTTTTCCCGCATCGCCCATACCGGCCGAATCATGCTTTCACGTCCTGCGTGTCCCAAATGAACCAAAGGCCATTCGAGTTAATTTTTCCCACTCTTCACAAATATCTTACTTTCCAAGTTGGTAGGTGTTTATTTAATGTGCATTAATTGTCTTTCTCTCTCGCAAATGGCTATATAATGAACTGCCCCCTATGTGTTTTGCACACTGCTTTCTTGTTACCCATTGCTCATACCTTTGTGATCAAAATTTCTACGCACATACTCATTTCCCCTACAATTTCATCCTGAGTCCAGACTGCAACCTTGGCTCCTCAAATTGCTAACAACATGAAGATTAAATTCCAAGGCCAGGAGCAAGTCTCACCGCTCGACTCTACCATTCCCGATATCGGCGACAGTGAGGTTCGCCACCTCCACTTTGGAGATTTTTGGGTAAGAATGACAGACGCAAACCCTTCACCTATGGCACAGATGATTCATGACAGTGGTTTGGCGTTCGCCAGTGGTTTCCCTATCAAAGTGCAATGCACAGATACGGTACTCTCCTACGGTGCTCATTTCAATCCTAACTCGAGTGAGCTGACGAATGTGCATGAGGAACTCATCCCCAAACTTGATGTTGCCGCCATTGGCGCTGCCCTAAGAATTCAAGAGATGGACAATGCTATAGTAATTTCTCAGAACCAGACACAAGCCCTTTTCGATCAGGACAGTGATAAATATAAGGCGTGGGTGGCGAATTCCTCGCTTAAAAACCCTAAAAAGGGGGCGTCTTGTCTATCCAAGGTTCTTTTCTGTGCAGATTTCAATGAGGAATTGTCAGATTTTATAATCCTACTGGCTCAGGTCATGGGCTTACCCTCTACAAATGAGTTCCATTTCTTGATGTGCCCACTTATCAATATGGTGTGCGAAGGAACTCAGAATATCAATTGGGTAGAGATCATTAGTATGAACCTAGTAGAGCAGTTGTCCAATGTACAACAAACCAAGAAATTCTATATGACTTCATACTTGATGTATACTCTGGCAGCATCAAGGCAATGGTTTGGCTTCTCATATATTGATGCTCACAAGGGTGACCCTGTATATGCCTACTGCCCTCAGTTCACCTTGGAAAATAGCAATTGCAACTTCAGAAGGGTGAATGATGCCTTCACCATGTACATTGTCAGGCTTCTAGAAAGTGATACAGCGAGAAGATTTTCTGATGAAGCTATGAATTTGATATCGCACTATGGTGCCTACTTAATCCAATTTAGAAAATTTTCCTATCTAAGGCTTTCTAGCTATGAGAGCACCCCTCTCAAGCTCCCCATGTTCTAGAATGATAAAATGGCCTTAATAGAAGTATGGAGGCAATTGGACAAGTTACATAGAACCTACAGGGACAAGAGAATTACTAGTTTGCACTTCCCCATCACTTTGGGAAACTACCCTCTAAAAATGAGTTCCATTTCTAGATGTGCCCACTTATCAATATGGTGTGCGAAGGAACTCAGAATATCAATTAGGCAGAGATCATTAGTATGAACCTAGCAGAGAAGTTGTCCAATGTACAGCAAACCAAGAATTTCTATATGACTTCATACTTGATGTATACTCTGGAAGCATCAAGGTAATGGTTTGGCTTCTCATATATTGATGCTCACAAGGATGACCCCGTATATGCCTACTACCCTCAGTTCACCTTAGAAACTAGCAATTGCAACTTCAGAAGGGTGAATGATGCCTTCACCATGTACATTGTCAAGCTTTTGGAGAGCGATATAGCGAGAAGATTTTCTGATGAAGCTATGAATCTGATATCACACTACGGTGCCTACTTCATCCAATTTAGAAAATTTTCCTATATAAGGCTTGCTATCTATGAGAGCACCCCTCTCAAGCTCCCCATGTTCTGTAATGATAAAATGGCCTAATAGAAGTATGTAGGCAATTGGACAAGTTTCATAGAACCTACAGGGACAAGAAAATTACTAGTTTGCACTTCCCCATCACTTTGGGAAACTACACCTGCAAAACGGCTCTAGATGCAAAAAGCATAGAAAGAGCCCTAGCTCCCATTACTGTCCATTTCTTCAGGCCAAGAACTTATTTTGACTTGAAGAAGTTTATTGAGCAGAACATCAAGATCACTTATCATCATAGGGCAGACACAGAAGATTATTAGGCTGAATGTGTTGATGATTTTGAAGCAAGAAGGAGGCATTATGGCAGATTTTCTCTTCAACTAATGCAAGAGCTTAACCTGTACCAAGTTCCTGAAGGGCTCCAGGATGATAATTTTGACATGTACTCATATGAGTATGACAACATGGTCAAACACACTCCCTTGGAGGATTTGGATTGGTTCAAAAAAGAGAAGGAAAATCTGGTGGAAATCCTAGTTCCTGTCTTGGTAAGATCCAAAATCTGGTTTGAGAGGAGAGTTCGTGAACTCAGAAGGCACTCAGGTGAGTCCTCCAAAGACACCTCAACACCAAGAAAAGAGGTGTTGTCACTTGATTCGAGAGCACCTATGTAGACCCCTCCTGCCTCATCAACTCAAGGTCCCACAGTCTCCACTCCTTCCTCATCCACCCACATATACCAAAACAAAGTCAGAGAAGTCAACAAGGAGCCTATGGAGGAAGATCCCCTAAGGAAGCATATGGAGTTGCCCTCAGGCCTATAGAACATCATTGCTCTCAGTGAAAGTGAGGAGATTGAAGTGCCAGTCTCTACAAGCACTCCAGAAGCCCCCATAGATAAAGAAACGGAGGTCTAGAGCACTGAGCTTCCAGGTACTAATGACTCCTCTGTATCAGAAGCCCCAAGTGCTCCACTCATATCCCAACTAGAGATGACAACAGTGCACACTTTGAGTGCCATGAGTTCCCTTTCTCTTGGCCCTCTTACCCCACCTTCCACTTATTCCTCTTATTTTGCATGGGTGCAGCCCTTTGTTGATAGTAGGAAGAGAAAGTCTTCCTCCTGAGTTTCGGGACCCAATTTTGATGTTTTGGTAGCCTTATTAGGCACTACTCCTCCTACTCAAGCCAAAAAATCCAAAACTACCTCCAGGATAGTGTCTTATGCTCAGGGCCAACAATTCCTGGAGATATCCAAGCCTAAGGTAGATAAGCTAGAGAAAGATTTGCAAGAATCTGACCTTGAGCTCTCAAGAATTCCCATGGGAGAGTCTACCCCTGAAGGTGAGATCCACAATCTTCAGGAAACAGTCACTAGAGTCATTGGGATGGTAGAGAAAGGACAACAAACCATAGAGTAGTTGGAGGAGTAGGCCCAGATTCTTACAAGTTTCATCAAGTTGTTGTTGTCCAAGGACAAAGTTTTAGATCCTACCCCACTGACTACTCTTCCACCACCTATGATTCTCAGCCAAGATGAGGTGTAGAGTATCAAAGATATGCACAAGTATTCCATCTATGGAAGGGCTATAGAGGCCATGGTGGATGACATGCTCATTGCAGTATTAAATTTCATTGGAGAAGCCTTCAAACTTAATGAGAAGGTAAATAATTTGCAACAGAAGCTCTCCTCCACTATTGGGAATATAGATAAAGAACTCAAACTCTGGAGCAGCTATATAGTAGACCTTCACCTTATGGGATAGGCTGATGAAAATATTTTGATGGCAAGCAAGGTCTTCGATGATGCAAACGATAACTTTTCAAAGTCATGGGTATACAGCATGGAATGGAAAATCAAGGTGCTGGAGGAGGCTTTGGGAGAGTTAAGAAATAGCTGGTAGAAGGGTGAGGCCTTCAAGACTCTAGTTGTATCTACCTTCAAGGATATACATTGCCATCTCCATGATGAGACTTTTGGTGTGCCTCTCTCTTTACAAGAAATCAAAGCTCAATTCAGAGCTTTTGTCAAAGAGAATTTGTTCAGGGAGGAGTCTATTTCCAAAGAAAAGATAAAGGAGATCTGCTCTCTCTAGTCTACTATTAAGGAGGCGAATAAAGATTATCATACTCATGTCGAATTCAACAAAGAAATGGAGAAGTGCCTCGGTTTTTAGACTCAGTCCACTGCCAACACATCATTCCCACAAGGCAGAGACATAGCAGAGACATTGAAAAGATTCAGACAATGGATCCTAAAGTCAGTGGGCCCCTCTCAGTCGTGATCGCATGTCTTCTTCTCCGATTTCTTCCTTTCTTCTCGGATTTAATGTAATTAGTTGGGGTAATTGCAATTAGCAGCCCTCTAACTAAACATTAGTTAAAAGAAGTAGTTACCAAGGATAACTAATTTGTAAACTATATAATGGCCTCTCCTCACCATTTTTAAAGGGAGAACTTGGCTTATTTGTGAAAGTATAAAGAAATCAATACAAAAGGATTTCCATTCTTTGTCTATCTGATTCCTTTTTATTCATAAGTTGTCCATTAAATATAATTAGATCATTCACCTACATTATGCTAAGAAGCTTTGTATTCTTGTAGATGTTATTCATAGAACTATGTGTCTTTTCAGATTTCATCTTATTAATGTGGGTACAAATGATCTTATTTCAATTCACTATATTCTTGCACACATAAGGAATTATTCTGTCATCTATAATTCTTGGTGGTGCGTTTCTGCTTATGTTCACATTTTCATTCCTCTATCCTTTTGTAATTGGTGATCTATTTAGGAAAAAAATTTATGATATCCAAGTTCCATAGTAAAACCACACTTTGTACATGTGTAAATAGGTTCATTTTTGAATAAGGGAACCTCTCCCATTAAATAGGAGGGACTTCTTGTCCCCAGACTGTTTCTCTTCTTGAAGTTCCTTTTTGACTACCAATAGTTTTTGGAGACTCCGCTGGGGAATCATATTCCAGTTCCATAATCATTTATCGATCATCTTTTGATCTGGTGACTCCATGTTTTACTCGAGGGAGAAGGGCCCTTGGTATTGAAGATTCTTAGTTTTAGCTTTTGGAACAACAGGGTTTTCCTTTCCCTTCTGCAAGGATAAATAGAGAGGCTCGTTCAACAAGCACTCCTCCTATCAAAGATAGAATCCCTACGGGTGGTATTGCTTCAGAGCAAATCAGTCTTAATCTCTGAGCTCTAATTCTTGCTGGTGTTTCAGTTCCCCTTCAAACCATTTTTCTAAGAATGGCGGTACCATTACCTTGGGGCCATCGTGTTGGGCCCCTTGCCCTTCCTCAGCCTTTGCATGAGTTACCCAGAGGTAATCGGAAGAACTTTCCTAAATTCAAGGGTGATGGCAAGGTACATCCTGATGAACACATCACGGCCTTCATAGTTGCATGTGGAGTTCTGGGAGTTGAACATGAAGACATCTCTGTAAGGGTTTTTTTGAGACTTTACAAGATAATGCTACTAATTGGTTCTATCACCTTCCGACCGGAGCTATCACTAGCTGGAACACGATGAGAACAAGGTTTGAAAACCATTTCAAACTGGTGGAAGACGTGCATGCTTTGCTAGCCCAAATTTCTCAAATAAAGAAGGAATCACAAGAGCCCATGAGATAATTTGTGGCTCGATTCAACAGGTTAATTAACAAAATTCCACCAGACACTCAACCTGTAGATCAAATTCAAAAGTACTTCTTCCTAAATGCCCAATTTCCCGAAGTTAGTTATGAATTGAGAAGGGCTAATCTTGCAACATTGGCCGAGGATCAAACTCTTGTTGTTCGTGTTGAAGATGATTTAATCATGTCAGGAAAGTTGAGGAGAGACCTTTCTAGATCTAAGTCTTCTCCTTCCTCCTCTTCCACTCTTGGACCTAATACTGATCCATTGGTACAAAAACTTACAAATGATCTCATCGCCATTAAGAAACAATTGGCTCAGCATGCTCCATATGTAAACGTTCCAAGGAGGAATTTTCAGCCCAAAAATCATTTTTTTGCTTCTCAAACAAGGCTAGCGCTTGAAGGACCTCCTATTAAAGTCCCTGTCAATGCAACCTGTGAAGTTGAAGAACCAAAGGATGAGGAGGAAGATGAAGATTGTGAATAATTTGTTGAAGAAGTTAATGATGTAACGGAAGAACTTGAGGGATCTTGAGTTAATTTCTTCACCACTGAAGGCGTTGATGAAGGAGATGATTATGATGAAGTAGTATCAGACATGAATAGTGAATCATACAATGTCATGACTTGAGAGAAAACAAATTAGAGGGAGAAAGTGATGTAGCCCACCAAAAAATCTAAGGAGCAGCCGACAACTATCCCTGTAATTGCAAAAAGAGGATCTCCTATCCCCATTTTATCCACACCAAAGGTGAGTCCTGTCAATTCTGCTACTAAAGTTACTTCTTTTTCTCCTAAAACTGATAAGCCTAGGATCCCAAGCAATGATAGCCTGTTCACTTCTGGGTCTTTCGATATTATTGATCACCTGAAAAGATTAAGGTTCGAATCTCAGAGGTTGAATATTATCAAACCCATTCTAAGGCTTTTGCTAAAATGATTCACTTTGTCAATTCTCATTCTAAAACTACCTCTAAAGGCCTTTTACCCACTCCATCTTCTACACCACAGCCCAAACTGGTAGCCGCTCTCACCTCACCCAACAAAAAAATCAAACCATTCTATGCGACACTCCTTATAGCCAGCCATAGGCTCAATAATTGCGTCATAGACTCAGGGGCATCAGACAATGTAATGCCTACCAAAGTAGCCCATTCCTTAGGCCTAACTCTCACACACACTTATGGATCTTGTTATTCCATGGAGAGTAAGGAAGTGCCCCTGGTCAGGAGAATTAAGGATGCACAAGTGGCTTTTGCTACTTTGCCTGAGAAGAAAGTTTTGGCTACTATCCTAGTAGCGGACATTCCTCCTTCATATGGGATGCTGCTAAGTAGGAAATTTTGTAAGGATGTGGGTGGAGAAATTCAAATGGATTGGTCACATGCCCTCATACCTGTTAATGGGAAAATGAAGAAGTTACTGCCTGAGAAGTAGTCTGAGTATATTGTACAAAAAATAGATGATCCCAAAGCATAAATACTATATGAGGATATGGGGCATGGCAACTACATGATTATGTCTCTAGAAGAAATCCAACTCCCCAAAGTGTCACCTAAGGATCCTAATGGTGTTTAGTTATTAGAGTTTGATGGAAGTTGTTCTTCAGCTGGTTCTGGAGCTGGTGTCATATTAGTGTCACCTGAAGGAAGCATTCATCCTTTCTCATTCAAGTTGCAATTTGAAAATACCAATAATACAGCATAATACAAAGCTCTCATTCTCGGGCTTCATGTGGCAAAAGAATAGGGTGTGAAGAATCTCCTAGCTCGTGGAGATGCGGAACTGATTTTCAAGCAAGTTAGAAACCTCTTCCAGGTAAAGAATAGAAGATTGAAACATTATAGGAATCAGGTTTGGGACTCCATTGAATTTCTTGACGCCTTCTCCATCGAAGTAGTGCCTAGGGAGGAGAATACTAGGGCTGATTCACTAGCAGTCTCAGGGTCATTGCTTATACCTCATCCTGACTTCTCTCAAGATAAGTTTACCATTGAGATGATCCATAGACCCAATGTACCTGATAATGCAAGTAACTGGAAATTTTTCAATGATGATCAACACCTGCTTTATTTCTTATAACTCAAGGATAATTTTGAATAGTTGTACTTTGAAGGAAGTGTTAATTTACCTCGTGAAAGTGTGCCCTTTAACGAAGAAGCCGTCAAAGAAGAAGAGGCAGACCAGGATGGATGTATCAAACTCAAAGGAAACAAGATTCCAAAAGGATTGGTGAGTTTAGAAGAACTATTTGACAAACACAATAGGTATGTAAAGTTTAAAGCTTCTACTGGACCTCAACAATCAGCTGAATACGAAAAAGTTAATATTGGGAGTTCTACTAATCCTAAACTCGTGAACATTGGAAAATGTTGTACACTAGATGAGAGGAAGAAGGTAATTAACCTTTTAAAGAAGTATAAAGATGTCCTTTCTTATTCCTATGAAGATTTAAAATCCTTTCAACCAAAGGAGATGCAACATTTTATCCCTCTCAAACCTGGAATTAAGCCTTTTAAACAGAAACAGAGGCAATTCAATCCTAAGATAGTTGACACCATTTTTCAGGAAATACAGAAGTTATTAAAAGCCAAGATCATTTTTCGTATTCACCATTCAACATGGATTGCTAATATTGTGCCTGTTGGAAAGAAAAATGGTGAGATCCGCATCTGTGTTGATTTTAGGAATCTGAATCAAGCTTCTTTAAAGGAAAACTATCCTTTACCCATGATGGATCAGGTCTTGCAAGCAGTAATGGGATCCGAAATGTTGTCTATGCTTGATGGCTTCTGAGGATATCACCAGGTAGAAGTTAATACCGTAGATCAACACAAAATGGTTTTCACTACCCCTTGGGGTACCTTTGCCTATAAAAGGATGCCTTTTGGGCTCATTAATGTTGGTGCCACTTTTCAAAGGCTATGGACTTGGACTTTGGAATTTTGAAAGGGAAATGTATTGTCGTATACCTTGATGACTTGACTGTATTTTCTAAAACAAGGACAGATCGTTTTCAACACCTGGAAACAGTTCTTCTGAAATGTAGAGAACATGGGATCTCTTTAAATCCTAAGAAATTTGTTTTTTGTGTCACAGAGGGGAAATTATTGGGGCATGTTGTCTCCAAAGATGGTATAAAAATTGATCCTGAGCGAGTTCAAGCTATTCAGCAAATTCCTCTTCCAACTAGCAAGAAGGGAGTGCACTCTTTCTTTGGTAAGATTAACTTTCTGAGGAGATTCATCCCTAATTTTGTAGAGCTAACTTTGAATATCTCTCAAATGATGAAAGGAAAATAGACGTTTGGTTGGTCTCCTAAAGGGAAAAGGGATTTTGAAGGTATTAAAAAGGCTATTGCTAAGACTCCTGTTTTAGCGTGTCCAAATTTCAACAAAGACTTTATTATCTATTGTTATGCCACAGATAACACCCTGGCTGCTATTCTAACTCAAAAAGATTCTAACGATCATGAACTCCCAATTGCATTCATGAGATACATTCTAAAAAATCATGAGCTAAGATACACCATAATGGATAAACATGCTTTTGCAGTGGTTAAAGCTGTCAAGTAGTTTCGTTTTTACATTCTTAATTCTCACTCCACATTATTTGTACCAGATACAACCATCAAGTCCATTCTCACACAACAGGAGTTCGGATCCAAGAGAGGGAACTGGGTGGCCAAGGTCCAAGAATATGACATTGACATCAGACCAACTAAGCTCGTTCGTGGAAAAGGCTTGTGTGAACTCATCGCTGAGGGAGTTGGACATGGGTTACTAGAGGATGAGGCTGATCTTCCTACTGTTTTGTTTCTTGGCTCAATCGACGAATGGTATGATGATATCACACATTTTCTCACCTATAGGGAGTGCCCCTCTTATTTGACTACCAAAGAAAAGAGAGCTATTAAACTAAGGTCAACCCAATATGTTTTGTGGGAAAATGCCTTGTTTAAGCGTGGATTGGATGGGAGATTTTTAAAATGTGTGGACAAGGAACAGCAGAAGAAGCTACTTTCTTCTTTTCATAATCACACATGTGGAGGGTACTACTCATCAACTGTTACTACTCATAATATTCTTCATGGAGGATATTATTGGCCTACCTTGTTCAGGGATGCATCAAAGTGGGTTGATAAATGTGAAGCATGTCAGAATTTCGTGGGTAGACCCAAGTTGGCCTCTTTGCCCCTTAAACCAGTTGTGATTGAAGAGCCTTTTCAACAATGGGGTTTAGATTTCATTGGGACACTTAGTCCCTCTTCTAGTGTTGGTCATACCCATGTATTAACAGCCAAAAATTATTTCACCAAGTGGGTAGAAGTCATTCCAGTAAAGAGTACTACTTCAGAAGTAGTATGCAATTTTATCAAAGAAAACATCTTGGTAAGGTATGGTGTGCCAAACAAGATCGTGACAGATAATGCTTCAAATTTTTATTCAATCGAGATGATGGATTTTTGTTATGGATATGGCATCTCCCTGACTCACTCTTTATATTATTATCCTCAAGGGAACGGACAAGAAAAATCAACAAATAAAAATCTAGTCACTATAATAAGGAAATTAGTTAATGAGTCCCAACGGAACTAGCACAAGAAACTCTATGATGCTCTTTGGGCAGATAGGATCATGCCTAAGAGAGCCATTGGGATGTCTCCTTTTTAGGTGGTATATGGAGTGGAAGCTCAATTGCCAATAACAGTGGAGCTACCAGCCTTGCATCTAATGAAGGCCATTGAAGACACCATTTTCAATGATTCTTTGGATAAGAGGATTATGTAGCTCTACAAATTGAATGAGGACAGATTGAAATTTGTTGATAGGATATCTTCTCACCAACAGAAAGTAAAGGTTTTATTTGATAAAAAGGCCAGGTTTAGAGATTTCAAAGTTGGAGACATTGTTTTATTGTGGGATAAAAGGCATGAACCTCGTGGTAGCCATGGCAAGTTTGATTCCCTTTTCCTTGGACCTTTCAAGATCAGGCACTTTGCTGGTAAGAATTCCTTTTACCTTAATTATATGGACCGTTCTTCTCTCCCACTTCCTTATAGTGGGCAGTACCTAAAATTGTTTAAGTCATAGGTGATTAGGAAGTCCTTTTGTATATTTTGTATAGCGTTTGCTTTTCTCCTTCCTTCCCTTTGTTTTGGTGTGTTGTCTTCTGTATCAATTTGATTTGATGACTCCATGGCCTAATGGATAAGGTACTAGTCTTTTTCCCCTAGTTTCTCTAAATTGTTGCCTTGTCTCATTCTTTGAACTTATGCCAAGTCATCCCCAGAAGGAGCCAGTTTTTGTCCACTCAAAATTCCCCTGCTTTTGAGAAGTTGAAAATTGAAATTTTTGAAGTTAAATGTCTTTTCTGTTGTCCTGGTAATGTGAAAAGTCAAGAAATTGGAAAAATCTACATTTTTGGGTCATTTTGTGTGATTTTCGGGCCTGTCAGACATTTTTGTCCCAAGTGTCCCAAGTTCATTCGGACTCTCTGTTCCCCGATCAGCCGCTTTACCCGAAGTCCATTTCTTTTGGACCCGTCAGAACTTTTTGTCCCAAGTGTCCCAAGTTCACCCGGACTCATTGTTCCCTTTTGATCCGATTCGGCCAAATCACGTACTCCATGTACTTTCATCCCTCATGTCCCAGAAGCATTTGTGCATACTTTTCCCGCATCGCCCATACCAACCGAATTGCTCTTTCGCGTCACGCGTGTCCCAAATGAACCAAAGGCCATTCGAGTTAATTTTTCCCACTCTTCACAAATATCTTGCTTTCCAAGTTGGTAGGTGTGTATTTAATACACATTAAATGTCTTTCTCTCTCCCAAATGGCTATATAATGAACTGCCCCCTATGCATTTTGCACACTGCTTTCTTGTTACCCATTGCTCATACCTTTGTGATCAAAATTTCTACGCGCATACTCATTTCCCCTGCAATTTCATCCTGAGTCCAAACTGCAATCTTGGCTCCTCAAATTGCTAACAACATGAAGATTAAATTCCAAGGCCAGGAGCAAGTCTCACCGCTCTAGTCTACCATTCCCGATATCGAGGAAAGTGAGGTTCACCACCTCCACTTTGGAGATTTTTGGGCAAGAATGACAGACGCGAACCCTTCACCTATGGCACAGATGATTCATGACAGTGGTTTGGCATTCGCCGGTGGTTTCCCTATCTCAGTGTAATGCGCAGATACAGTACTCCTCTGCGATGCTCATTTCAATCCTGACTCGAGTGAGCTGACGAATGTGCATGGGGAACTTATCACTAAACTTGACGCTGCCGCTATTGGCACTACCCTAATAATTCCAGAGATGGACAATGCTATGGTAATTTCTCAGAACTAGGCATAAGCCCTTTTCGATTAGGAAAGTGAGAAATATAAGGCGTGGGTGGTGAATTCCTGGATTAAAAACCCTAAAAAGGGGGCGTCTCGTCTATCCAAGGTTCTTTTCTGTGTAGATTTCAATGAGGAATTGTCAGATTTTATAATCCTACTAGCTCAGGTCATACGCTTACCCTCTAAAAATGAGTTCCATTTCTAGATGTGCCCACTTATCAATATGGTGTGCGAAGGAACTCAGAATATCAATTGGGCAGAGATCATTAGTATGAACCTAGCAGAGAAGTTGTCCAATGTACAGCAAACCAAGAATTTCTATATGACTTCATACTTGATGTATACTCTAGAAGCATCAAGGTAATGGTTTGGCTTCTCATATATTGATGCTCACAAGGATGACCCCGTATATGCCTACTACCCTCAGTTCACCTTGGAAACTAGCAATTGCAACTTCAGAAGGGTGAATGATGCCTTCACCATGTACATTGTCATGCTTTTGGAGAGCGATATAGCGAGAAGATTTTCTGATGAAGCTATGAATCTGATATCACACTACGGTGCCTACTTCATCCAATTTAGAAAATTTTCCTATATAAGGCTTGCTATCTATGAGAGCACCCCTCTCAAGCTCCCCATGTTCTATAATGATAAAATGGCCTTAATAGAAGTATGCAAGCAATTGGACAACTTGCATAGAACCTGCAGGGACAAGAAAATTACTAGTTTGCACTTCCCCATCACTTTGGGAAACTACACCTGCAAAACGGCTCTAGATGCACAAAACATAAAAAGAGCCCTAGCTCCCATTACTGTCCATTTCTTCAGGCCAAGAACTTGTTTTGACTTGAAGAAGTTTATTAAGCAGAACATCAAGATCACTTATCATCATAGGGAAGACACAGAATATTATTGGGCTGACTGTGTTGATGATTTTGAAGCAAGAAGGAGGCATTATGGAAGATTTTCTCTTCAACTAATTCAAGAGCTTAAACTGTACCAAGTTCCTGAAGGGCTCCAAGATGATAATTCTTACCTATACTCATATGAGTATGACAACGTGGTCAAACACACTCCCTTGGAGGATTTGGATTGGTTCAAAAAAGAGAAGGACAATCTGGTGTAAATCCTAGCTCCCGTCTTGGTAAGATCCAAAATCTGGTTTGAGAGGAGAGTTCATGAACTCAGAAGGCACTCAGGTGAGTCCTCCAAAGACACCTCAACACCAAGAAAATATGTGTTGTCACCTGATTCGAGAGCACCTATGTACACCCCTCTTGCCTCGTCAACTCAAGGTCCCACAGTCTCCACTCCTTCCTCATCCACCTAGGTATACCAAAAGAAAGTCAGAGAAGTCAAGAAGGATCCTGTGGAGGAAGATCCCCTAAGGAAGCATACGGAGTTTCCCTCAGGCCCAGAGAACATCATTGTTCTCAGTGAAAGTGAGGAGAGTGAAGTGCCAGTCTCTACAAGCACTCCAGAAGCCCCCATAGATAAAGAAAAGGAGGTCCAGAGCACTGAGCTTCCAGGTGCTAGTGACTCCTCTGTATCAGAAGCCCCAAGCGCTCCACTCATATCCCAACTAGAGACAATAGCAGTGCACACTTTGGTGCCATGAGTTCCCTTTCTCTTGGCCCTCTTGCCCCACCTTCCACTTCTTCCTCTTCTTTTGCATGGGTGCAGCCCTTTGTTGATAGTAGGAAGAGAAAGTCTTCCTCCCAAGCTTCAGGACCCAATTTTGATGTTGTGGTGGCCTTATTAGGCACTACTCCTCCTACTCACGCCAAAAAATCCAAAACTACCTCCAGGATAGTGTCTGATGCTCAGGGCCAACAATTCTTGGAGATAACCAAGCCTAAGGTAGACAAGCCAAAGCAATATTTGCAAGCATCCAACCTTGAGCTCTCAAGAATTCCCATAGGAGAGTCTACCCCTGAAGGTGAGATCCACAATCTTCAAGAAACAGTCACTAGAGTCATTGGGATGGTAGAGAAAGGACAACAAACCATAGAGCAGTTGGAGGAGCAGGCCCAGATTCTTACAAGTTTCATCATGTCGCTGCTATCCAAGGAAAAAGTTTTAGATCCTACCCCACTGACTACTCTTCCACCACCTGTTATTCTCAGCCAAGATGAGGTGTAGAGTATCAAAGATATGCACAAGTATTCCATCTATGGAAGGGCTATGGAGGCCATGGTGGATGACATGCTCATTACAGGATTAAATTTCATTGGAGAAGCCTTCAAACTTAATGAGAAGGTAAATAATTTGCAACAGAAGCTCTCCTCCACTATTGGGAATATAGATAAAGAACTCAAACTCTGGAGCAGCTGTATAGTAGACCTTCGCCTTATGGGATAGGCTGATGAAAATATTTTGATGGCAAGCAAGGTCTTTGATGATGCAAAGGATAACTTGTCAAATTCATGGGTATACAGCGTGGAATGGAAAATCAAGGTGCTGGAGGAGGCTTTGGGAGAGTTAAGAAATAGCTGGTAGAAGGGTGAGGCCTTCAAGACTCTAGTTGTATCTACCTTCAAGGATATACATTGCCATCTCCATGATGAGACTTCTAGTGTGCCTCTCTCTTTACAAGAAATCAAAGCTCAATTCAGAGCTTTTGTCAAAGAGAATTTGTTCAGGGAGGAGTCTATTTCCAAAGAAAAGATAAAGTAGATCTGCTCTGTCTAGTCTGCTATTGAGGAGGCGAATAAAGATTATCATACTCATGTCGAATTTGACAAAGAAATGGAGAAGTGCCTCGGCTTTTGGACTCAGTCCACTGCCAACACATCAGTCCCACGAGGCAGAGGCATTGAAAAGATTCAGACAACGGATCCTTAAGTTAGTGGGCCCCTCTTAGTCATGATCACCTGTCTTCTTCTCTGATTTCTTCTCTTTTCTTCCTTTCTTCTCGGATTTAATGTAATTAGTTGGGCTAATTACGATTAGCAGCCCTCTAACTAAACATTAGTTAAAAGAAGTAGTTACCAAGGATAACTAATTTGTAAACTATATAATGGCCTCTCCTCTCCATTTTTAAAGGGAGAACTTGGCTTATTTGTGAAAGTGTAAAGAAATCATAAAGAAATCAATACAGAAGGATTTCCATTCTTTGTCTATCTGATTCCTTTTTATTCGTAAGCTGTCCATTAAATATACTTAGATCATTCACCTACATTATGCTAAGAAGCTTTGTATTCTTATAGATGTTATTCATAGAACTGTGTGTCTTTTCAGATTTCATCTTATTAATGTGGGTACAAATGATCTTATTTCAATTCACTGTATTCTTGCACGCATAAGGAATTATTTTGTCATCTATAATTCTTGGTGGTGCCTTTCTGCTTATTTTCACATTTTCATTCCTCTATCCTTTTGTAATTGGTGATCTATTTAGGAAACATTTTTATGATATCCAAGTTCCATAGTAAAACCACACTTTGTACATGTGTAACTAGGTTCATTTCTAAATAAGGGAACCTCTCCCATTAAACAGGAGGGACTTCTTGTCCCCTAACTATTGCTCTTCTTGAAGTTCCTTTTTGACGACCAACAGTGTGTAAACTTGATAAGGATCTTTATGATTTAAAATAAGCAACTAGAGCTTGGTATGAAAGGCTTAACAAATACTTGATTGATCAGGGATTCAAGAAAGGTGTAGTTGATAGCAACTTGTAAATCAAAATTGAAGGAGTTCATTTATTGATTGTTGTGGTCTATATGGATGATATTATATTTGGTGGAGGTAGTGATCAAATGACTCACAATTTTGCTGAAGCTATGAAGACATAATTTGAGATTTCTATGTTAGGAGAGCTCTCTTTCTTCCTTGGACTTCAAGTAAGTCAATCAGATGAAGGAATATTCATCTCTCAATCCAAGTATATCATGGAAATGATTAAGAAGTTTCATATGGATGATTACAGACCTTTTGGTACTCCTATGGTTACATGATGCAAAATTTACAAGGAAGATGATTCTCCTAAGGTGAATCAATATGATTATAGATCCATTATTGGAAGCCTACTTTATGCCAGTACTTCAAAACTTGATATTGTGAAATTTGTTAGTCTAGTTGGAAGATTTCAAGAGGATCCTAGAGAGTTACATCTTCAAGCAGTGAAAATAATCCTTAGATACCTTAAAGGAACTACAAAGTTTTGTTTTTGGTATCCAAGAAGTAAAAACTTTGAATTGAGGGCTTATTCTGATGTTGATTGGGTTGGTAGTATGAATGATAGGAAGAGTATTAGTGGTGGTGCATATTTTTTTAGAGAATGTCTTATTTCTTGGTCAAGTAAGAAACAATATCTTATGGAACTTTCAACTTGTGAAGCTGAGTATGTTGTTTCTGCTCATTGTTGTTCCCAAGTTGTGTGGATAAGGTAGACCTTGGAAGATTATAAGATCAAGAGTGATGGACCTACACCTATTTTATGTGATAACACTAGTGTAATAAGTGTATAAAAGAATATAGTTTTACATTCTAATACATAGCACATTCCTATTAAGTATCATTATATAAGATATCATGCAATAAATATTTGTATCAAGTTTGAGCATGTGTCTATAAAGGAGGAAGTGGTTGATATACTGAAAAAACCTCTTCCATGATCTCATCTCTTGATAAATCTTGGCTGGTCTAAAAATGTGTGTTAGGGAGAAATAAATGAGATATATCTGCTCCAAGGAAGTTGACAATTGTTGTGTGTTTGTAAGATGTCTTGGTTATCATATAAGAGGTATGTGTTACGTCATAAATATAATGTCTCTAATGAGTCATTTGTGGATGGTGATAGATGTTGTTGTATTGAGTCATAGTAAGATGGGTAGTATAAATCAAGTGGATGTTCCAAGTCTATCATAAGCCCAAACTACATGATTCTAATACATTAATTTTTCTTCAATATGTGTGAGAATTATTGAAGGGTTCGTAACAAGGTATCATGACGTGTGATATGTCATTTTGGCATCTATTAGTTGGTTTCATTCCTCTTAGTTGCATTGTGTCAAGGATTTCTTGGTTTTCTAGGTATATGGTGTGAATTTCATGATGTCAAGTAGTCTATCATGTTGTCATAGTTGGTGTTCTTAAATCTTTTGTCCATAAAATCAATTTTGGTATTTTTTGTGAATGTTTTGTCTAGTTTGGGTTTTCATTGTGCATTATGAGTGGTTTAAAGATAAAGGTAGTTTTGGATGACCAAATGATGGTCTCAAATGCTAAAAAAATTGTACATATAATATAGATAAGGTGGAATAAAGGATTAAATTGGTTTTAGGCTATGAGATTTTCTACATTCATAGAAATATGTGACAGAGTTCAGGGAGGTAGTCTTTGTGCTTAAAAGTCCTAATTGAGAAGAAGTGTTTTTAAATATGGGAATGCTACTTTTGGAATGTATCATCAAGACATATGGATGTGAATATATGCTTAAATGGATATTAAATTCAAGTTAAGGTCCTCATAAAGGTATCTGCTTTAAAATGTTGGTGTGTTTATCTTTTTTACATGGGCTAGTAGAATGTGAATGGGCTCGTTGATGGTGAAAAGAAGGTACATAGAGTTTTGTTTATTCTCGTAATTTTATTGACATAGAAAGGAGTGTTAGATTCTTGTTATGGTCATTTGATGATGGAATAAATCATGATGAGGTACATTTATACCTCTTGTGATTCTTAGAACCACTGAACTGTGTTGAAGAAGTAATGTACACCTACAAGTATGAACACTAGTGTGCACCATTCTAGATGGATCTGAGTCCCATGGAGCAATTATTTACAAAAGTGAATTAGTATATATGCTTTAAAGTATATTGGATGGCTATATAAGGAATGAAGAAGCTTTTGTGGTCCTTATTCATGTCTTGATCCAGAATTGGCTATCTATAGGTAAGAGAAGTTGATTTCATCATTTTGGATGTGTTTAAAGCTCAAGGTAAGGCGACTTAATTTTAAAAAATGATATAAAAGTCTTGAAGAATCTGAAGTTGACCATGTGTGTCTCTATGCATGACTATTTCCCTTACTTTGGTCATGTGCAAGATGTATTTTACATGTACAATATATGTTAAGGCAGAGTATCATTGTTTCAGAGGCCTGTAGGTGCTCAATATGGTAGAATGGTAGTTTTTTTGAGATGATTCAATGTCTACATTTTTTACTAAGATTAATAA
Source organism: Taxus chinensis (assembly GCA_019776745.2). NCBI lineage: Eukaryota > Viridiplantae > Streptophyta > Pinopsida > Cupressales > Taxaceae > Taxus > Taxus chinensis. The sequence continues at coordinate 974,571,631 of CM034146.1, read as the reverse complement.
AGGTATTTTATTGAGAAGAATATAAAAATTTGGTTCTTTAAGTCATTATTATGTCAATACTGTTAAATCAAGACCTCAATAGGTCAGTCACAGTGGTATAGTTCTCTCAAAGTTGCATATGTATGAAGTGAGCCTTTATAACAAGTATTTATGTGTGCTCCTTCAAGGCACTTTAAGTGAGTTCTTGTGTTTTAAAGTTACTTTTTAGACTTGTTAAAGCTTAATTTGGTGAGTTGGAGGTAACATGATAGCTTGAGGTTAGCTCAGTGCCTTAGTGACAAGAAAAATTGCTCCTACAGGTGTCTCAGTTGCTTAAGAACTCAAAATTCCTAGTCAAATCAAGGGGAGCATGTATGAGTTCCTCCAAAAGGGTGAAAATGATTTTCTCAAGGCTTATGAGGTGTGTTTTTATAGGTTCATGTATGTTAAGGCTCAAATTTGTTATATTTCAGTCAAATAGAATTGTCTAAGACTGAGAAGATGTTGTAGGGTAGGTAAAAAGTGTTCAAAGTGATTTCTAGCCAAGTAAACAAGGTAAGATGCATGAATATGACATTTTATACTAGATATGGTAGTATTCAGTCTAGAGGGAGTGATTTTATGTTGATTCAAAGCATGAATGACTTGTTGTAGCTTGAAACAGTTGGTTGAAATTACACTAAGATGTTTGTTTAGGGAAATGAGTCCTTGGGATTGAATGATGGCAAGATAGTGCATTGGCATGTTTGTTCTAGGTCTATAACATTATGGTATATCCTCAAGAAATAAGGTATGATGGTATTTACACCTCATTTATGGCATTGTTGGCATGATCTCAGAGTGTATGGTTAAAATTGTACTCTGCTACAGTGGTGTCTTGAAGGCTAAACATGGATAAGGTGAAAATAGCTAGTTTCTGTATGCCTAGAATGTTGAAAATGGTTTTCTTGGCTCCAAGAAAGGTATGATAATTCTTCTTCATGATGTATTGATGTATTCAGATGATGTAGATGCTTAGACCAAGGGGAACATGGTAGTTACAAGCCTACAAAGAAGGAAAAAATAGTTTTTGTGAATAATTTCAAGGTTCTTATGCTTGAATGAGATATTTGGTTGATTTTTCTAACTAAAGAATGATGTTATGAAGTTTTGGAAGATGAATAACATGTTGTTATAGGTATTCCTTTGTCATTAATGTAAAAAGGGGGAGAAGTTCAGGTAGTTTTCCATCATTGACAAAGGGGGAGACTGTTGGCATATGGTCCTATAGGTGTTGGCATTGATGTAAAACCACATTAATGAAAAATTGGATGATGGAGTAGGATTAGATTATGTTGGGATGATGTTAATATAATGGTTCAGAAGTGTACTTGATGATACAATGAGATTAAGTGAGGATTGCTTGCTCTTGCAAGCCTATACATGTTCATAGGTGATGTTGCATGGTGGTATGAGATTCTTGGGTTCTTGAGAAGCATGTTAGAATTATGGATAGAAGGTTTGGAGAATTTTTGGACACTCACATATGTTGCAGGGTGCAGATATAAGTGATTGAATATGTTTCAAGTGCTCATTTGGAGCAGGTATGGCTAGGAGGTATGAGGATGCGTTTTAGAGCTACATGAGATCATTGATGCATGTATGAAGGTGTTTCATGGTGTTCCGGGTATTTTTGGATCATTTTTAGTACTTTCATGATGATTTATAGTGTTTTTATAGTTGACCCTTACTTCTACAATGCAAAACCCTAAGAGGTAGCTATGTAAGTCTCAGTGGATAGAAAAATTAATAGGTAACTATTAGTACAAATTCACAGCACCCCCAAAATGACCTATGGATCTACTTTTCTAAGGAAATTTCATTTGGTGTGAATGCACAACATTGAGCTTTCCCAAAATGTGGCACCTTTGTAAATGGGGAAAGCTCTCCAGAGAAGGTTGGCTCCTCTTCCTAAACTACCTACCACAAGCTATTCCAGTGTAGATAAGCTAATCTAATCCTAATCTAACTTACAAGGCACCGAGGAGAGAGAGAAAACTAGGAAAAATAGAGCCTACACTAAAACAGTGATACAACAGAGAAGGAAAATGTTGATCATCTATCAAAACTGACATGGAACAAGAAGAGGTGAGCAATGGAAAGGATGGACAAGTGCATCACAAAACCAAGGATGGATTTCACAAAAAAAATGCTCCAAAACTCCATGAGCATAGCTCCAAAACCTGCAATGAACATCCAAACATGCACAAATACCTGCAATGAAGAGAAGTAAGAAGAAAACAACCAAAAACAAGTAAGGAAGGACAAATGCATCACAAAACACGTTTTTTATTGCTTCAGAAGTTTGCACAGAACATCATTTCACGGGTAAGAGGTAAAAATTCCATTACAAAGTAGGGAAGGAGATTCCAACTCCATTTTTGACCATGGGGAAAAAAATAAGGGAGAGGCAGAGAAGAATGATGAACAACCTTTTACAAAATGAGCCAAATTTGGCTTTTAACCATCAAACAAAAAGAAGAAAATGAGAAAACATGGGAAAATCTGATTTGAAACTCCAACCATCGATAGATCCATTTAATTGGCCTACAAAGTGATGGGTTTCCATAATAAAGCCCATACTTCATTGTACATTGCTTTACAGAGAAAAACAAAGGCCCATACTTCATTAATTTTGGTGGTTGGGAACCATTTCTACATTTTTTGCACGCTAAAGACTTTTTCTTGATTTTCTCCCATAAAACTCCATAGAAAATCAAAATGTAACCATCCATCATGTAGAGGATTTCAACAGCTTTCCATTGATATAAAGATCGTGAAAATCCAATCTCTGGTGCGAAAGATATGCCCCTCTAAACATTCATGGAAAAAATGGTGAAATTAGGGCAAAATTCAGGTTCGCGGGCCGAAATTTGAACTTTTTCCTCTTTTTTCAAATTGGGAAAAAAATCCCAAAAACCTCCGTCGGTCCGCCACTCCTCTACCACGTGGCATCTTCTAGTTCATCTGCGGGCTGAAGACCTACCTTTTTCCTTTTGATTTCACATTGGGAAAAATTCCCAGAAAACATCCATGCCCCACCACTCTGAGACACGTGGCACCTTCTAATTGCTTAGGGGAATGCACTTCCATTTCTGCCCTTAATGCTTTTTAAAAACTTTGGCAAAATTTACTAAATCTTCCCGGCGCCCCGACTCCCACTGCTGACTAGACACGTGGCACCATCTTATTGCTCGATGGGACCACAGGTTCAATTTTTACCTTTGCACTTTTATGCCAAGAAGTCAAAATTTTCAACTTTCCTCCGACCCCCGCCTCCTGCTGACGACATGGACACATGGCGCATCATGATTTGATGCAGTGGTGTTAACCAATTTTCTCCACCGTGGGCCCGCAGGAGAACTTTTTCCTTTGTGCCTTTTGGCCAAAAGGGCTAAGTGAAACTCCCTCCGACACCCATCGCTCCACCAATGACACGTGTCGACTTCTCATTGGCTGCGGGCTTGCCTAGGTGTTGTCCACTCAAAATTCCCCTGCTCTTAAGAAAGTGAAAATTTCAAAATTTTGAGTTTGAGTGTCTTCTCTGTTGTACTCAATGTTGAAAGTCGAGAAATTGAGAAAATCTGCTTTTTTTGGGTCTTTTTGTGTGTTTTTCGGGCCTATCGGACATTTTTGTCCCGCGTGTCCCAAGTTCAAGCGGGTGCTCTGTTCCCCAATCATCCGGTTTCCCCGAAGTTGTTCCATTTTCGGACCCGTCGGAATTTCTCGTCCCAAATGTCCCAAGTTCAATTTAACAAGTTGTTCCATTTTCGCCCGATCCGGCCGAGTCGCGTGTTTCGCGCACTTTTGTCCCGCATGTCCCAAAAGGCATTTGTGCGTCTTTTCCCCACTTCGCCCAAATCACCCGAACTGTGTGTTTCATGCATTCGCGTCTCACTTGTCCCGCATGTCCCAATTTCAAATGGGCAAGTTGTTCCATTTTCACCTGAATCGCCCGAGTCGCGTACTTCGCACACTTTCGTTCCGCATGTCCCAAAAGGCATTTGTGCATCTTTTTCCCGCTTCACCGAATAGGCCGAGCCGCGTGTTTCGCGCATTCACGTCTCACATGTCCCAAATGAACCAAGTGCCACTCGTGCTTTTTTTTTTCCCGCTCTACCTGAATATCTTGCTTATTCAAATTGGTAGGTATGTATTAAATGCGCATTCATTATTTCTCTCTCTCCTAAACGGCTATATTATGAGCGAACCCCCTATGCATTTTTCACGCTGCTTCCATGCTATCCTTTGCTCGAGCCCTTGCAATCTAAAATCCTGCGCGTGTATCCCTTCCCTCTGTAATTCCTTCCTGAGTCTAGTTTGCGGCTCTGCCCTCCGAATTACTATCAATATGAAGATCAAAGTCTTGGAGGAGGCTTTGGGAGAGCTGAAGAATAACTAGCAGAAGGGTGAGGCTTTCAAGACACTAGTTGTATCTGCTTTCAAAGACATACACTGTCATCTTTAGGATGAAACTTCTGGTGTGCCTCTTTCCCTGCAAGAAATCAAAGCTCAATTCAGAGCTTTTGTCAAAGATAATCTACTCAAGGAAAGCTCCATTTCCAAAGAGAAAATGAAGGAGATCTGCTCTCTTCAATCTGCCATTGAAGAAGCAAATAAAGACTATCATACTCATGTCGAGTTTGCGAGGCATTGAAGAGATTCAAGCAGCAAATTTTGAAGTCAGTGGGTCCCTCTCATTCATAACCACCTGTCTTCTTCTCCTTATTCTTCTCTTCTTTTCTAATTCTTTTTCTTGGATTCATTGTAATTAGTTGAGGTATTGCGATTGGCAATCCTTAACTAATATTTAGTTAAAAGAAGTAGTTATAAAGAGTAACTGATTTGTAAGCTATATAATGGCCTCTTCACACCATTTTGAAGGGAGGAAGAACTTGGCTTACTTTCTGAAAGTGTAAATAGATCATAAAGAAATCAATACATAAGGGCTTTCCATTCTTTGTCTATCTAATCTCTTTTATCCCCAAGCTTTCATTTAATTTTGTGAAGATCATTTGTCTATGTTAGGTTAAGGAACTTTGTGTTCTGGCAGATGTTATTTACAGAAATTTGTGTCTTTAAATTCCATCTTATTTATATGATACAAATGATCTTGTTTCAATTCACTGTAACTTCACATACATAAAGAATTACTCTGTTATCTATAATTCTGAGTGTTGCCTTTCTGCTCATTCTCATACTCTCATTCCTCAGTCCTTTTGTAATTGATGATCTTTATAGAAAACACTTTCGTAATATCCAAGTTCAACCAGAAAATCATGTTTTGTATATTTGTAAATAGGTTTGTTTCTAAATAAGGGAACCTCTCCCATTAAAGAGGAGGGACTTCTTGTCCCCTGACTGTTGCTCTTCGTAAAAGTCCTATTTGACGACCAACACCAGGGAAAATTTCCCCTCCAAACTCCACCGAGCCATAACTTGCAAAATACAAAGAGTTAGGAGGAATTCCTTACCTTTCTGGAAAGGGGAAGAAAAATCCTATCTAATGAAGCCATTTCTAGAATCTTTTGAGTGCTTGTAATGTGTGAAAATTGAAGTTGAAGCACAAGGAAGGAAAGAATGAAGGCAAGTTAGCCAAAATAAGCAGGGGGCTCATTTTGGATAACAGTAACTATGGAATTATGATGATTCGGTATGTTAGTAGGATGTATCCTTGTGTTTTGAGAAAAATATAATGTTTTCATGATGTGAATCTTGCAAGATATGCCAGTTTTGGTGAGACGGGTTTAATAACAAGGCCATTTCCAACTCGAATTGTAACTTCTGATGCTCACCATGAATTATGAAATTTTCATGGGACATTTTGGATTTTAGGTATATTTATAAATTTTATTTAGAAGGTTTTTGCAAAAATTATGAGTTCATTCCATCATCACGTCTTTATGAATGAATGTTAAGAAGGTAAACAACAATTTATGAGTGTGAAACCCTAGCTTGAAAGCGGTATGAAATAATTGCTTCCTAAGTGGCTAGAATTGTTTCCTAGTGCATGGATGATGATTGAAACATTTAGAATACTCCTTCATATTTCTAGAAAGGTATGGTATAGGACATGGTGCTGAGTGGACCCCACTCAAATAGGTCATTTTTTGAAGAAGTTTGTTTTAGGAAAATGTTTTCTAAAGGAGTTGGAAGCTAAATTGGCATTGTGTGATTTATGTGAGGTTTTATTGATTTCCAAATATGTTTCAAGAAATTTTGATGCAATTTCATGGTCAAATGATCTCTATTTAGGTTAACTGGTCAAAGGGCAGTTTTGAGAAAATAAAAACTAGTCTTCAATGAAATGAGTATAGCATGAGCTACATGAGGAGTTAGGAGGTGAACCAAGTTGTGTTGGAAAGATGATTCAGATATATTTCCAGTGATATGAGGTTTTTATCATGGTCATGAGTTTTAATATGGTTTCTAGGTCAGTTTTTGGATGTGAATATTGTTTTCAGTGCAGAACAGGACATGATCTGCTGGATGTTTTGATTTTATTGGAGCATGAGATGGATTAGGTTCTACTTTCTATCACCTGTAATAAGAAGAGGGATTAATTTTTCATCAAATGAATCCATTTAGAGGTATTTATTTTTCTTGTAAAGGTGTTAACTAGCTGATATTTGAAAACAACTTATTGGGAAGGTTGATTTGGTGAAGACAAAAGTGGACGAGGTTTGAGCAGGTGATTGTTTCATGACTTATAACATGTTTATAAGTGTTATAAAGGTTCTGAAATTTCCACTAATTTTTCACGTGACATATTTTATATGTTTTGGAGTGATCTAGTGGCATATAGATGTTTTCAGGGTCTTGAAGGGTGTAAGAAACAACTGTTTTGAGAAGTACAAAGAATAGTGATCCCATTAAATGAAATGTTCTGATTGGTTGAGATAAATTATGATCATGTATGATGTTTAAATTTTAATTTTAATTACTTTAAACATGTGTGGTGATTTATGGGTCATGAATAATTATTTTTTTGATGTGAGGGAATTTTTCTCTTTATACCCATGCGGATTAGAGTCTTTTTGGAGCATGTAATGATGATTTTGGCTAGACCGACCTACTTGGGTCACTTGTGATTGTTATATTTTGAATTTTGGATATTTTTATGATGCATGGGTTGAGCCAAAGGATGATTTTTTTTTAATTTGAAATGAGAAGAAGCTTATAAAAGCATTGTTTTGGGTGCTTTTTGGAGCTAGTTGAGAGAGAGTGGTGTGTGTGCAAGAAGTGCAACATAGGTGAGTGATATTTTAAGGTAATAAAGCATGAATTGATATAATATATAGTGTGTTATAGGTTTAATAATATCAACAAGCATGTGTGCAATGGTTTGAAGGCTTGAGAAGTGAAGGAAGAACTATTTTTTGAAAAATTGAACACCTAGGATTTGTATGAGGGTTTGAAGAAGTGCGAGTTGAACCATTGGTCTCTATCATTTGCGGCAGAAATAAATCAGAGATAAGATAATAATAATATGGTTTAGTGGGTTTTTTTATCATTTTTGGGGGTTTTATCCTTTTTGTGGAGTAGGTGCTTCACAAAATTAGGGGTTAATTCTCCTTGTAGGGTTGTAACTCTACTAAACTAGGGGTTGTTGCTCCTTGTGGTGTTGGTGCCTCACTAAATTTTAAACATATCAATATAAGGATTTGTTTTTAGTGGTTTTTCTTCCCCTTGAGGGTTCCCCACTTATATCGTGTGTTTTTTTTAATATTATTTTTCTTATGGTTTCTTGCACATGTGATAAATGATTGTATGCACACATTAATGGATGGTTCAATGTTTGTGATTATTTGAATAAGAAAATCTGAAATCTGAATTGAAATTTTAGTTAGGACTGAGTCACCCCCCCTCCCCCTCTCATCGAATTGTGCTTCTAACATACAACATTTAACGTTGTTAACCTAATGTGGGATAAATCCACCAAGAAACACTTTCCCAGATTTTATTATAAGCCAACAAGATTGTAATCCACTCTCAGATAGTATTCTCAAAATTACAAAACATAAATCTTGTTTAAAGATATGCTCAAAAAATCTCTCAAATTCACACTTGAATTCTCACACCCATCAATATCACTCCCTACTGTATGCCCAACTATTTATAAGCACATCCGTAGATAACAATTTTATGATATCATGTGTACCAATACCATGGGCCAAAAAACCAACCCATAAACCTATGGGTTAGATAGCACCCATATAATTAATACATGAAAATGACAATTTTTTTTACTCCCAAAAAATTGCCTGAAGAGTGTACAATACTTTTAGTGTACAATTTACAACACATCTAACATGAAAATAGGCTCCACAAAATAACAATTGCCTCAAGTACAATCCACACAACTCATGGAGTAGGTTGAACTATGCTTCATTGGGGAAATAAAATGTTGACATTTTGTGTTTAAGGATGTAGATGTGAAGTGTACCTTTCCACCAATATTCTACAACACAAGTCCAAGTTACATTGTATCTTGTAAGTATTCTAGTGTGTTCTGGTGTCGAAGTGTACTTTTTCCTAGATTCAAATTATTTCCCAAGAAATAAGCCAATAACCAAGCATACAAGTTCACTATAAGTTCCCTAAATAAATTTTCGTAGAACTCATCATACATGTTATTTTCCACCCAAGTACTTTAAGGGAAATTAAGGGTATAATTCTTACAACTGAGATGCTTCTGTGTAAAATTTTATTCTATCGTATCTTGCCAAAGCTCAATATTCTCCTACATGAATCAGAACATTTTTCTCATAATGGACCATCTCATCTTAATAATGATGGGTCCCAAAAATGGAACCAAAATTTTGAGCATCTAGTTTACCATTACACATGTATACACATATTTTAGTACTTTGGTGTGCACCAATATTAGTTATCTCCTTGTGTCGACCTATCATAATAAGGAAAGAAACATTAGCATTCTCACATGAGGTGTGAGAGATTCCCAATTCCCATCATGTTTAGCATGTCTATAATGAAGTGTTTAACAAGATAGTAAAGTAGAAGTAATCACACTAAAACAATAGAAAGATAACATATAAACATGAATAATGCACAAAATGAATCCATAATAAAATCCCCCACATTGATCAATAAAACATATCTCTCATACACTAAAAATCTCTCTACTCTTAACTTAGTGATCTCAACTCTTTCCATGATTAGCCTAACAGAGTATATCATGGTGTTCTTACAATGATCCTTGATGGGCATTTATATTTGTGGGGACTTTCCCTTCACTAGCTCAACAAGAACTATAATTATCCCTTATGTTCTAAAAATATCAACTAACTATTACATAAGGGAGGTGTTTATGCCACATGTCTTCATCTCCTAGCTCCTTAACCTACATGGAAGTTCTTACACTCCTAGATGTTCACTCATTTACCTTGCATGCATTTTTTGTATATCTTTAGAATATCTATTATTAATCCTAGTGACTTTTCCTTGCACACTGCCTACTTTTATTTTTCATTCATATTTCCACATAAATTTTTTGTCTATATTTAGTCATTCTATTTCTAGTACATTGATTTTCTTTCCCATGCAAAATTTCTATCTATATGTTTTTCCCACTAAATTTGTGTGCCTATATTTAACTTATTGTTCTATTTATACAAGTGGGGTCCTACCCTGAGTCTTGCATGCAACTCTTCATTCTTCCCTAAAAACATTGTGCACTTCAAATAAAATCAAGAATAAAGAATAGTTCCCAATGTGGGGATTAGCCAATGAATGAATGCATAAGAATTTACAAAATTTCATTATTAATTTATTGAAGGATCATACAATTAAATAACATTTGGAAATCTCATGGAATGTTCTATGAGTTGTTAATATCTACATTTTATTTCATCTTTCACTTTGGATGAATGTATATGTAATGTGAATGAAATCAATTATCTTAAGAAATGGAACTATTTGTGATATCTAAATTGTGCTTAAATAGTTTAGATTAACAATGGTTTTATTACAAGGTCATATATGTTTTGAATACTATTCTTATATGTTCTGGCTAAAATATTTAGTTAACAAGATATATATGTGTTTTTTTAGTAACTTCGTCCTTTCAAAATCCCTTCACCTAGGTGATAGCTCAGAATTTGTTAGATTTTTTGGGTTTCCCAAGATTCTACAAGTTTTGATTTGTTTCCTTAGACATTGTGAAAAATAGTGGATGTGCATTAATCTAGAACTTTCATTTCTACCTTACCATTCCCATATTTTGTTATTTTGTAAAATACCATCAAACCTAAAATTAGATGCATCTTGAACATCACTTTGGTGGTCCCCTGCAACCTGCCAAATTGATCAAGAAATTAAAAATCTATGCTCCACCATCAAACACCTCAATTTTTCAGCTATAAAAACCACACCCTTATCTGAGATTAAAAAATTCTCCCTAGGCATTACAGGAGGATATCCAGGTTATACCACCCACACACACCACCATGATGCTTATCCCTACTGACATCATCATCATGTGGTAGGCATCCAAAATGTTGCTAGCATACATTTTGTTCCTCGTGCACATAGAGATGCATAATTCCAACACAATCTATAGTGCATAAAACACCACTACTGAAGGATAATAGGGATCCATAGTGCATCACTAGAACAAAGGTAAGAAATGTTCCTGCATTAGATGGATTCATTTCTAGGAAATTCATGGAAAATATTTAATGGATAGGATGGTAATGTACAAGGTCTAATGGCCTCTCCTTGATGCAGACTCTACTATTAAATACACATGTACCGAAGAAAATATGTTTTCTTCTGTAGACAATGAACCAGATGATGGGGTTTATGTTTAGAGGATATCTATTGGGAGAAACAAAATCCCTTGGGAATATTCACAAGATATTATTGTTTTGGGTAGCTTGTATGTTTTAAATTGAGGGCTGGTTGTGGTTTGTAATGTAGAAAATTTTAGATCAAAATATACCATGACATCTAATGTTTCCATCTGGATTATCACCATGGTGGATAATATTTTGGATCACAATTTTCCTTCACTTGTGGTGTTGGGTTATGCCATCGATTTCAAGGTATGTCTAGATATCATGATGCGGGAGCATAAGAATTTGACTATGTACACTATGTAAATATCAAAAAAATTGTATGAATTCATGATGTGAGGGTGTTTAGGAGGTGTTTATAGTCTCTAAGAAGTCATTGAAAGCTTCAATTGTTCTTAAATAGTTTGTGCCAGCACAGTTGAGTTTCACTCCAAAATTGTAGGCTATGAAAATTTGAATTGGTTGTAATGGTTTTTAAGAATGAAACAAGTTGTATAGAGTTTGGATCACTGTGAAGTGTCCTAATAGGTCTAGTTATAGGTATTTACAACCATTGTAAAATTAAATATCATCACAATTCTTATCTAGAAGACTAGTTCTATGTAGGGAGAAATATCCTAGCTAGAGATAAGGTATATGAGAGATTTATGGTCTATTTCTCGATTGAAGATAAAATTAGCACATATTATCATGTAGGGGTGGTTGTGAATAAGTTGAATAAGAAAAATAAGTAAGCTTGATGTTGAATCAAGAGGTGTGAGAGAGAAAGTAGAAAATAAGGCCTTTTAGGCCTTATCATGTAAATTGAGGACTGCGTATAAAGAAATAAATAAGATATTTGAGGTCAAGGTATGTTCCATGATTGAAAATTTTTTCCTGATCTCATTCATATAGTAAGTTCCTTTTATATATTTGATTTTTTAGGTAGTGATTACTTGATACATTTCTCATGCATGCATTGTTCTTCATTTATGATCTATGCAATAATTTAAATAAAGCTTATAGTCTATAAGAGTAAGGGAATTTCTGACATGTGTTTATGAAAGAAGAAGGATTCTTCATGATGGCACAAATCTGAAATAGTAAGGTTGTTTCCTTGAAGTCATTACTAAGAAGAGATTTTAAATTTACAAAGAAGATTAGTTATGTTCTTATCATTTGCAAGGGAATTGTAAACAAATCATAATGTATAGACCTACACAAGCACTTGCAGTCTTAAATCCTTGAAGGAGAAACTTTACAATGAACATATAGAGCTCAGTGAATATTTTTAGACTGTGGAAAATCTTCTAGACAAAGATAAGTTAAAATTTCCCTTCTCAGGCTCTTGAAACCCTTGTCCTAGGGTTTGGAAAAGATATATCATAATTTTGTTTTAATAGCCAATTAGGAGTTAACATAGGAAGATATCATCCTCAAGAGGTCTCCTTTATGATTCAAAAGGTTTTTTAGTTTTTCATGCCTGCACATGAGAGTTTCTCCTGATATTTTTGAAGAAACACTTAGGAATTTGCAGGAGACCTAATTACTAGACCAAATTCGTGAACCATGTAAAACTTATGAAGATTCGAGGTTTATAAAATTGTGGGAATCATAACAAAGACAATGGGTACTAGAAAAGTCTAATAGAGGAGGAAGATACAAAATTTTGTGGAAGTTAAGCCCGTATTTGTCCTAAAATAGGGTTTCAAGGTAAGGTGAAAACATGATAGTATACTATGAAAGGAGATCTTAATCTAATGAATTTTAATTGATTTGCTATATGTAGGATCACGTTGAAATGACTATAATAAGGTAAAAGTATGGTGATATGTTGCTAAATTTCAATAATCTTACAGTCTAGCAAGTCTAAAGAAGTTGAAGCCTTATGATCAAAGCACTATAATAGTAGCACCATATAGAATAATCTTTGGCATTATGTCTTGGAGAGGTAGACTTGATTGAAGTCTCATAGTGTCATGACAATCCTGGTAATAAGGATAGAATAAGGTATTTGAAGAGGGTATGATAGCTTAAGGCCTACTAATGGAGACTTCATATCTAGAAGAATGTGTATTTGGCAATCATGACAGAGTATAGGAATTTATGGACCAAAGATTGTGTAAAGACCATTATAACAAGTTGATGGAGTTATCAGTTAAAGATCTAATACAATAGATCAAGAATATTGTGATATTGTCAATTAAATAGGTTGTAGGTACAGTCAAAGAACAAGAAAGGTTTGTAATTCAAGCTAGATATTTCATCATTCCTTGTGAGAATTGTGTTGGTCAGAGATCTTGTAGAAGCTGAGATCAAGAACCGGTCTTTGAGGAATTCAGAGTATGGTGATAATCTTAGACAAAGGACATTGAAGGATCTCAAACATGTAAGCAAGAACACATGAAATTTTTTCTAGAGAACATAAAAGGTATAGAGTCCTAAGAATTGAATGCATGAATGGTGATTGCATGAGCTATAGGTGACAATATGGTTGGAAACATCAACCAAAGATCCTTAAGGACCGAGTTTCATTTTTGAAGAACTTCTCAAGATAAATTTTCAAAAAGAGTTCACAATGACACGGGATGAGATAGTAGATTAAGTGAGATGATTCTTAACCTTTTGAATGTTTCTTATGATCTCATGAATCAAAAAATAGGACTATGGGTATATGTTTGTGAAATCAAGTTATAATTTTGAGATAAGAGCTTTAAGTTTAAGGTTGTTATCATATCATCTTATTCTTATTATGTTTCTATAATTTTTGGTATTTGACATCATTTTAAGACATTTAATGTTTATAGACCAAAACAATTGATTTGGACAAGGGAACGAAATATAATGTTAAAGTATGTATTGTATTTGTTTAATGCAATGCATGATTAAATAGGTTATTTATGTTATAATTAACATCCTTCCCATCTACTATGTACCTAATTTTTTACTAATAATCATAAAAGATATTTGAGTAGATTTTTAATCCAAATCTGAGCATGCATCGCTAACAATGGAAATTTTGACTAAAGTTAGGCAATCATGAAAAGCTAGGAAGATATAGAGAGTCTAAAGGCATCCATCCCCATGTAAGCCATTAGTTGAACGCCCTCATGAAAAATATATTCACTTCATAATACTATAACAATCATATTCAAACTGGTTCCTTTGCAGGATTTGTGATGAAACCCTCTTACATTATAATGATGAAATTGGTCGATTTCAAGAAAACTTTTGTGGTTGATATCTATTGTTGACTGAGCAAACATAGAGAATTGCCTAAGCAACATAATCACAAAATAAATGATAACACCAATCTAGGGATCAACATTTTATTTGATGCAATTGGTGTTCTTGAAAGAGTAAAACATCATATGTAATGAATGATAATTGAATGAATTTCTACTCTTGGTTGTAAAGATTTAGTGGTGTTATAATGGCCGGTCATGTCGTGTCATGACTAAGTCTTTTTTTTTCTATCTTACAATTTGGTTGATTTATTAAGTTATTGGTCATTAATTTATCATCAATACACCTTTTTTGATATGATGTGTTCATGTCTTCATCTTTTGCGCTTTTAAAATTTGTATTTTTTGGTGCAGTTTGAAAGATTATAAATTAAGTGAGTTAAAATTTGTGTTATTTACGACCTTTGAGGATTTCATCTTATTTCCTTAACGAAACATATGTCTAAACAACCTCACAACTGCAATTTATGTGTTTACACATTAATGTATTCTCGTGAGGATTATGTGTTTACAAGGTCTTCAAGAGATGGTGGAGAAGGATTTGAGTTGATGGAGGCTTTTTAATTGGGTTGGCCATCTCCATTGGCTTCGCCTTCCAGATCTCCTTTTAATCCACTTGCATTGGGCATGCCTCGTGCCATGTGCGAAAGGTTTCCTTACAAATATAATAGAATCATAAATTATCAATCCTTTTACCAACCAAATTTCCACCTCCTTCAAGAGGTTCACATAAAGGACACATGGTCCATACATGACTTACTGGAAGAAAAAAGAGAATCACATGTGTTCCCTCTAACCTTTTACCTACCTCTTAAATTCTACTCCCTCAATTACCTTCGTCATCCCCTCTCTTCCTCCTACAATGTTTCATCTTCACCCCAACTTTAACTATCCACAAAATACAAGACACAAACCTTCATTATATCTTATTGATGATTAACTTTAACAAAAAAAATCTTATTTCGTAGGGGCATCAGGGTTTGTGTATTGCCAATATGTGGGTCAAAACTGGTCTAGTCATTGGTATTGTCTCCGTCACCTATAAAAATGGTGCAAAACCTTCATAATTGCCTTTGTGGTTGTCAAGTTTGCCGGTCGTTCTCCAAATATCCACTTCCCCCTATTAAATGCCCGAACAAGAATTCAACCTAAATCAGAATGATAGGCAACGCACCTAAACTTCTAGTATGTTTTGCTTGAAACCCCATCACAAAAAAGGCGAGGCCCTCCCTATTTAAGAAGTAGAAATATATTTAATATTTTATGAAATGCATAAGCGAAAACACAATCATATTTAAAATATCAGAATCATGAGCGAAAGGATATTTTCTTCATTTATTTGTGGTGCACGTGCACACAAAAAGCATTTAGTAAACGTATTCTTTAATGACAAGTTTAGGTGGACCCGCATACTTATCTGAGTGTGTCGTGCAAAGTAGGGCGAAATAAGTAAGATGCAAAAGAATAAATACTTTTGTCATCATTCTGTTCTGTCACAATTTATGGAAACATGCCTTCAAAGAGAGATCAACCAAATCTAACCGCCACCAAATAAGATATTAATTTCGTGTGTTGCGTATGGGAAATTTCTTTCTATTTATTTAAACAACTAATTAAATTTATAAATGAGGGGCTAAGATCTTAAATAAACAAGGCCATGATATGGCAAATACCGCCGAAGGTGATATTTTGTGGGATGTAGGGAGAACAATTGTAAATGCAAAGTTTTTGAACAAATGTAAAAACAAATGACAGTGCTAAAGTTTTGAGTTGCAAAGAAAATATTTTACATACAATAAAACATAAACGAAACAAGACAAGAGTTTCCACTTACGTCGTTGTGTGTGATTGAATACAATTACATGTAAATTGTATAGTAACTTGTCTATGTGAGCATTGTTTGTGTAAGAAGTCTTTGAAAGAGAAGATACTTTACCATAGTTTATGAACAGAAGCAAAAACAAAAAAACATTGTTTTAAGAAGGAAAAGATAAACGCCTATTGTGAATAAAACCGTGGTATGTGTTATATTTTATGTAATTTTTTCAAAGATGCTTTGCTCAAATATATTGCTCATTTCTTCAACATGGGGTACGCAAGTGAGAACATGAAACTGGGTGTATGAAATTGATTAATTTGATATCGCCCCTTCTAAGTAAATATCGTCCAATTTTGGATTAAAATAACAGATTCACATAATGCCATGTGACAATACACATTTATTAAATGACTGAAATAGTATATTCGTATTCACGAGAACGATTTTATGCATGAGAAAGAAACTTAAATTGTAATATTCAATCATGCTAAAATACACATTTTTAATTATTATATTTAAGTTTAACCTTCCATTTAATGTGGATCTCTTCTTAAAATATATTGAGCACTTAACCTTCATATACCGTATTTAAATAATTAATACAAAATCAACTCCGAATAATCTTTATGATTACAAATGTATATATATTAGGGAAGGGTATAGAATTAATTTAATGCTTAAAAAACTTGTGAGAATGACTTTAATATTATATTGGGATGAGTGATCTTTGAAAATTGCAAGGGACGTACTACAATGGCTCCATGCCTTTAATGCTTTTATGACTTTAATTCTTCCCTTTATTGATTTGATTCGAACTTTTATGCACCCCTACCTAGCTTTTATGCACCCCTACCTAGGCACTTCACCAAAAATAAATAAATGACATATTCTTCAATAAAGGGAAACAAAATATTCTTGTAAATATTTTATCTAAAACTTTAGACAAGTAAAAAAATGTGACACATGACATAGTATTATGGGTTTTTGCAAAAAAATTAATCGCTAAGGTGAAGACAATATACTTGCCTTCGGCAGTATAATAAATAAACTTCAAACAATTAACAGATTTATCATCTTCTTTGTTTCTTGACTACTAGATATGATAGTGGGTTTTTAGTAAAAAACTTTTTATTTAAAAATAAAAAATAAAAATTAATTACCTAAAAATATGCTAATTTAAAATTAAATTATGTCTTAGTAAATATTTAAAATTAAAATGTAGTAAGTAATATTTAATTAATTAGATATTAAAAATATATAGTAAATAATTAATTAATATATAGTAAATAATTAAATATATCATTAATTATATAGGGAAATAAGGGGTTTTTAGTTTTTCAAAACATTCTTGCTAAAGTGAACAAATGTTTTGAGTTATTTTTAAACACGTCGTCATAATTTAAATTTGTTTGTATCAATTGTATATGGTTGTCCCTCTACACCACTTAGGACATGTTTAGAAAAGGAAAATGTTGGGACTGTATGAACAGTCATGGTTTGGACTTGTAAATATGTAAAGCAAGTCACCAACCATGTTTTTCTACTTTCAGTCTTTTCTCTTCTCTCTTCAAAAGGATCACCACTTAGACTTGGGTTTAGAAAAGGAAAATGTTAGGAATGTACAAACAATTCTAGTTAGGCCTTGTAAATATATAGAGTAAGTCACTAACCGTGTTTTCTACGTTTCAATCTTTTTCCTTCTCTTTTCCATTGGTGCACTTCAACATCTAACTCTCCAAATTAGGCGAATCTTGCAAAACTACAAACGGTAAGGGGTTAGTTTGGAGTTCAACATAGATAGTGTTACTATTAACCCCTCTAATTTTTCTAAGCCCTCAAAATGTACGAAAAAATTCAAATCGATAAACAAACAAATTCTTAATTGTAAAAGTGTCAACACAGGTTAAGAGTATGACATATGAGAATTTGATTATTGTTTGATGATCCAATGAACCTAATTACTTTCCTGTATAGATTAATGAATTCAAACATTGATGATATTGACACACATGACCAACTTATGGTATAGCTTGAAATGGAAAATGCAAAAAATATGGATGGGTCAACCTATTTTTATAAGTGACATAGGTGATTGTGTATGTTTGTAAAAATGGTCTGAACAAGTATTATGTAAAATGTCACCTGCAAGAAGCCGTTGAAATCATGTATTTTGATAATAATTTAAATAGGGGCAAAGGTTGGTTCCTTAGCGACACTTGGAAACTAGTTATTCATAACCACCTGTTGGGCCTTGGAATATTAGCTAAGTACCAAAGGGCACACTCGCACGCAAGATCAGAAAGGAGAAGGGCGCGCAGGACAAAGAGGTTTAAGAAGGGTTTATGAGAAACCAGGGTGCGCACGGAAGGCAGAGCATTGGGTTCAAAGGACTTAGCCATATTTGGCATTCTAAGAAGCACTTGAGGAAAAATGTGACCCGACTAGGCGTGCCAAGTGGATAAGGTGCCATCTTGGAACCTTAGAGGTCAAGAAAAGGATATTCCATGCACAGGAATATTCCCAGAAGACATCATTGCAGAGAGTGGAGGGCTTGCAAAGGGATAAGCATTCACCATTGGAGGACCACATTGACACTTGGCATGTGATCTGTTCATGAGAGAAGGCATAACGTATGGGTCCTATAAAAAGAGATGCTCAGAAGCAAGGAAGACATATTGGGATAGAGAGAAGACAGAAGAGGAACATACACAAGTGCTGAGTAATAAAGGGTTGCAATAGTGCTAAGGCTTAGAGCACTTAGTGCTAAGGGTTCTGAAGGATGTAATAGGCCTTTGTATGGCACTAGGGTTTGTAACAAGGGTTGAAATGGGAAGGTATAGCTAGGATCTCTCATCAGGGAAGATCTGTAGGGATTAAATCTTTGTCATTTAACATGTATGGTCTGAGATGACCTCTTTTGATTGTAATATGGCTACTAGAACCTGTTCTGAATAATATATATATATATATATATATATATATATATATATATATATATATATAAGGGTTTGTTCTGATATATCATGCTTAAGGGTGTAAACCCTCGTGTTAAATGGCTATCATGGTTCAGATCTGATTTAGCATGCTTATTAATTTGTTTCTGTAATGCATTAATGTGTGATTTGCTAGATGCTCCTTTTACCTTATTAACTAAAGTGAATGTATTTCTCATTCATGTAAATCATCCTCCATCAATGGCAAAACCTTCTCACAATACTCACATAAAGGAGGGGCTCGGTCACCCATGTGTGCCTCGGGTGAGCACCCACCCGCTGGGTGATAGGCCGATGCACTTGGGGTTAGAAAGTTATATTGAGGGTAGATAAAAATGACTACATCTTGGTTCCATTTGTCGGGACCTCTTTTCAAAGATGTTGTGAGAATGATGCGTGATGACAGAGCGCTTGACCTTGGACAATGTCGAAACATGGTTTAAGAGCATGGAGGATGAGTTTGCTCAGAGATTTAGTATTGGACCTAAGTTTGATGCACGTAAATGGGTAGAAGAGCACATGTATCATGAGTTGTATGAGACCTTCTTTTGTTTCTTTCCAGTGGAGTTGTATGAATGGATTTTGGCGTATGCATCTAGATCAAGATGGTACTATAGATATCACGTGTGGACCCAAGATGAATATCAGAGGCTGCAAGATGCTGATATGACTTGGACATGTGTTGTTGATAATTGTGGAGAAGAGTGTTGACCAGTTATACCCTGGAATACACTATTTCTACGTATTCTTTGTCCGGAGGTTGTTGAGTTTGAGTTCTTAAGGGAGCCTAGAGGATCATTTTTACATGTTATCCCCTTAGCTATAAAGATCTTGATCATTACACTGAGTTTGGAAGCATTTCCTATGGCTGGCTAAGATTCTTCTAAGCATTGGGTGAGGAAGCTAGGGTGGAGGAAGATGGAAGACCTTGCGGCTAAAAAGGAGAGGGAAGAGAGATGACTCAAGTATAGTGAAGCATAAGAAAGGGAGTTGGCTAGACAATGTGAGGTTGCAGGAGTGATGGATTTATGGAGGTAGACATTACGAGAAGGAATTGAGGTTCACGCAGAGGACGTGGAGCCTAAGCAATCTGTGCTACCCCATCTTGGCAAGTGCGAGAGAGAGACCCCTTCAGCTTCTGATGAGAGTTCATCACTTGGAGAAAGGAGAGCCATTGGCATGCACATCTAAATCCACTTGGTGACCAACCCTTGGTGCTTATTTTTCCAAATCAAGAGATAAGTATTGCTAACCCAGTTGGTATTGGTGGAAGTGACTGATCTGCACCTAGGAGGTATAACTTTTCATTTGGCACATCTATGGCTGCACAATCATTTCCTGTGTTTGGAGGTATATTGTCTGGAATGACATTTGGGAAAAGTATGGGTACACAAATCTTGGGTATCATGTCTGGAAGCGGCACAGGACACACATCTAGTAGCAGTGTAATATCACAAACCATTGGCACGTAGTTCAGTGTGACAGTGGGAACACTAGGTGCAATCACTTCAGGGCCTTTACCAACTACAGGAGGTGGATCTGGTGGAATAGGAGCTAGTGGACCTGGAAAATGGACCTGGATCTGGTGGATCTAGTGGGTTAGGAGGAGTAGGCACCAGTGGATCTAGTGGATCTGGTGGTGGAGGAAACACTAGAGGAAATCAAGGTTCTGGATCATGCGGACATGGGCCTCAACCACCTCAAAAAGTATTCTTTGAAATGTCTTTGCATCTACCAGACTACAAAGGTGTTGAGGATGCTGCAGAGCATGTACACAAGTGTGAGCTGCTATGGTGTGCGAAGGGGATCACTACCCCAGAATGAAAGGAAAGTCAGTTTGCAACAACTGTTGCAAGGACACGTGCATAGTTGGTACCAGAAGTATGACCCCCATTAGACAGTGGTAGATTACACTACGCTATGGAATGCCTTCTTAGCTGAATTTCATATCCCTGAGTTTGAACAAAAAAGCATTAGCACGCTGAAGGAGATTCAACAAGGTATGGTAGAGAGTGTGCGGGAATATGACGCACATTTTAAGACTCTCTTATCAAAGTTGTCTTATGATATTCACCCTTCTCAACATGCTCAATGGTTTGTTGGAGGGTTGATAACACCTTTTAGGAGAGAAATTTCACACAAGACTTTCACAGACCCACACGAGGCCTTGGAAGGCTCCCTTATGCATTGAGGCTATTAGAAGCATGGATACTAGTGTTAGCCCTTTTCTTGAAGCTCAGATTGCTACAATGGAAAAATAGCTAGAGAAGCTATCTATGAACTCGACGCATGAGACTTGCAGTGGCCTATGGTGCACAGATTGTGAGGTGGAGGGTCATACAAAGGATAGTTTTCCTCAGAGATCGGTACGCACCATGACTAGTGGACTATGAGATTTTCCATGGAGATCATGATGTAAGTAGGTATCCACTACTGCATTGTGCGATTCGTAAGAATGTGTCTGCTATTGTAAGATTTACACCTCTACTACTCATGACACCAAGGATTATAGATTGATTGACCAGATACATGATGTCATTGATATTGGTGTGTGCCAAACCAGCCTCGCAAATAATTCCAAGGATGATGGTCATCACTATGAAGGGCATGAAAATGGAGGGGTGCGTGGAAGAGGTTTCAGAGGAGGATTTTGTGGTCATGGCAACCACGGAGGAGGAAGAAGTGAGTTCCCGCATGGAACTTGTTACAACTGTGGATCTATGGAGCACTATAAGTGCAAATGCCCTGATCTATTGCAATGCTCTTGGTATGGAAAGAAGAAAAAGTATGAGGATTGTCCTAGAGCTATTTGAACATATTAGCCAACAACACCAGAAGGACGAAGGCGCACCAAGAATGGTAAGCATAAAGAAGGTCAACTCGCAATGGATGCGAAGGGTGACATGCGAGTCAGAACTAGAGCCTGTACTTATGACAACGTAAGCTGAAGTTGTGTGCGTACGGGAAACATCAAGGAATAAGCCACTTGTTACAAGAGAAGAGGTGGTGTATGGTAAGTATCTAGACCCTACTCATTAGAAAGAGGTGTATCAAGAGACCATGGATGTAATACAAAGTCTACAAGGAGAAATCCAGTTCCTAAAGGAGCAGTCAAGGAAGTTAGAGCAAAGGAAGAGTGTCGAGGCTCTGCAAAAGGATTTGGATGAGGTCAGGGAAGTATGAAAGATGTTAAGGCAAGAGAATATCATTCCTTTATTAGGGGAATGGCTATGGGAAAAAATACCGCGCGTTAGAGCAAAGTGCAAGAGGCAGGTTCTGCATGCTAACCTTCCTCTGCACAACCTTGACTATGATAAGGAGATTACCTTGAATGCAGTTGTGAATGGATGGATCCTAATGTAATATTATGATTAACACGAGTACGAAATTCAATGTTCTCACCCTAGACACCTGACGTCAAATGGGAAGGCCCTCATTACAGTCATCCTTGAATGTGATGTATATTGATAACAAGACAAAGGAAATGCCCATTGGTGTCTTTAAGGACACTGTTATCATTATCCAAGGGGCGAAGTTCACTGGGGATTTCAAGGTCTTGGCACTAGTTGAGGAAGACATCTTTCCAACGTTACTTAGGTTCCCCTAGTGTTATAGAACAATGCTGGCCTACGGTTCAATAAAGGATACATAAGTTTTGAGAACAAGGAAGAATGAGTAATCATCCCCTTGACCGATGGGAAGTCAAAAACCTATACTAAGCCCTTGGGTGAAGAATTTCTTGACAAGATCTATGAGCGCTCTATCAGGGACCCTGAGGTGATTAATCCTATGGAAGGAGTTATTCAGTTTGAAGACGCTCAATCTATGAGTGATACCACTAGTGTAGCATGCGATAATTGGGTGCACATGACTTATGAGTTAATTAAGTGGAAATTAAGAGGATCTGTTACAAGAGTAACAAAGGTGCATTCAGTCAAGTGGCTGGGAGGAAATAAGTTACCAAGTTACTCTGGTGGGGCTAACCCTAATGTTTTCTTACGAGATATGGAGACCCAGTGGAAGAGTGAGATCAAAAGAAGAAGGATGCTTAACTATAAATTTCTTGGGACCGCAACGCATTGGTGGATGACCCATCGCGATAGCCTTCTAGAGTGGCACAAAGTGAGAATTGTGTTGTCTTCTAGGTTTTATCAAAACAATACACCCACTAGCATACAAGACTATAATGGGAAGGAGCCCACCTCATTTCACATCTAAGCATGTGAGAAATCCTAGATGGAAGGCACGAATGCATTGCCACCCTCTCTATGGGCATAAGTTGTACTCCACGTTACAAGGTTGTGCACACACATGGTATATTCACTCAGAAATGCACTGTCAGACAGGAAATTGGTAGGAGTCGACGGCTGACCTCCTTCAAGCTTTTGAATATCAGAGCACCAAGCCATTGGTGGATAAGGCATTGCAGGTTGTTAAGTGCCTAACAATGGGAGATAGTGCCATGGCGGAGGATAGAATACTGGAGCTATTGGGTGAACCTGGTTTGGAACTGCACTTTGATGAGGAAGAATCAGAAGAGACACATCTTGAGTGTGCATGCATGAAGAAGGAGAAGGGAAAGATGGTCTATGCGATAGATGGAAAAGAGATGAAAAATTTGGATATTAGCCATACTGAAGGTACATGTGAGGTTATTGATAGTGTTGATGAGCAAGTGCACATGCCTACCATGAGCCCTTCAAAACAAAGAAGGTTAACATTGGATCAGAAACAGAACCTAAGGAGGCCACTATTGGAGATTATTGGTCAGAAAAGGAGGTTTTGAAGATCATTGACATGTTACGCGAGTTTCAAGACTTATTTCCATGTGGGTACCATGAGCTTAAAGGCATCCACCACTCCTTAGAGGGAAATGAAAATCAAGTTAAAGGAGGGTGCGCACCCAATTCAAAAGAGACCTTACCGAATGAATCCAAATTTGCAAGTCCGGGTCAAGGAAGATATAGACAAGATGATCACGTCAGACATCATTGAATTTTGTGGAGGAATCAAAATGGATAAGCCCCATGGTCATCAACATTAAAAAGGATGGAAGGATAAGGATCTATGTTGACTACAAGGACTTAAATGCAGTATATGTAATTGATCATTTTCCAACCCCTTTTACCGAGGAAATCCTAGAAGGAGTGGCTGGGCACGAAATCTATTCCTTCACGAATGGATTCTCAGGATATCTTCAAGTTAGAATTGCTAAGGAAGACCAAGAAAAGAATTTTTTTTCAACATTAAATGAGGAATTTTTTCCTACACGATCATGCCTTTTGGACTTAAGAATGCACCTATTGTGTTTTCGTGCATAGTGGTCCAGGTAATTCAGGATTTTATCCATAAGTTCCTTCAGGTCTACCTTGATGATTGGACGATGTATGGACTAGTGAAAAACCATTGTGACAATTTGCGGTTGATGTTTGAAATATGTCAGAAGTTGTGCATATCCATTAACATCAAGAAATATCTCTTCGTTGCTCCATTTGGAACCCTATTGGGGAACATCATATTTAAGTAAGGGTTTGCAGGTGAATCTTTCCAAAGTTGTCATTATTATGGGATTAGGGAAACCTACCAGCCAAAGTGAAGTGTGTGGATTCCTTGCGCATACGGGGGTACTACCAAGAATTTATTAAGGGGTATGCCAGGATCGCTTTGCCATTAGAGAAGTCTACTAAAACAAAAAAGTGCATTTCACTAGGGAGAGGCACAACAGACATCGTTTGATACATTGAAGAATATGCTTATCATTGTGCCCATATTATGATTTCCCTCTTGGGATAAACCATTCCATGTTGATGCTTGGGGGATGGAGATTGGGGTAGTCCTAGCACAACCTAGGAGAAGGAATTGTTTACCACCCCTTGTGTTTTGCTAGCAGGAAGTTAACACCAGCAGAACATAACTACACTACTACTAAGTGCCAAACACTATAAATGATCTACGCACTACAAAAAATTCAGGCAATATCTTTTGGAAACACCCTTTATATTCTACACAAACCACATGGCATTGAATTACTTGGTGAACAAGCCCGGTTCTCAAGGGTGCGTATATTGATTGGTCTTGTTGTTTCAAGAGTTTGAGTTTACAATTGTTTGTGAAAACAAGAAAGAGTAACTCAAGGCCTGACCATTTGTCAAGGATTGACTCAGGGGAGGACACATAGAGCATTGAGGATAAAATTTCAGATGCACAATTGTTTAGGTTATGACGCGCACCCTCTAACTTAGAAGATATTGATGTGTTTATCAAAATGGGTGTGGCACAAGAGGTAATGAAGACTATGGAAAGAAAACAATTAGCCATACGTGCACCATGCCCTACATGCTAATTAGTGGATACTTATACAAGCTAGGCCTGATATAGCCTAGAATCCACTGTATAAAACCTAGGCATTGGCACATCACCCAACCTAAATTGAGTGCTCACCCAAAGCATGCGCAAAGGTACCAGGACCCTCTTTAGAGTTGCTTGTGCAGGATGTTAGTGTGATGAAGATAAAGCATATTCAGAACCATAAATAACCATAAACATTCCACAGAGCATATTCCATATCTAGATCTTAGAGAATCATGAATTAAACAATAACTATAATAAGATCAACCACACAAGAACCAGTTACAGTCATGTTTAACACCATTATCCAACCAACATACTCCATTACATTAAACACTGTAAAACATAGAAGCTTCTTACATTATAAAGTATCACCATAAGTCATGCACACATCAGATCTAACAACATAACTCTACAATAATTCACTACTGTTAAACTACATAGTTCAATACATACTTATAGGGGTGGGAATTTCCCTTCACCACCTACACACTTCTCAAAATAGGTCACATGCTGATAATAGCCATGCGCCTTTACAATAACATGCACACATGCAAGTGCACTAATAATAGACATCCTATAGTTAACTAGAAGAAGTAATCCTATTATTAACTCAAGCTCATGCATGGTGCTTATCAGTCACTCGTTCCCAAAATACCATTTGCATGTCACGCAAGTCTCCATCCTGATGTGTGCTCTCCACACGCTATCTCCAAAAATAGCCTATATCCATAAAAATGGCTAAGTCTTGAGTCAACTTGTTCTGCTCACACGTTTCCTTTCCTATCTTTCCGTGCCTTCAAATGCACCTTGTTCCCATGCACACGAATCTTATGTGTGTCTTCTCCTTAGAACAATATTATGTCTGCTCAACATTACCCCACACTAAAATACATTGTCCATCCTGAAATGGGGATTATTTCTGATGTTTCCAAATAATAAAGAATAAGAATTGAATGAATGTAAAGAATCACTGTACAAAAGAATGGGTGTTTACTATGTATCTTCTTCTTCTTCAAATAGAAGGATCAACTCTTATATTCACTTTTAATCTCAGCCTCTAATGTCTGTCAGTCATCTAGTGAGGTCCTTGCCTTCTCTGGAATGTTCTATAGTGATGGCATCTAACTCATCCTGAGTAATATTTTCCTTCTCATTTTGTAAAACATAGACAACATTGGCCATAGTAGACATCATTCCCTCCAGAAGATCCATCTTCTGCGCTATGAGCTTCCCAATCTCATCTATCCTCTCCTTATGTGGATCTTGGGTTGCTGCAAGGGCTTCATGCTTCTATTTCACTAGTGCCAATATTTCTACGCACCCTAAATTCTCATCCTTCATTGCTACCAGAACTTCATTATCCTCAACCAGAGTTCTGGTCCT
This sequence comes from Taxus chinensis, assembly GCA_019776745.2. Lineage (NCBI taxonomy): Eukaryota > Viridiplantae > Streptophyta > Pinopsida > Cupressales > Taxaceae > Taxus > Taxus chinensis. The sequence continues at coordinate 974,545,026 of CM034146.1, read as the reverse complement.
TATTACTGCCTTTAGAGCTGCACAAAAATTTAGAGCTTGGTCTAATCTTTCTTCAGCTCATCCTTCAAAGTCTGGAGCAGTGCCTCATACGTTGAAATTTTTCTGATCATAGAGGCCTGTGCTCTCTCTACTTCTTGTTCAACATATTTTGGTGCAAGCATTCTAAGTGGTCCATCTTCTAGCACTAAATCAACCAAAGTGTGCACATAATGCATTGCAGAAGGAAAATTTTTAGGTACCTTTGGTTCTAGATGAGGCCTTGCTTTCAGAATGTAATCACCAATCTCCTCCACCATGCTAACGAAGGCCTCATTATTTGTTCTTTCTCACTCCTTATCTTGCCTTTAAGTCACTCTATCTCCACATTTTTATCCTTGTTATCTTCCATTAGTGCTCTAATGGTGGTGGCCTTATCAATATTTCTTCGTGCCACCTCAGCAGATACCTTGACTAAGGCATTGCTGACTTGCTCATCAGACATAAGTGTGGGCTTTATGGTCATGTGCCTTCTCTGAGGTGACCTTATTTACTCTCCTTGAGACACAAGACTCCTCACACATCAAAATCTGGTTCGTCCATGTGAGTTTGCATGGACCAGGATAGTTGTTTCCTTGCACGTATAGTGGCCATATCTGGGTCCATCAGCTCCCACCCATATAACTCTGTTAAGGTCCACTGTACTCTGAAATTGGGTGTGGATGATTTTACTTGTGTCCTCAATGTAGCCCATACTTGGCACAACATATTATTCACTTCTCCTCATCCTTGTCCCCTTAGGAACATGAGTACCAAGGCTTGGAGTTGTCCCTTCTCCTATCTGAGTTGTAACTGAGTGCGCTGGTTTTCTCACGCTCAGTTTCTTCTGCTTCTTTCACCCCTTCTTCTTCATCTTTCATTTCTTCATCCCTGGGATCCTCCACATCTTCTGGTTATGCACTGGGGTTCCAGGCACACTCTCTTTGGACTCCTCCATCTCCTCATTAAGTGTCAAATTTCTCCTTCTCTTCTTCTCAGGTGCTTATTTTTAGGGGAGAGTTGAGGTGATCTCCTTATAGGCTGTGGTGTTCCTCCACCTTGGGTCCTAGTTCTTCTGAATACCTTCTTGAACTAGTGCTCTTCAGGACTACATCTACAGTTCAAGTCCTCTTCTACTTCTTGCACCTGTGGTGGAGTATCTGCATGCGCTCACTCTCCACTCTATCTGTGGGCTGCCTCTACCCCCTATGATCCAAGCCTCCACTATCTTCAGGTTCTTCTTCTTCCTCATCTATCTGTATGGCTGTGATAGGATTTGGAGCTAGCACATTCTCCATTATATGTTTTCCCTTAGGCAGCCCTGGGAGCATGAAATCATTCTCCACATACTTATTATTCTCTAGCCTAGGCTTAAGCTGAAGATATATGAGCACAACTCCACTGTCCCTAATAGCCAAGATTAATGGCTTTATGTTTATGAAATCTGAAATGAGCCTCTCAATGTAGGAAGACTAACCTGGATATACATATGTTTTCCTGAGGGTATGGTAGTCACAATATACCTTGTTCTGCATTGAATTTCAGCTGGCACGCATCAGTAAATCTGTGAACTGAAGCCTAGAAGTAGCATGTTATGAAGGCATATGGTAGTTTTCACCATGGACTCCATGTCCCATCCTTCATGGAAAACCACATGATGAAAAAATGCTGATACACCATGAACTGTATTACCTTGCCTACTACCATGGGTAGCTCCTTTGGAATGTGCCACTCCTACCTCAAACGCCATGCAAAGTCAGTCATACTATAGTTCTACCCTTTGTTTGAATGGGCCACTCATTGATCCTTCACATAAATATTTCTCAAACCTTTCCGCGAGGGACTTCTTCTCAGTGGGGTATTCCCAAATTTTGTTCTTTGGCCCATCGGGCACTCCAATTTCTACAAAAACAAGGGATAATAGGATAGCACCAAAACTTATCTTCTCACCTACGCATGTGCTTCCTCAATAATAGTCTCTGTAATGTAGCCAACCAAGTTGTAGATTTCTCCCTCCATCATTTTATTTGTAATGTGTAGCCACATGGTATTTACTTGTGACCATCTCTCTTGATCATTTAACTTGGTGAGTAGATGTGTTGACTCCTTGCACTAGAGGAAACTTCTTTAATTTTTCTATCTCCATTCCATGTGACCTGTTGGAGTATCCTAACTCCTTGCTAGTGGCTATAACAACTTCCTTATCAGTCAGATCACTCATAATATTTGTCCCTGTGCCCTTCAGTCCTGTCAATGTGGAAATCAGGGCTGTTGTGATCCTTACCCTCCATCCAACAAAATATAAAAAGTCCTCATGGACTTTGGTCATAAGCCATTGGTATAAAGCCTCTGGTTTTCCAAAGTATGGGAGTTCATATAACTAATAAACCCCTACCTTCTTTAGCAACTTCTCTCCAGCATCATCATATACTGGCATATCATCCACCGTGCACTTGTTGGTCTTCTTGTTCAACAACACATCCAATTCTCCCCTGTTGTCGGTGGTGCAGTGATTGTAATCACTTACTTTGCATTGAAAAATGTGGGAATCCCAATCCCATCCAACTATCACTCCTTTTGGGTACTAAATTTCTAAAAAGTTTCTCTCAGGTGTAACTTCAACCTCAACCTCCACCTTTTTCTTTCCCCTTGTGCCTATTGCAGGTGCTTTCTTTGGTGCCATCATAAAAATCCCACCTTTTTTCTTTTGTATTGAGTAAGCTCAAACCCTAGCTTGAAATTACATGTGTCTAGCTTGAAACCAGTATTCCCTAGCTCATTCTTAATGCTTCTGCTACACTCAAACCCTTCACCAATGGGGATGCAAGCCACTTCCACACACAAATCTTCTCTCCACGTCTAGTTTTGTAGCTCTCCGCACCTCAATACGATTCACTTGGCTTGGTCACACTTAGCTCGCTTGAATACTTGTGATCAAAAAGGTAAAAATGAACCCACATCACGTCCTTATATAGTATTTTCAAAAATTTAGTGCATTTATTACTCCTTCACCTACCAAAAATCCTCTCATTAATTGATTATTTTCCCAATTTACACATGGTACACCTTCATGCCCCAACTATAACCTTCTAGCATGCAACTTCCTACCTTCTAGATACAGACTTCTCTTCCACATGCTTCCATGAGTGAAGTACCTCGCTATTGCACCCTCTTCTGGTAGTTTCCATGGCCGCTGCTTACCTCGCATTATATTGTTCATTCATTCATTTCCATCTATGGTCTTCTTTAGAAGTAATCACCTTTCAAACAGCTCCTTTCCATACTTGAATAACACCTATAATAGTTTTTTCTCATGAGTACCCAGTTGTGAATAACAAATAACAACCACCCCACACCAATGGTATGTGCAGTCCTCTAGCGCATAAAAATACTTCAGATTGTAATTAGCTTCCAACGTGCAAATGTGCTTATTACACAAAACACCAAACTAAATTGAGCAAAGCATAATGAAGAAGAAGGAAATACATTAAAGGAAATATAGAAAGGGAAACCTATACTAAATGGTAATACTATGCCTTATTATAAACACCAAGAAGACTTATTTATAGTAGGGCTTCAACCTACTCCTGTTGAAGTAACCAGGTAACCGTATTCCATCAAGTGCCTCTAACTAGTAAGAGCCAGATTCAAGTATATGAGTGATAACATACAGTCCCAACCAATGCACCTTAAGCTTTCCTGGATGGCGCAGAAAACTTAGAATCATAAAGTAGTACCATCTTGTCCAACCTCAAGCTTATTGTCCCTGATGTGTCTGTCATGCCATGCCTTCTTCCTGGAATTTTCCTACTTCTGACTCCAACGTGTTATGGTGCACCTCTCATCCAACTGTATTAACCTGTCAATTATTTCTTCTAATGCTTGATCATCAAGCTAGACCTCCAATGTGCGCAATATGCAATGATGGTAACATGAATTCCATTGGAAGAACTGTTTCTGTGCCAAAAACCACCAATAAAGGGTGTGGCCTTATTCAACCTCTTGTAGGTTGTTCTATATGCCCAAAGTACAACATAAACTTTATCATCCCAATATTTCCTTCCAACATCAAAATTTTTTTTGTCAAATTTTGTCTCAATATCTTGTTGAAGGCCTTTATAGTCCCATTTTCCTGAGGATGATAAGGTGTTGTCTTGTGGTGCACAACCATAAATTCATCCAACAATATCCTGATTGTCTCATTCAAGAATTGTGTATCCCCTATCACTTGTCAAGCTCAACAGACATCCATACCTAGTAATAATATTTTCCCATAAGAACCTAGCTATTGTAGCTACTGTATAATCCTTTGTAAGTGCTACTTCTGCCCACCTAGTAAGATAATTTATGCAAGTGATGATATAGCAATCTAGTTCTATGCGCTGGGGAAATAGGACCCACAAAGTCTAAAACCCATTTCTCAAATGGTTCTACACTAGCAATAGGCCTCAAAGGCATTTCATCTCTCTTCCTAGGTTTTCCAAGACCCTGATAGTGATCACACACCTTACAATACTCTTTACAATCTTTGTACTGGGTCTCCCACCATAATCCAATGAGTAGAATTTTGTGCACAGTGGCATCACTTACATAGTGCCCACCTACAATACCACCATGAGCCTCTTCCATGATATATGTGCACTCATGTTCTAGTACACACCAATGTAATACTTCATCTTGACCTAGTTTGTATAAGTCACCACTGATCAACATGAAGGGTGCTACATGTGAATTGCAAGGTGTTTCTTTTCTAATGCTTTCATTCCTTCTGGCAGCCATACCTGTGCGTAAAAACAAAAAAATATCCTCCAATTCTGAAGGCGTGTGATATAACCTGTACAAATGTGCATCCAACATTGTATCTTCAATTGTCTACGTGTCCTCGCCTGATTGAATCCTGATAAGTGGTCTAGGCTAGAATTACTTTTACCTAGTTTTACCATGACTGTAAAGTCAAATTCTTGGAATAAGAGCACCCATCGACATATGTGCCCCTTATATAATGGGATTATTTACCAATTATTTTAATGTCATGTGATCAGTATAAAATAAAAATGGTGTTGCTAGAAAATATTGTCTGAATTTATGTAGTGTAGATCATTGACAAGGCCTCGCGCTTTGTAGTTGTGTAATTTTGTTTTGCAGGAGTCAACTTTCTACTAGAAAAATAGATAGGATGATCTATAATACCTTCTCTAGGCTGAGCTAAAACACCATGCCAATGGTCATGCCAGAGGCATCCACATGTACATGAAATGGTTAGTTCCATGAGAGAAAAAACATAATAGGCGTTGTAGTAAGTCTCTCCTTCAATGCCTCAAATGCATGCTACTACGTTTCTCCCCAATAAAATGTCCCTTTTCCTTTTAATAATTATTCTAGGGGCACAAAAATATTTTTATACCCTTTCATAAATGTTCTATAATACCTTGTGTGGCCCAAGGAATCCACACACATCACTCTGACTGGTAGGATCCTCCAGGCATATCATAACTACAACCTTAGTTGGATCTACTAATAAAACTTCCTTGCAGATGATATGCCCTAACAGAGTTCCAAAAGGTGTAGTCAAACATGCACTTCTTGATGTTTAAGGAGATGCTTAATTGTCTACATCTTTCAAACATCAAGCTCAAATTGTCACAATGATCCTTAACAAGCTCATATACTATCCAATCATCCAAGTAAACCTGTAAGAATTTGTGAATACAATCTTGGAATGCTTGAAAAACTATGCGTGAAAATACAACAGGCATGTTTTTGAAACCAAAGGGCATCATAGTATATGTAAAACTTCCCCATTCAGTGGTGAAAGTCATTTTCTCTTGATCCTCTTGTGTAATTCTAACCTGATGATACCCAGAGAATCCATCTGTAATAGAAGAAACTTTGTGCCCTGGAACACCTTCTAATATTTCCTCTGTGAAAGGTGTAGGAAAATAATTAATCACACATGCAACATTAAGTTCCCTATAATCCACACAAATCCTAATCCAACCATTTTTCTTGATACTGATTACCATTGGGCTAACCCACTTTGATTCCTCTAGGGGCTTAATGATGCCAAATTTCAGCATTTTGTCAATTTATTCCTTAAATTTTACGTGCAGGTTTGTGTTCATCTTGTAAGGTCTCTTCCTAACTGGGCATGCTCCTTATTTTAGCTTAATCTTCATCTCGCCTGATGACTCATGCAATCCTTTTAAATCATGGTAGCCCTTAGGGAATAAGTCCTGGAAATCACGTAATAATTCAATTATCTTTGCCACTTCAGAATCAGACCAATAATCCCTGATTATTGCCTCAGGTTCAGTATCCATGCCAATGTTCACTTTCTTGGTCTTCATAGGTTCATGATAGGAGAACGTGTTCTTATTAGAACTGTCTAACACTTCATGTATACATATTAAAAGAGCTATATCTAGATCTTCTACTTCCTCATCATCTACTATGTAGACCATCTTTCCTTTCTCTTTTTCAAAGAAAGTGCACGTAAATAGTTCGGCATCTGTATCATCTACTTCATCAAAATGTGCTCCTAAGTCTACCTCACCAAATAAATCCTGAATGATTTCTTCAACCTTTTTTACTATCTCCCATAGTTAAGTGCTTTATGACCCTTAATGCCTCTTCCACCAGAGGTTTAGTAGAGAAATATTCAAAAGTCTGGGTCATTCTTGTAATCAATTCCTGCCAATTTCTAGTCTCCCTATGTTTCTCTGCATAAACATACCAAGCGCGTGCGTAACTTTGTAAAGTGGAATAAATATTTTGCACCCATAGTGAAGGTGGTAAAGCTTCCTAAACCTCTATCCAGAGTCTCTCAAACTTTTGAACGTGGTGTTAAACATGTTGATTTCATGATATATATAGATTTGAGTAGGCAAATTTCCCTTGAAGAACTGAGTGGTTAGAGAAATTTTGACTTCATTCCATTCGATGAGATTATCCCTATGAACCATCTACCAACACATTACTATCCTGCGTAGGGTATAGACTAACATATTTCTTCTCCATGGCACGTAGGAATACCGTAGGGGTCTCCTTCTCCAGTGTACCAAGGTACAAAGTTACCTATCCTCCTAACACAACATAGTTTGCTTCTCCACGCAAATGCACTTCTTACTTTGTGCCCAACAATCTCATAGGTTCCGTTATCCAATTTTGCACACATGAAAAAATTGGACAACCAAGGCCCATTTCTAGTTATCACAGAGTTAAAATGATAAAATAATTAATAATTTACATAATTGAGCTCACCTAGCATCAAACGGGGTCATGTTGAGTGCAATTCAGTAAAAACTCAATGTTAGCCTAGTTGGGAACTCAATCATTTATCATTGGAGCTCAACTCGATGGGTTAGCCGAGCCCAACATTGAAAGGAGTTGGTTGAGTCAGAAAATATGGGAAAGTTTCCAAAAATAGGAGGATTTTACAAAACAGGCCAATGACCATAGAGGAAGAACTTAGCTCGCTGAGTAACTCAGTGAGCTACTCGACAAGATGGAAAGGTCGCAAAAGCATTAAGTCAATATGGGAGCTTGGTTCAAGGAGTCGAGATAAATAACGAGCCATAATCAACAAGATTGAAGGGAATGGCTTAAACCAGGGATCAAATCAGTATTAAGACAAGTGGCAGTGAGCTCAATCAAGGCAACCATGTGAAGCATAAAACATTGAAAAGATCTCAGCTCAACAAGTTAAGGTTTGAGCTCAGGCGGTGGTCGGTTAACATAGAATGATTTGGTGAGAAACATCAAAATGATAAGCCACAAGCTGAAATGGTTGACAATGGGGGGTTTTAGGATTTCACATCCATGATGGAGATAACACATTGCCAAGCCAATTCGGTAATTCTGTGTGTGGAAATTTGAGGAACTAACTACCAAGTGGAGATAATGCCACGAAAAATCATCACAAAATTTCCACTTCATGGATATCATGGGAAAAATTACCATGTGGGGATAATCACTTGGCATGCCAAGGGATTAGTTCCGTAAATTAAATTTGCAACTAGAAGCCCAAGTCTATGGTTGAGATTCATGCAAGTTGTCGAGTTACTTCTCGGGTTGACGAGACGATTAGTAGGGGCAACCGAGTTATGGGGGAACTACCGCTTTTGGAGGAGCTAGTTTTGGGCCCGTAACCACGAATCAGAATGGAGTTAGAACACCATGTAAAGAAGATAAATGTTTACAGAGGTAGGGAAGAGTTTAGTCATTGGAGGATTGAAGCTCGTGAAAACTGTCATTCAGGAAAGTCACCAAATCAAAGAAAAAATCAAGGAATTGAGATAGAGTTGGAATTCACAACCAACTATCATAGGTTCATCGTCACTGAGGGGAAATAATTAAACTCATTGCATGGCAGATCTCTAGCATTGATCTAGGTCACTGAGCTCAGAGAATCCATTGGAGTTGGTTTTGAGTCCACAAGAGTTGATTTGATGAAAATATAATCAGAGAACGAGCGTACAATCACTCAGAGAATTATGGGCTCAAGTCAAACTGTCACTTGGAAGTCGATAGGAGATTTGGAACTCACTCAGCATGGCATGGCTATGCAATTAATTGCAAATGGTATGGGGAGCCAAGCTCATAGCTTGATGTTAGAGAAGACTTGGTGTTGAAATATTTTCTATGTTCATGAGGAGCTCACTAAGTGGGTTGGATCAAGAGGCAAGAACGAGTCATATAACAATAAAAGTTTGAGCTCGATGGGTAATAGTTTGATTGTGAAAGCCATGAAATTCAAGTATCAATGTTGAGTTATACTCTGGCATGAGGGTAGAATAATTCAAAACTGAGATAATGAGTGAAGGGTCGGTGTCAAGAGCTTGAAGGTGAAATGTCAAGGTGACCTCTGGCATGGGAAATACATTGCAGGCTATGCACAAAGGATTCATGGACATGGAAATTACTAAGGAGCTTGAACAAATACATGAGCCATGAAGAGGCATGTGAATGAGAAACTAGTCAAGAATTGTTGCTGAGGGAGGAAGGAACTTGGTCAATCAAGATTGAATGCAAGCTTGGTACCAAGTGAGGTTCTTGAGGTCATGTATGGCTTGAGTAAATCAATTGTAGGGATCTTGATAAGTAAGCCCAATAGTTAACCATGTTGAATACGAGATCATGATGGGTCCATGCACATGAAGAGGAAGAGGTGATCTGAGCCAACATAGGCATATAACAATGAGTGGTTCAAGAAAGGGATTTTCCGAGTCGTTTCAAGCTTAAACAAGATCTAAACTATAAGCTCGTTTTAGATCGAGATCTGTAGAATGAGGGTGGTTATCAAGAGTTTCTAAGGGATATCATTTAGGCAAAGGCTAAGGCGTGTTCATGGGTGATAAAGGTAGAGCTCAATTGATTTCGAGTGTCTATACAAAGCCAAGGATCTCAGTTCAATGAGGAGGTTGGGTCATGTGTCAATGTTGGCAGAACAAGTCAGTAATTAGCTCAATAGTGAGCTCGTGAAGGGATGACTCAGCCCAAAAAGGGGAGGAGCTCGTGGCCATTCATTGAGTAAATACTAGGTCAAGGTAGAATGATTTGGAAATGGGCGTATAGGAGCTCAGATTCCACGAGGAAGTGTTAAGAATAACAAATTTCTATAAAACATAGGTAGCAAATCAATTGACCGAGTCTTGGCCAATTCACCTGGAAATTGAAATGTGAGAAGTAGACATGAATTGGTAAGGTTGAAACATGAGACAAGACAAAGTCATAAGGAATGTAATAGGGAGCTCGGAAGATATGGAATCGACATCGGAGGATTCGTAACATTGGAAGGAATGGTCAAGTTTCTCTTCTAGGGTAATGAGCTTGTGGAAGGGCTTATGTCGAGTCATTCAGGAGTATTAGAGTTAGATGCTAATGAAAAACAAAATGTTGGAGAGCTTGGTAACCATGGAGCATACATAAGATCAACTCACCAATTTGAACCATGTATAAACGCTGAGTTAAGAGCAAGTGAGTTCGGTCAAAGCACGATGGTTTTTTGAAAATTGAAGGACGTCGAGTTATTCAGTGATGATGAGCTCAGTGAAGAATGGATCTCGGTCACATTGATGAAGGAGATTGACATGGAGAAAAAGGATCTCAACTTGGTTTTGGTGGTAGGAACTCAACTTGGTTATGGTGAATACTAGGAGCTTGACGCCAACTCGGTGAGTTGGCTTAGTGAGCCAACCACCGAGTTGGGCTCATTTTGGTCTTTTCCTTATGATTCCCCCTTCAACACAAACCGGTCAACAGGGGATCCCACCATTTAATTTTAATTAATTTAATATTTTTATTTAAATATTTTAATAATAATATTTATTATTATTATTTAAATATTATTTTAATTAATCGAGAAGACTAGGTCAACCAGGCATTAATGACATGTGATGGAACCTTCTAAAGTGGTTCAACCAAATGTAATAAATGAACCATCATGTGCCTTCAATTTAGGAATTTAATTATGACCTTTCCTCTTCTCTCTCACATATTCTCCTATAAATGTAAGTTGGAGGCTCATTCCAAAGGGTTCCAATAGGTCAGATAGGTTGGAAAGTTATACATCTTAGGCAAGTGCAATTTTCAAGAGTCCTCTATCTTCTGCAAGGTAATCTTATGTGTTGAGATAACTTTCAAGCCTCCTCTTCAAGACTGTAATGGAAAACCATTACCTCTTCTAAATGTATGATGCATTTTGCACGTTATTGAAGCAATAAAAGTGTGTGTTTTGTGACTAGTCTCGGTCCTTTCATCCTTCTAGAATTCTCTTGTGCCTTTTCTCATGCTTGTAGGTACACTATGCAAGTTCATGTTTCTATTGCAGGTTCTTGGAGTTTTGTGCTTATCGAGTGGTGGAGGATTACATGCAGTTGAGTTGTGGTGTCCATGTTCACCCTTCTTAAGTTCATCCTTCTTCACTAGTAAACTGATATATTGCTCCGCCTGATCAGAGTTTAACAAAGGGAATGCATGTTTCTTAGTCTGTGGTATTTTGTACCCTCTCTAAGTTGCAATAGGTGAAGTTGACCTGTGGTGCACACACCCTCTTCAAATTAACCCTTCCTGAGTCTGGAAACACCATTTATTTGGTGCATCACCATCCCTAGTATAGTTTCATTTCTACAAATCTCTTTCCCTAAAACCCCATGAAAATGTTAGCATAGGACTAGATAGCCTTTTTATTACACTAGGAGTAGTACAACACTTATTTTAGGAAGAGGAAGTCGGCCTTCTCCAGAGGTTCATCTCAATCCCAAGTCCCACAGCTTGAGAGGTGATCCCATGTGTCCCAATCACACTGAATTTCCTGTTCACATTTTAGCCATTAGGAGGGTGGAGTGATTTGGAGACAATAGTTTTTGGCATGCCCGGTGGGACAAGAGTTGGTACTTCTCTTCTCACTTACACAAGTCAAAGTATCTGGCGACTCTATATCTCTGGATTCCAAATCTCAGTGCGTTAACTTATGCGAAGAATTCAGACAAGATCTTCTTCAAAGCAAGGAAATTATCAGCATATCAAACTTTCCTTCTCTCCTCCAAAGAGAAGATGAAGAGGTGTTTCAACATCACTAGTTGCAGATCTACCTCGTAGGGGTCATTCAACTCCTCCGTACGGAAGGGTTCACTCCACCAAGGAACAATCAACCTCTTACTGCTATGGCATGAACCAAGTTTTTACCCCTTTCAATGCAAGTAGTCCTCTTATGTTGGCTCAACATGACCCTATACCTATTGTGGCACTCAAAAGTTTATCCTTTTACACAAGGAAAACTCATGTACTTGAGTGGAACATATTCTTGATGTAGCCAACATTTGTGTCGTACATAATGTCACGGAGGATAATGTTATGGTTAGAATTCTCGCTACCTCTTTTAAGGGAAAAGCACTTCAATGGTTTCGAGGGTTAAGTGTTGGTAGTATAACCACTTGGGATGAATTAGGAGAAAATATCTGTAAATAGTTTGAAGACAAGAGTGATAATCTTTCACTTTTGGAACAACTCACTACCATGAAGAGAGATCCCGAAGAATACATGAGTGACTTCAACTTACGATTCCACAGGACCTAGAATAGGATTCCGGCACTTGTAAATCCTTCTACACATAATGCATTCTTGTATTATTTGTGAGCCTTGAATAGTGATGTAGCAGTTCATGATCTAGTCCATGGGAGTGGGCTACATTACCTGACGCCTACGATGTTGCCATAAGAGTAGAAAATTCCTTGATTCAGGCTAGAAAGATAGCTCCATGACCACCAATGCCATTGTCTCTAGATCTTATGAACAATCAGCCTATAATTTCTCCTATTCTAGTAGCCTCTAATCAACCAACTCAGTGTGCCCCTGCCTCTTCAAATGATCTATTTGAAGTCAAGTCATTACTGCAAACATTTAGAAGTGAGCTTGTTGCACTCAAGAGGCAAAAATTTCAATACAATCATCCATATCAGCCACAAAATCAGTAGTATCAGGATAACCATCCTCCTTTTCAAGGGAACAATCAGCCACAAAATCAAGCTCTGAATGTTAGACCTTTGAACTTTCAGAACCCTCTTGCTACTAGTTCATCTAGAGCCATTATACCTGTCCAGAATAATCTAGTTCAAGACTACAAATGGTGCTACCCTTGTTCTCAACCCCATAATCAAAATATTTGTCCTAATGGAGTTCTTGGCTAGGCCCTTATGGTTCAAAGTGTATCTTCCCCTTCTGAGAAAATAGAGAACACATCTACATAAGAAAAAAAAGATCAACCATAGGCACCTAAAGAAACCACTTTGTTAAATTGGCAAGAAGAAGATTTTTGCGGGTTGAATATAGATCCCTCATCAGTGGCAGAAAACAATCTTTCCAAGAAGAGAGGAATGAAACCTCAAACTTCTAAAGATGATCAAACATCCACTTCACATCCTCAAACACAAGTGGTAGGTTGATAAAGATGTGGGAAAGACACTTCCATAAATACCTGTTAGCCAAGCTGTAAGAAAATAAAGTTGATCAAGCATCACAGTACCCAATAAGCATTTCCAAAGGAGGATCCCAATGCTCAAAGAAGCATAAAAAAGTAGGAGCAATTCCCTTTAGCATAGTGGAATAGATGAAGAAAACCAACTTGAGCGTTACTATGTGTGACACACTCTCAATTCCTTCTCAAATAAACTTGTTACGAGAGGCTCTGAATAGTTTTGGTACAACCGGCAGATCATCAAGTCATGGAGCAACAACTACTACAAGTTTGTGTCAACCAGAAGGGAAAATCATTCCTAAAGCAAACAAACCACCACCATTCTATATTTCCCTGATCATTGGAAACCACCTAGTGCACAATTGCATGATTGATTCTGGTGCCAGTAACTTAGTCATGCCCAAGCAAATTGTAGATGTACTAGGCATACAATATGTGCCAATTGCAAGAGAAGTTGTTTAGCTGGATGGCACAACTATTAAGACTGTTGGAGTTATCAAAGGACTTCAACTTACCATCCATGCATGCCCAAGTTTTTCATTCATCGAAGACATATCAGTCATTGATCTTCCTCCTCTCTTCGCCATCTTCCTATCATGAGATTTCACTACCAAGATGGGTGGTTATCTATCATCCGATTGCTCACATATGATTCTCAGGACTCGATACGGAACCAAAGTGACTATAAGGGTGGAAAAAATCTGCCACAATTATGTAGAACCCTACACTACTATTCCTATAAATGGGAATTACACCATCAGAGATCCGGAAGAAGAAGATGATGATCATGAACCAACCAATCTCGTTGAAGAAGTCCTCGATATTATGCTAGATGAAGTAAGTGGAGATAATCAATACGATCCCTACCCTGATGTATTGGCAGCATAAGAAGATGGTTTACTACTTTTGGAAGAAATAGGATTGGGTACATACTACATTCATGAAGAAGATACAATCATACCACAACTCGTCAAAACACCAAATGATTCGGAAGGACTATTGAAATTTTTCTTCGATGGCTCAAGAAGTAAGAATGGATCTGGTGTTGGTGTTATATTAATATCTCCAGAGGGAGATAAGTACTTCTCATCTTTCCAGTTGTAATTTAGTTACACTAACAATGTTGCTGAATATGAGGCCCTTGTACAAGGAATTCAACTAGATCAAAATAAGGGAATCAAAGCCCTTACTATTTTTGGAGACAATGAGTTAGTTGTCCATCAAGTGATGTCACACAGTGCATCCAAGAATTATCTTTTAAGATCATACAAGAACCAATGTATGGGACTTGATTAAATATTTCGAAGCTTTTGGAATCCATGCAATTCCTAGAAATCAGAATCAAGATGCTGATAGGCTTGCTACAATTGGCTTGCAATATGACATACCTGTTGATGTCATGAAAGAAGGGAAGTAATTTTTCAAAATGGTGGTTTGACCTGTAGTCCCTGATAATGTGAGTAGCTGACAAGTGTTCGATAGTGAAAAACAAATTGTCCTTTTCCTACAAGAAGAGGTAGAGTTTGCTGCAAGAAATCAGGATAGGTTGCAAGAGTCATATGGTGATCAAATTATACAATTGAAAAGAAACAAACTACCAAAATTATTAGTCACTCTAGAATCCATTTTCAATTCAGATGATCAAGCCAAAAGACAAAGCTCTAACATGGTGGTCAAATAAGAAGATTTTGAGGAAGTCGAGGTAGCGCATGAGAAGTTTTTGAAGATTGGAAAAGTGTGTACTTCTGAAGAGAAAGAATATTTCATCAAAAAAATTCAAGAGTATCATGACATATTTGCACAGAGCTATAAAGACCTGCGTGGTTTTGATCCAGGTCCAGCATAACATACCATCAAACTAGATCCTAATGCCAAGCTAGTTCACCAGAAACAGAGGCTGTTAATCCCAAAATTGAGCCACTAATGAGAAAGGAGCTAACCAAAATCATCGAGGCCTGTATTATTTTCCCCATCAAGCACTCCTCTTGGGTAGCCAATCTAGTTCCCATAAGGAAGAAGAATGGAGAGATTTGGTTGTGCATAGATTTCAGGATTTGAATCGTGCGTCATTGAAAGACCATTACCCTCTTCCATCAATGGAGAAGATCCTTCAAATGGTGGCAGGAGCTCAAATATTTTCTTTACTCGATGGATATTTAGGTTACAATCAAATCCTAGTCCAAGAATCTGACCAATTCAAAATGGACTTTCACTACCAAGTGGGGCACATATGCCTACAAAAAATGCCATTTGGATTGTCCAATGCCGGGGCTACTTTCCAAAGAGCCATGGACATGGAGTTTAAAGGACTAATCAACGATATCATCTAGTTTATACTAGATGACATAACTGTATATTCTAAGCATGTAGATGATCACATCGCGCATCTAAGGAAGGTTTTCTGAAGGTGTAGGGAATTTGGGGTTTCACTTAATCCCAAGAAGTGTATTTTTGCAGTGCACAAGGGAAATTTGTTGGGGCATGTTGTTTCAGTGAAAGGACTGTCAATCGATCCAACCAGGATTCGTTTGATTATGTCCTTATCTCTCCCAAGTCATAAGAAGGGTCTCCAGAGTTTTCTAGGAACCATAAACTTCGTGCGGAGATTCATCCCTCAATTTACGACATTGGCTAAACCACTAATAGCCATGCTAAAGAAAAACATTCCATTCTCATGGACAAAAGAAGGACAAAGAGATTTCAAAGCCATCAAAATGAAAATTTCTCAAGCTCCCACGCTAGTGAACCCCAGGTTTGATAAAGACTTTATCCTTTATGCTTTTACAGGTCAAGAGAGCATTTCAGGGATCCTCACCCAGAAAATGATGATATAATGGAGCAGCTAATTTCTTTCTTCAGTCAATCCCTCAAAGACTATAAGTCTCAAATACTCATTCATTGAAAAATAGGTCTTTGCAGTTATTCAAGATTTGAAGAAATTCAAGCACATGTTGTTCCAACAACAAAATTCATCTGATGGTGTCTCATCCAAGCGTTAAGGAGTTTTTTTTGAACAAAGAGATGAACGAGAAGTGCGCTGGATGGATCACAAAGGTGATGGAGTATGATGTATATATCAAGGTTACCAAACTTGTCAGAGGTAAAGGTTTGTGTC
Source organism: Taxus chinensis (assembly GCA_019776745.2). Taxonomy (NCBI): domain Eukaryota; kingdom Viridiplantae; phylum Streptophyta; class Pinopsida; order Cupressales; family Taxaceae; genus Taxus; species Taxus chinensis. Next base: position 974,528,923 of record CM034146.1, on the reverse strand, counting down.
AACAACTTGCTACAGACATGGAATCAAAAGGTGATGAGGATACGATGCTACTAAACACTGATGAGAGTGATGATCAAGTTGACTGGTTATCCAAAATGAAGAATTTCCTCTTCTCAGGAGTATATCCTGTGAACATGGATAAAAACCAAATAAGGACTTTCCATCTTCAATCTATTCCATATGTTTTGGTAGATAATGTTCTCTTTTGAAAGGATTTGAATGGTGTCCTCCTTCGGTGCATAAGACCGGAACAGGTGAGTAAGATACTAGAATAGTTTCATAATGGCCCATCTGGAGGACATTAATCTGCATTAACAACTACTACCAAGATCATGCGAGCTGGTTACTATTGGCCTAATTTGTTTAAAGATGCCCATCTCTGGGTGAGGAGATGTAAAGAGTGTGCCTTTTTCATAGGAAAGTAGAAGTGGCAGCTCTTCCACTGCATCCAATTCAAGTGGATCAACCCTTTGTTCAATGGGGGTTGGAATTCATTGGAATGATTAATCCTCCATCCAGTGATGGACATAAATGGGTCCTTACTACAACAGACTATTTTACTCGATGGATAGAGGCTGGTAGCATTGAAAGAGAGTAATGAAAAGGAAGTTCTTGATTTTTTGGAAGGTATAATGACAAGGTTCGATGTTCCTTTTACAGTCATTTCAGAAAACACGATGGATTTTCTTGGTATGAATTTGAGTGAATGGGCTGTTAAAAATGGGTCTACCTCAAGACTTCTTCCAATTACTATCCACAAGGAAACAAATTGGTTGAGTCTAGTAACAAAAACCTCATAAGGATTATTAAGCACACAATGGAAACTAACAAGAGGACTTGGCATACACAGCTTAAGACTTCCTTATGGGAAGATCAGATCACACCTAAAAGGGCCATAGGGAATTCTCCTTTCGTGCTTGTATATGGAAGGGAAGAAAAACTTCCACTCTCCTTGGAGTTACCTTCTTTGGAGTTAGCTCATCAACTTGAAGTTATGGAGAGTGATCCTCTGACAGTAAGGTTTGTCTAAACTCATGGAGTTAGAGGAAGTACGAAATAAGGCTATGAAGAATTTGGAGCAACATCAGGCTCAGGTTAAGAAATATTTTGACAAAAAGGCATGTCTGACAGTGTTTTCAAGAGGGAGATCTAGTCCTCAAATGGGATGAAGACAGGTCCAAACAAGGTAAGCATGACCAAGTTTGAAACTCTCTTGAGTGGGCCATACATCATCACAAGTTGCAAAGAGGTGAATTCATTTCATTTATCTAGGCTCAATGGAGAAGAACTACCCATTCATGTGAATGGGATACATCTCAAAGCTTTTTTTTTTTAGAAGCGTTCCACCCGCTGTATAGTTTAGTTAGGTGTTTTCCTCCAAGTGCTTATGCACATTGTTGTGTGTTGCTATTATTTTTCTTTCCTTGTTGTTGTGTTTTGTGTTCTTATGCACAATGTTTCATCATTAGAAGGTGTTAAAGGATAAGGAAGGTTCAAAGTCTCCATAAGAGTTTCATGATCAGACCTCATTCAAAATTCTGTACAGTGTTCTCATAGATGTCAAGCATTCAACAGTTTCAGTATGCTTCATGCTTAGCATTCCAAGGAGGTCCAAGATCGGCTATGCTCAAGGATTTTCAGGATGTATCATAGAAGATCAAATCACTTTTAGGATTCCAATATAGACTCCATGCCCAATGGATACACTTAAGGCTACTGGAATCATGCTTAGCAGGAAATCATCCCCTCGAGGTCGCCAAAAATGTTATCCAATTTTGCACACATGACAAAATTGGACAGGTCCATTATGCCCATTTCTAGTTATCACACGGAGTTAAAATGATAAAAATAATTAATAATTTTCATAATTGAGCTCACCTAGCATCGAACAAGGTCAAGTTGAGCTCAAATTTCAATAACAACTTGGTGTTAGCCCAGTTGAGAACTCAATCATTTATCATTGGAGCTCAACTCGATGGGTCAGCCAAGCCCAACATTGAAAGGAGCTCAGTTCGAGTTAGAAAATATCAAAGTTTCCAAAAATAGGAGGATTTTACAAAATAGTGTCAAGGGCCATCAGCAAGAACTTAGCTCACCGAGTAACTCTAGTGAGGCTACTCGGTGAGCTGGCCAACTCGGTAAAAGCATTAAGTCAATATGGGAGCTTGGTTTAAGGATCCAGATAAATAAAAAGTGGTAATCCACAAAGAGAAAAGGGAGTGGATGTCAATCTAGGATAAACTTGGTATCAAGACAAGTGGATCATGAGCTCAAACAAGGTATGCCATGTGAAGCATAAAAAATTGGTCGAAAGATCTCACAGCTCAACGAGTTAAGTGTTGGATCTCGGGCTCGGTGGTCACGAATGTAGAGGATAGAATGATGTGGGGTAGAAACATCAAAATGATAAGCCACAAGGAAACATGTGTCCCACATGATGGGGGGTTTCGAGATTTCACAGCCATGATGTGAGATAACACATTGCCAAGTCACAAGTTGGTAATTCACGACCTGTGGGGAAATTTGAGGAACTAACTGCCAAGTGGGGATAATTCCAGGAAAACCATCACAAATTTCCACTTCACAGAGATCATAGAAGCATTACCACATCCAAATAATTCCATTGGGAATGCAAGGGATAAAGTTTCTGTAAATTAAATGTGTAACTAGAAGCCCAAGTCTATGGCTGAGATTCATGTAAGTTGCGCGAGTTACTTCTCGGGTTAACGTAGACGGTTAGTAGGGACAAGCAGTCGTGGGGGAAATACAATTTTAGAGGAGCTAGTTTTGGCCTGTAACCAAGGGAAGTATGATGGACTTAGAACATCATGTAAAGAAGAGTAAATGTTTGTTGAGATAGGCAAGAGTTGAGTTTTCCATTAGGATTAGCAGCTTGTGAGAAGTGTCATTCATGGAAAGTCACCAAATCAAGAAAAAATTGAGGAATTGAGATAGTTGGAATTCACAACCAATGAGCATAGGTTCATCATCACCGAGGGAAATAATTCAACTCATTGCATGGTAGAACTCTAGCATTGATCGAGGTCACTAAGCTCATAGAGTCCATTGGAGTGGTTTTGAGTCCATCAAGAGTTGTTTGAGAAAATATAATCAGAGAACAAGTGTATAATCGGCTCAAAGAATTATGGGCTTGGTGGGAACTGTCACATGGAGCTCGATAGGTGATTTGGAACTCACTCAGCATGGCATGATATGTGATTCATTATGAATGGTATGGGGATCCAATCTCTATAGCTTGATGTTAGAGAAGACTCGGTGTTGGAATATTTTATGTGTTCATGAGGAGCTCGACTTCATGGGTTGGATCAAGAGGTGAGAAAGAGCATTTAACCAGTAAAATTTCATAGCTTGGTGGGTAATAGTTCAATTGTGAAAGTGAGAGATGAGTCAGAGTCAGACGAACAGAGGAATTTTCTCATTTATAATGGTGTCGGAAGGGAAAAATAGCTCGAAATGCTAAGGAGTGAAGGGTCGATGTGAGGAGCTTGAAGGTGAACTCAACATAGGTGACTCAACAGATTGGAAAATACATTTTGAGCTATGCACAAAGGATTCATGGATTTGGAAATGACTAAGGATCTCAAACAAAGACATGAGCCATTAAGAGGCATGGAACTGAGAAATTGGTCAAGCATTTTTGCTCGGAGGGAGGAAGGAACTCGGCCATTCAAGATTGAATGTGAGCTTGGTACCAAGTGAGGTTCTTGAGGTCATGTATGGCTTGAGTAAATCAATTGTAGGAGATCAAGTAAGACCAACTTGAAGGAGCTAACCATGTTGAGTATGAGCTCATGATGGGTCAGTCATGGACGTGAATAGGAAGAGGTGATCTCAAGCCAACATATATATAACATTGAGTGGTTCAAACCGGGCTCTACCGAGTCATTTCAAGCTTAAATGAATATCTACACTCTAAGCTTGTTTTACATCGAGCTCTGTAGACATGAGGGAGGTTATCAAGGATTGCATAAGGATTCGACTCATCTAGGTAAAAGGACCCAGGGAGAGTTCACGAGTGATACGTTGAAGAGCTAACAATTGATTTTGGGTGTCTATACAAAGCCAAGGATCTTGGTTTGTCATGAGGAGGCTCAACTGATGGGTTGACGTTGGAAGAACGAGTCAGCAATGAGATCAATGGTGAGCTCGTGAAGTGGATGACTCGGCCCAAAAAGGGGAGGATCTCACCCTCCATTCAATGAGTAAATACTAGGTCAAGGTAGAACGATTTAAAATGGCGTAGAGAAGCTCTGATTCCATGAGGAAGTGTTACGAATAGCAATTTCTATAAAACATAGGTAGTTGACTTAGTTGACCGAGTCTTGGCCAATTCACCTTGGTGAAGATCAAGATATGGGAGAAGTCAACAGGTGACTCGGTGGAAAGTAAAAAATATGTGACAAACTCAGAATGATCAGGAATGTAATGTGGAGCTTGACAGATATGGACTCCGAATCGGTGGATTCGTAACATTGCCCAAGGAAGTGGCTCGAGAAACAAACTATAGGGTAATCGAGCTAATGGAAGGGAGTGTGCTGAGTGTAGGTGAGTAGCTCGAGTTGGATGCTAATGGAGCTCAGCCTGAGAGAACTCAGCGATTCGAGGAGAGTACATAAGATCAACACGCCAAGCTCTGTGACCATGTATAAACACTGAGTTAAGAGGTGAGTCTGGTCTAGGAGCTCATCGGTTATAGGTGTTGAAAATTGCTGGAGACCGAGTTAATGCAAAGTTGACAAGCTCAGTGATAGAATGGAGCTCGGTGATATTGATGAAGCTCAGATTCGGCACTGGAGAATGAGGAGATAGGCTTGATTGTGGAATGGTAGGAATTCAACTCGATAGTTGGTGGAGGACTGATGGAGCTCGATGACCACCTCGGTGAGTTGGCTCGGCGAGACAACCACCGAGTTAGACTCATTTTTTGGTCTTTTCCTTATGATTCCCCCCTTCAACACAAACTGGTCAACAGGGGGTCCCACCATTTAATTTTAATTAATTTAATATTTTTATTTAAATATTTTAATAATAATATTTATTATTATTATTTAAATATTTTATTTAAATATTCTTTTAATTAATTGAGAAGAATAGGTCAACCAGGCATTAATGACATATGATGGAACCTTCAAAAGTGGTTCAACCAACAATAATAAATGAACCATCATGTGCCTTCAATTTAGGAATGTAATTATGAACTTTCCTCTTCTCTCTCACATATTCTCCTATAAATGTAAGTTGGAGGCTCATTCCAAAGGGTTCCAACATGTCAGATAGGTTGGAAAGTTATACATCTTAGGCAAGTGCAATTTTCAAGAGTCCTCTCTCTTGTGCAAGTTGTCCTTATGTGTTGAGAGAACTTTCACACATCCTCTTCAAGACTGTAATGAAACCATTACCTCTTATGAATGTATGATGCATTGTGCACGTTATTGAAGCAATAAAAGTGTGTGTTTTGTGATTAATATCAGTCCTTTTATCCTTCTATACTTCTTTGTGCCTTTTCTCATGCTTGTAGGTACACTATGCAAGTTCACGTTTCTATTGTAGGTTCTTGGAGTTTTGTTCTTATCAAGTGGTGGAGTATTGAATGCAATAGAGTTGTGGTGTCTGTTCACCCTTCTCAAGTTTCATCCTTCTTCACTAGTAGATTGATCTACTGGTCCGTCTTATAGAGTTTAACAAAGGGAACTCATGTTTCTTAGTCTGTGGTATTATGTACCATCTCCAAGTTACAGTAGGTGAAGTTTACCTATGGTGCACACACCCTCTTCAAATTAACCCTTCCTGAGTCTGGAAACACCCTTTATTTGGTGCATCACCATTTCTAGTATAGTTTCATTTATGCAAATCTCTTTCCCTAAAACCCCATGAAAATGTTATCATAGGACTAGATAGCATTTTTATTACACTAGGAGTAGTAAAAAAGTTAGTCTAGGAAGAGGAAACCGGCCTTCTCCGGAGGTTCACCTAGAGCCCAAGTCCCATAGCTTGATAGGTGATCCCATGTGTCCCAATCACACCAAACATCCTTTTCACATTTTGGCCATTCAAAGGGTGTAGTGATTTGGCGACAACAGGTTCCATGCGCCAAATTATAGCAAGCAATACTTGTAGTATCACTAATAGACTGTGCATCTTCCCATTGGAGGATTCCTTCCTTGGATGGCTTAAGTACTTCCAGATCCTGAATGGTACATACATAAATTCTATTCAAGTCTTCCTCACTCAAAGGTTCAACATAAGGTGCATATTTCCCTTTTGTCAAATGGATAATCACTCTTTCTTCCTTGTTCTCAAAACTTATATACCCCTTTTTGAATCGTAGATCAACATTATTTTCATAACACCAAGGGCATCCAAGTAGAGCTAGAAGCTATCTACTTCTGCCAGTGCTAAGACCTCAAAGTCCCTAGTGAACTTGGCCCCTTGTATAGTAATGGATGCATCCTTTAAAACTTTGATTAGAGTGGCCTTTGTTCAATTAGCCATAAACAATAAATTAGAGGATGGCTGTAATGGAAGGCTGCCCATTTGTACCCATGCATCTAAAGTAAGCACATTCACTTCCATGTCTGTATCAATCAATATATTACTCAAGATCCATCCATCCATAACAACATTAGAGTGATCTCCTTATCATAATCCAAAATATGAGGGGGAAAATTAACATGTAAGATCTGTCCTCCATTCTAAATACTTGCGCATGGAGTGTTTCGCTTTAGCCAATTCCCTAATAATGGAATGATATTCTCCTGGTGTAACATCTTGCATATCTCTTTTAAGTCATCAATATCTGATTGGACTGTCTCTTCTGCCTTCTTTTGTTATAACTTTCGTGACTGTTCCTTTAAATAGTGTATTTCACCTTGAAGATTTATGAGTACCTCCATGGTCTCCTGATAAAACTCCTTCTGATGTGTAGGATCTGGGTACCTTACATGTAAAACTTCCTCCTTAGTGATGGTAGGATTCTATTGTAACACTTCCCTGGCACGTGCAACTTCAGTGCGTCTAGTAATCTTCATAGGTAATACCTCAGGTTCTAGTGCTAGCTTTGACATCCATTGATTTTCCATAGTACATTGTATTCTGACCATCCCCATGCCATTGTTCTCCTATTTATGATGCTTGGTAAGATGATCATACAAGTTTGGAAATTCCTCATAGTTATGATTCTTCCCACAAAAATAACAAGTAATATTATGAGGATATTCATGCCTATAGTGATCAAGGGATCTACATGTAAAACACCATTCATAGCGTGCTTGAATGTGGTAATGATCATGGTGCTCAATTTTAACTTTAAATTTATCTAATGCCCCTTTCTATCACACACCAATATCTATGGCATTATGGATTTGATGAATCAACCTACAATCTTCTATATTGTGAGTCGTGGACTGGAAAATATTACAATAGTAAGATACATTATTTCTTATCACACATTGTAATAATGGGAAGTGGATTGCATAATGGTCCAAATGACATATCTCACACTCTAGAAATAATGAATGCATTGATCTATGAGGAAAACTATCTTTGGTGTGCCCTTCCACTTCACAATATGTACATCAAATCCCAGTGCACGTCTCATGTGTTGAATTTGCCAATAGTTTGTCCAACTACTTTTCCATAGCTGCAATATGTACCTCAAGGAATGGGATCACTCCAGTTTCTATTCTCTAGATTGATTCAACACACAAAGTAGCTTCAAGTGCTTCACGTGGGTCCGTAAATGTCTCATGTGACAACTCCCTTCTGAAAGATGTGATCAAACACCCAATGAACCACTATGAATGCTGGCTTGCATGAATATCATAAGAAATTTTAGAAAACAATGTCTTGAAATGGGCATCATATTTCCGAATTCTCTCAGTATTGCCCTACTTAATATCCTTGAGCAAACTTATAATCTTCTACTCAAACTCAAGGATAATAAAATTCGTGAGGAAAACATACTTTATTGCTGCATAATCTACACAAGTTTGATCAGGGTCAAACATCCTGTACCAACTATGTGTGCATCCCTGCAATGTAGTTACAAACTTACTTGCCTTACACTTAGAAGCCATGAATCCTTTTATGTGCCATAGTGTATCAAAAATGTGCATGTGTTCAACAACATATTCTATGGCCTTATACTCTACAAGACAGAGAGACATCTCCATGTAAATATTTTGGGGTTGATGAGGACCTGTGCCCACCTAATCCATAATCTCCTATGTTACCTCTACCTCCAAAAACACCAAACCCACCAGAAATAGAGCCACCTATGCCCCCTGATCCTCCACCTATAACCAGAAGTGGACCAGTGGATGTACTACCCTGTGTCCCAATAGTGGTACTAAATTGAATTCCTACAATCTGTGAAGTGGTACTACTCCTAGAAGTGAGTCCAAAATTTTGTGCGCATAAGTTTTTTGTTGAAAATGCACTTGAGAAGGTGCCTAAAAAAAATAGAATAAGTTTACTCAACCATAGATATACTTGCTATCTGAATTACTCCTGCTATCCTATTGCCCAAACTAGCTTGATGACTACTGGTTGTACTAGATACTAGAAAACCAAGTGCAAGGGCTAGGCTGCCAGGTAGATTTAGATGCATGCTTGCGGCCCATGTCATCTTTGCTAGTGTACTCCCATGTGAGGCTGAGGAGAGTTCCCTATTATGATTTCCTAAATGGGGGAGTTCCATATGCTCTGGATCCACACCTTCTGCGTGAGCTCTAAATCCTTCACGAGCCATCTCTCTCCTCAACACCATCCACTCTACAATATAACGCTACTTCTCTATCTCCCTCTTGTACACCTCATTGTACTTAAGCCACCTTTCTTCTTGTTTCCTCTAGGTCCACCATCCTTCACCAAACCCGCTCCTTCCCCAACGTGTGGTGGGGTTTAGATAGCCATCAACTTCTCTTCCAAGTTTAAGGTTACCATCAAGATTTTTATCTCTAGTGGAATGCTTGCAAATAAGTTCCTCTTGGATAATGTAAAAAATTGAACTCATCTACCTCTGGGTAAGAATAAACAGAGATTGAGTACTCTAGAATATATCTATTCAGAACACCATGTAACCAAGTGTCCACAGTGTGAGTCCAAATTTGATCAACATAGTAGAGGGCCTAAAATTATTCCTACTTTAAAACAAGTATGAGATACCTCCAATTCCTTTTAGATGTATAAGAAACTAGCCACTCGTACAGCTCTACCGGAAAGATAACAAATAATCTCTCATATAAATATTTATACAAATTTTGCTCCATCCATGCATGTGCATCAAACTGAGATCCAATGTTGAACCTTCAAGCGTACTCTTCTTCTATATTTTTTATCCACTCAACACTTTCTAAGGTCAAATGATATGTCTTCATCATGAACCATCCTAAAAACAACTAAAAATAGGTCCCAGTAATGGAACCAATGATGAAGCCTAGAATCCACTATATAAAACCTAGGCACGCTGGTACATTGCCCAGCCTAAGTTGAGTTCTCACCCAAAGTGCGCAAAGGTACCAATCCCCTCTTTAGAGTTTCCTATGTAGGATGTTAGTCTGATGAAGATAAAGCATATTTAGAATCATAAATAACCATAAACATTATGTTATCCCAAATTCACCCCATGGTGATTTGGATAACTTGCAAAAAAATTTCAGTCCTGAGCCAGTAGAATTGATTCAAGGCCCAAAATCATGTTTTGGGGGTCCCTTTTGTTTCTCTCTAACTTCCCCATCCAAGGAAAATGTCCAACAAGATAGAGAAAATAGGAAAAAATCTAGAAAATGGGATGTAGCAAATGCGGAAGTCAACAGCCCTCATAGCCCAGTAAATGGCAGATGCATGGGGACAAGGAAGCCTGAATCGGGTGATGCAAATATTTTTGTCCGAGACAGCTAGGACACGCGTATCTGATTTTTCCGAAATAGCCACAGTAAAGAGAAAAAGTCAATATTTGACCTCCCGAACTTCAAAAGGCCATAACTTTTGACTCCGAGCTTTGATTTTCATTAAATTAGGCTTTCTGGATTTCTTAATTTTGATGAGGGTAGATATATTAAAATAAAAGAAACATATTCAGCTCCAGTCAATTAATGTTCATTTCCGTCAAATGACAGAAAATGCTTGGTAGACCCAAAATAGCTGCTCGCACTCAGAAGGCCATAACTTTTGCATTTCTCAACAAAATCACACAAAATTGATACCGTTGGAATCATGGCTCTAAGAAAAATGTACAAAAATCAAGAAATTATGGATTAAATGAGGGATAGATGGATAGTTTCCTAAAAATGAGGCCAAGTTCAGAATAGTGTTTTAGTTGGTGGTTGGGAGTGCAATTAAGAGGCATGGTCATCATTCTTTCACTGCTGCAAGTCATGAGATAATATGGGGAGATTTTTTCAAGTAACAAAATATCATTTCACTCCATTTAATACCTCTTACAAGTGGTTGAAGGATAGATTTCAGGATTTCCATTTTCCCTCTCTCTCTCTCTCTCTCTCTCTTCTTATTTTTCTATAAATTGGAGTGTTGGGCTCATTGTAAGGGGGAGGAGGTAGTTTTGTTGTAGAAAATATTTGCCAAAATTGCTTTGTGAAGCCAATGTGATGCAAGCCCTTGTAGTGGACTCCTTGCATGGTGGTCTAGACCCTTATCTTGTAATAGATTGAACTGTGCATATCATGAAGCAATAAAATTCAAGTTTGTGGATGCATCTCCCCCTGCTGTGTTTGTTTGCACTCTTCTTGCCCTTTCAACCTTCATTATAATAATATTGTGTCTATTTTTATGCTCTTACAAGGACTCATTATTATTGTGCATGTATGAAATATTGCTGTGGATGTATTTTCCAGATTGTGGAGAACTGTTATCACCCCTTCTAGTATGCATTTTACTTCTATTTTTCACACATTGAAAGACTACTCTCACAACCCTCCTTTTCTAGTGTATCACCGCTTTAGTGTAGGTTTTCATTTTCATGCATTCTCTCTCCTTGGTCCCTTGGAAAGTTAGACCAGGAAAGATAGTTTTGCCTACATTAGAGTAGAATGTGGCAGATAGTTTAGGAGAAAGAACCAACTTTCTCTAGAGGTCTATCTCAAGTAGCAAGTCCCACAACTTGGAGATAGTACCCATGTTATCCAATCACACCGTGAGCTCAAGTATATGCACTTGTGTAAAAATAAGGGTGCTGTGATTTGGTGATAACACATTCCATAGAGCATGAATTAAACAATAACTATAAAAATATCGACCACACAAGAACCAGTTACAGTCATGTTGAACACCATTATCCAGCCAACATAATCCATTACATTAAAAACTATAAAAATAGAATCTTCTTACATTATAAAGTATCACCATAAGTCATGCGCACACCAGATCCAACAGCATAACTATATAATAATTCACTACTGCTAAACTACATACTTCGATACATACTTATAGGGGTGGGGACTTTCCCTTCACCACCTACGCACTTATCAAAATAGGTCACATGCTGATAATAGCCATGCACCTTTACAATAACATGCACACATGCAAGTGTGCTAATAATAGACATACTATAGTTAACTTGAAGAAGTAATCCTTTTATTAACTCAAGCTTATGCATGGTGCTTATCAGTCACTCATTCCCAAAATACCATTTTTGTGTCACATAATTCTCCATCCTGATGTGTGCTCAACATGCTATCTCCAATAATAGGTCGTATCCATAAACACAGCTAAGTCCTGAGTCAACCTATCCTGGTATGTGTTTCCTTTCCTATCTTTCCAAACCTTCAAATGCACCTTATTACTGTGCGCACATTATTTGTGTGTTTTCTCCTTAGAACAATATTATGTCTTCTTAACAAGGCCGTGATGAGGTTTTTCACCAATGTGTGTTGGAACATGAGCGCATTGCAATCATGGAGGAAGCACACAGTGGGATTGTAGGAGGGCACTATGTAGGGAATGCCACCATGTGAAATATTTTTTGGGTAGGGATTTGGTTGGAAAGAATCTACATGGATTGAATTGATTTTTGTAAGGCCTGTGACCATTGTCAGTGCCTTGCCAAACAAGGAAGAAGGGATGAGATACCCTTCAGGATGATAGCTAGCGTAACACCATTTGAAAAGTGGGCCATTGATTTTGTAGGAACAATTTCACTTGCCGCATGAAGGATTGGTTCACGCTATATCATCACTTGCACTGACTACTTAAAAATATGAGAAGAGGAAGTGCCTACAAAGGAATGCACAATAACAACAACAACATCTAGGTTCTTGTGGGAAAATATAATCAACAGATATGGATGTCCACTGAGCTTAACAAGTGATAGGGGTACTCATTTCATGAATGATACAATTAGAATCTTGTTGGAAAAATTCATGATAGCCTACCAAAAGACTACCACATATCACCCACAAGCTAATGGAAATTTTTAGGTGTTTAACAAAATTTTGAGTCACACACTAACAAAAATTTGTGATGTGGGAAAACATGATTGGGATGACAAAGTATCAGTTGTACTATCAGCGTATATGACTACCTACATGAAATTTAACAAGGCCACACCATTCCAATTGGCGTTTGGTATGGAAGATGTCTTACCAGTAGAATTCATGCTACCATCCCTATGTATTGCACTCATAGGAGGGTTAGATGATGAGAAAGAACTACATGAGCACATGAAGAAGCTAATAAAGATGGACGAAAGGAAATCACTTTCTAGGTGGAGTCAGAAGACTGAAAACATGAGACAAAAAGCATGGCATGATCGCCATATTAAAAGTAAACAATTCAAGGTTGGGAAGATGATCTTGATTTATGACTCCAAATTTCTCCACCATCCTGGGAAATTAAAATTCCATTGGTTAGGTCCATATACCATCTCATACATCCTTGATTTAGGTGTATTCCAGTTACAAGATCTAGATGGGATGAGGTTACTAGGCCATTTTAATGGGAGTAGGCTGAAGCCCTACTATAAATAAGGTTTATGTGTAATCATAAACAAGGCAGTACTGCCATTTAGCCTAGGATTTCCTTTCTTTGTGTTTCCCCTTCTCTTTGTTTGTTCCCTTTCTTTTTGTTCTTGTGTGCGCATTGTGTAATGGTAGCCACTTATTATTTTCAAAAAGTTTCTATTTGTAGAGGACCGCACATCCATTTTTGTGTGGGATGGAGAAATGAAACAAAAAAATGGAAGATGGTAGTGGAATCTATGTTTTGATGGCCCGCATTAAAGAATAAAAATCACAAAGTTTGGAAGGTCATGCGTAGAAAAGGTAGACATAAGGAGTTTTTTGTTAGGAGAGTTTTACAAATACCACATATAAGTATGAAAAGTGTAGGAACATCATGAGGTAGGTGATGTCAAAAATCAGGGTAAGGACAGAAGAAGTGCCTATGACACTATGAGCATGTGCGTAAGGATCTTCAGTTAGTAAGGATTTTTACGTGCCAGAAGGTTGTAGAAGTTTTTCACACATGATTGGGCATGGGGGAAAAAGTGCTGAAGGTTGGGTTATGAGGAAAAAGCCACCTTTACTGTAAAGGTACGATGGTAGGTGACATTGCATTTATTACGAAAAATAAGTAAAAACTAAAAGTAAGTGGTTGGGATACATTATTGTTACATTACATTTGTGATATTGAAGAGCTCTTGTAAACTAGGGAATCCTTGAGACACATTACATGAAAGAATGTTGTGAAGATTTGAGTGCATAATGAGTTTGATTAATGAAACAAGGATGAAAAATAGTACATGGGTGTCAAGGAAGGGGTTGTTGGAGTTTTTGAAACCCACAAGGGAATAAACCATCTTGGGGAAGGAAGGATTTTTCCAAGTTAGGGTTCCACAACTAGGGCACATGATTGAAGGGATTTTTTGCATAAGAGTAGAGCCACATAGTTTAGCAGAGCCAGGATAAGAAGGAGGAAACAATTTTTAATAACTCAGCAAGAGAAATGGCACCAAGGAAAGTAACCACTATTTCACCACAGAAGGGAAAGGGAAAAGGGAAAAAAGTTGTTTCCACCAGTTTCAATGAGGAATGGTATGTGGAAATCCAATACTCAGATGGCGTATTTCTAGGAAAAGAATGGGTGTTTCATGTGATAAATGTGGATATAAGTGACTACAACCATCAAACAAGAACCATAGAGAAAGAGATGGCATTGGAAATGGTTAGACCTACAAACCAAAGGACACTATACGGAATGCCCATGTATGACGATGAATTAAAGGTTAAGATGGAGAAGGCTAGATTATTGCAACTCTATGAGTTGTCCTGTTTTGGTAAACCTAAGTAGTTGTACCAATGGCTAATGTCGCGTATGCATGAATACCATTTCTACTTTATAGGATGAAGGATGGGGATAACTCTCTAACTGATTTCCAAATTCACTGGTCTTACCTGTGAGGGAGATTCGTTTGATGATGACTTGGATGACAAGGAGGCCATAAAAGAAAACTAGGGAGGCATATGAATATAAGAAGGGATCATCGTACTTCGACATATCAACAATTTATGACCCTTTGATGAGGATGACCATGTGCTTAGTATCCAAGCCGAATGGACAAGAGAGGTGGGCATAGGTCAAAAAATCCTGGTTGAATGTTTTCCAAAAAATCTCAAAGGGGATCATCTATAACATCTCGGTGTTTATAGCAGAAGAAATCATCAGTTCTGTGTTTGACAGAGAAAAGATAATGTTTGGTAAGGTCCTCACCATAGTATTTTCAGAAATTGGAGTGGCCGATGGGGCAAATTTTTTGTATGGGAGTACCCAGTTGAGAACCCCTCCCCTGAAAAAAGATTTGAGAAGTATACTTATGAAACAATGACAACCGCCCATTAGGCATGCCTAAAGAAATGGTATAAGTGAATGGATTGTCAGATCTAGTGTAAGGAGAATCCAAGTTTTTAGCATAGCAACATTTCTATATTGGTAGGTTCACTTTGGCAGACAACACTAAGATCCCATGGTGTAAATTACCTTTCTCCTTTACTGTGCAATACTTCCAAGCCACGGTCAACCACTTCAAGGAGGAAAAAAGTATGAGGTTAGATCTTAGCGTAGTGAACCAAGACTACCACGAGATGTGTAGGACTCTGATATACCCAAAAAAGTGCACCTATGTGGAGAAGTATGTCTCCCATGACGTACACATGATGAAGCTAGTGACCTTGCTTATTGTTAGAAGAACCACAACAAGGGTAGTATACCTGCACATAAAGCCAAAATATGATAAGGGTGCCTATGTGGAAAATGATGTCTCAATCTTAGAAGACCCTACCACAAGAAAGAAGGTCATGCTGAAGAAGAGGGAGAGAGAGGAGGCTCTTGAGAAAAATGCACCAAGTATGCACACAATGCAATCTATAGGTGTGCATGAGTCAAGTGCAAAGACAAACACCTATAAATGGAGAGATAAGTTCCCCGTAGAGGAAAAAGAAAAGAAACCTAAAGAGGAGGCTCTAAAGCAAAAAAAATCCCCCTAAAAAAGAAGATTCTCTAGCAAGAAAGGAGTCACCTGCTGAAGAAGAGAAGGAAGAGTCTCCTATAGTAAAATCACCAGTTAGGAAGAAGCATAAGGTAGAAGAAAAGGTGGACTCAGAGGAGATGAAGAGCATAGAGGTTTACATGGGTGATAGGGATGATGATGAGTGTGATGAGGCTCAAGACCATCCGATGTATCACGTACATGAATCTGAGAAAGGGAATGAAGAGAAGGACGAGGATGAAGAAGGCAGTCATGGCAAGAGGGAAAGTGAGGAGGTGAACACTAAGGATCAAAGGACCCCAAGGCTTACCAAATAGTATATAGAAGATGTTGCATAAAGGGAGGTAGCGGGCATAGTAAAATACTTTGTAGAACATGAGTTGGATCATAGTACTGATGAAGTACTTAAGGAGATAGAGGAGGAGAGTGTAGAGAAGGAATATGGAAGCTTTCCTAAGGCAGTGCGCATAGGAGGAAAAAGTGTGGTAGTGATGTAGGAGTAAGGAATGGGTTATATCAATGATCCAAATAAGTTAGTGCGCACACACTTCCAAAGTACTGTGCCTTCCAAGCAACTCCTTACATGGTATGGTGTATACCCTCATACAAGAAAGATGTTATCTTGGGCTTTTGAGTCCCATGTTGATGATCCAGAATTCAAAGTCAATCCAAGAGGCGCTGATGAAAATACCAGAGTCCAAGGGAGTAAACTCTCTAGTGAATTATTAGTAGTTATCTGATGAGTAATTTTGTAACACACTCAAAAAGGTGTCCTTTAGAGGTTGAAGTGAGACTCTTTGGGAGGAATGATAGAGTAAGGTTCGCTGGAGGAAGAATTGGAAGAGGAAGAACAGAATAAATCATTGAGAAAAGTAAGAATTTGAAGCAAGAGGAGATGATCACTGCATAACTCAAGGTGTCAAATTAAGGGAGGAGAAGGTAAAGGTCTGTGAGGTTTACAAGAAGATAGAAATTATTACAGAAACCTATAATTTTGAAACACCCAGACTTGGCTCATTCCTAAGAAAAAAATATGAGTCAACCTCGTAAATGCTTGAAAGACTTAACATGCATCCTCACCATGGAAAGGTGGGCTACTTACATTGGAGTTGGCTATGAAGAAGAGGCATTGTTAGCGCGCTAGAAGGAGGCATAGAGAAATGAAGATTGGGGAAATAGTTACCCCAATAACTAAGATCTTTGTTACTGTAAAGACTACCATGTAGATGGCTAAAGTTGTATATGATAACTGTGTTAAAAGAGACATGGGTAACAAGCATACTAGTTGCTAAACATGAGGCAGATCTAAAATAATTCCAAGAGAATAATAAGGGAAGTAGGTCAGAGTAGGATAAAATCCTAGCTGAGGTTGAGAATAATATAGGAAGATATTGAAACCTTATGAGGTTTGATTAAGAATCGACTTAATGAGTTATATCCCTAGATCACCCACAAAAATGGAAACATGCTAGAAGAGACCTGAGCAAACAATTTAGAAGGAATTGTAGATATGTTTGCATGCTAAGGGTGACAAATTGAACTTTTAGGAGAGGTGAACGCTCTTAGTAGCGTGGACCTACTTCAGTAGGCACATGGTGAATTGGATGCCTTGGAGAAGATTGAAGGTGCAACAGTAAGGAAGGATTTCCCACTCCTCATTGTAGTAGTAAACAAATTATCTTAGATTTCTTTCATTCTTCCATTCTTCCATTCTTTCATTCTTCATTCAATTTTTTTCATGGTCCCTCTATTCTTTATTCTTTTGAAGAAGTAATATATTTCCGAGGAAAAATAACAAGATTAGTGTGGGGGTGATGTTGGTCCTTGGAATATTAGTCTAAGCACCAAAGGGAATGCCATGCACATATGCATTAGTAAGAAAAATGGCGCAGTAGGGGAGAATCCTGAATGAAAAAGAGCTTTAAGAAGGGTTTAGGGGAAACTGGGACACACACGTAGAAGGGTGGAGCCTTGGGTTTAAAGGAATTAACCATATTTGGCATTTCTACGAGGAACTTGAGGGAGAAACGTGACCTCTACTAAGGCATTTGATGAGTAGATAAGGGTGCTAGCCTAGAACCTTGGAGGTTAAGAAAATTATATTTCCATGTAGGGAATATTCCTGAGAAGAACAATCATTGTAGAAAGTGGAGGGCTTGCAAAAGGATAAAACATTCACCATTGGTGGGACCACATTGAAACTTGGAATGTGATATGCTTAGGATGAGAAGGCATGGTGGTGGGGTGGTGATCATATTAAAATTGAGATTCTCATAAGCAAGGAAAACACACTAGAGATAGAGACAAGATAGAAGAAGAACATATATAAGTTTTGAGTAATAGATGGGTTTGCAGTAGTGCTAGGGTTTAGAGCACTTAGTGCTAAGGATTCTTGAAGGATTGTAATAGGACCTATGTATGGCACTAGGGGTCTGTAAAAAAAGGTTGAAATGGGGAGGGTATAGCTAGGATATCTCATCAGGGAAGATCTGTAGGGATTAAATCTATTGTTCATTTTAACATGTATGGTCTGAGATGACCTCTTTTTGATTGTAATATGGCTACTAGAACTATTTTGAATTAATATATATATATATATATATATATAGTATATAGTATATATACTATAATATATATATATATATATATATATATAAGGGTTTGTTCTGTATATCATGTTTAAGGGTGTAGACCCTCATGTTAAATGGCTATCATGGTTCATATATGATTTAGCATGTCTTATTACTTTGTTTCTATAATGCCATTAATGTGTGATCTTTTATATGCTCCTTTTACCTTATTACCTAAAGTGAATGTGTTTCTCATTCTACAAATGATACTCCATCAATGGAAAAACCTTCTCATAATTCTCACAGAAAGGAGGGGCTCAACACCCGTGTACATGCCTTTTGGTGAGTGCCCATGCACCCAGTGGGGTGATAGGGCCAGTGTGCTTGGGGTTTAGAAACTTATATTGAGGGTAGATAAATATGACTACACCTCCCAAAATTGATTTGTGTTTTCCCTTTCCTCTAGAATCGGTTGTTCTTTCTTTCTCTTTGTTTGACTTTTAGTCCTTTATAACAATATTATCTTATTCTAAATATATGGATAAGATCTAAGATTATAATGTTATTATTAAAATCCTAATCAAGATTTCCAATAATTTGATCCTAAGTAAATAATTAAAATTTAGACCATTCCTCTGTTGTTGGGGTTATTGGTACTTTTTAAGAATTCCCCTTGATAAAATTCTCCATCAAATTGTTTTTTGAAAAATTTCCATTGTTCTCTCTACTTTAAAAAAGAAGTTTCCTTATCCTCTTTGAAATATTAAAAAAAATCCTAATTAAGAGTTCCACAAATTTTCCCACTAAGTAATTATTATTAACCTTATCTCTAATCCTTGCTTTAATTGATAACATATTGATCCCATCACATACTCTTTAATGTTCATCCTTTCTTTCCTTTCCTCTTAAAATTTTTAACCCTCCCTTTTTATTGTTTATATTTCCTTCCTTCCTAGTTAGATGGTCTTATGTTTTCTTTTTATTTAGAATTGTATTTAAATTCTTGATTTTTATTATAATAGGTTAAGATTTATCCATTTTATTATTTATTATTTTAGCTTCCTTATTTGTCAGCCTTGGTTAATTGTGAACTTTTTCCTTTCTTTCTTTACTTATTTTCTCTCCCTTCCAACCATGGATAAACTTTATTTGTAATTTTTACATTATATAAACCTATGATCAACAATAATATCATACTCATAATATTTTTTCCCTGATGATGGGTATAGTTTCTTGACTTGAAACATCAAAATTTTTAAATTACTACACATTATTCAAAATAAATTTTCTCAACAATGAACTGTGAAAATATCATAAATTCAAGTATTAGTAATGTTCATATATTCTTGGTGGAAAGTCAAGGTAAACAATATGTAAATACATGTGTTTCATAGTGTAGAAACTAAAATTTAATGAATTTTCCTTGTGCAATGCCAAGTTTGAAAATGTTGCATTACTAAGAAAAATTATCACATTAGTAGTCCAATCACAAAATGTAATGCTCATTCGAAATAATGGCCACACAAGCACTAAAAACATTTGATACATCAGACACAAGACAATGAATACATAAAAAATATGATCATATACATCATTTCTTAAGAAACTGTTGACAACTTGGAATATGATGAGGCTGAGATGATTAACTTCATACATCATGGCAACTACATTTGAAATGTGCGGGATATGTGAGATTTGCAAGAAAACACATGTAAAATAGGAAAATGAAATGTGATCTGTAGGGGTAGGACATGATAATAATTAGTTAAATGAAGTGGGGTGGTGGATCTTATGGAGAGAAGTGTCAGTGTTTTCCTTTTCAATATATTGTTTCATGAATGCAAAGAGACAAAATCAAGATAAAAC
Source organism: Taxus chinensis (assembly GCA_019776745.2). Lineage (NCBI taxonomy): Eukaryota > Viridiplantae > Streptophyta > Pinopsida > Cupressales > Taxaceae > Taxus > Taxus chinensis. Next base: position 974,508,967 of record CM034146.1, on the reverse strand, counting down.
ATCCTTCAAAGGGGAATTTTGTTTCATTAATACCAAATTCATGCAAACACTACCACATAACCTCTAAATCTTAAGCACAACCACTCATGTATAAATATTCAATAAAATTCTTGTTGGATCAATTCATAACACCCAAGATACATTCAAGGAATGTAAGCAATCACCTCCTAACTAATATTTTAGAAAGGATTTTAAAAATAAATAAACATTGTAAAGTAACACTACAACACAATATTTATTCAATAACCAATTCTATGCAGTAATCAAAAATAAATCCTTCATATTTCATTGATTTAGTAGGCATAAGATTACATCAATATTTATATTCATCAACTATGCTCTCATTTAAATTCCAAGATTCTATATTGACACATGACAAACAATTATGTACACTTCAATTTGGACAAGGGAGACATACAAGATTTATTAAATTCTAGCCCTATAGAAGTTTTCTCTATGATTTCTCTTCAAAAATTATAGGATAATTGGATGTTACATGATCTATTTGTTCATCAATTACACTACTTCTAGGTGACTCCAATGGATATTTGATTATAGGGTTTTTAGAGGGATTTTACCCATCTTGTGTTTTTATTGGTTGATGTAGCCTAGAATTCACTGCAAATATCCCAAGTCCATACTGGAAAAATCACTCAGCCTAAACTGAGCGCTCACCCGAAGCGCGCAAGGGTACCAGGTTCCCTCTTTAGATTTGCTTGTCCAGAATGTTAGTCATGATTGAGTATGTATATATTCAGATTCATAACATATATTAAACAATCCACAATGCATAAACCAGATCTAGATCTAAACCATAGGAAAGATTAGCTAAACCATGACTATAATGAGATTTTATCATACAAGAACCATGTTCAGTCTTACATCTAACACCAATATCCAGCCAATATGATCCATTATATTAAATAATGTAAAACAAATAAGCTTCATACATCATAATAATGTCAACATGAGTCATGCATGCGTGAACAAAACCAAAAACATAACTCTACAATCAAAACAGTATCAACCAGACTCTCTAAACTGTGCAAATCAATACATATATATACATAATAGGGGTGGGGACTTTCCCTTCACCACCCATGCACCTTCCAAAAATAGGCTACATGCTAATAATAGTCATGTGCCTTTACAAGAGAATACAAAAGCATGCAAGTGCTAATAATAGATCTTCTAAAGTTAACTCTAAGTATAGATCCTATTATTAGAACAAAACCTGCATGGCACTCAAACTGCTTGTGTAAACCCGAAATAGTCTTGCGTGAACTACAAGTTTCCATATCTTTTCGTTGCTCCGCACTCTATGTCCAAAAATAGTCTTGACCTGTAAAAGTGGTTAAGTCCTATTTTCCAACTATTCTTGGGCGCACCCGTATTCTGCTATACTTCCACGTGCACTCCTGCACCCTATGTCTGCATGCATCCAAACCTTCCATGCTTTTAACCTTGAGCTATATTCCATCTACTCAACATTACCCCACACTAAATGCATTTTCCACCCTGGAAATGGGTAATCCCAACTTATCTCTCCAAGAATAAATAATAATGAATAAAAGAATAACAATTACTTGACCAAAAATAATGAAGTACTACTCGGCACTCTGCTCCTCTATTGGATAGGATCAACTATGGATACTCATTTTTAATATCTAGCCTCTAACACCTATGCCAATCACTCAATGACTTCGCCTATTTTATCAGGGACATCTGTAACCATGACATCCAAGCTCATCCCGAGTCATGTTTTCTTATTCATTTTTGTAAAATCCTAACAATGTTTTCCATGCTTGAAATCATGTCCCTCCATGTAATCCATCTTCTGCGTGATGATCTTTCTGATTTCATTCATTCTTTCCTCATGTGGTTCTTGGGCTGATGCAAGTGCATTGCGATTTTTATCTACCATAACCAACCTCTCCACATGCCTAAGTGTTTCATTTCTTCTGCATCTTGAAGGAACTCATTCTCTTATGCTAGAGTCCTTGTCCTAATAATAACATCTGGCGCCACACACATGTTCAGATCTTTATTTTCCTTTTTAAGCTCATCCTTCAAGGCCTACAACAGAGAGTCATAACTTGTAATATTTTTGAAAATGGTGGCTTTGGCCTTTGTTGCCTCCTCTTGTAGGATATTTTGGTGTAGGCATATGCACGGGCCCTTCATCTATCACTAGTTTGACCAATGTGTGTATGTAGTGCATTACAGAAGGAAATTTCTCTGGAACTTGAGATTCTAGATGTGGCCTTACCTTGAGAATATCATCTCCAATATCCTCATTCCATACTGATCAATGATTCTATCTTTTCCTTGGCCCTTTCCTTCTCTGTTGTCAAGCGCTTTATTTCACTATCTTTATCCTTGTTATCATCCATCAAAGCCCTAATGGTTGTCTACTTTATCTATGTTCCTTGCGTGAAACCTCAGTGGACAAATACCTTTACCAAGGCATTACTTACTTGCTCATCCGACATGACAGTAGGTTTAACATTCACATGCTAGTATGTGGGGTGCTTTCTTCATCCTACGCATGAAATGCATGATTCTTCACACACGTCAAAATCAGGTTCATCTATATGAGTCTACATTGACCATGATAACTACTTTCCATGTGCACGTAAGTTTGCCATTTCTTCATCCATCAACTCCCAACCATATAAATCCTTGTGCTCCACAGTGATGTATGGAATCTACGTGTGTATGATTTTTACTTTGTGTCATCCCACATATCCAACTGTAGGAGTCACATAGTCTTCACCTTCCTTCTCCTTCTTTGTTCTCTTGCCCTTTGGAATCCGTGCACCTTAACTCCAAAATTGGGCCTTCACCTTCTTGTGTAGTATGGGGCATGCACCAAAAGGCTCACCCTTATCTATTTATGTACCTTGATCCTTTAGCCCCTTCTCATCATCCTTCATTTCTTCATCACAAGGCTCCTCTGTATCCTCAGGTTTCACTGGATAAGTTCCTGCACGCTTTCTCCAGATTCATCCTCCTCTTCCTCTTTAATCTTTAACTTGCACCTCTTCTTCTTCTCAGGCTCTACTTTCTACAGTGAAGTCCTAGGTGATCTCCTTAAGTGGTTGTGATGATTCCCATGCACTTAAGTCCCTTGTTCTTCTGAACACCTTTTAAACTTGTGGCTCCTCAGTGGTCTGTTCTGCATCTATCTCCATTGCTGCCCATATCTAACACCTCATCCTCTTGTTTCTGTAATGGAGGGTTCGTCATCATGCTCTCTCTTTCCTCCAACAGTGGGTTGTCTTTTTCCCCTTTGGTCCAAGCCACCACTATCTTCATGTAGTCTCCTCTTCTTCTCCTTCTTCTTCTTTAGTGGGAAGATCATCTTCTTGTTCTAAAGTACCCACAATATGCTTTCCCTTAGGTGGCCCAGGGAGCTTGAATTCATTCTCCAAGTACTTGTTTGTTTTTACAATTTAGGATTCATGTATATATATACCAAATCCGCTCCCAAATTTCCAATGGCTAAACTTATAACCTTCATGTTAATATCATCTGATATTAATCTTTTCCATGTAAGTAAGTCTTACTTGGATTAAACATAAGACTTCTATAGTGTGTGGTAGTCACAATATACCTTATCAACATTGAACAACAACGGTGAAAACGCATCTGAAAACCTATGTACAGATGCCTGAAAATAGCGTGCTGTGAAGGCATATGGAAGCTTGTCACCAAGGGCTCCATTTTCCATCCTTCATCCTTAAACGTCCCTAATGCAAAAGTGTTGGTATACTACAATCTGTACTTGTTTACCCAATACTGAAGGTAAATCCTTGGGTATCCTCCACTCTTCTTCAAACACAGGCATGCAAGCACTCATACCACATTTCTTCCCTTTTCTTGAAAGGTCCACTCATTAATCCATCACAAGTATAGTCAGAGAAATATTTCTGCCAAGGACTTCTTTTCTGCAGGAAACTGCCACATATTGTCTTTCGGCCCATCGGGCACACCAATTTCAACAAAGACCAATGACAGAAGTATAGCGCCAAAGCTGATTTTCTCACCTTCCTTGTTCTTCCTCAATGATTGTCTCAACAATGAAATTAGATAAGTTATACACAACACCTTCTGTCATTTTCCACGCAACATGAAGCCATGCCTTGTTTACTTGAGACCATTGCTCTTGATTGTTTAGCTTTTTTTAGGAGATGGGCTGCTTACCTGAATGACTAGATACTTTTACAATTTAGGGATGTCTTGATCTTGCACCCTCCTTTGGTGTATCTAAGCTCCTTCTTCATCTTTTCTATGGCCTCCTTATTAGTGAGTTTGTTACTTAGCTCAACACCTGAACTCCTCAGCCCTGTCAAACTTGTAATCAAAGGCGTGGTGATCCTCATTCGATGCCCAAAAAATGTAAGAATAAGTCCTCGTGGACTCTACTCATGAGCTACTGGTATAATTTCTCAGGTTTTCCAAAATACAAAAGCTCATATAACTACAAAAAATCCTACCTTGGTCAAAAATTTCTCACCCACATCATCCTAGACCTGCTATGTCATTGACTATTCTCTTAGTGGTCTTTACCACGAAGATAATTTTTCCAGCTCCTCCTTGGTATCCTTTTTCCTGTGGTTGTAATCGATGACCTTGCTGTGACAGAATGTGTAAATCCCAGTCACAACCCATGATAACCCCTTTTGGGTACTACATTTCAGAAAATATTCTCTTGGGGGCGTCTTCCACTTCGATCTCAGCTTCTTTTTTCTTCTTTCCCCTTGTACCAGCTCCAGGTGCTCTTTTAGGTGCCATATTAACTAAAAAGGCATGTTCCCTTTTTACCTCTTCTGAGCTCTGCAAGTCAATTTCAAATTCCCTGGCATGCCCTAGCTTCAATCCAAACCCTAGCTCTCGATTTCTCCTCCCCGCATGCCTCTTCTTTGCTCAAACACTTCTCCAAAGGGAGTGCAAGTCAATCCCATGCATAAATATTTGATAACAACACCTAGTTTGTAGCTCTTCACACTTTACCATCTGTCTTGCTAGCTCACTCTGTAAACAAATCACTTGAGAATTCGTAATTGCAAAGGTAAAAATGGCCTCACAATCCCTTCCTTATATAGATTTTTGAAAATTTATCACATTTATTACTCTCCACCTACCACCATTCCCCAACATTAATTCATCATTTGCCAAAATTTTCTGTGCACTGCTCATCTCCACGCCACAGTCATAACCTTCTAGCATGCCTCCTACTTCTTGGCCACATAAGCTCCTTTCACATGCTTTCATGCACCGAAGTACTTCTGCCACTGCTGCCTTCTTCTAAGTAGTTTTCCACTACTGCATAGCCTACCTCACATTACACCGTGCGTCCATCCATAAGTGGTTTTTAATCATGAGCAATATTTTTTTCCTATCTGTCCTTTTCTTTAAAGCACATGCACAAACGTTTCTTTATGCATACCCATCTTCATATGAAAATAAAACTATATTCAACTTGAAAATGCAATATAAACACCCCCTAGTATATAAACCACCCCACACTAAGGGTATGTGCGGTCCTCTGTGCATGAAAACAATTAGATAGTAATCATCTTCTAGTGCAGCAAGCACACTTATTACACAAAACACTGAACTAAATTGACAAAGCATAACAATGATGAATGGAAACACATATAAAAGGAAATGCATTAAGGGAAACCTAATCTAAGTGGCAATACTACCTTATTACAAACACCAAGAAGACTTATTTATAGTAGGGATTTATCCTACTCCCATTGAAGTAACCAGGGAAACCATGTTCCATCCAGTGCCTCTAACTGGAAAAACACCTTGAATCAAGTATATAAGTGATAACATACAGTCCCAACCAATGCACTTTAAGATTTTCCAGGGTGGCACAAAAATTTTGAGTCCATACAACAATACCATTTGCCCAACCTCAAGATTTCTTATCCTTGATGTGCCTATCATGCCATGCCTTCTTCCTGGATTTTTCTTGCTTATGACTCCATCTTGCTATGGCGCCTTTCATCCAGCTGCATCAGTTTGTCAATATGTTCTTCCAATGCCTTGCTCATTAGCCAGACCAACCTACGTGCACACAATATGTAAAGAAGGTAACATAAATTCCATGGGTAGAACTTTCCTCTATGCCAAACACCAACTGAAAGGGTGTTGCTTTATTCAACCTTTTATAGGTTGTCCTGTATGCCCAAAGTACAATAGAAACCTTGTCATCCCAATCTCTCCTTCCAACATCACAAATTTTGGTCAAGGTATGGCTCAATATTTTGTTGAAGGCCTCAACAGTTTCCATTTACCTGAGGGTGATAAGGAGTTGTCCTATGGTGTGCAACCATAAATTCATCCAATAATATCCTGATAGTCTCATTAAGGAAATGAGTACCCTTATCACTTGTTAAACTTAAAGGGCATCCATACCTGCTAATAATATTTTCCCATAGAAACCTTGCTATTATAGCTGGTTGTGAAATCCTTTGTAGGCACCACTTCTAAACCCACCTTGTAAGATAATTTGTACAAGTTATAATATAGCACGATCCCTGTCCTGCAAAGCAACTGGGGAGATAGGGCCCACAAAGTCAATTGCCCACTTCTCAAAAAGGTTCTACACTAGTAATAGGCCTCAAAGGCATTTCATCTCTATGCCCATGCTTTCCAAGGTGTTGAAAATGGTCACATGCCTTACAATATGCTTTGCAATACTTAGATATAATGTTCCCCACCATAGATCAGCTAGTAGAATCTTGCATGCGTGGTGGCATCCCTTACATAGTGTCCACCTACAATACTACCATGAGCCTCTGCCATAATTGTATTTTGTGCTCATGCTCAAGTACACACAGATACAAAAATTCATCATGACCTAAATTTGTATAAGTCTCCACTGATCAACATGTAAGGCACGTCGTGAATAACAAGTTGTTTCTTTTCTAAGGCCTTCATTCCCTTGGGTGCCACACATGTGCGTAAAAAGATAACAATATCCTCCAAGTCCGAGGGTGCGTACGGTTCAACCTGAATGGACTGTGCATCTAAAATTGTGTCCTCAATGCTCTACACGTCCTCTCCTGATTGAATCCTTGATAAATGGTCTGGACTAGAATTGCTCTTACCTGGCTTAACCACCACCGTAAAATTGAACTCCTGAAATAACAGTACCCAATGGCATATGTGCCCCTACAAAATGGGCTTGTTCACCAAGTACTTCAATGCCATGTGGTCTGTATAAAAATATGAAAGGTGTTGCCAACAAGTACTTTCAAAACTTATGGAGCGCGTAGATCATAGACAAGGCCTCACACTCTGTCGTTGTATAATTCTATTTTCTGCTGGAGTCAACTTCCTACTAGCAAAATAAAATAGATGATCGACAATCCCTTCTCCAAGCTGAGTAAGTACCACACTAATGGCCATGCCAGAGGAATCTACATGAACGTGAAATGGTTTGGACCATGAAGGAAAATGCACAAAATAGGCATTGTAGTAAGCCTCTCCTTCAGTGTGTCAAATGCGTGTTGCTGTGCCTCACCCCAATAGAACTTTACTTTTCCTTTTAATAACTCTTCTAAAGGCGTGGATGATCTTTTGCATATCCCTTAATAAATTTTCTATAATAACCCGTGTGCCCCAAGAATCCACGCACCTCACTCTGGCTAGTAGGCTCTTCTAAGCCCAAAATCATAACTACCTTAGCAGGGTCCACTAGCAAGCCTTCTTTACAGATGATGTGCCCCAAAACAATTCCAAAGGGTGTGGAAAATATACACTTCTTAATGTTCAAAGATATGATCAACTGCTTACATCTCTCAAACATCACCCTCAAATTATCACAGTGATATTTCACGAGCCCATAGACTATCAAATCATCCAAATACACCTACAAGAACTTGTGAATAAAATCTTGGAATGCTTTGTACCACTATGCATGAAATACTGTAGCGACACATTTCTTTAATCCAAAGGGCATAACCATGTATGCAAAACTTCCCCACTCAGTGGTGAAAGTTGTCTTCTCTTGATCCTCTCTAGCTATCCTTACCTGATGATATCCAGAGAATCCATCAGTGAAGGAGTATATTTCATGCCCTGCAATGCCTTTCCAAGATTTTCTTAGTAAATGGTGTGAGAAAGGGATCAATCACACGTATATAGCATTTAACTCCCTATAATCCACCCAAATTCTGATTCTTCCATTGTTCTTGATGTTGATCACCATAGGGCTCACCCATTATGAGTCCTTGATGGGGCACAATGATTCCATAAATTAACATGTTTGTTCAATTTCTTCTTTTACCTTGAAGCACGTAAGTTAAGATTCATCCTGTAAGGCCTCCTTCCAAACTGGGTTGCGCACCTTCTTTTAGTTTTATCTTCATCTCTCCCAATGATCCATGTATGCCTTTCAATTCGTGATAGCCTCTAGGGAACAAAGTCTTAAAAAGTCATGCGTAACAACTCAATGATTTTAGCAAACTTCAGAGTCAAACTAGTAATCCTCTGATAATGGCTTCCTTAGGTTCAACATCCATTCCAATTGTTTCACTTTCTTGGTCTTTATAGGCCTCATGGTAGGCATGTTTCCTTCTCATCTGCACTATCCAAGACTTCACATGCGTACCCTCTGTGTGCTCAATGTCCAGGTCCTCTACCTCTTCATCATCAACCATGTAGATCATCTTACCCTTTTTCTCTTTCTAAGCATGCACGCCCAAGCTATTCAACATCTAGTTTCTTCTTCCTCAAACATGCACCACCAAGTCTTACTCACCTAAACAATTCCTGGAGCAAATCTTTAGCCTTTGCACTATCTCCCATATTTAAGCATCTTCATAACTTGTAACACCTCATTCACCAGAGGTTTAGTGGAAAAATAGTCAAAGGTCAGAATCATACTTGCAGTAAGTTCTTACCAATTTCTAGTATCTCTATTCAGACTCTGCATAGATATACCATGCTCACACACGTGACTTTGTAAGGTGAAATAAAGCTTATGCACCCATAGCGAAAGGTGGTAACGCTTCCTTCCCCTCTGACCTAGAGTCTCTCACACTACTGAAACATGGTGTTTGAACAAGATCATTACCATGAAATGTAACAAATATCGGAGTAGGCTCATTTCTCCTAAAAAATCTAGCAGATAAATCAATCCTCACTTCTACTCCACTCCAAAATATTATCCCTGTGAACCATCCACCAGTGCGCTGCCATCCTGTGTAGAGTATACACTAACATGTTCCTTCTTTCCACCTGATATTCCCACTAAAATTCCATAGCAAATCAGGAATACTTCTGGATTCTCTTCACCTATGTACTTTGGTACCTAGATGTTGCCTAAATGCTTGATATTGTGTGGCTTACTGATGTGCGCAGGTGCACTTCTTACTTCGTACCTAACCATTTCATAAGTGTCGTGTGCCCAATTGTCACATGCAACAAATTGTAGTATTACTCATGGAATGTGCATCATCCCACTGGAGAACTCCTTCCTTTGATGGCTCAAGAACTTCTCGGATCTCAAATGGTACGCACATAAATTCTGTTCAAGTCTTCTTCACTTAAGGGCTCTACATAAGGTGCAAACTTCCCATATGTCAAAGGGACAATGACACATTCTTCCTTATTCTCAAAGCTGATATACCCCTTATTGAAGCACATGTCCAGTGTTGTTTGCATAGCACTAAGGGGTGTCCAAGTAATGTGGGAAAATTGTCTGCTTTTGCAAGCGCTAAAACCTCGAAGTCCCCCAGTGAACTTGGCCCCCCGTATAGTAATGGATGACATCTTTTAAAACTCCAATGGGGAATGGTCTTAGTTCAGTTTTTCCATGAATAAACATATTATAGGATGGCTGATAATGGAGGTCTACCCATCTGAACCCACACATCTAAAAGTGAGTACATTCACTTCCGCACCTGTGTCCAATCAAAATGTTACTCAAATTCCAACCATCAAAAATGACATTTAAAGTAATGTCCTTGTCAATAATCCAAACTGTCTGGAGGAAGATTAGCGTGCAAAATCCTATCTCTAATGCTCAGTTCCCAGTGCATGCAAAGTGTTTTCCCTTCAACCAATTTCCCTAACAATGGAATTAATGTTCTCTTGGTGCAACATCCTTGTAAATCTCCTTCCAAATCATCAACATCTGTCTAATGGAGCTTAGTTGATTTTCTTTTGTTCTAACTTTCTATGACTATTTCCTTCAAAACACTATATCTAACCTTGTAAATTTTGAATTACCTCCATGGTCTCTTGATAGACCTCCTTTTGATGCATAGGGCCTGGATACTTTTCATGCATGACTTCCTCCTTGGTAATGGTCCAGGATTTTGTTAAAGATCTTCCCTCAGCATGCCGTAACCTTAGTGTGTGTGTAGTAATATTCACAGGCCACTAACTCAGGATCCGAGTGCTAACTTCGGCAATCCACTGGTCTTCCACGACGTGCGCTGCACTCTAACCATTCATGTGCCCTTATTTTCCTATTTATGTTTCTTGCTTAAGTGTTCATACAAGTCCATGGGTATTCTTCATAACTATGTTTCTTTCCGAAAAAAGAACACACAATATTATGTGGACATTCATGCACATGTAGTGGTCAGGAGATCCAAATATATAACAAGTCCCACAAGGGAAATCACTCTTTCCGCCCCCGTGACCTCAACCTCTGAATCCACCTGTGTTAGCTCGACCTCTACCATGACCACCATCAAAATTCCCCTCACTGTGATCATAGTCATGATGCTCAACCTTATCCTTGGAATTATTTATAACACCAGTCTGTCGTACACCAATATAAATGGCATCATGGATCTGATCAATCAACCTACAATCTTCAGTATAAGGAGTCGAGGACCAGAAAATATTATAGTAACTGGACACAATCTTTCTTATTGCATGCTACAATAATGGGAACCAACTTGAACTTTGGTCTAAGTATATATCTCGTAATCTAGCAAAAGGAGTGCACTAAATTCCAAGGGAAATTATCATTATTATGCCCCTTAACTTCACAATCTATGCACCAAATTCCACTGCGCATCTCATGTGTTGAATTAGTAGATAATTTCTCCAATTATTTCACCATTTCTAATATATGAGCTTCCAAGTATGGGATCACCCCTGTGTCTATGATTCGTACTACCTTAGTGCACAGAGATTATTCAAGTGCCTCATGCAGATCTGCATAAGTCTTATGTGAAATTTATCTTCTAAAAGGAATGACCAGTCCTCCAATAAACCATTGTGCATGCTAGCTTACATGGATGTCATAAGATAACTTAAACAAAATATTCTTGAACTGAGCATCATATTCCTGAGCACTTTCAGTAGTGCCCTACTTAATGTATTTGAGCGCACTTGTGTTTTTCTACTCAAACTCAAGGATATAAAATTCCTTTAAGAAAGCATCTCGCAACACTATATAATCCACACAAGTTTTATCAGGATCAAAATTTATATACCATATATGCGCGTGTCCCTATAACGTAGTCGTAAACTGACTTTCCTTGCACTCTGGAGCTATAATCCCTTTTACACGCCATAATATCTCACACATATGTATGTTTTCTATTGCATCTTCAATTCCTCTATACTATGGTTGGTGCGACCCTTTCCCACCATATCTAGAGCCTCATGTGTTTCCTCTTGTATTTCCACCACCTCTAGATCCACCAAATCCTTTAGTTCTTGAGCCACCTAATCCTCCCAATCCTCCCCCGTAGTAGGAAATAAACCATAGGATGCTCTGCCATGTGTTCCGATAGTTGTACTAAAATAAATACCCACAGTATGGGAAGTTTCACTACTTTTTAGATGTTATACCAAGGTTCTGTGTGCCTATGTTTTGTGTCGATAAAGAAATGATACCTCTAGCTGGTCCTCCAAATAAAGTAGATGACGATTACACCATAGATAAATAAGCTCCCTGATTAACTCTTGAACTTGACTACAAATTAACTCTATCTATTGTAACTCTATTGCTCATAATAGCTTGCTGATTACTGACTGTCATAGAAACTGGAAAACCAAGTGCAAGTGTTAGGTCACCAGGTAGATTCAAATGAACACCCACGACCCATATCATCATTACTGACATGCTCTCATTTGAGGCTAAAAAGGGTTCCCTACCATGCTTTCCCAAATAGGGGAATTCCATATGCTCTAGTATCCATGTCTTCTACATGAGCTCTAAATCCTTCATGATCCATCTATCTCCACAATGCCATCCATTATGAAACTTCATGCTACTTCTCTAAATCCCTCTCGTGTGCCTTATTAAACTTAAGCTACCTTTCTTCTCTTTTACTTTCTACCGCTAGGTTTTCCATCCTCACCAAACATACTCCTACCCCCATGCATTAGTGGGGTTTAGTCAGCCATCGGTTTCCCTTCAAAATCTAGGGTTACAATCAGGATCTTGATTGCCAGTGGAATACCATGCAAATACGATCCTCTAGGTTAAAACTGAAACTCAACAACCTTCAGGATAGAATAAGTCAAAATTGTATATTCCAATGTGTAGGTATTCAACACACCATAAAACCAAACATCCATAGAGCTCATCTAAATCATATCTACATAATATAAGGCCTGGAATTCTTCTTACATGTAAAAAAGCATGTGAAACCTCCAATTCCTCTTAGACGCATATGTAACCAACCACTCATATATGTCTATAAGTAAGAAAGAAAATAATTTCTTGTACAAATCATGATACATGTTCTGTTCAACCCATGAGTGTGCATTAAACTCAGGTCCAGTGCTAAATCTGTGATCATACTCTTCTTCTAGATCTTCTAACCACTCCTCAATACTGGCCAAGGTCAACCGGTATGTCTTCATCAAGTAAAATCCTGAAAAAAACTAAGAAAGAGGTATTGATAATGAAAAAAATGATGTAGCCTAGAATTCACCGCAAATAGGCCAAGTTACACTAGCACATCACTCTGCTTGAACTAAGCACTCACCCGAAGCATGCAAGGGTACTAGGTTCTTCTTTAGAGGTGCTTTTCTAGAATGTTAGCATGATTGAGTATGTATATATTTAGATTCATGACATATAGTAGACAATCCATAGTGCATAAACTAGATCTAGATCTAAACCATAGGAAAGATTAGCTAAACCATGACTATAATGATATTTATTATGCAATAACCATGTTCAGTCACATCTAACACCAATATCCATCCAATATGATCCATTATATTAAATATTGTAAAACATAGAAGCATCATACATCAAAATAATATCACCATGATTCATATACGTGAACAAAACCAACAACATAATTCTAAAATCTAAAAGTATCAACCAACTCTCGAAACTGTGTAAATCAATAGATATATATAGGGGTGGGGAATTTCCCTCCACCACCCATGCACCTTCCAAAAATAGGCTACATGCCAATAATAACCATGCACCTTTTCAAGAGAATAAAAAAACATGCAAGGGATAATAATAGATATTCTAAAGTTAACTATAAGTATAGATCCTATTATTAGAACAAAACCCTACATGACACTTGAACTACTGTTAAACCACAAATAGTCTTACATGAACTGCAAGTCTTCATATATTTGCATGTTCCACACTCTATGTCCAAAATATCCTTGACCTGTAAAAGTGGCTAAGTCCTATTTTCCAATTGTTCCTAGGTGCTCCCGTATTCTACTATACTTCCATGCACTCCTGTGCAACCTATGTCCATGTTTCCAAACCTTCCGTGCTTTCAACCTTGAGCTATATTCCATCTTCTCAACATTGGTTTCAAATGTGTATAATCCTTATTTGATTCTCATGTATTTATGAAGGTTTATCAAGTTATTTTATCTACAATTTTTGGATTGGTATTCAATGCATTTTCAATTTGATCTATCATGTCTATATGTAGACACAAAATCATGCACTTTGGGTATATATCTAGTCTTGATCACGTAATACTATTCATATGATTTCTATGCAAGAAAAGTACTAATCAACCCATATATTTGGACATCTTTGCTTCCTTTATATTGCCACTTTTTTACTTACACACCTTCTGTCCCAGTCTAAACTTTAACCCTTCAGTTTCTAATTCTAGACACCAGGTGCCCTCGTCCTCTCTCGGAATCCTGACCTTTCTGTACTTTACTCACATATTTTAGGTACTTTCTAGACATTTAGGAATCTTATATTTTTGGTAGTAGTCCTTTTGGGTTTAATTACAAAATTCAAGAAAGGGAATCATATAAATATAAAGCTATGTGGCCATAATAAAGGACCAAGCACTAAGCATTAACTATCACTGCCTAAGGTTTCATCCAAAGGCTATTCTAGTGTATTTAAGAATCCAATCTAGTATCCATCCAAGGGAAAGAGAATGCATTCTTCTGCATACACTACACAGGAGGTTAAGTTCATTATATTCCATGCACACATCTACTTACACATTCTACATCTAGTTATTACTCTCTATCAAGTGCAACACACACAAGATCCACCTAGGGCACAATTCCACACATACATACATACCTAGAACTACATCAGGCCTGAAATATAGCACAACACTTAGTCATAAAATCACTCATTTGACAATTGAGGATAGTCCAACCCCTCATTTGCATTATTTTCTTTTTTGGGATTTGATGCACTCTTGATGGTTTTAATGGTTATTTATTTATTGAAGGTTATCAATGACATCGGAGATCATTGTGTGACATACTAACGATAAGAAGAAAAGTACAATGAGCATCTCATAACCTTACAAATGAGGTTTCCAAAGGATTTGAGCAGTCATAGGAACCCAAAGTAGGTCTATGGCACCCGCAGGTGCCCATGGCCCATTCCAGGTGTCCCAATCCAGTAAAATATTCTGATCACACATTTTTCTGAGGATCTGTGCAATACTTATCCCTATCTATTGATCAGTTCATCACTACAACACATTCCATATTTGATTTCAAATCAACTAAGTATTCTTATCCCCTCTTTGTAACTAGGGTTTTATACTTTCTAGTTTAATTTACTTGGGTCTAATTCTATACTTATTTACATATTCATCTACTATGACATTGCATTAGATTTAGTCATTTATAAATTCTATGTTTTTAAATCATTTTGGTGAACCCCACGCTTGAACCCACCTTCTTTATAGGGTTTTTCTTCTTATGCCTATCACCTATAGTGGTCATTTTGGGTCTTTTGAGAATCTTAAGATTATTTCTTATCCTTATAGGGTCACTAAATCAATGGTTGAGGTTTTTACATCAATGGATGCAATTGAAAACCCCTTTTTCAGCTCTTGAAATTTTCTTCTTAACAAAATTGAAACATATGATAATGAAAAATCATATGATGAGGATAATAATATCGATCAAGAACAATTAGAAAAACTCAAATTTTTTTTAACAAGCTATACGTGATAATACCACTCATCTTCTACATATTCTCCATACTTTGATTTATTCCAAAAATGTGTGTGATGTTGTTACAACTCCTCTTGTCATGTATATATCATCTTCTATGGCCTCTACCCAACACCTTCATACCCCTACCTCCATTTCTACCACTAACTCTCCCATCATACAACCTAATACGTCATAACCTAGCTCTTCCTTTAATACTCTTGATCTAACTTCTTTATATCAAGATTTGTAGACTCAAATTTTCTAGCTTTAACTCGCTACTTCTCATGCATCTCTATCTCTTGATTCCACATGACTTCTTCATACTCCTTTTGCACCCACAATTTCCACCTATCCGCTACCTCCCAAATTTATTACCCCTAAGCTACCCACTTTCAAAGGCCATGGTGACCCATAAGAGAATATCTGAACCTTTCACATGGCATGCCTAGACTATGTAAATGATCATACTTTACTTGCAAAGTTTTTTTCCTTGGATTCTCCAATATTATGCAATGCATTAGTTCTATGACCTACCTATCCACTTGGTAACATCCTTTATGCATTTAGTCGATGATTTTATTGCTCATTTCTTTATCAATATTGGCCCTAAGATCTATTATGCCTAACTTTCTCAGCTTAAACAAGTATCTACTGAACATATAGCAGATTATGTCTTGCAATATAAAAATAACTCATCTCAGATGTCTAATGTGCTTGCAGAATATGAAATTTAGAATTTATTTATACAAATTTTATTACTACCTCTTTAGGAGAGTGTTATCTTTGATACCTATCCATCATTTGATCACTTATGTCATACTCTTAATATACATGAAACAAAAATCTTATCTATAGGAAAGCTTAAGTATCAAGAGCATGCTTCATTCTCAATGCTATTTAAAAACAAATCAACTTTCAAGCTAATTATGAAACCGACTGAAGCTAAAGCAATCGTCAATGTTTTCTATAACACTAAATATATTCAATAACAACCACCTAAGAAAACATACAAAAAATTGACTATCGCTCCACATTTTCTACTACCATAGCTTGTGGAAAGAAATCTTATTACACTTCCTCCTATAGTCTCGTTATTTCACCTAACTATTATGCACATTGGAACCTCATTCAGAGAGATCTAAATGCTTACCCGAAGCAAGAAAATCTACCAGGTCCATCCTTTGTGTTACTTGTCAAGATGTTAGCATTTAGATACATGATGATAGATAACCAAGTGTTCATTCATTCATAAGAACTCATTGCATACATCTAATTGGAAACACATGTAATAAGGAAACAAACAGATCAGATGAAAAATAATATTATATACACCATGTAATTACCATATTCAAACACATCAATTACTAGAATTCATCCTCTATATTCCATTATAACAAGTATTACATAACACAAGTTGAATACATAATCATAAATAAGTGCTGGAATATGTACAACATTAAACCCTAACCCATTAATACTCTCAGCACTCAGTCATGAACAATAGTACGTGGTCATGGTACCTAATATGAATACAAATAATAGATATTCATAGGGGTGGGGACTTTCCCTTCACCACCTATGCACTCTCAAAAATAGAATACATGCCCAAAATAACCATGCATTAACAACTACATTCTTTTCTAGCAAGCCTAATAATATATTAATTATATAAATGAAATTTACTTTAAGCATATTACTAGTTAGATCCATGCATGATATTTTATCTCCTCCTCACATGTGATTTATCCCAAAACAACTCTTGTTTGGCTGTCAATCCTCTTGATTTTCCCTAGATCTAAAAAATTTCTTGATTGACACTCCAACAAGTCTTTGTCTATTTTTAGCTTGTGGTCCACAAAATTGGCTAAGTCCTGAGAATTTCCTATTTATTTGCGAGACTTCATGCACTATCTATTCTACCTTGTGTGTGCCCCTTCACGTCTATCTTGTGCATTCCTAAAATCCCTGCTCATGGCCTGTACTTAGTAATTTTCACTATGTAACATTACCCCATACTAATTTGGATTGTCATTATCATAAATATCTTAGTCGCACAAAAACATAATTGATCTCCAAAAATAATTCAATGCCCAAAAATAATTATCACACCTACAACTATCAACTCAGGCCTCAGGTGGTCGAAAAAGTTCTCAGAAATCACCATCTATTTCAATATACACCTTCTTCCATTCATCTAGCTCTGCCAAATCCTTCCGAAGATCTTCCTATACAATTCTTGGCACTTGGTCAGGCACTAACTCCTTTAATCTTCTCTTAAGCTCTTAGATGACTACATTCAATTTTGAAAGTAATCCCTCAATCACATCCATATGATCTAACACCATGTTCTGAAACTGTTTTATCTGAACTCCATTTTATCCTTCTTGGTTTTAATCTCCACTTTCTACTCAGTCCCCTTGGTCATAACCTTTGTGTACTTAATTTTATTCATGGGTGTCTTCTACTAGATAGCCCTAAGTATTTCTTCTTCATCAATCATGTGTGCATCAAGGATAAGGCCAAAATTTTGGCATCTATTGAAAGCTAAGTTGACCTTACTACTTGGATCCTTGATTTTTGTGAACAAACCCTCAAGATCAGTAATTCTAACTTCAACATCAACCTTATTTTCTTCCTTCACCTTTGATATATCTTTCGCTTTGAATCCTATGCCACTCTTAATATTCACTAAAAGAATGCTTGCTAGATCTTTTAAGTACTCCATTTCATCATTATATTCACTCCTGGCTTGGCTTACTAAGGCTGGGAACTGACCTAATATTTGTTTTTCCATCTTTCCCTTCCTATCATACACCTCCTTGGTCTGCTCCTGTTCCCCTTAGAGGTATTTCTTCAAATTATCGACCTCACACTCCTTCTCTTTCTTATCTTCCACAAAGACCTTCATTATGGTGTCAACATCCAAATTCCTTCATGAGACATCTGTAGCCATTTTATTCAAGGTGTTACACTCCTGTTCATCTATTAAGTATGTAGGGTCCACTACCTTGCAATTTTTTCATGACTCTCTCTTCAAATCAATAACACCAATGGAGTTATTTCTCACCTCAAACTCAGGATCTTCTATGTGTGTTCGCAAGTTCTAATTCAACATCTTCCTATTTTACAACACTCCTCCATGTATGTCCATTAGTTCCTAGGCATATATATTTTCATTGGGCACCATGCTCTAGAACCGTGCCCTTAGGAACTTCGTAGGGTCATCCATAAAACCCATATGTAGCGACCTACGCATCCATCACTTCCTTACCACCTTCACCTTTGTTATCTGCTTATTCGGGGTAGAGGCGCATGCAATTGTCCCAATTCTTGCACTCTTTTATTCTCTAATAACATAAGAGTCATTAGTCTCATTATCTTTGTGCACCTCCTCCTACACAGGTTTCTTGTCCTTAGGTAGAATTTTTCTCACTTCATCCTTTGTGGCATACAGTTGCCTCTAATCCTCAACATTCTTTCTGGCCAACTTCTCAGCCCATTCACACTCAATCTCTTCTCGCAAGGTTTCTCCCCCTTTTTCCATATCAGATTCCTCACTTATTTATATGATGGAAACAACCTTTGATCTACCACACTTGACTTTTTATTTCTTTTTGTTGTCCTTAGGAGGCTGAGATGTTCTTACACCGTCACCACTCTTCTTGTATAATACATTTTTTTCCTCTTAGAGTGATTAAGTCCACCTTCCTCTTCTTCCTCTTCTACTACCTCAGGAGTAACTTCCTGCATTCTCTTGAGAGGTGGTACTTTAGTTTGTCTAGGTTGTGGGAAGCAACAATCTATAACCTCCATTTCGACCCCTCCTTGAGATTTTGGCCTTAACACCAAGAAGACTCTACATATTATACCATTTATGGTAAAATTCATCTAGAGGCTCAAATCCAATGTGTCTTGATCCAAAATCTCCATATATGCAAGCCTTGAGTTGTACTTATAAGTCATGTGTAGACTATGTAAATCAGAGTCAACCTTGTCAGTGTCAAAGGTTAACTTTTATGTGTCATTTATTCTATTCACAACACACTTGAAGTACTATGCAATGAATGTAAATGACAAATTACACAATAGGCTTAACTCCCCATCCTTCATTCTAAAATGTGTAAGGCTATAGTGATGAATTAATGGAAAATTATCCTACTCCCCAACTTCCATGGGTAACTTGCACAGAATACACCAATTGTTCTCAAAGGCCTCTCACAATTTTAATACCACTTATCTATCCTTTCCTTATACAGATTTAAGATTGTGTCATCACAGGTATATATAGAAAATTACATCATGGGGGACATTTTCATAGGTGGGTAAATCCACATATAATTTTCTAGACCATATGGAACTCCAATATCCCAGAAAAAAATGATAAAGAGGATTGAGCCCTAGGTTATCTTAGTTCCTTCTTCATTTTGTGCTTTGGCCTCCTCAATGATTCCATTCACAATGTGTTGCGCAATGTTGTAGCAAGTCATGTTTTCCATTTTGTGTGCAATATATAAAAATTTCCTGTTCACATCTGTCCACCTCTCCAAGACACCCAATTTACAACTTACCAACATGGATACAACCCTAGTTATAGGATATGTGAGGTTATCAAAAGTAATATCCCTACCTCCTTTTTCATTTTGTAATTGAGTGGCCAGTTCATCAATCTTCACATTTACACATAGTTTTATCTCCATAAAATCCCATGTACTTCTCAAACCTATGACCTTCCCAATGCATTGTGTTGTAATCCTCATCCTAAAACCCATGAATCAGGAGAAGTCCTCATGTACCCTAGACATGAGTGATTGGAATAAATGTATGGGCTTTGTGAAGAAGGGTAGCTCGAACAAATGGAGAACCCCTACCTTCAAAAAATTTATTCGTACCAAATCATCCACTAGTACTTTCGCTTCTTCGTTTATCCCAAGAATCTCCTGTAACATGTCTTCCTTTAATGTCTCCTTGTGCCCTAGGGCCCTATGGTTATATTCACTAATTTTGCACTTGGGAGGCTAAGACTTCCAAGTTTTAACCTTAAGCACTCCATGAGTGTATTGCATCTTCGAATATATATCTTCCAAGGGTTTCTCCACCTTAACCTCTACCCTCTTCATGTGATGCTTTATTATAGTCTTTGGTGTAATTGGTCCTTCAAATTTTTACCTTAGGTACTCTTTCTCATAACAATGTCTTACTTTACTATCAAGTGCTAAAAACCCTAGCTATCTAAGTTTTTCCTATAAAACCTTCTTCTCATGCCCTAATGTTTCCTTCTACTACTGGCTCAAACTTATTTCTTCACGAAGACCCACACATAACCTATCACTTAAACAGACCTTGTTTTCTTTTCACTTCTCTTGCTCCATCGCTGCAAGTCACTCGATAGCTTAATTGGTCAAATTCAGTTGAAGGAAAGGTAAAAATAACTCGACTCACTCCCTTTTACACTTTCTTATATGCCACCGACTTAGTTTTTCCACTTTCTGTATATATGCTAAATAAGATAAGATAATTTAATGGAAACTAACACTAATTAGTTTCAAAATAACTAAACTAATAAACCATTAACATCAAGATAAGGCTATGTAAGATAAAAATATCAAACTAATTCATCCAAATGGAGCTTTGAAAACATCAAGCTAATTCTTGCTAAGTTGGATATGCCTTCTAAATTATAATATTCTCATTAAGATCACAAAGGGATCAAAGGATGGCTAGCTCTCACAAGAGGAAAGGATCTCTCCAAAAATGGATACAAGGCCATGTATGGATCTTCCTTTACTACTCTAATGTAAAGAGTGGATGAATGGAGGAAAGATTAATAAGCTATTTCAATGGTGGACAATGCCCTTATCATATGCATATACTAATAATTATTCAAAACATGGTGTGTAAAGGTGTAAGGTGTGAAGGAAGGAGGTATGTCCTTTATATAGCTTTCCAATTTGGGAGAAGCTAGAAACCTAGTGAATTTGGGACAAAAGATAAAGTATATTGTAACATGATTAGAGGGAATTGATTAGAATTAACAATTCATGGGAGTTGGGGATGATTTAATTAATCAACTAGGATTAATTAATAGGCTACGATAAGCTTAGAAAGCTATTTAGAGATGATTTAGAGGAAAAAAAGGTAGGATTTAGATGATTTGAAAGGGGTATTTAACCAATAAGAGGGTTTATTGATTAAATAGAGGATTATAAAGGTTTAATTAACTAATAATAGTTAATTAATAGGTTCAAAGAGGATTATAACTAATGAAGTGTCGTTAATTGGAATCCAAAATTGGGGAAAGGCTAGTTAATTAACGAAGTGTTGTTAATTTTATGAAATGGAGGGGAGCATTAGTTAATTAGTGATAAATCACCAATTGTAACATAAATGACAGGAAATAGGGTAATTAGTACAATTTTAGTATTAAAACTATGTAGGTGGATTTTAGGTGTCTATATTTCCCCCTCTTTGGGGTGGTGTAATGCAAGCGATGCCACTTCAAAGATAGTAGATAATTATAGATAAGTAAATTTTGAAGGAGTGGAAGAAAAATTAGTAGAATGAAGGATGCCCCCCCTTGAGTGTTGATGGGGTGATGAAAGAAGTTGATCAATGATTGAAAAGAAGAAGAATCAACATAAGCCTAGGAGGTGAGTGTGTAATGTGAGTAATGGGGAAAGGAAAGCTGGTGTTTCAATGGATAGAAGAAATAAGGAGGGGAAGGGGGGATAAATATAATCCCTATTTACCTAGGTGGTTTTAAAGAAAAATTGTGATAAAAGAAAATGGTGATGAATAAATGTGGAGATGAAGAAAAGAGAGATAGATTTCAACCCAGATGGCTTAAGAGCCACCTATTTTCACCATTTCTCAATGTAACCAACAAACCAATTGGGTCAGGAGTAACTTTATTTAATGCGAAGACTAACCCAATGAAACATACATAACATAATGCAATATGAGAAAGTAAACAAGAAGATAAACAAAGAAAACAAGCACAAATAAACGTACCCAACCAAACAACATTCAAGACTATTGTACTAATGTTTTTGTTATTGAGCTTCAATTCCTAAATGTTCGAGTTAATGACAATGGTTAATAATGGCATCCCAAGAAGATACATGTAAGGTGAATAAATGGAGGACATAGAGGTACTTTGAAAAAGCAATCGTGCTATATGAAACTGCCCCAATCATTTGGTTGTCCAATAAAGGGCATACATAGTAGGTGAACAAGATTTGTTAATGAAGGTAGATCCAAATGATCCGTAAGTTATGTGCAAGAAAAAGTGAGGAATAAAGACATATGTTTTGTAGGAAAAATTTCAATGTTTGAGGACGTTGTGTCCCATAAATGATTTAGATGTATGAATACTTTTTACCAATTTTTGATGGGATTTTTGAGTTTTACCATTTTTTTAAATTTTTGATATTTTACCATTTTTATGGATTTAAAATGTTTTTTGATGATTTTTTTAATTTTTAAGAAGAAAATAACATAGAAGAATGATGATGTGCATGGGACATCACCAAAAATTGATGGGAAGTAAAAATATTCCCTAGGGAGAAGAAAGGGTCACTGGGAAGCAAAAATATGCCTCAAAAAGGCAAAAAAATTAGAAAAATGACTATTCAATAAAAATAATCATTATGAAGGAACACCAACATGTGGTGGGAAGAAAATAGAAGAACACATTAGTTATCTGACCCCTAGGGGTGAGAAAAATATGAAATAGGGCTTGAAGGGTATAAATAGTAGGGCAAGAGGGGTAAAATCCATTGCAACCCATTATTTTCTATTACACTCTACTACTTTGTTGAGAGATTTTACTCTGACCTATGAGAGATATGGTGTTTATATTGAACCATAGACATCACACAAATCAAGTTAAATATTTTGGGAGGGTACCAACTAATAGTATCCCTGTAAGAAACTAAAAAAATACATTTTAAGTGCAGTTAATGCTTGTTATAGCTAGAGAAAGATGGTGGGTTAATGGTAGCGTAGACCTTTAGGCACACTAGTATAACTAAGAATGCGCTAGCATAAAGGGTCATGTGCTAGCATTAAAACATGAGCTTAGGCATTACACTAGGTTTATCTTAGGTTTGGTCATGTGCTAGCAACAAAAAGACAACATGGGCATGAAAAAAGGGTGTGCTAGCATGTGTTTGTGCTAGTGTTAAAATAAGAGAAAGAGTGTAAAAAGTCATTGGTAGCATGGAATGTGCTAGTGTTCCAAACCATGCGCTACTACTAAAAGGTATGAACTAGTGCAAAAAGGCATGTGCTAGCACAGAGTTCGGCCTTTGAGAAGGCCTTAGAAAAATTATAATTGATTAGAAGTGATTTATAAGAACTTAGGATTGATTAACAAATCTTAGGAAGATGCTTTTAGAAGAAATGGTCTTAATGTTGTGTTTTGGGTAATCTTGCAAGAGAGTTTACTCAATTTAGATGTGTGGGCGTGAGATGGACACCTTTGATCATATGATGAGATATTCTCTCATCAAGATCGACATAGATTGATTGTTGTTTTGGAGGCGAAGGGGTTATCATATATTACAAAGATGGAACACATCATACAAGACCACAACCTCATTACTACCTTAACAGATATGTGGCATAGTGAGAGCTAGACCTTCAGAATCCCACTAATGAGATGACTATGGCATTAGAGGCTCTATATCAGATCCTCAACGTTCTGATCTAGAATATCTTGGTGACATATAACAGGTGTCGTGGATAGATGCTAAAGCATATATGGGATCTGTTTTAGTTACAGGACATTCTATAATGGGGTATGACAGTGCACCTGTACAAGTTTTTTGAGGATTAGAGGATTGTACGTTTGCTAGTGTATTTGATGGATCTTGTCACCAACTACCTACTTCCTGACAATAAGGGGACTACTTTTCCATTCAACTTGATAAGAGTAGTGCACAAAATCATGGATGGAGAGGTATTTTCTTGGGCTTAGTGCATATTGGAACATTTGTATAGGGATATTCATATGATTGCATATATAAAGATAAGCAGTTTGAGTCCCATGATGCTGTTATAAGTTTGGGTGTCTGCCAAGCATGTTGAGCCACCGTCGTCTATCTGTCATGGGCCATCTAACCTATCTTTGTCATCCAACCTAGGGGATTAGAAAAATAACTGTCATCCATCAATATAAGGGGGGTTATATGGCCATTTAACACCCGTCTAACCCTACACTATTTAATCCTCCCAACTCAGCACTAACTCTTCCATCTTTCCTACAACTCATCCATCATCCAACTTGATTCCAAATCCCTGGAAAAACTGACTAGCTCAGTTCTCCATGGCTCTCTAGCTTGCCACGTATGAATATTAACTTGGTCGAGCCATCCTAAGATTTATTTCTCTATGATCTCTAGGGCTGAATTTGACAGTCATCCACATGTCCCAGAATCTGAATGGCTAAGTCCATTTATAATGAATTATCCAAATTAACTAGCGGGGAGGGTAAATTTGGGATAACAATGGTGACCTCCTGGGGACATCTACCTACTAGATGTATGACCATTTTCCTTGAAGTATCCATTGGGTATGGAGTCAAGCCTAACCTTGAAGACTAGTCTGTCCTTTTGAAAATCTATCCCCTAGACCCATGCGAACTTAGCATCAAGATGATACCTCCTTGGTCTGCTCTTAATGTTGATTTTGGGATTTTTGATAAAGGGCATGGATAACTATGGACATGCAATTGATCTGTTGGGGCTAAAAATATGCACTTTGAAAACTACTCGAAAATCATATTGCCACTATTAACACTGCTACTTCTGAAATGCACTGTGCAAGAACAACAACAAAGGCAAAAACTATGTAAAAATGTGAAAATAATACATAATCTAAGTGGAGTATGGAGAGTGTGCATAATCAATTCTTTTACTAAAAGAGAACGTACCTACTCTACTCTAACTAGAGGAATGGGAAACTTCATATGAACCCTGACACTAGCAAGGAAAAATAACTTCCCTTACTCAACATTTTAGACCATGCAACTGATTTAACAATGGGCATGGTCATGGATGAGAGACTGACATGGAGAAAATATTCCACCCAGCCTACCAAGGTATCAACAAACAAAGAAAATACCTACTTATCCTGATCTATATTTGGTTGAAGGTGTTGATGTTGACCCTTGGTGTATTGAAAATCATCCTCATGCTCTAAAGTGAGTATGAAAGGTGGAAACTGTAACCCCTACTGCAGTGAAGCTAGGAATTTGATTGGGAAAGAATCGATTCTTGTGATTTTCCTACTCATTTTTTGCTCAACCCCACAACTAGGGCTCTCATGCATACCTTTTTCTTGAATATGGTTTTTTATAGGCTGATCCATACTTTGTTGTGCCTCCACAAATAACTCTATTTCCACTTTGATGGCCACTAACATTCCTTGGGTCTCCTCACTCGCTACTCCATCTTGGTATTCCTCCAAAAGTGTAGAAATTTATAGACAAACATAACAATGAGGATCATTACACTCCATATGATGCGCCACCGACCAATCAAGCCATCCAATAAGGCATCACACCCCCATGTCTTCCAATCAAGGGGGTTAGATGACCGTCTCTCTTCCATCCAACCCTATCATCTCTACCCTGTGCTACCTCAAACATGAGATCCTACCAAGCCACTGTTATCTATCTATCATGGGCCATCAAAACTGGCTCTGTCGTCTAAACCAAGGGGATTAAATGACCTACTATCATCCATCCATCTAAGGGGGGTTAGATGACCATCTAACACCCATCCAAACCTACACTATTTAATCATCCTGACTTAGAAATGACTCATCCATCTATCCTGTAACTCGGCCATCATCCAACTTGATTCCAAATTGCTAAACAACCCAACCATCTCGGTTCTCCGTAACTCACCAGCTCACCGTGTATGAAGATTAACTCAGTTGAGCCATCCTAATATGTCTTTCTCTTTGATCTTTGGGGCTGAATTTAACAGTCGTCTGCATATCCCAGAATTTGAATGGCTAAGTCCATTTATAGTGAATTATATAAATTAAATCAGGGGGTAAATTTGGGATAACAATGGTGACCTCCCAAGGACATCTATGTGTTAGATGTATGACCTGTTTCCTTGAAGTATCCATTGGGCATGTAGTCCAACCTAACCTTGAAGACTGGTCTGTCCTTTTGAAAATCTATCCGCTATACCCGTACAAACTTATCATCAAGATGAATCCTCCTTGGCCTACTCTTAAAGCTTATTCGGGGATTTTGGATAAAACTTGTAAACTGCCCCAAAATTGAAAATTTTGACCAAGGAAATGGCATGGAGAACTATGGACCTGTAACTGATCTGTTGGGGCTAAAAAATATGTACTTTGAAAATTGCCCTATTGATCAAAGAACACTTGACAAAAATCACACAAGAAGTCCGCGCGGGAAAACAGGCCAGGTTTAAGGGCATGAATGGACAGGAAGAACCCACACATGGAGGACAAGTTCAACATTCAGGAATTAGTTGATTTTGAGCATGAAGACCTATTTTTAGAAGATGGCGTATGGAACACACCAACGATGCAGAGAAGTGCATGCCATGCATTGTCTATCTTTGAAGGATCGTATCGAAGAATTTTTCATGGAGACAAGCTAAGAATAGGATTGCCACTTCAGTTAACTAAAAGAGGTCTATAGATAGCGCACTTGCATGTGTGGCTATGCCTGTAAATGACATGTGGCTATTAATAGCATATGACCTATTTTTGGAATAGATAAGTGGTGAAGGGCAAGTCCCCACCCTATATATAGGTAGTGAATTACCTAAGATAGAGAGATATGAGAGATTTATAGGTATATATAGAGTGTAAGAGGTAAGCATAGAGAGATATGTGCATATGACTAGATTATCGTATCAGATCCATGTGCGTATTGGTATAGAATGCCATTATTGTAAGGAGCTTCTGTGTTTATTAATATATGGAATTTATTGGATGAATCTAAGTGTCAATCCTGTGTGTAATTGACTAGCGCATGTTCTTGATTCAATCATGATTATTGTTTAATCTTGTTCTTTATTAGATCTGAATATGGCATGCAATGTAGAATTATGGATTAGTTATGGATCTATATGTTTCTTCCTTCATCATTCTAACACCTTGTTACAACAACCCTAAAGAGAGACCTGGTACCTTTGTGCCCTTCGGGTGAGTGCTCAGTCTAGGCTGAGTGATGGACCAACACATCTAGGGTGTTATCTAGTAAATTATAGGCTGCATCATTGGTTCTATTGCCGAGACCTATTTTTCAATTGTTTTCAGGATGGTTCGTGATGAAGATGTACCGGTTAACTCTAGTAAGTATTGAGGAGTGGATACATGATCTGGAGGAAGAATATGCATGAAAGTTCAACATTGGATCTAATTTTAACACATGTAGTTGGGTAGAACAAAATTTGTATGACAAATTATATGAGATATTTTTCACCATTTTCCAATAGAATTATATGAGTGGCCGATCGCTTATGCATCTAAGTGGAATTGGAGGTATCACACACTTGTCTAGACACAAGAATAATTTTAGGCCCTTTATGATGTTGATATGATCTGGAATCATGCTATGGCTAGATGGTTTCGTGGTGTTCTAAACATTTATATTCTAGAATATTCAATTTCTACATATTCTTGCCTAGAGGTAGTTGAATTCCAGTTTTTGTGGTATCCTAGAGGAGAATATTTACAAGGAATTCCACTGGTAATCAAGATCTTAAAGGTAATGTTGAATCTGGAGAGTACACTGATGGCTAACTACACCTCACCATGTGTAATGGAAGGAACATGTTTTGTGAAAGATGGAAGACCTAGGGGAAAAAAGGCAGAGAGAGGAAAGACAACTTAAGTATAATGAGGCACGCGAGAGGGAGATAGAGAAGTAGCATTTCGTTGCATAAAGTATGGCATTGAGGAGAGAGATGGATCATGAAGGATTTATAGCTCACATAGAAGATGTGGAGCCAGAGCATCAGGAACTCTCCAATCTTGGAAAACATGACAGAGATCCCCCCTTAGCCTCACATAGAAGTGTGCCAATAGAGACTACCTGGGTTGCAGGCGTGCATATTAATCCACCTAGTGACCTAGCCCTTGTGCTTGGTTTTCCAGTATCTAGTACAAGTAACCAACAGGATAACTTGGGAAGTAGGAGAGAAGGAGTAAGTTAGGGAGTAAGTATATCAATGGCAGGATAGATGACTTCAATGTTATTTAGAGGAACATTATTAGGTGCATCATCCACGCAGAATGTGATTGCGTAGAATGTTGGATTCACCTCTGGAAGTGGAACTACCTCACAAAATGTAGGGGCTTAGTATAGTAATACTATCAGAGCACATGGGAGTATATCTATAGGTCCTATTCCAGCTACATGTGGAGGATCAGAAGGTATAGGTGGTTCTATTTCTAGTGAATCTTGTGGTTCTAGAGGTAGAGGAAACACAGGAGGTTCTAGATCAGGTGGTCAAGGCCCGCAACAACCACATAATATATATATATATATATATATATATATATATATATATATGGAGATGTCTCTTCATCTCCTGGAATATAGAGGTATAGAGGATGTTGCCGAAAATGTGCATATGTGTGAAATCTTATGGTGCATGAAAGAGATCATGACTTTTGAGTGTAAGGAAAGTTAATTTACTACTACATTATAAGGACGTGCACACAGCTGGTATAGGAAGTTTGACCCTGATAAAACTTGCATGGATTATACAGTGCTGAAGGATGCATTCTTGAAAGAATTCCATATCCCTAAATTTGAGCAGAAGAGTATAAGTGCACTCAATGATATCAAGAAAGGCACTATCAGTAGAGTTTCTAAAATACTTGAATAGGGACTTATGAGATTTCTTAGTTACTTTTAGGGTCTTTGGATTCTAAGGACTAGCACCTTCCATTATTCTGAACAAAGTCCCGCATCAGCAAAAGAACCAAGTAGCACGTCAGAGTCAAAATTCCTGTCACACATCAACAACTAACCCCCTTGTCACACATCAAAAACACATCAACTATCCCTACCACATGTCAACAATGTGTTAACTGTCTCTATCACGTGTCAATAAGGTGTCAACTGTCTCTATTACGTGTCAACTCTATCCTATTGTGTGTCAATAACAATACCTCCTTGTCACACATCTTTAATACCTCTTTGTCGAGCGTCAACTATATCCCTTTTCATTCTTCTACAATACCTCCTTATTATACGTCAACTATATCCTTGTCACGCATCATCAAATATCATTTATCACCCAAATATAAACTACTAATAGGCTAATAGTAATCTCTAGTGCTTAAGAGTATGCGAGTTCACGGTATCGGTAACCTACTTGTGGTAGTACCATAGTATACTACTCGATGAATCACCTAGGTTTTTATAGGATATGTTTTCAAATGTAGGAAAATCCGACCCCAAAAAATATATATATTGTAAATTTTAGGCGAACAGGACACCAACCCACTCTGAAAAAATTACCTTTTCAAATTTTCCTAAAATGAATTTTTTTCCATATTACGAATATTTGCCACTAAAATTATCCCTGCCTTCAAGTGCATTGAATGGTGGAATACCAAAAGACCCTTGGACTAGAAAAGAGGTAGATATTTCTTTTCTTAGAGTATTTGGTTCAGAATCTTTTGTGCATACTGATTAGGAAAATAGAAAGAAATTGGATGCTAAATCCAACATATGTACTTTCATTGGTTATAGCTCTAGTGATTTCAGATTCTGGTTTTGGGATTTAGAAGTTTCTAAGATAATTAGGAGTCGTGACATTAATTGGAATGAAAAGAGAATGTACAGGGATCAAGTTTTGGTACCTAAAGTTAAACTGGTGGAGAAGTTTGTGGATGAAAATGAACTCTCAGATTTAAAATTAACACCTATGGGTTTACATAGTAATCAGGATCAGTTTACCCCTGACCAACATCAGTCCCCTGTAGTGGCGTCGATTATAGAATATTCAGATTGGTGTTGGCTAGCCGAACTGGTGTCGGTAGAAGGTGACTGAAGTCGATCACTGTTAAAAGTAGATACAACTCTATAGGATGAGAAGATTTAGCCTCCGACACCCCAAATCTTAGTGAGAAGGTCACAAAGGATAAGTAGACCTCCAAAAATATTTTCACCTTCCTTGTCTTATTTATTATCAACTGATAGTGGTGAACCAAAATTTTTTGAAGAAGAAATGCATGATAACGCCCACAAGCAATGGGAGCATTTAATGGATGAGGAGATGGAATCCTTAGAGAAGAACCAGACATGGAAGTTAGTTAAGTTGCTAGTAGGTAAAAGAGCATTGTAGAACAAGTGGGTTTATAGGATCAAGGAAGAAGAGGGTGGATAGAAGAGATACAAGGAAAGGCTTGTAGTAAATGGATTTGCACAAAAATTAGGTATTAAATTTGTTGAAATTTTTTCTCCTATTGTTAAGATGACTTCTATTCATAATGTATTAAGTTTAGCTACAATAAAGGAACTACATTTAGAACAACTTGATGTCAAAATGACATTTCTTCATGGTGATTTATAGGAATATATTCATATGAATCAACCACTTTGGTATGAAGTCAAGGGTAAGGATAAACTTGTGTGCAAATTGAAAAAGAGACTGTATGGGCTTAAGAAAGCTCCAAGGAAATGGTATATGAGGTTTGATAGTTTCATGCATGAGCATGGTTATTTGAGATGTGAATCTGACCATTGTGTTTATTTCAAGATGCTTGGAAATGGGAGCTATATTATTTTTTTACTGTATGTGGATGATATGCTGATTTCAGGATCTAGTATGCAAGACATTGGTGAACTTAAAGAAAATCTAGCTCACACATTTTTAATGAAGGATTTGGGAGCTGAAAAGAGAATCCTTGGCATGTAAATTCATAAAGATGGTAACAAAAAAATTTGTATTTTTCTCAAGAGAATTATATCAATAAGGTGTTAGAAAGGTTTAATTTGTAAAATTAAAAACTTGTATGTACACTTATGGTTGGACACTTCAATTTGAGCAAAGATCAGTGTCCTACATCACACGAGGAGGTTTAAGTACATGGAAAGAGTTACGTATGCTCTAGAATTTGGGAGCTTGATGTATGTTATGGTTTGTACCAAACCAGACATTGCATAGGAAGTGGGAGTTGTGAGTAGATTTATGGCTAATACAGGTAGGGAGAATTAGAAAGGATTCTTAGGTATTTGAAAGGGACATCTGACATGTAATTATGTTATAGAGAGTTAGATACTTCTTTACATGGCTATGTGTATTCAAACATGGATGGTGATTTGGATGGTAGGAGAAACACCACTTGATATGTTTTCACAGTAGGTAGGATGACAGTTAGATATATTTCTAGATTGCAGAAGGTTGTGGCCCTATCTGCTATAGAGGCTGAGGATGTTGAAGCCACAGAAGCTAGAATGGAGATGATATGGATGAGCATGTTCATGGAAGAGTTGGAAAAGGAGTGAGAGGATTGCAGATTGTACAGTGATATTCAACGTGTGATTCATCTAGAAAATAACTAAGTGTTTCACTCTAAAATGAAACACATTCAGTTGAGATATCACTTAATACAGCAAGTACTAGAAGATGGGCAGCTGAAGTTGGAGAAAATTCATACAAAGGAAAATCTTGTGCATATGCTAATGAAACTATTTGAAAAGGAGAAGTTGGAGCTACACTCCACCTCTGTTGGTCTTCGAATTTATGACTTGAGGAGCGATAAAAAGGCCAAGGAAAGGATTAGAGGAAGGATTTGTATGGTACAGTGTAGTAATTTATCTCCAAGTGGGAGATTATTGATTTGTGGAGCTTAATTGCTTCACTAACATGATTTTACAGACATGCTAGAATACACAGTAACCGGAGTTAGTTGACAAACCACTGTTGGTCACCCATGGACCAGTATCACTCAGGAAAGGAGGAACCAGCATTGGTTAGGGCTAACCGGCATCGGTTTCCTGTGTGTGACTATTATTACTAAGTTGTGGGAATAAGATCTATCTTTTGTTGTAAAGGGAATATAATAGTTGTAATTGCATAGATAAAGTGCCCTAAGATTGTAGATGCATATATAAGCATAAAGATAGGGTTTATAAGGGTGAATTCAATTTGATAATTAAGAGAAGTTTCCTTTCGAGAAAAAAGTTAAATTTGTAGAGAAGAAAGTACAAGACATCCAAGAAGGTGTGGAAGATTGAAAATCTTCATTGTATTTCCTCTGTGATAATAAATTGGTTGTTTCTTGGTGGACGTAGCCCACATTGGGTGAGCCACATTAAATATTGTCTATTGTTTCTTCTTGTTTATTTCTGTATTGATTGCTTTTATGCTTAGATATTATAATACATTTGTACAACCGGTGTGCTAAACCCAACAAAGAAGAAGGGCTTAGGAAAAAAATTTAAATTGATGCCATTAATTATCTATATTATCCATGTTTTTTTGTCTTTTTATCATGAAGGTGCTTGGTAGAGAAAGATGTTCCCAATTTTTTTTTGGAATCCACCTTGTGGTTTGAGAGATATGAACATTTCATGTTTCTGCTCATGAAAGATTTTGGCAAGAGTTTGGCATGGTGAAGATGGAAAAAGTAAGGGTTTGGGTGTTATGCAAATAGTGGAGGGAGTGGAATGGACTTGAAATGAAAAATGGAGGTGATGGAAGCAAAAATAATGGAGGAGAAAGAAGATTTTTGACAATGAGGGTTTGTGTACGCATGCATGGGAAGAAGTAGAAGATACACTTAAAAGGAAAAAAGTTAGTTTTTCTTTCTCTTTGGCATGGGAAAACGTTTTGTCCCAAATATCCAAAATGTTTGGTATGGTTGGTTAAAAAAAAAGTGCCTCACCCTCATTAAGACAAGTGGAGCTCCATGATTGGATGGTGGGATAACATAAAAAAGCATTCAAAACACCATGGGCCAAAACTGGGTTATATGGTGACCAAGGTGCTAGATATCACAAGCAATGATAGGGAGGAAGAATCAATGCAAATTAAAAATGTAATGAATTCTAATATAAAATTCCTTGATTAATATCAGCAATTATCATGAGCATTTAAACAACCATATGGAAGAAAATAATAATACTGAACACAAAATTTACTGTGGGAAAACCATGAAGGGAGAAAAACACACTTTGAAACCAAGGCTTTTTATTAGGAACACCAATTCCAAAGCTTATAATGGTTTGGTTTCATTAAGCACCCACTCAAAAACTTAAGCACCCACTTCAGTTTATCCAAGTACCCACTTAAAGAAAGCTAAACACCCACTCAGCTGAAATTACATGAAATTTGATCATATAGAAAAATATTTCTGAATACAATGGATTATGATAACTTTCCTGTAGTTGTTATTACATACAGATCTATATCACTTTCTCTATCCTTCAACCTCTCTCTGGATCTTTATCTATCTTCATGTATTCATCTGGATTAACTCTGGATTTGTGTGTCCATATACATCAAATATTTCTTCATTGATAAATCAATCTGTTCTCTGTCTCTGTCACTGCACTTTTGGCTCACACTCCCTTGCTCAATGCATCAACAAAAATAAAAATCATGAATCCTTATTTAAATAACCATGCTCCATATTTTTTATTTTTCTTGAATAAGTGGAATTGGGGACATAATGCATATTTTTAATTTTTCCATCCCTTTTTATTTAAAGCTCTGATTTTTTTCTTTCATTATGTGGATCTCGATATCACGATTCCAAAAAAATCAAAAACGTGAAAAACCAATTCTTGGAGTGCAAGTTATCATCATGCAGATATAGGGAGCCCATGAGGAACAAGGATATTATTTCCTTATGTCTTCCTTTGGAAATCGGATAAAGCAGACTGATGAGGACCATTGGGAACTTTTTCCACGTGGGTTAAGTTATCCTGCATCACCTTTAATATGCACTTAACTCTCTCTCCCCTCATATTTGTTAATCAAGTCAACAAAGTTTTTAGGGAACCTATGTTAACTGGCAACTTGTTCCAACCATACCCTGTTCCTCTAACATCTCAAACTTCCACACCCTTCTTCTCATCCTTTTTTGGCTTGAAGCCTTGTGCTGAGAACCGAGTCCCATCGGGAACTCGTTCCTTCGGGGTCACCTATGACTGAAACCCTCTCCTTATCCACAACACATTGTCCTCTCTCCTTTTCCTTTGTTTTGGCTCTCAATGATATGAGTGGAACTTCCTATCACCGGGAACTAGTACCATCGAAACCATGAGTACCTGAAGACCACCCCAAACCTGTAATACACAAATTGTTTGATTTGCGGGTCAAAACGAGTTGCGAGGAACCAAGACACACTCAGAAATCATACCTCGGGGGGCCTTAGTGCCCAATTATCACATCCAACCCGCAATATACTATATGCGGCCCATTAGACCAATGTGGGGAACTCTAGTTCTTGGAGAACTAGTTCCTTCCACACCTCATATATCCACATTACACTAGAGAGTCAAAATACTCAATTTTCTCAAATTTTTCTAAGTATCATAATATTTTCTTTCACTAGAGGATTTTTATGAGGACTTAAGACACATGTAAATGAGATTTAGGCATGTAAATCAATTGAACCAAGTGTACTAACCTTTTCAATCTCTTTTTAGAGAACCCCTATCTCACCATTTAAGCTTGTAATGTAGTGAAACAACCTGAATCATTCTGAAACCACTTTAAAGGATCAATGAACTTGTCAGAGACCATTGTATATCATTGAAACACCTATTCAACAATTTCACCACATGTTTCAAAAATAATTGATCTTATATGAACTTGTTTGACATAATATCAACCTAGGACCATTATGAATTCAACATGATATTAACTTGGGACCATTTTGAATGCCCAATGAGCAGCCCACCAGCATATCATTGAACCAACTTGTGAAATGGCACTACCAATCAACCTTCAACTGCTCCATTCACACCTTTTTGTCATCAACGTCACTTTACATCAATGAAAACACCAATGAAAATGATTATATTACAAAAAACTCCCCCATTTTCATTGATGGCAACAT
Organism: Taxus chinensis; assembly: GCA_019776745.2. Lineage (NCBI taxonomy): Eukaryota > Viridiplantae > Streptophyta > Pinopsida > Cupressales > Taxaceae > Taxus > Taxus chinensis. Next base: position 974,473,486 of record CM034146.1, on the reverse strand, counting down.
GCTCAGAAACTTTATGGAAAAATCTTCAAAACTGTGTTTCTGGCACTGTCTCCCCCTTTAACATCTATGACAAAGAAGCAACCTTACAACATTTTGCAAAAAAAACTATATAAACCAATATCTTACCTTGTATGATGCTCAAGCTTCCTCTCCACAAGTTTCCTCTCCACAAGTTCCCTCTGAGATTACACACTCTGTGATGGTCTTAAATGTAGTCATCCATATGTTTTCTCTTCCAAGATAGTATCAACAATTTATTTTCCAAGATAGTATCAACACTTTATTTTCCAAGCCAAGATCAATAAAATGAGATAGAAGATTAGTTTCCCCCTCACATGAAGACTCCATTTCACTAAGTAGGATCTGATTTTAAAAATATTTTCTCCCTTGAACCATTTTAATCCTTTTAGTTGCTGGTAGGATCAAGAATGACTCCCAACTCATTCCTTAGATGCTCAAATGTTTCTTTTGGCAATGGTTTTGTCATTATATCAACAATCTCTTCTTTTGTGCTGACATATTATAGATTGGTCTTCTTGTCATTCATTTTTTCACTCACAAAGTGAAATTGGATTGGAATGTGCTTGGTATTTTACTAGAACATAGGGTTATTGGAAAGACTGATAACACTTTTACGGTCACAAAACAAAGGAATTGGGCCATCAAACTTACCTTGTAGTCTTCCAATGTCTATCTCATCCAAATAACTTGAGTGCAACATGTTACATTTTGTATATACTCTTCCTCACAAGTTAAAAGTGTTACTAAAGTTTGTTTCTTGCTCAACCAGGACACTAGGAAATTTCCAACAAAGAACACACCACCACTTATGCTCTTCCTACCATTATTGTCTCCTGCCAAATTAGCATTAGTGTAACGTTTTATGTTGAAATAATTAATTTTTGTGTACCAAAGACCATATTCAATTGTTCACATGAGATATCTCAATATCCTTTTGACTTCCTTGAAGTGTGTTTCTCTTAGATCTTCTTGAAATATCCAAACAAGGCCCACAACTTGCATGATATCTGGTCTTGATGTAGTGGAGTAGATAAGACTTCCTATCATGGACCTATACAAAGTTTTGTCTACCTTTGGTGAGTTGTCCTCTTTTTTCAACTTGAAACCCACTTCCATTGGTGTTCCTATTGGCATGTATTCTTCCATCATGAACCTTTTGAGCATTTATTTGATATATTTGATTTCAGATATGAAGATACCTTGGTCTGATTAACTGATTTGTAGTCCTAGGAAGAATGAAATATCCCCAAGCATAGACATATCAAAACCATTTCTCATCACATCAACAAATTCATGAGTCATCTTATTATAATCTCCTCCAAATATACAATGATAATGAGAAAATGATATCCTTCTTTTTTGATGTAGAGATTACTATCAGCAACACCTTTTTTGAAACATTTCTCTATGAGGTATGTGTCCAACTTGTTATACCAAGCTCTAGGAGCTTGTTTGAGTCCATACAAAGCCTTTTTCAACTTACACATATAATATTTGTCATTGGTTAGAGAAAATCCATTAGGTTTCTCAATATATACCTCTTCGCTTAGGTGACCATTTAGGAAATCAAACTTGACATGTGTTGAGTAGACATAGTATTTTACTAAAGGAAAAGACACACATATGATTCACGTGATGGAACAAGGCACATTTGAAGGCGTGGAAAGATATGAAAGGAAACGTGTGCTAGAACAAGTTGACTTAGGACTTAGCCATTTTTATGGATACTCTTGTAAATATATATGATTTAATCAAATAGAAAACAAAACATTGCACAATAAAATAATAAAACTAAAGATATTGTAATTCATTTAAGATAGATATTACATATAAATAGCTCAATGAACTCCTATAAGTAAGGAGTCAAGGCTAATATCTAAGTCCTCTCAATATCCCAAATATATCTCAACTATGAGTTGTGCATTACAACTGTTTTACACACTCATATATTATTTTATAAATATTAAAAACTATTACTACCAAATAACCCAAACCACCCCTAAGTGTTCACACTATGAACAATATTTTTGTAACAGTCACCCCCTTAGTGTGAATATGGGGAAAGCTATCTCCTGTACATGCTCATGATCTATAAAGAAATTAAGGTTTTCAATGAGTACCAACTATTTTGATCCTTTTTATGTATAATCGGAGATTGAAACAAATAAGAGTGATGGGCAGAAGGTAGAATGTGTGCATGTAGAATTCTGATCTCAGTCGATCGTGAGAACTCCTTTTTGGATGGGAAGGACTACCCTGTAATAGAAAACAAGACCACAAGAGAGAGTTAAATAGTATATGACAGTGGACTGCCTAGTGTATACTAGATCCGGGAAGTGTGATACTTCCGAGAAGGCTGTCAATCCACTGTTTTATAAATTAATATAAAATAACTAAAATATGTAAATAAAGGAATCTAGTGCTAGTGTTCTAATTTGGGTACCTCATATTACTATCAATGTCGACCCAATTAAATACTTAAAACTATACTGGTAAAAGGTCTTTGGGTCAGGTTATGGGTAGTTTAGGTGGTCTGCAGGTCATAGATAAGAGCTCTTGGCAGGGTTGGGTAAGGTTTTTGGGTTGTTTGGGAAAGTAGGTTGGTTACTGGTCTGCACTATATTAGAAAACATAGATACTGACATAGGTTTGTAAGATTGATGCCGGTTTAGGTAAGATCAATGCCGATTAAGGGTGACGATATTGGTCACTGTGGAAGTGAAAAAGGTTTAGATAGAGGGTGTTTGGGTTCTACTGTCTCAGAACAAAGAGTTGGAAGGGTATTGGTGAGGTGCATATGAGGGGAGGTTTAGGATAGGTGTTTTGGGGTTTTGGGTATGTTTTGGTAGAGTTGTGGGGAGATGAGAAACAACAAGGTAACCAATGTCAATCAGGGTGCAATCAAACATGGTTATAGGGAACTAGTGATGGTCACTGTGATCATGCCAGAGTGTGAAAATGGAGATTTGGTGCTTCATGTGTTTGGACAGAGAGCTAGTAAGGAACATAATGGTGTGAGAAGGTCTTATAGAGGGATGTGGGTTGAGTAGGTGAGGTTCTAGGAGGATAGGTGATGGTTTTAAGGAGTAGAAGGGAGGGTGGATTTTGGGAGAGGAAAATAGAGAGACAAGCAAAAAAACAAACGTGAGGGATGGAGTAATTTACCTACTTGATGTCCAATGCATGTAGAACCATGAGCAGTTGGAGAAGAGAGATGGTAAGTGTTGGTGAAGGCTGGGAGATGGTTGGAGAGCTTCTGCTTGAGCTCCTTCTTGGCTTCAAATCTTCATGCAATGATCTCACAAATGGTATTGTGATTCCTTCTCCTTCTGGTTCCTCAGCCTAGAGTTCTGATGACTAACCATGTTCCAATGAATTACCAACCAATGTTCCAATCCACATGCAAACCAAAATGCCAACCCTTTGGAAAGAGCTCAAACAGATAATTTATAGGTGACTAGTGCTGGTCCCACCTAACCGACATTGGTTAGACTGTGACCGACATCAATTATGTCAAGGGGTTTGTTTTTTCAAAAGTGGGGAATATGCCTTCCCCACTTGATTTTTGGGTGGCAGAGAACATGCGTTACCCACCCTAGAATGAGGAATGAGACAAGAATGGGTCCTGTGAATGGGGTGGCCACTATTAGGGATTCTAGAAGGGTATAGGATAGGTATGGGCAAGGTTAGGAAGTGGAATGATGATGTGGAGGGGAAAGTGGGGTAGTGGAAGGATGATGTGGAGGGGAAAGGTGGTTGGGCCAGTGGCATGATGAGGTGGCTTGGTGAGTGGGTAAAGGGGCTAATTTAATTAATTGAGTTTAATTAAATCTGTGTGTATGTGGATGAGGTCCAATATGATGTGCCAAAGGGGTTGTGGGTGATTAAATTAGGGTTAAATCAATCACCCATGTAGAATATGGTTATTTGGTCACTTTAGAGGGGAACGATGAAATGTGACATGTTTTTTTCTGTCTACACCAACAACTCAAACAATATGAGGTTTTCAAAGAGAACCTCCAACTCAAAAATGGTTTTCTAGTGGAACCAACCAGTACATAGCAGCATACATTATTTTTCTCACATCATTGTTTCTAACTTAGAGGGATTACAAAATAGAAATTATGCTCATGTAGGAGCTTTAAATAGGGAATGTTAATTATGTTCATTATTACAACATAAAGTAAACACACCACACAACAAAAAGAAAAGGTTGCCATCACCATGAAGTAATCTCTTTATTGGTGACTAATAAGAGATGCCAATTTGTCTCCATCCTCCTATGCCTCCATCCTCCATCAAGCACTACTTAGTATAGGTAGTCATCTTCATCCTCCTCCTTTTCAGGTTCTTTTCCACTCATAATTCCCCAAAGGTTCTTATTCATTAATTGCATTTGTATTTTCACGTTCCATGTGTGAAAATTTAATCCATTGAATTTATCTAATGTAATTTCCAAAATAGGTGTCAAACTTAGTTGAAAATGCACCCTTACAATAAACTTTAAACAATGAAAGTAAAATTTTTAGACATATTTGCCAAAAATGGAAAAAATAATTTTTTAGTCCAACAACAAAAAACATAGGATCAATGTGTAGATATAAAAAAAATACACATTTTTATAAAAAATGGCACATTAATATGAGTTACCAGCTAAAAATTATGGCAATTTTAAGTTATAACTCCAATATATTCTTGGACCCTTTCCAAATTTGGAAAAAAATATTTTTGTCCTATTTTTTTCATCTACGTCCAAACAAGGAAAGAAACACAATAACTCTGTCACTGTGGATCTAGATATTGCAAGAAGTCACATTGCAGCCAAGTATGGATTCACCTGAGTGAAGTGTCACCGCTGTTGGTAGAAGAACACATAGGTCATAGATTTGATTTCGATAAAACAAATTCATTCCAGATCTAAATGCCTCACAAAATCCTACAGGTTATCATTGCAGTCTAACCTACTCTGACACCAAATCTTGTAAATATCTATGATTTAATCAACTAAAAAACAAAACATTGCACAATAAAATAATAAAAGCAAAGATATTGTAATTCATTCGGGAAAAATTCCCAATGGAGAGATTACATATAAATAGCTCAATGAAATCCTATAAGTAAGGAGTCAAGGCTAATCTCTAAGTCCTCTCAATATCCCAAATATCTCTCAACTATGAGTTGTGCATTACAACTGTTTTACACACTCATATATTATTTTATAAATATTGAAAACTATTACTACCAAATAACCCAAACCACTCCTAAGTGTTCACATTATGAACAATATTTCTGTAACAGATATGAGCTATTTTTGGAGATAGCGTGTGGAGCATACATTGGGATAGAGACTTCCGTGAAACACAAATGGTATTTTGGGAACGAGCAGTTGATAAGTGCTATGCATGGTTTAGACTAATAATAGGATTTCTTCTATTAGTTAACTATATGATGTCTATTATTCACACACTTACATGTGTGTAAGTTATTGTAAAGGCACGTGGCTATTATTAACATGCGACCTATTTTGAGAAGTGTGTAGGTGGTGAAGGGAAAGTCCCCACCTCTATAATTATGTATTGAACTATGTAGTTTAGTGAGTGTGTGGAGAGACTGGATTATAGTAGAGTTATGCTGTTGGATCTGATGTGCGCATGACTTATGGTGATACTTTATAAAAGAAGCTTCTATGTTTTACATTGTTTAATGTAATGGAGTATTTTGGCTAGATAATGGTGTTAAACATGACTATAGCTGGTTCTTGTATGGTTAATCTTATTATAGTTATTATTTAATTCATGTTTCTCTAAGATCTAGATCTGGAATATGCTTTGTGGAATGTTTATGGTTATTTATGGTTCTAAATATGCCTTATCTTCATCACACTAAAATCCTACACAAGAAAATCTAAAGAGGTTTTTGGTACCTTTGCGTGCTTCGGGTGAGCTCTCATCTCAGGCTGGGTGATGTTCTAGCATGCCTGGGTTTTTTATAATAGATTCTAGGTTGCATCATTGGTTTCATTGTCGGGACCCCCTTTTTTAACTATTTTCAGGATGGTTTATGATGAATACGTACCAGTTTACCTTAGCAAGTGTTGAGGAGTGGATAAAAGGTCTAGAAGAAGAGTACACTCAGAGTTTCATCACTGGATCTAAGTTTGACGCACGTGCATGGGTGGAGCAAAATTTGTATGACTATTTATATAATAGCTTCTTTATTATCTCTCCAGTAGAGTTGTACGAGTGGCTAGTTGCTTATGCATCTAAAAGGAATTAGAGGTATCATACACTTGTCTGGATGCAGGAAGAATTTCAATCCCTATATGATGCTGATCTGATTTAGACGTGAGTTGTGGATACTTGGTTCTAGGGTGTTCTGAATAGCTATATTTTAGACTACTTAATTTTCACTTACTTGTACCCGAAGGTAGCTGAGTTATAGTTTTTACATTATCCCAAGGGAAATTATTTGTAAGGTATTCCACTTCCAATCAAAATATTGATCATAACCCTAAACTTGGAGGAAAAGTTGATGACTAGCTAAACCCTACCACATGTGGGGGTAGGAGCAGGTTTGGTGAAGGATGGCGAACCTATTTGATCCGTAAACTCTTCAACTTTGGGATTATCCACATAATCAAAAATTAAATGTTATTGTTCTAATTTCTATTAGAAAATGACAGAGATAGCTAGTGAGTGAATTTTTCTTGTGCTTAGAATCAACAATTGCAAGAAACAAAAGTATATAATCTCATAAACACCAATAAGTTTTATCCTAAAAACCTCTAGAGGAGGAAAAATTAGTTGGGAAGGGTAATTGCTCTTTCTTCCCACTTTTATTGGCCAATTCAAACAATAAGTATAGAAATTACAATAATTATGAAAGATAAGTATATAATATCTCACACTTCCTCCCAATTACTTGCTTGCTCTTTCTCAACACTCCTTTCTTCTACAAAACACAATTCCAGCACTAAGAAATTTTTTGTCACTTGATTTCATGCTTCGATGATCTTATTCTCTTCTAAAAACATATATTTATAGCCTTTCTCATGTCCTCCCATGCACTGGAGAATGGGAAAGGTCATGGAGGAGAAGAGACATGAACAACCTTTCAAATTATGAGGTTGTTTGTTTCATGTTTTATTTTTTGTCCGAAAGAGCCAGGACCACCACCCAATGCATACCTATAGTTTCAGGACCTCCACCCTAGTTGGGTGGTGGTTCTGTAACCATCACTCTGCATAGAGCAACTATTTTGTTACTATAAAGACAAAACCTCTGTGTCTTTATTTTCCTTTTTTGTGTCGACTGATTTGATGAAGTAGAGTCATTTATGATCCCTATGGATCACACCTCCCCTTCTTAGGAGGATTTTGGTCCCATAAAATCTTAGTGGTTGAGTAAATGAGGAAATAATTCCCTCACTTGCTCCTTCGAGTACCACCAGGCCTGCCTTGGTGTATTTCCTTTCTATCCAATCTACCAAGACTCCTGCGGACCTATCTTAGTCTCTCTGACCTTCTGCTGTAGCACTACATCCTCCTCTAATTTGCCTCATGAGTCTAAGGCACAATCCTCAATGGAAGGTAGAAAATGTAGTCCTTCATCTTTATTTATCATGGATGGCTCATATAGGTACAAGTTCTCACAGTTTACTGCATAGAACATCCTCATAAATGACGTTAAATCAAGTTAAAAGATATTTTTTCCAACCTGCTCCAATATGGTGAAGTTCCAATATCGTAGTGGATTGAGACTCCATGTTTGACCTTAAAGTCTCTCCTTTCTCAAGTAAATCCAAACTCTATCTCCAACATGAAGCTTATGTTCACTCCTATGCTGATCATGCCTAGCTTTATACTTGGCTTGATATTTCTCTAGTTATTCTTTGAATTTGAGATGGATTTTCTGGATCCTCTCAATGAATTTGTTTGCTCTAGTCACCTCTATGTCTCGTGTCTCCTTTTCATTCTTCTTCCCAACTGCTATGTCCAGCGGATTTGTAGGTAGGTATCCCAAGAATGCTTCAAATGATGACTTCATAGTGGATGTGTGTATTGCCTAGTTATAGGATTGTTGAATGTAGGCTAAGGACTCATCCCAAGTCCTTGGGTATTTGCTATTATACCCTTTGATCAACTGTACCGAAGTCATGTTCACCACCTCTGTCTATGGATGGAAATTTTTACTCCTCTGTAACCTGATATCCATCTTATCCCACAAAGTAGTCCAAAACTTCCCAAAGAACCTGGAATCCCTATTAGAAACAATAAACTTTGGCAAACCAAACTGCACCCATACATTAACAAATAAAATATATGCTACCTCATGTGCTTTTACTATCTTTTTACATGCCATAAGAATACACATCTTACTAAATCTATCAACAAAAAAATTTAGATAGTCATGGCCATGCTTAGACATAGGTAATCCTCCTACAAAATCCATAGAAATGTCCTCCCATGGATGAGTAGGTACTGGTAGAGGCATATACAAACCCTCCTTCCTAGTCTGAGGCTTTTCAATACAACAAAGTTTACATCCACGTATAAATTTTTATACTTATTCTTGCATATTGGGCCAATACACGTACCTTTGCAAGTGGGCTAGGGTCTTACCAACACTGAAATGTCCCACTACTTTCGAGGTATGTGCTTCCCTCATAAATAGAAGTATTTATTATTTACAAACACAAAGATTCCCCCATCGGTAGAGCAACTCATCCTTAGAGATAAAAATATTCAATCCCTCTCCTTTCAGTCCCTTGGGACTGCAAATGCTGAAATGACACCCCAAAGTCTTTGTCCTGGGCATATACTTATCCGTAATCTTCCTTCATGAAGGGATCAATATAAGATATAGTTTCCAAATAGGAGAAATTCTATTGTGTGGGTGGCCTAGAAAACATGTCTGCTACCAAGTTTGTACTACCCTTCTTATATTTGATCACCAGATGGAACTGTTGAAGGAACCCCATCCATTTATAGTGCCTTTCCTATTGTAATTTACACTATGCTTGTAAATACTGGAGAGGTTTGTGGTCAGTGTGCACAATATTTTCTTTACCCAACAAATAATGCTTCTATTTTTAATTTCCTGAACTAGTGCATAAATTTCCTTATTGTATACTGAATATCCTTTAACTGCTGAAGTGAAAGTTTCAGAATGATATCATAGGGTTTTACCTCCTTGAAGCAACACTATGCGTCCATAACGTAATCATTGGCATCTGTCTCTACTTTAAAAGGGCTACTGACAAAATAGGAAGATAAAGTACTGGAGCATGACTAATATTTTATTTCAATAACTCAAAGGATTTTTCTTGTTACTTACCCCCAATAAAAACCATTACTCTTTATGGCCACTTTGTGTAGAGGTGCTGCAATCGTACAGAGAATCCCAGAATGAACTTCCGCATGTACTATATTTCTCCCACAAAACTCCTAGTCTCTATGGCTCCTATTTGTGTTGGCCAATTAGTGATGGCTTCCAACTTCTTTGGATTTACTCTTATCTCTCCTCCTCTAACCATGTGCCCAAGATAGACAAGTGACTGTTTGGCAAATTCACATTTCTTCATATTACAAAGTAGTTGTTTCTCCCTGAGAAATTTCAAGACTTTTTGTAAATGAGTTAGATGTTCTTCCCATGTGGCACTAAAAATCAATATATCGTCTAGATATATAATGACACATGAATCTATGAAATCCTGCAATACATCATTCGCCAATCTCATAAATGTAGGGGGTGCATTTCATAACCCAAAAGGAATTACTAACCATTCATATAAACCCTATTTTATCTTGAAGGAAATCTTCCATATATCCTCCTCCTTCATTCTGACTTAATGATAACCTGACTTGAGATCCAACTTCATGAAAAATTTGGCATACTGAAGCTTGTCCAAGAGATCATTTATGCGGGGAAGTGAATATTTTTTATTTATGGTGATCTTGTTCAAAGCATGATAGTTGATGCACATTCTCCAAGAACCATCATTCTTTGGCACCATCACAATAGGAGAACCACATGGTGAAGTGCTTGGACTTATCACCCCTTGGTCTAATAGTTCATGGAGTTGTTTCTTTACTTTAGTACTCTCAAGAAAGGATTACCTATACAACCCGATGTTCGGTAGAGGGGAATCTAGAAATAGCTAAATCTCATTCTCTACTTCCCGTTTTGGTGGTAACCCACTTGGAGCCTGAAATACTTCCTGAAAAGACTGAATAATACCATCCAAATCATGATTTACCTAGTTAGAAATCTCTGAAACTTCTACCCCATCTTGTTTATCCTTTAACAAAAGTAAAAAAAAGTGATTATGATTTTCCTGAATAAGTCATTTTTCTTGGTTAGCACTCACCACAGTAACCTGTGTCTTACACTGGTGTGCCCGGATGTTGTAGTTGATCCCATCCTTGACCCATCTTTACCAGTTTTCCCTTATCATAAATATAACATCCCTAATATACAAGTAAGGACTCCCGAATACAACATCAAAAGCATCAAGTGGAATAATGTCAGCTTCTAAAACATCAATATACTGGGAGTTTATCCCAAAATTGACCTTACATCTTCTTGTTACCTGAATTTCAACACCCTTCTTCACCCAACCCAAAGGATAAGGGCGTGGATGCTCATAAGTCTCAAGACCAAGCTTTTTTACAACTGCTTCAGAAATAAAGTTAGACTGAGAACTGATATCAACCAAAGCATTTACCTTAGTTCTCTTGATTTGGATTTTGATCTGGAATAGTCTACTCATCTCCTCTTCCTTCCTATTCATGTTGGGGGGTGAGCATCCAAGAATTTTGTCTACATCAGAGTCATCTTCAATTTCCACCTCCCCTTCTATTTTTACAGCTTTTATGGACTTCTTTGAGTCCTTGGTTCAATTCTTTAGATGTAACTCTGGATGCAACTTCCAACATGTAGCATCATTATGACCATTGATATCACAGTTCTTACAAATATTCTTGGGATCTTTACAAGTATTTAAAGTAGTGGCATCTTGTTTACCTTTCGCTTTCAACTTACCCTTGTTACTTTTTTTTCCCATTCTCATTTTTCTGCTGATTTTTCGACTACTTTACCATTGGGTTTGCTTCTCCTTGCTTCTTTTCATCATCTATGTAGTATGCCTATACACATGCTTCGTTGAGATCTTTGGGCTTTGTGGAGATGAATTTCCTTCAAAGGTGAGTGTGAGGTCCTCCCAAGTACTTAGTTAGAATATCCTCATCCTCTAAGTCCATGTTTAGCAACATGGCCTACCTCCGAAACTCTGTAGTATAGTCTTGCACACTTTTACCATTGCCTTGTCTAAAATACTACCATTTAATCATTTGGTCAGTCTTGTGGCCAATAGGATAGAAGTTAGCTCTAAGTAATTCTTTAAATTCTTGCCAATATTTCACAATAGGATGCTTCTTCTTTTCACAAGTGGTTAGATGGGTTTCCCACCAAACCAGAGCATGTCCCTCCATTTTGAGACGTCAAAAGTGATCATCTATGCCTCAGTGACATTATGGATTCTAAAGTAGACTTCTAACTATTTTAACCATTTATCAAGTAGCTCTGCATCTACTTTTCCTTCAAAGCTTTTAATCTCAACTTTCTTCTCAAATTTAAAAGGAGTATGATCAGATTTTACCTTTTCTCTTGCGTTTGAAGTCTCTTCTTCATGCTCTTCCCCATAAATGGTAATATTCCTCATGGTGGCTCCTCCCTATGCCAAAATTTTCAGCTAAGCCTCAAACCAATGATTCCATGGAGTCTTTCTTGAAACAAGATGTCTTCTTCAAATCTACAAGTTCTTCTTTCCTTCTAAACATCATATCAATCATGGTCTCCAGCATCTCAATTCTATGGACCAAGTTCTATTCCTCCATTTGTCCCCTGAATTCTCTCTTTCCACTTTCTTGTAGAAATTTCTGGTCGCAAGGTAAAGCCTCTTCGCCTTTAGATCTCATCACTGTCATACAAATCTAAGAACAAATACCATAGTCCTGGATACTTGTTATCTTCGATACAAAAATGATCTGTAAACTCTTCAACTTTGGAATTATCCATAGAATCACAAATTAACAATGTTGTTCTACTTTCTATTAGAAAATGACATAGATAGCTAGTGAGTGAATTTTTCTTGTGCTTAGAATCAACAATTACAGGAAAGGAAAGAATATAAAATCACAAACACCAACAAGTTTTATCCTGGAAACCTCCAGAGGAGGAAAAACCAGTCAAAAAGGGCAATTGCTCTTTCTTCCCACTTTTATTGGCCAATTCAAAAAATAAGTATAGAAATTACAATAAGTATGAAAGAGAAGTAGATAATATCTCACACTTCCTCCCAATTACTTGTTTTCTCTGTCTCAACACTCCTTTCTTCTACAAAACACAATTCCAACACTAAGAACTTCTTGCTCACTTGCTTTCATGCTTCGATGATCTTATTCTTTTCTACAAACATATATTTATAGCCTTTCTCATGTCCTCCCGTGCACTGGAGAATGGGAAAGGTCATGGAGGAGAATAGACACAAACAAACTTTCAAATTCTAAGGTTGTTTCGTTTCATGTTTTGTTTTCTGTCTGAAAGAGCTAGGACCACTTCCCAATGTAGACTGGTAGTTTCAAGACCACCGCCCTAGTTGGGCGGCAGTTCTGTAACCACCACTTTACATAGAGCGGTGGTCCTGTTACTATAAAGATATAACCTCTCGTGTATTTATTTTCCTTCTTCGTGCCGACTGATCTGATGAAGTAGAGTCATTTATGGATCCCTATGGATCACTAGCCATTATGCCAGAGGAAAAGGGAAGAAAGGTATGCTTAAGTACAATGAGGTACATGAGAGGGAGATAGAGAAGTAATGTGATATTGTCAGAATGGGTGGATTTGAGGAGACAAATGGCTCATGAGGGATTTGGAGCTCACACAGAAGGCATGGTGTTAGAGCATCTTGAACTCCCCCATTTGGAAAGCATGATAGGGAAGCCTCCTCTAAGCCTCACGTCATAGTGCACCAGTAGAGACAGGTACATGCATTGTGGGTGCACATCTGAATCTACCTAGAAACCTAGCCCTTGTACTTGGTTTTCCAGTATGTATGTACAACCAATAGTCAACAAGCTAGTTTGGGTATTAGTAGAAAAGGATTCAATCAAGTAGAAAGTGCATCTATGGACCGGAAAACATCTTATTTATTATTTGGAGGTACCTTATCAAGTGCATCATCTACACAAAAATCAAGCATGCAAAATTTGGACTCACTTCTAGGAGTAGTACCACCTCGCAGACTGTAGGAGTTTAGTTTATTACCATTTTTGGGACACAGGGAAGTACATCCACTGGTCCACTTCCGGCAATTATATGTGGAGCTTTCTTGATCAGGGGGCATATATGGCTCTAGTTTTGGTGGATCTAGTTGTTTTTTGACAGGCATAGGTGCCAACACAAGAGGTTCTGGATCATGTGGACATGGTCCTCATCAACCCTAGAATATCTATATGGATATGTCTCTTCATCTTCCAGAGTATAGGGGAATAGAAGATGCTCCTAAACATGTGATCACATGTGTGAGATACTATGGCATGCAAAAGGAATTACAAGCTTTTGAGCGCAAGACAAGTCAATTTGTAACTATGTTGCAGGGGTGCACTTATATTTGGTACAAGAAGTTTGACCCTGATTAGACTTGCATAGATTATGCAACATTACGAGATTATTTCCTTAAAGGATTTTGATATCCCTGAAGTTCAATAAGAAGTGTATAAAAATTCTCAAGGATATTAAGAAGGGAACTGACTAAGAGTGTTTGAGAATATGATGCCCATTTCAAGACAGTGTTGTCTAAAATTTCATATGATATCCATGTAAGCTAACATACATAGTGGTTTGTTGGTGGCTTTATCACACCTTTTAGAAGGGCATTCTCACATAAGACATATAAGGATCCATGCAAAGCACTTAAATCTAGCTTTGCGTACTGAGGCAGTTGAAAAGCGTAGACATTAGAGTGAGCCCATTTTAGGAAGCACAGATTGTAGCTATAACAAAGTAGTTGGAGAAACTATCAGAAAATTTTGCATATGAGACATGCACTAGGATTTGGTGTATAAATTGGGAAGTGGAAGGGCACGCTAAGATATTTTTCCTTGCAGATCAGTGTGTTCATTATTGTTAGACTTTGAGATATGTCATTTAGACCATGATGCAAGTCGTTTCCCATTATTACAATGCACGATAAGAAATAATGTATCTTGTTATTATAAGATTTACTGGTCCACGAATCACAATACAAAAGACTGTAGGTTTATTGGTTAGATCCATGATGCCATAGATATTGGTTTGTGATAAACAAGAGTATCAGATAACTCTATAGGAAAAAGTGAGCACCGTGATCATGACCACGCTCAAGTGGACTATGATCATAATGAAGGGTGCTTTGAAGGAGGTTGTGGCAGAGGTTAAGGATACCATGGTGGATTTAGGGGCAAAGGCCGTGGTGGTGGATGAGGCTATTTTCCTCACAGAATTTGTTTTACATACAGATCCCTAGACCACTACAGGTTTGAATGTCCTCAGAATATTACATGTTCTTTTTGTGGGAGGAATCACAGCTATGAGGAATGTCTAGACTTATATGAGCATCTTAGCAAGCAACATAAACAAGAGAAAAAGGGTGTAAGGATGGTTAGAATACAACGTGCCAGAGAAAATCAGTGGATGCCAAAGTTTGTGTTGGAACCTGAGGTAGTACCTGTGAAGATTACTAAACAGGTTGAAGTTGTGTGCGCCAGATATACCTTACTGCAGAATCCTACCATCACTAAGGAGGAAGTTTTACATGTAAGGTACCAAAATATCGCACATCAGAAGGAGGTTTATCAAGAGACCATGGAGGTACTCATAAATCTTCAGGGTGAAATATAGTGTTTAAAGGAACAGTCAAGGAAGTTGGAACAAAAGAAGGCAAGCACAAACAGTCCAATTGGATGTTGATGATTTTAAAGAGGTATGCAATATGTTGCACCAAGATAATATCATTCCATTACCAGGGATTTGGCTAAAGGGAAAAACTCCCCACAAAAAGTATTGAAAATGGATGGCATATCTTGCATGCTAATATTCCCCCTCATAGCTTGGACTATGAAAAGGAGATCACTCTAAATGTTATTGTGAATGGGTGGCTATTGAGAAATATATTGATTGACATAGGAGTGGAAGTGA
Organism: Taxus chinensis; assembly: GCA_019776745.2. Taxonomy (NCBI): domain Eukaryota; kingdom Viridiplantae; phylum Streptophyta; class Pinopsida; order Cupressales; family Taxaceae; genus Taxus; species Taxus chinensis. Next base: position 974,458,227 of record CM034146.1, on the reverse strand, counting down.
ATGTGCTTACTTTAGATGCATGGGTACAGATTGTGAAGACCTCCATTGCATCCATTCTCTAATTACTGTTCATGGCCAATTGAACTAAGGCCACTCCATCGGATTTTAAAGGATGCATCCATTACTATACAAGGGGCCAATTTCACTGAGGGACTTTGAGGTCTTAGCACTAAGGAAACGACTGTAGAAGAAGACAAATTCCCAGCTCTACTTGGGCACCCTTGGTGTTATGCAAATAATGTTGATCTATGGTTCAACAAGGGGTATATAAGTTTTGAGAATAAGGAAGAAAGAGTGATTAACCCTTTGACATATGGGAAATCTGCACCTTATATTAAACCTTTGAGTGAGGAAGACCTGAACAAAATTTATGTACGTATCATTCATAGGATACGTAAGTCACTTGATCCATCTAAGGAAGGAATCCTTGAGTGGGAAGATTCATAGTCTATTAGTGATACTACAATTATTTCTTGTGATAATTGGGCACATGTGCACCTATGAGATGGTTGGGCATGCAAGGTAAGAAACACATTTACATGGAGGAAAAACCCTCGTTGTATTAGGATAATAGGTAACAAATCTGTACCTTGGTATACTAGAGAAGGAGATCCTATGATATTCCTATGTGCCATGGAGGAGTAGTGGAAAAATCAAGATGAAAGGAGAAATATGTTAGCTTATACCCTATGCAAGACAAAATGCGTTGGTGGATGGTTCACAGGGATAATCTCATAGAATGGAATGAAGTACAAATTACTATAACCACTCGGAAAACTTCAGGAGTGATGTACCTACTCAAATATGCATATATCATCATAATCAACATGTTCATGCACCATATTTAGCAGTTTGATAGACTCTAGACAACAGGGTAGGAATCTTTACAACCTTCACTTTGGGTGCACAAACTTTATTCCAATTTGCAAGGCTGCACACATTTGGTATGTTTATGTAGAACTACATAGGGAGACTGGAAATTACCACAGGAACATTGATTGCAGGAATGACCTAGAATTTTATGTACTTCTCTACTAAACCTTGCTAGGTAAGAGAGGAATTATGGGTTATGAAGCGCTTAACTATGGGAGATAGTGCAAAGGATGAAGAACTCATTCAAGAGTTATTTAGTGAGGAAGAAAAAGGAGTTCATTTTGATGAAGTATATGATATAGATGCCAAACTATTTATGCATGCTTACTTTGAAAAGGAGAAAGGAAATATGGTCTACATAGTGGATGATGAGGAAGTAGAAAATTTGGACATATCTCATTTAGCAAGGTATGAGTGAAGTGTTGGGTAGTGTGGATAAGAACGTGTGCACCTATCATGAACCTATAAAGACCAAGAAAGTAAACATTGGCATGGATGTTGAACCCAAGGAGGCCATAATTAGAGATTATTGCTCTAATTCTGAAGTAGCAAAGATAATTGAGTTACTATGAGATTTTCAAGATTTATTCCCTAGGGGCTACCATGAGTTAAAAGGAGTGCATAATTCATTAGGCGAGATGAAGATTAAGCTAAAGGAACAAGTGCTCCCGGTTAGGAAGAGACCTTACAGGATGAAACTGAACCTGCACATAAAAGTTAAAGATGAAATTGACAAAATGCTGAAATATGGCATCATTAAACCCCTAGAGGAGTCAGAGTGGGTTAACCCAATGGTAATCATTATAAAGAAGTATGGTAAGATTAGGATTTGTGTGGAATACAGGGAGCCGAATGTTGCATGTGTGATTGATCCTTTTCCTACACCTTTAACCAAGGAAATATTAGAAGGCATTACAGGGCGCAAAGTTTACTCTTTTATAGATGGATTCTCTAGGTATCATTAGGTTAAAATTACACAGGAAGATCAAGAGAAAATGAATTTTTCCACTAAACGGGGAAGTTTTGCATATATTTTGATGCCCTTTGGTTTGAAAAATGTGCCTCTTGTATTTTTGTGCATATTTTTTCAAGCATTCCAAGATTTTATCCACAAATTCTTGCAGGTTTACTTAGATGATTGAATGGTATATGGGTTAAATATCATTGTGACAATTTGTGCTTAGTGTTTGAAAGATGTAAATAATTAAGAATCTTGTTAAACATCAATTAAGTGCCTATTTGCTACACCTTTTGGAACTTTTTTAGGGAAGATCATTTGAAGTTTGTTAGTAGATCCAACTAAGGATGCAGTTACTGTGGGCCTTGTGGAGCCTACCAGTTAGAGTGAGGTGCATGGATTCTGTGGCCACACAAGGTATTACAATTTTTTTTATCAAAGGATATGTGAAGATTACTGCACCCTTGGAAGAGTTACTAAAAGGAAAAGCGACGTCCTATTGGGGATAACCACAACAATGCACATTTGAGGCATGGAAGGAGAGACTTACTACAACACATATTCTACATTTTACCTCATGGAACCATCCATTTCACATACATGTGGACACCTTTAGCACAACCATTGGTGTGGTGTTAGCTCATACTAGAAAAGGTATTATAGATCATCCTATCTATTTTCTTAGTAGAAAGTTAACTCCTGCAAAACAAAATTACACAACTACAAAGCATGAGGCCTTTTTAATGATCTACATGTTGCATAAATTAAGACAACATTTTCTAGCAACACCTTTTTTATTTTATACAGATCACATGGCATTAAAATAATTACTAAATAAGCCCGTTTTACATGGACACATATGTCGATGGGTGCTGTTATTCCAAGAATTTGACTTTACAATCATGGTAAAACTAGGTAAAAGTAATTCTGGCTTGAACCACTTATCAAGAATTCAATCAAGGGAGGATGCTCAGATAATTGAAGATACAATGTCGAATGCATAGTTGTACAGGTTACATCACACACCTTCATAATTGTAGGATATTGTTGTATTTTTACGAACAGATATGACGTCAGAAGGAATGAAAGCATTAGAGAAGAAATAACTTGTAATTCACGTGATACCCTTCATGTTGATCAATGGTGACTTGTACAAACTAGGCCGAGATGAAGTATTACGCTGGTGTGTATTGGAACATGAGCACACAAATATCATAGAATAGGCTCATGACATTATTACAGGTGGGCATTATGTAGGTGACGCCATTGTGCGCAAGATTATATTCACTGGATTATGGTGGGAGAGCCTATACAAGGATTGTAAATAGTATTGTAAGGAGTGTGATCACTGTCAGTGCCTTAGTAAACCTAGGAAAAGAGATGAAATGCCTTTGAGGCCTATTACTAGTGCAAAGCCATTTGAAAAATGGGCAATAAAATTTTTGGGTCCTATTTCCCCAGCCACGTGTAGAACTAGATCATGCTACATCATTACTTACACATGTTTACCTTACAAGGTGGGCAGAAGCAACACCTAAAAATGATTGTGCAACAGCTACAACATTCAAGTTCCTATGGGAAAATATTCTTACTAGGTATGGATGTCGTTGAGCTTGAAAAGTGATAGGGGCACACACTTCTTGAATGAAACAATTAGGATATTTTTGGATGAGTTTTTGGTCGCGTACCACAATACTAGAGCTTATCACCCTTAAGAAAATGGGACTGCTAAGGATTTTAACAAGATATTGAGCTAGAATTTGACAAAAATTTGTGATGTTGGAAGGAAATTTTGGGATGATAAAGTTTATGTTGTGCTTTGGGCATATAGAACAACCGACAAGAGGTTGAATAAGGCCACACCCTTTCAATTGGTGTTTGGCACAGAAGTAGTTCTTCCTATGGAATTCATGTTACCTTATTTGGATATTACACACACTAGAGGTCTAGCTGATGAGCAGGAATCAGAAGAAAAAATTGAAAAATTAATTTAGTTGGATGAGACGCACACCATAACATGTTGGATTCAAAAGTAGGAAAAGGCCAGGTAGAAGGCATGACATAATAGACACATCAGGGACAAGAAGCTTGAGGTTGGATAAATGGTACTACTTTATGATTCTAAGTTTTTGCGCCATCCAGGAAAGCTTAAGGTGCATTGGTTTGGACCGTATGTTATCACTCATATACTTGAATCAATTTCTTTCTAGTTAAAGGTGCTTGATGGAATATGTTTACTTGGTTACTTCAATGAGAGTAGGTTAAATCCCTACTATAAATAAGTCTTCTTGGTGTATGTAATAAGGCAGTGTTACTGTTAGTGTAAAATCACAGCACCCCCAAAATGAGCTATGGATATGCTTTTCTAAGGCAATGTCATTTGGTGTGAATGCACAACATTGAGCTTTCCCAAAGTGTGGGACCTTTGAAAATGGGGAAAGCTCTCCAGAGAAGGCTGGTTCCTCTTCCTAAACCACCTGCCACAAGCTATTCCAGTGCATGCAAGCTAATCTAATCCTAATCTAACTTCCAAGGAGACATGGAGAGCAAGAAACCTAGAAAGAACATAGCCTACACTAAAATAGTGATACACTACAGAAGGAAAATGTTGAACATCTATCAAAATTGCCATGGAAACAAAGACAGGTGAGCAATGGAAGGATGGACAAGTGCATCATAGACCAAAGATGGATTTCACACAAAAAATGTTCCAAAATTCCATAAACACAGCTCCAAAACCTGTAATGAACATCCAAACATGCACAAATACCTTCAATGAAGAGAGGCAAGAAGAAAACAACCAAAAAATGAGCAAGGATGGACAAATGCATCACAAAACACGTTTTTTTATTACTCTAGAAGTTTGCACAGAATCATCATTTCATGGGTAAGAGGAAAAAAATTCCATTACAGAGCAAGGGAGGAGGTTCAAACTCCATTTTTAACCCTAGGGAAGAAAAGGAGGGAGAGGCAGAGAAGAATGATGAACAAAACCTTACAAAATGAGCCAAAACTGGCTTTTAACGCTCAAACAAAATGAATGAAATGAGAAAACGTGGGAAAATTTTGATTTAGAACTTCAACCACCAACCGGATCCATTTAATTAGACTGTAAAATGATGGTTTTCCATGAAAAATCCCATACTTCATTGTACATTGCTTTGCAGAGCAAGAAAGAGGCCCATACCTCATTAATTTTGGTGGTTGGAGTCATTTTCTACGTTTTTTACATGCCAGAGACGTTTTCCCATTTTATCCCACAAATCTTAATAAAAAATCAAAATTGAACCATCCATCATGTAGAGGATGTCAACAGATTTCCAATGACATCAAAATCATGAAAATCTGAGCTCTAGTGTGAAAGATATGGCCCTTTGAAGATTTAGGGCAAAACTGGTGAAAAACAGGTCAAAATTGGGGTCGGCGGGGTCAAACCTTAAAATTTTACCTTTTGGAAAAATTTCCCAAAACTCTCCATGCCTCCACCACTCTAAGACGTGGCATCATCTAGTTCAGCCATGGGTTCAAAACAACATTTTTCCTGTTTGTGCAAAATTAGGAAATTCTCCTGAAATCTTCCACGGGCCCGACTCCTACTGATGATGTGGACACGTGGTGCATCTTGGTTCAATGCGGGGGCCTTAACCAATTTTATCCTTTCTCCTCCATAGGCCCATGGGATGGTTTGTGATTTTGTGCCTTTTAGCCAAAAGGGTTAAGTGTCGAATTCTCTTCACACCTCCGCTCCGCCTTGACACGTGGCACTTTCTAATTGGTTGTAGGCCTACCTAGGGAAAATTTTCCCTCTAAACTCTGTCGAGCCATAACTCAAAAAATACAAGGAGTTAGGAGTAATTATTTACCTTTCTGGAAAGGGGAAGAAAAATCCTATCTGATGAAGCCATTACTAGAGTCTTTTGAGTCCATGAAGTGAGCCAAAAATTCATTTAAGTGCCAGCAAAGGAAAAGGAGGAGGAGTTAGCCAAAAATAAGCATGGGCTTATTTTGGATATCACTTTTGGTGACTTAGAGGGGTCATCTACCTACTAGATGAATGCTCAGTGGCATTTGAAGCATCCATTGGGCATGGAGTCAAGCCTAATAAACTGATTCTGATCTGAACTATGAAAATATGACCTCTGAGCCACTTGGAATCCCACTGAAACTGAAACTGATCCTCACCAAAATGCCACTGAAATGGACTATGCAAGAGCAAAAATCAACACCACAAAAACTATGTAAAAACTAAAAAATCATACATATCCCAAGTGGGATATGCAAAGTGTGCACAAGAACTTCTTCTGGAAACAAACCTACCTACACTACTCTAACCAAGAGCAAAGGGAGATAAATAAACCCTGCAACTAGTTGGGAGAAGTAGCTTCCCTTTCTCAAGAGAGGCAGCCATGTAAATGATTTGGAGCTGATCATGGCTATTAGTATGAGTGAAAAATAGTCAAAAAGATCAAATCATCAAAGTATCAACTGAAGACAAATCCAATACCTCTTTTAGTTGCTCTTCATTTGGATTTAAGAGGTATGAGAGTTGATCCTTGGTGCTTTGTATATCATCCTCATGCCCTGAGATAGACATGACTAGTTTTGGCTTCTCCTTTGGCTCCAATGAAGCCAAGTACCTGATTGGGCACAGTCTGATCCTTTAAATGTGCCCATTTCTCTAAAATTCAACTCCAAGAATGGAGTTTTCTTTTGGACCTTCTTGGATGGATGGTATGGAAGAAGTGGTGAGATCCTCTTGCTCTTTCCCTTCCTCTTCCCAAGAAGAACATGGTATATTTAAATCTTCCAATCTTGGTTCCAAAAGGCTGTTACAAAACACAGGTTGCTGTTTTTCAATGTTCTCCTTTGTGGTAGCAGGCTCTTGATGTCGGAGAACGAATGGTGAAGAAGAAAATGTTGTAATTTCAATTGGCTCCTCATCCAAACATTCTTCTAAGTCTGATAAGCAATCAAACTCTTCAATGTTCTGCTGCAACAAAGCCTCTTCCCCTTGCATGGTGACTTTCAAATCTGCATTTTCTTCACCATGTGTAACTTTATTTTCAAACATGAAACTTGGCAGCTTGAACTCATCCAAAAAATCAGATTTTTGGAGAGATTAAGTGGGAGAAAAACATGAAGTTTCTTGTGCATCTTGTTCATGATTCAATGCCTTTGGACCTATTTTATTCACTCCATAATGACTTCATTAATCAAATCAGCCCCTTCAAATGAAAGAAAAAATGTATCAATAATGCTTCCTTCTTCTATTCTTGCAAAAAATGACTTGATCTCATCCATTTGCTCCTCAAAAATGGGATTTTGAGCTGGTTTTTATTCCTCCATAATGACTGATTTTGCATTGTAAATTGGATCAGCATTTTCTTTGGGCAAAGTGCCAACATGGACACCCAACTCATCACAAAAAAATTATTGGTCTTTTTGCTCTACTACTGGTATAAAATCAACCTTAACCACCATTGTTTCTTCAAATTTAATCTCCTCTAAAGGATTAACCATCAAGGGGATCTTTGTTATCCCAAATTTAGTAGCCAAACTCTTCAAATTATCTGTTATTTATTTTCTGTTGGGCTCCACTTCTTGTTGTCCTTGTGTGGATTTCTGATTTTTATCTTCCCAACATGGATTTGGGAATGCAAGAGGAGTGGTGGGTTGTAACTCAATTGATTTTGCAATTTTTTGTGGTGGTGGAGGAGGTAGAAACTCTTGTTTTTTTGGAGGGAATAGTTTTTTGGAAGGGAAAAGGATAGAAGAATCGATACGAGATGGAAGACTAGGGGATGGGGAATTGGAATTAAATCTTGGGACAACAGATGGGAAACTTGAAACTTGACACTACTGAGATAAAACAGATTAGGAAAGAGGAAAAGAAAGAGAATGAGATGGTGTGCTTACCCATTGACAAGGTTTCTGAATACTCCTCTCATACACCTCTATTCCTTCAGTCCACTTTGCAAGCAATGGCAGCGTTGCAACAATGAAGTCAAGTTTCTCTTATAGGCTATAATGCCTTGGAAAAGGTCTCACCCATGGATAAAGTTCCCTACAACCGATTCCAAATGATTACATTTGTGCTTGAGCCTTGGATTGCACCATGTTTTCCTCCATCTTTTGGATTTTCTCCAACAAATCAGCATCTTCTTCTTGACTTCCCTCATAATCTATGTACCCTTGTGCTTGATAGGATTCGTATCCAAACTAACTTTGGCATTGCTCAGATGGGTATGCATATTAGTGTTAAATTTGATCAAAATGCTGATCTAGAGGATTTGAAAAACATGTTGGAGGTGGGAAATATTGCTTCTGTTGTAACAAATGCAAATTCCATTGGGAAAATGATGTCATAATTGCACAACTTCATGGAGTGAAAGAAGAATGACAAAGATGGAAGGAAAAATAAAATGGAAAATGAATGAAAGGGAATGGAAATGAATGGAAAGAAGTTCTGCAACTTTAGAGATGGGTTGTTGACCAGATGGATTCATCATATGTGCTTGAGAATGCCTCCAAAGTCTGAAATATTCACAGGAACACATCAACCTGTAAAAGATGAAGAGGAAGACCTCTTGGGTTCCACTGGGCGTGCCAAAATTGTTAGTGCAAAATCACAGCACCCCCAAAATGACCTATGGATCTACTTTTCTAAGGCAATGTCATTTGGTGTGAATGCACAACATTGAACTTCCCCAAAGTGTGTGGGACCTTTAAAAATGGGGAAAGCTCTCCAGAGAAGGCTGGTTCCTCTTCCTAAACTACCTGCCACAAGCTATTTGAGTGCAGACAAGCTAATTTAATCCTAATCTAACTTCCAAGGAGATATGGAGAGAAAGAAAACTGGAAATAACAAAGCCTACACTAAAATGGTGATACACAAGAGAAGAAATTTTTTGAACATCCATCAAAACTGCCATGGAAACAAAGAGAGGTGAGCAATGGAAGGATGGACAAGTGCATCATAGACCAAAGATGGATTTCACAAAAAAAATGTTCCAAAACTCCATGAACACAACTCCAAAACCTGCAATGAACATCCAAATATGCACAAATACCTGCAATGAAGAGAGGAAATAAGAAAACAACCAAAAAACAAGCAAGGATGGACAAATGCATCATAAAACATGTTTTTTATTACTCCATAAGTTTGCACAAAATCATCATTTCATAGGTAAGAGGTAAAAAAATTCCATTACAGAGCAGGGGAGGAGGTTTAAACTCCATTTTTGACCCTAGGGAAGAAAATAAGGGAGAGGCAGAGAAGAATGATGAACAACACCTTACAAAATGAGCCAAAACATGCTTGTAACGTTCAAACAGAATGAATGAAATGAGAAAATGAGGGAAAAATTTGATTTAGAACTTCAACCACCAACCAAATCCATTTAATTATCCTATAAAATGACGGGTTTCCATGAAAAATTCCATACTTCATTGTACATTGCTTCGCAGAGCAAGAAAGAGGCCCATACTTCATTAATTTTGGTGGTTGGAGTCATTTTCTACGTTTTTTGCATGCTAGAGACGTTTTCCCATTTTTCTCCCACAAATCTCCATCAAAAATAAAAATTGAACTATCCATCATGTAGAGGATGTCAACAGATTTCCAATGACACCAAAATCATGAAAATCTGAGCTCTAGTACGAAAGATATGGCCCTCTAAATATTTAGGGAAAAATTGGTGAAAATGTGTCAAAATTGGGGTTGGTGGGGTCAAACCTTAAAATTTTCCCTTTTGGAAAAATTTCCCAAAATAATCTACGCCTCCACTACTCTGAGACACATGGCATCGTCTGGTTTAGCCGTAGGCTCAAAACCACATTTTGCCTCTTTACGCAAAATTGGGAAATTTTCTTGAAATCTTCTGGATGCCCGACTCCCACTGACGACGTGGACACGTGGCACATCCTGGTTCGATGCAGGGGCCTTAACCAATTTTCTCCTTTCTCCTCCATGGGCCCACAGGCCGGTTTGTGATTTTTCACCTTGTACCCAAAAGGGATAAGTGTCGAATTCTCTTTGCGCCTCCGCTTCGCTTTGACACATGGCACTTTCTAATTGGCTGTAGGCCTTCCTAGGGAAAATTTCCCCTACAAACTCCGCCGAGCCATAACTCAAAAAATACAATGAGTTAGGAGAACTTCTTTACCTTTCTAGAAAGGGGAAGAAAAATCCTATTTGATGAAGCCATTTCTAGAATCTTTTGAGTCTCTGAAGCATGTCAAAAAATCATTTAAGTGCCAACAAAGGAAAAGGAGGAGGAGTTAGTGAAAAATAAGCATGGGCTTATTTTGGATAACAACTTCCATTTAGTATAGGTTTCCCTTTCTATATTTCTTTTAATGTATTTCCTTATTCATCGCTATGCTTTTTTAATTTAGTTTGGTGTTTTGTGTAATAAGCACATTTGTGCGCTGGAAGCTAATTACAATCTGAAGTATTTTTATGTGCAGAGGACTGCGCATAAGATTGGTGTGGGGTGGTTGTTATTTGTTATTCACAAAAGGGTACACATGAGAAAAAATTGCTACAGGTGAGTTCAAGTATGGAAAGGATTTGTTAGAAAGGAAATTTCTTCTAAAAAAGACCATAGATGGAAATGAGTGATTGAATAGTATAAAGCAAGGTAAGCAACGACCATGGAAACTTCTAGGGGAAGGCGTAGTGGCGAGGTACTTCGGTGCATGGAAGTGTGCAAAAGAGAAGTATGTAGCTATAAGGTAGGAAGGTGCACTAGAAGGTTATAGCTAGGGCGTGAAGGTGTACCGCATGAGAATTAGGAAAATGGTCAATTAATGAGAGGATTGGTGGTGGTGAAGAAGCAATGAATGCACTAAATTTTTGAAAATCTATATAAGGACGTGACCTAGGTTCATTTTTACCTTTTTGATCACAAGTATTCAAGAGAGCTAAGTGCAACTGAGTCAAGTGAATCGAATTGAGGTGCAAAGAGCTACGAAACTAGATGTGGAGAGAATATTTTTGCATGGAAGTGGATTGCCTCCCTATTGGTGAAGAGTTTGAGTGCAGCAGCAGCATTGAGAAGGAACTAGGGCACACGATTTTGAGATAGGGTTTGATCTTACTTGATACAGAAGACAAAAGGTGGGATTTTTACAAATGCATTGAAGAAAACACCTACAACGGGCACGAAGGGAAAGAAAAAGATGGAGGTTGAGGTTGAAGTTGTGCCCAAGAGCTACGTTTTAGAAATGCAGTACCCAGAAGGAGTGATATTTGGATAGGATTGGGATTCCCATATTTTCTGATGTAAATGAAGTGATTACAACCACCACACCACTGAAAACAAGGGATAATTGTATGTGTTTTTGAACAAGAAGACTAACAAGTGCATGGTGGACGATATGCCAATATATGATGATGTTGGGGAGAAGTTTCTTAAGAAGGTAGGGTTTATCAATTATATGAACTCCCATATTTTGGAAAACAAGAATCTTTATAACAATGGCTAATGAGAAGAGTCCATAAGGAATTTTTTTATTTTGCTAGATGGAAGGTAAGGATCATAACCCTGATTGCCACATTGATAGGACTGAAGGGCACAAGGACATTTATTATGAGTGATCTGATTGATAAGGAAGCTGTTATAGCCACCAGAAAGGAGTTAGAGTACTAGAAATGTCCATGTAGAATAGACATAGAAAAACTAAAGAAGTATCTTGTAGTATAGGAATTTGCGCATCTGATCACAAATTTAAATGATCAAGAGAGATGGTCACAGGTAAATACAATGTGGCTACATATTGCAAAGAAAATGAAAAGAGGGAGAAATATACAACTTGGATAGTTACATTGATAAAAATATTACTGAGGAAGTGCGCACATGTGAGAAGATAAGTTTTGGTACTATCATATTATCTTTAGTATTTGTAGAAATTGGAGTTCCCAATGGGCCAAAGAATAAAATCTAAGAATACCCCACAGAGAAGAAGTCCCTCACGGAGAGGTTTGAGAAATACTTATGTGAAGGATCAATGAGTGGCCCATTCAAGAAAAGGGAATAACTATTGTATGATAGACTTCACATGATATTTTAGGAGGAATGATGCATTCCAAAGAAGTTACCCTTGGTAGTAGGCAAGGTATTACAGTTCACAATATATTAGCATTTTTGCATTACGTGGTTTCCCATGAAGGATGGGACATGGAGTCTAAGGTGAAAAATTCCCTATGCCTTCATAGTGTGCTACTTCTAGGCCCTAGCTCCTATATTTACTGATGCACATCACCTGAAATTCAACACAGACAAGGTAGATTGTGACTACAATACTCTTAAAAAAACATATGTTTATCCAATTTGGTCTTCCTACATTAAGAGGCTTATTTCAGATGTTATAAATATAAAGCCGATAATTTTGGATATTAGGGAAATTGGAGCCACACTCATGTCTTCAAATTAAGCCTAGGTTGGAGAATAACAAGTATGTGGAGAATGATTTCATGCTACCAGGTCCGCCTAAGGGAAAACACACACTTGAAAATGTGGCAGCTCCAAAGCCTTCCACGACCATAAATATATATACGGAAGAAGAACATGAGGATAGTGGACGCTTAGACCATAGAGGTTGGAGGCAACCCACAGACAAAGTGGAGAGTGAGCGTGCGGATATTCCACCACATGTGCAAGAAGGAGAGGAGTAATTAAACGTCGATGTAGTCCCTGATGTGTGCCAATTTAAAAGGGTATCTAGAAGAACTATGACTCAAGGTGCATGAACATCACAACCTATAAGAGGATCACCTTGAATTTCCCCTCAGAAAGAAGCACCTAATAATAAAAGAAGAAGAAAGATAAATCTTAATGAGGAGGTAGAGGATTCCAAAGAGAGTGCACCTAGAATTCTAGTGCACCCAGAAGATGTGGAGGAGCCCAGGGATTAAGAAATGAAATATGAAGATGAAGGGGTGAAAGAAGTAGAAGAAACTATGTGCGAGAAAACTAGCGTGCCAATTATAACTCAGAAAGGAGAAGGGAAAAATGCAAACCTTAGTGCTCAGGTTCATAAGAGGCCAAATACAAGGAGAAGTGAAGAATATATTGTGCCAAGTATGGGCTATGTTGAGGACATAAGAAAAATCATCCGCACCCAGTTTCAAAGCATAGTGGACCTTAAGGAGTTATATGGGTGGGAGCTAATGGACCTAGATATGGCCATTACACGTGCAAGGAAATAACTATCCTAGTCCATGCAAAATCACATAGATGAACTAGATTTTGATTTATGTAAGGATTCCTATGTATCAAGAAGAGTAAGTATGGCACCAGAGATCAAGCACATGACCATAAATCCCACTCTTATGTCTGATGAGCAGGTCAGAAATGCCTTAGTTAAATTATCTATTGAGGTGGCGTGGAGGAATATTGATAAGGATGCCACCATTAGAGCACTAATGGAATATACCAAAGAAAAAACTATAGAGATAGAGAGTTTAACAAAAGAGAAGGAAAATAATAGACAAAGAATGAAGCTTTTGTTAGCATGATGGAGGAGATTGGTGATTACATTCTAAAGGAAAGGCCTCATCTATAACCAAAGGTACCTGAGAAGTTTCCTTATGCAATGCATTATGTGTGCACTTTGGTTGATTTGGTGCTAGAGGATGGACCACTTAGAATGCCAACACTAAAAGATGTTGAACAATAAGCAAAGAGAGCAATGGCCTCTATGATTAGAAAAATTTCAACGTATGAGGTGCTGCTCCAAACTTTAAAGGATGACCTAATGAAATCAGACCAAGCTCTTAATTTGTGTGTAGCACCAGAGGCAGTAATAAGGATTACTTCTCCGGTTGAAGATAATGAAGTCTTGGTAGTAATGGAAGATGAGACTTTAGGGCATGCAAAAAGATTGGCACTAGTGAAATAGAAGTACGAAGCCCTTGCAGTAGTCCAAGATCGGCATAAGGAGAGAATAGATGAGATTGGGAAACTCATAGTGCAGAAGATGGATCTTATAGAAGGAATGATGTATGTTATGGCCAATGTTTTCCATGTATTGTAGAATGATAAGGAAAATATTACTCAGGACGATTTGGATTCCATCGCTGTAGACATTCTAGAGAAGACAAAGACCATGCTAGATGACTAGAAGACGTTGGAGGCTGAGATTAAAAATGAATATCTAGATTTGATCCTCCCAATTTAAGGAGAGGATGTTACAGAGTAGAGATTCATTATTTTATACAATAATTCTTTGAATTCTTATTCTTTATTATTTGGGAACATCAGAAATAATCCCCATTGTTGGGACGAAAATGTACTTTAGTCTGGGGGTAACATTGAATAGACATAGTATTGTCCCAAGGAGAAGACACACATATAATTTACGCGTGGGAACAAGGGTACATTTGAAGGAATGGAAATATAGGAAAGGAAATGCGTGCCAAAACAAGTTGACTCAGAACTTAGCCATTTTTATCGATACGGGCTTTTTTTGGAGATAGCGAGCAGAGCACACATAGAGATGGAGAATTTCATGACACAAAAATGGTATTTTGGGAATGAGTGGTTGATAAGCGTTATGTGTGGTTTAGACTAATAACAGGATTTCTTCTATCAGTTAACTATATGATGTCTATTATTAGCACACTTGTATGTAATTGTAAAGGCGCATGGCTATTATCAACATGCAAACTATTTTGAGAAGTGCGTAGGTGGTGAAGGGAAAGTCCCCCCCTCTATAAGTATGTATTGAACTATGTAGTTTAGTGGGTGTGTGGAGAGACTGAATTATTGTAGAGTTATGTTATTGGATATGATGCATGCATGAATTATGGTGATGCTTTATAATGTAAGAATATTTTATGTTTTACAGTGTTTAATGTAATGGAGTATGTTGGTTGGATAATGGTGTTAAACATGACTGTAACTAGTTATTGTATGGTTAATCTTATTATAGTTATTGTTTAATTCATGATTCTTTAAGATCTAGATATGGAATATGCTCTGTGGAATGTTTATGGTTATTTATGGTTCTAAATATGCCTTATCTTCATCACACTAACATCCTACACAAGCAAATCTAAAGAGAGGCCTAATACCTTTGTGTGCTTTGAGTGAGCGCTCATCTTAGGCTGGGTGATGTGCCAGTTCACCTGGGTTTTATACAGTGGATTCTAGGATGAATCAAGATGGATTTGGAAAACTATTATTTTCTTATAAGTGGCATAAGCTAGGAACAATCTGATTACTTCCATCCTTGCCACAGGTGCAAATGTTTCTTCAAAATCAATTCCTTCCATTTGTTCATAGTCGTTGCATACAAGTCTTGCCTTGTTTCTTGTTAATTCACCTTTCTCATCCAACTTATTTTTTAACACCCATTTTTTTCCAATCACATTCTTATTTTTATGCCTTAGCATAAGCTCCTAAGTTTAATTATTTTCAATCTAATCAATCTCTTCATTCATGTCATTCACCTAATACTAGTCCTTACTAGCTTCTGCCACATTCTTAGGTTCAATCATAGATAAGAGTGTCATATTTTCATGGTTTATCTGATCTCTTAGATTTATTCTTGTAAGAATACCCCCTTATCTGTTTCCAATGATCTAATTTGTTGGATGATCCCTCTTGACTTGTCTTGAGGGTGTCTTGGTGTCTTGTCTCTCTTCCACTTCTTCCACTCCTTCATTTGTACTTGCCATTTCTTCATCATATTCTTGATCTCTATGGTTGTCCTTGGGCTGAGTTCTGTATTTGGATGGATAAGACCCATCAACCTTCACATTTGTGCTCTAAACTATCTTCTAGAGCCTCTTATTATAGAATATATAAGTTATACTAATTGCTGAGTATCCCAGAAATATGCCTTCATCACTTAAGGAGTCAAATTTTCCTAAGTTGTTTGCATCCCTCTTGATGCATCACTTGCTTCAAAAGAATCTTATAAGTTTCACATTGGCTGACCCATCTTTCCAAATTTCATAAGGTGTATTGTCACTATTTACCCTCAATTGAGCTTTGTTTAGTATGTAGATAGCTGTATAGACTGCTTCACTCCAATAGCCATCAGAAAGTTTAGGTTCATTCAACATATTTCTTTCCATTTCTTGTACAATTATGTTCTTTCTTTCAACAAACCCATTTTTTTGAGGTATCCTGATAGATAATAATTGTCTTCTAATCCCATGTTCTTCAAAAAATCCATCAAATTCATTGGAAAAAATTCTCCACCTCTATCTGATCTCAAACACTTTATTTTTGTATTTTTCTCATTCTCCACTAGAGATTTGAAAGTTTTAAATTTTTCCAAAGCTTCAGATTTGTGTTTCAAACAAGCTACCCATTTCATTCTAGTGAAATCATCTATAAGAAGCATGAAATACACATCACCTTGTAAAATCTCAGTTCTTGTTGGCTCACAAAGATCTGTATGGATCAGCTCTAAAGGTCTAGATGTAGAATATTCCTTGGACTTGAAAGATATTCTTGTTTTTTTCCCATAAATACATGCTTTGCAAAGAATTTCTATTGGTTTTAAAATCTTTGGCATATGCTTAACACCATTTTTAGCACTTAATTTCACAAGATTCTCAAAACTTATATGTCCCAATATTATGTGGCATAACTAGCTAACATCAAGTTTACTTGTAAAGCATTTCTCTTTGTTAATATCTGATCTAAAAATCAATTTTAACTAGCAATTGTGCACACACTTAACTTTTCTTTGTATTGATTTTTGATATAAAAATTGACTATTATATCCTTCTATATTTTTAATAAAAGAATTAAAACTGAAAGTACTGTGTAAAAATAGAAAATAAAGAGATGAATCACCAGCAATTTGACACAAGAATTAATAATGGAGTTCGACACTTGTGGCCTACATCTCCGGGTTTGGTTGAATGGGATCGATCTATTAAAATATTGAAAATAAATATTTACAATAATATTATCTTCTCATCATGTTCCTCTACCAAAAATAACAGGAGTCACTTTTTACTTCATCTCAAAATTCCATCCCTAGCTCAAGTTATGAGCAAAACAATAACACAGTCACTTTCCCGTGTCTATACTAGTAAAACATAACTCATTTTATAACATTTCATAGCTCCAGGTACAATGGTTGGGGCACCTATCCTTTTACCCAAGCGGCCTAGGTTCAAATCCCACTCCATGTGGGGTGCATTTTACATAGGGATAAGATCCCACTTTTTTGGGGCGTGAAAATAGGAAGGCATTTATATAGGTGGGTGGTGTATGTAGTTGTTGGCTTAAGAGCTATCTTATCCTCAAGGATGGGGCGCTCAATGTGGGTGATTAGAGATATAAGGGGTGTGACATGATAGGTATTTGTGCATGGATATTTTAATAAATTGCTATTTGGAAAAATGTCCATTGAAATATAAGGATAATAGTTGGCAAATTTAATTGGAAATTAAATAATGTGGCCAATGTGGAGTAATAAATGGGTGTGGCTAAATTTTTAATATTATTATTTATTTATTTTCCATATTGCCACGTGTCATATTTTCATTGGTTCACTTGATGAGCGTGCATGTGTTCAACCTGTGCACAATCCCCAAAATTTTCCAGTTACCCGAAAATTTCAGCGAGCCATAACTTTTGCATACGAGCTCTGTTTCTTGCAAATGAGATATCGACGGAATCATCTAATTTTTCTCCATGCCATGGAACTGATTGCAACTGATTCTGAAAATAACTTAGATCAATGTTTCTCCATGAGGATCCTCTGGATCATTCCTCCCCACTGAGAAACTGTTGGACCCCAAAAGTCAACTTAATTGGTGAATAAGTGAGGTATTTCTCCCTCACCTTTCCAATTTCCATCCATTTAGAATTGTTCAGATGAATGCCTTTAAACCCAACATGAAGATACTCAATATCACCCCTTCATGAATTTATGACCTTCATGTCCAAAATGATGTCTTACTACAACTCATCAAGATACTTAGGAGAAAAATCATCAATGGAAGGCATTATGTTAGCATCATCATGATCAACAATCATAGGCGGTTCATACAATCTTAAATTCTCAACATTTACAACTAAGTAGATTTACATATATGGAGGTAAATCTAATTGGAAAGCGTTGTTACCAATTTTTTTCAATATTTGGAACGGACCATACCGTATAGGTTTCAATTTTTTACCTTCACATGTCAATCTTTCCCTGCTGATGTGAAGCCAAACTGAATCACCAACTTTGAACTTGTGATCAGTTCTATGTTTATCATGCTTGGCTTTGTACTTAGCTTGACTTTTCTACAATTGTTCATAGACATAACTGATGAACCTATTGAATACTCTGAAAAAATATTTTAGCCCCTATCAGAATCACTTGAACCATTAACAACAGTTTCATGTCCATAATATACATCTAAAGGAGAATTAGGTAGATATCCAAAACAAGTCTCAAATGGAGACTTAAAATTAGAAGAATGTAAGGCATGATTATAAGCATGTTGCACATAATATAAATGTTCATCCCATAACTTAGGATGTTTGCCATAATAGCCCCTAAGAAAATGTACTACTGTGTGGTTTACAACCTTTGTTTGACCATCGGTTTGTGGATGAAAAGCAGTGCTCTTTTTTAGTTTTGTGTCATTTAACCCCCACAATGTTGACCAAAATTCCCCAAAAAATCTAGAATCCTGATCAGATATAAATTAAAGTAGGTAAACCAAAATGAACCCCAAACAAACTAAAAAACAAATATGTAGTTCCCTCACAAGTTATTTGTTTAGTACATGGAACTAACACAAACATTTTGCTAAATCTATCCACTACCACATATAAGTAATCATGTTTCTTCCGTGTCATGGGCAAGCCTCCTACAAAGTCCAGGGAAACACTTTCCCAAGGCCTTTTTGGAATAGGAAGAGGAGTGTAAAGTCCTAATTTCCTATTACTTGGCTTGCTTGTGGCACAAAGAACACATCCCTTAATATACCTGTTTACATGTTCATGCATTCTAGGCCAATAACAATATTTCTGTAAATGTGCAACTATCTTACTAACACCAAAATGCCCCGAAATAAGAGAAGTATGTGCTTCCCTAATCATATGCACACGTTCATTTTCTGGAATAAAAAGTTTACCAGAATGATATAACAATCCTTCATGCAAATGATAATATTTTTCTCCTACTTGTTTCCCACTTACTAGATCCACATACACTTCTCTAAAATTGACATCATTAACATATTGTTCCTTGTAACTAACATGAGCCAAAGAACTATGCTGCAAAAGGATAGATGCTACTACCATTGGTGCTCTAGATAACATATCAACAACCTTGTTTTGAATACCTTTTTTATACCTTATTACAAGATGAAATTGTTGCAAAAATCCCATCCACCTAAAGTGTCTAGACTGCTGCGATTTGGTTTGTGTTTGTAAGTACTGAAGTGGTTGATGGTCAGTATGTATAATTGTTTCTTTTCCCATTAAATAATGCTTCCACTTTTTAACACTTTTAACCAAAGTATACAACTCTTTATCATAAGTTGGATAGTTTCTTACCACACTTGTAAAGGTTTCTGAATGGTAACACACTGGTCGTTTGTTCTGCATCAAAACTGCCCCCCATTGTGTAGTCACTAGCATCTGTCTCAATCTCAAATGAATGCTACAAATCTGGAAGTGGTGCCAAGATTGGAGTGTTACTTATCTTCTATTTTAGTGTATCAAAGGCTTTCTGTTTCTTTCCTCCCCATTAAAATACATATTTAATACTTGTCAAAGCATGTAAAGGAGATGCAATATATGAGAAGTTAACAATAAATTTTCTCCAGTAATGAACTGCACCTAGAAAAATCCTAACTTCTATCACATTAGTGGGTCTAGGCCATTTCACAATAACCTCTATTTTTGTAGGATCAATTCTCAATTCACCATTTCCTATAATATAACCCAAGTAAATTAGATATGTTTTTCCAAATTCACATTTTGACATCTTCAAATACAATTTCTCTCTCCTTAGTGCATCTAAGACTTTATGGATGTTTTTAACATGTTCATCCCATGATTTATTGAAAATAAGAATATCATCTAAGTAGACAATAACAAAATTATCAATGAATGGTCTAAATATATCACTCATAACTCCCATGAATGTTGTTGGTGCATTGCACAAACCAAAAGGCATCACTAACCATTCAAACAAACCCTGTTTCATTTTAAAAGTAGTTTTCCAAACATCACCTTATGCAATTATTACTTGGTGATAACCACTTCTTAAGTCTAACTTAGTGAAATAAATTGCACTCTTTAATTGATCCAGTAAATTATCTATTCTAGGAAGAGGGTAACGATTCTTTATAGTAATCTTATTTAAAGCACAGAAATCAACACACATTCTCCAAGTGTCATCCTTCTTAAGAACCAAAATAATTGGTGAACCACATGGGGATGTACTTGGACGAATTATATCTTGAGCCAAAAGTTCCATTACATGTCTCTTGATTTCCTCATTCTCTACTACTGACAACCTATACATTCCGATATTGGGAAGAGGTGCATCCTGAAGCAACTGTATCTCATGTTGAACCTCTCTTTTGGGAGGTAGACCTTGTGGATCCTAAAAAACATCATCAAAATTAGAAACAACTTTTACTAATTCATCCTTATGTTTCTAATCACAAGTCTCAAAATCCATCTCATGTTATTTCTCTTTGGCTTTGACCACCATGAGCACAAAACTTTTGCTTGAATTTAACAGCCTTTTCATTAGACATACAGTTACCAAGGATAGATTATTCTTTTCATAGTGAGCTCTAACAATAAACTCAATTCCATCCTTTACAAGAAAATATTTATTTTATTCCCTATAGATGATTGCTTTAGGATCATACAAATAAGGACTTCCCAAAACCACCCCACAAATATCCAAAGGAACTACATACAATTCAACCTCATCTATAAACTTGTCTGTAATGGCAAATCTGAAAGTACAAGTTTTAGTTACATGTAGTTTTGCATCATCACAAACCTAGCCCAAAGGATAAGACCTAGGATGTGGATTAGTTTTGAGTCCTAATTTCTGTACAACCTCCTCAGAAATTAGATTATCTTGAGATCCACTATAAAAAAGAGTATCAATTTTCATATGTTTTGAAATCACTCTAATGTGGAAAATCTCATTCCTTTTCTTACCATCATGTATAGTTTGTTTACTAGAAGAAGATGTAACATTTGTAGTAATATTGTTGGAAATTGAAATTTTTGATTTACCTTGAAAATCATAGCTGTGATTTTGGTTTCATCACCTGAACTTGACCCAAGATCACGAATTGCAGTGTTTGTTTTCTTTTCCTTTCCTTTCTTAACCATCCATTTAGGTTTCAATTTAGGATGTAATTTCCAACATTTATACTCATCATGGTTCTTTTTACAATGATTACAAAATGGTTTTTCATTTTCCTTCTTAACACTAGAGTTTGTCTTATGCTTACCCTTTCCTTTTCCTTATTCTTTCAAACTGTTTCCTTCAGATTGCTTGTTTTTTTGATTAAAAGAAGAGAAAGAGGACTCCTTTTTCATTTTCCCTCATGCTTCCAAATGGGTTGCTTGAACAAATACTGCATCAAGATTAGTAGGACCTAAAACAAGTATCATATGCCTTAGATAACTATGCAATCCACCAATATATTTAAGTAGTGTTTCTTCTGTGTTTAGGGAAATTCCCAGAATTAGAGCCCTTTTCCTAAATTCCTGTGTGTATTCTTGAACACTTTGTCCCTTACTTTGTCTTAATGTTTTCCAATCCATCATAACTTGTTTCTTATAACCAAGAGGATAAAATTGTTGCCTAAGATTTGAAACAAATTCAGAACAAGAAGTGATTTATATACCTTTAGTTTCTTCCACTTCCTGAAGCTTACTCTCCCACCAAATGAGTGTTGTGCCACCCATCCAAAGAGTTTCCAAATGAATCTTTTCTTCATCATCAACAATTCTTTGAACCCTGTAATGTACTTCTTTCTGCTTGACCCAATTATCCAACTTCTCTACATTTAGCTCTCTAGTATACATAGGCAATTCAAACTTGATATCTAACTTTAATGAAGGAAAATTAGATTTCAAAGGGTCTCTTTTAGGATTATCAGAACTAGAGTTTTCTTCTTTCTTACCTTCTCTATTTCCCTTTTCTCTTTGTCTATCTTGGTACATTTCTTCCACCATTTCCTTCATCTATAGGAATGATTGACGAAAGTTTTCTTCCTCTCGATCCACCATTGTAGGACTTCGAGATCGTCAGGTACCAATTTTGGGATCTCCTTCACCGTTCTTAGATTGAGACATTGTTAACATCCAACACACAACTTGCAATCCAAAAATAGTTAATCTGAACCAAAAATCAGTCAAAACTAACTCTGATACCAGTGATCTAAAAATCAATTTTAACTAGCAATTGCGCACACACTTAACTTTACTTTGTATTGATTTTTGATATAAAAATTGACTATTATATCCTTTTGTATTTTTAATAAAAGAATTAAAAGTAAAATTACTATGTAAAAATAGAAAATAAAGAGATGAATCACCAACAATTTGACACAAGAATTGATAACGGAGTTCGGCACTTATGGCCTACATCTCCGAGTCCAGTTGAATAGGACCGATCTATTAAAATCTTGAAAATAAATCTTTACAAATATTTATAAAAGAATATGATCTGCTCATCACATTCCTCTACCAAAAATAACAGGATTCACTTTTTACTTCATCTCAAAATTCCATCCCTAGCTCAAGTTATGAGCAAAACAATAACATAGTCACTTTCCTGTGTCTATACTAGTAAAACATAGCTCCTATTATAACATTTCATAGCTCCGGGTACAATGGTTGGGCACCTATAATTTTACCCAAGTGGCCCAGGTTCAAATCCCATTCCATGTGGGGCGCATTTTACATAGGGATAAGATCCCACATTTTTTGGGTGTGAAAATAGGAAGGCATTTATATAGGTGGGTGGTGTATGTAGTTGTTGGCTTAAGAGCTATCTTATCCCCAAGGATGGGGTGCTCAATGTGGGTGATTGGAGATATAAGGGGTGTGACATGGCAAGTATTTTTGCATGGATATTTTAATAAATGGCTGTTTGGAAAATGTCCGTTGAAATATAAGGATAATAGTTGGCAAATTTAATTGGAAATTAAATAATGTGGCCAATGTGGAGTAATAAATGGGTGTGGCTAAATTTTTAATATTATTTCCATGTGTCACATTTTCATTGGTCCACTTTGCAAGTGTGCACATGTTCAACCTATGCACAATCCCCAAAATTTGCTAGTTACCTGAAAAATTTCAACAAGCCATAACTTTTGCATACGAGCTCCGTTTCCTGTAAACGAGATATCGACGAAATCGTCTAATTTTTCTCCATGCCATAAAACTGACTGTAACTAATTCTGAGAATATATTAGATCAGTGTTTCTCCATGAGGATCCTTTGGATCAATATCCTTGTGAACATATATGTTATTCTTTGTCCTTTTAGCTTTTGGAACTTTATTTCCTATTTTTCCATTCATAATGTCACATCCTTTTTCAGATTGTAACATTTCTTACACATTTGACTCACACTTAAATGGTTGTGCTTGAGATCACTAGAGGAATTGTGGCACATGTGTGAGCATATTAATCACAATTAGAAAATATTCAGCATGAAATTCCTTAAATCAAGAAATTTACCCAGATGAAAAGTAACAAAAGAATCTCTTGTAAGAAACAAAATAATCGGTGCATGAACTATAAGGTGAAATTAAATTCATAAGGGAAGAAACATGATAAGAATGAAGCATAAAGGTTTCCTAGTTTTAATATTGTGGAGAGATTTTTTTTCAATATGTTTGTAGGTTTTTTACACATCAAAGGTGTAATACCGTTTCTCAACCAATGGTTATTTCATCATATCCAAAATATGAAATTTGGAAATTAGTTATGAAAATCACTGATGGGTGTCATTATTCCTTTCATTTAATAAACTCTTTGTTAATGTCATATTCAAACCAGGGGTGGTGTACGAAGCTATATGCAACAAGAAATATTAGTGATCTAGTAATTGACTATAGGTATTTGTTTTCTTTTTTTTTTATATTTTCTAGGGAATTTCTCAATGTCTTGAGGACTTCTTGGCTAAAATATTATTGAAATAAAACTATGAAAACTTGTTAGAAGTAAACACTCTCTACAGAAATAAATTGCTAGAAATAAACACAAATTTGTAGAATGAAATAGATTGTTGTAAGTAAACACAAGTTATAGAAATAAACACACTTGCTTTGGAAATAAACACACAATTACGAATGTTGAAAGATGATTGCAAGGAAATAAGAATCTAATCTAGAGTACCTACAGGAACAAGTATACAACAGATAATTAAAAAATTAACAGATCTATACTATTTTCTCTGGAAATATAAATACCAATAAAATGAAGATCCTGGTTTTTGGAGGAGTGGGCCCTTGGTCCACCTTGAAATAGGATTTGAAAACTTAATATTCTCTCAAAATAGAAATGGATATTTTATTGATAAAATGTTCTATATTACAAAGACGTACTATCTCTTTCTATATCTCTATGTTTGTATCTATGTATATCGATCTATCTCTATATTATTATATTCTATATCTATCTATAGGTCTGCATATATATAATCCTTCCAAAGGTGAATTTACAGTCATACTTATCCTACCGATTCAGATGGAACCAAATCATGGCCAAAATAGTTGTTGAATTGGAACATGGCTGGACGTACTGTTGTATGATAGTTATCCCTGGATATATGAGTATGAATAATCAGAAATCTTCTAATCTACTCCTGATTGAAAGGATCATTGATTGCTAAATCACCAGACATTGTTGGAATAAAAAAATTCTCATCAGTTCCGGAACTTTAGAGAATTTCTAGAACTAAAGGAAATCGTTCCAGATCTAACTCTGAGGGTTCTAGAGCTACATGTAGGATTTTCATAATTAAGTTCAAAAATTCTAGAACTAAGTACTAGAGTTCTGAAACTAAGTCCAAAAGTTCCAGAAGTAAGTGATAGAGCTTGTAACTGCGTAATGGAGTTTTGGAACTAATTCTGGAAGTTTCGGAACTAATCTGTATTGAAACTAATGATTCGAAAAATATGTTGACCACTTCATACTTTGTTCTTCCGACTGATTGTGACTTGTTTTATTACAAAACTGAATTTCCAAAGCACTTTGTTAGGAATTACAGAGTTTTTAAATGTTAGAACTACAATAAAAAATATGGACAGTTACATCCTAACTTATATTAGATCAAACAAAATTCAAAAAATTTAGTCAAACTTGATAAAAAGGAGAGTAAAATAAGATCATTTGTTGTACATTAATGAGACATATTCTTCCCTTATCAATCACAAAGAAAAGAATTCAAAATTTTAGGTAACAATTATGATGATAAGGAAATCATGGTTAATGCATGCATAGATGGATGGAACAACAATAACATACTGTAGATATAGGTATTGAATTTGAAATTTTAACACCACATGTTTGGAACAAGATGGGGTAGCCCGTGATTCATCCCTCACCACATATTTTGTTCATGGAAAATAAAACACTTGTAGTCATTTTTGTACCCTTCACATAACAGGAAAATCCCATGTGCACCGGCCTATTACCTAGTAGACAATCACCTGAGGCACGCACGGGTGCCAAGTCTCTCCTTTATGTGAGTTTCATGAGAATGCATCATCTTAGGATAGAAAATCAAATGCAGGAGAGAAAAATAACTAAACCACATTCTTATAAACTTAGGAATATTTGTCATCTCATTGTATGTAGGTAAGAGAGATAAAAAACAACACATGGAGATGATTCATACATAAAGGAAATGCGTAAGTATTGAACATAGATGATTTATAAAAAATCATTATATTCATACTATCAAAGTTAATAACCCACATTACATCCCTTAAGGTCATAATAGATCCTCATATAATTATGTAGAGCCAAATCATGCATCAGAGCTATATTATGCTCATCATATTACGAAGAAAAATGAGAACCCATCCCCTTATGTGCTAAATGCTCACATAGCTCTCCTAATCCCTAACTTATAACATCCTCCATTCTATTTTTTGCAGGGCTTCACCTCTCTTCAACTATATGATTTTATTCTACTGGTTACTTGTATAAAGAGCCTTAGCACCCACCTCCATTCCTTCAAGAAGTTATAAATCGGTTGCCAAGTGTCGAAGTGGTTCTCCATGGAAGCATGCCTTTACAGATCCAAGCTCTCCATTAGTTGAAATGACATCTTCTAGAAACTTGCATCACATGCCTAGAATATTACCTTTTTGATCTATAGTCACCATACTGGAACCTTATCCATAAGCATCATGCTTTTCTCGTGTGGTGCCTAGGATGTCGAATATGGCTAAGTAAAAAACCCATTTTTCCTTGCACGTGCACTGTGTATTCCAAAAAACCCTGTCAGAACCCTTTCCCTACTTGCTTTCAACCCATGCAACCTTCTTCAACTAGGTCCCACGTTCCCACACGCCTTCTTGTATTTAGTTGATATTTTGGGGCCCCAACATCACCCCACACTACACCTGTTCTTTATCCCCAAAAACACTCTTAAATAAAGAATTAAAGAATGGTGGATCCTTATAAATGGTTGGAATGGAAGAATGAAGGAATGAGAATTATGGAAAAGAATCAGAGAATGGGGAAATTTATTTACTTATGGAGGAGGAGAGGGAAATCCTTCCTTTAATCAGCTTCTAATTTCCCCCAAGTGTCGACCTCATTTTGCACTTGCTGACAGAGGTCACCCACCAAGGCACTCAATTCTTCAAAACTAAGCTCCTCTCCCTTAATGCTCATTATCTCAACAATATCCTCCAGTTTTTTTCCCAAATCATCAAGCGCATCCATCCTTCAAGTGATTTGAGGGTATAATTCCTTTAGCTGGTTCTTGATTGAGACCTACAAGGTCTCAATGGCCTCTGATTTCTTTTCTACCTTAGCTATGATCTTGTCTCGCTCCACCATGTTCCCCTTGTTCTTTTCCTAGAACTCCTTGAGTTCTACTTCATGGGTGGCAACTAGGATACTTTCCACTCTATCTATGTCCATGTAGTTATCATAGGTAGCCTCAATAGTTTGCGAGGTGCCCTTTACATCAGAGAGGATCTTGTTGTACAAGGAATCAATCTCCACCACCTTTATAGTATTTTATTTATCTTGGCGCACCAATGCCTCCTCTACTGATTCTAGGGCAAGTGGGTCACCTCTACATAGTGAGTATGCAGGTCAAGTCCTCCAGGAATTGCAAGGATGACCCATAATTTTTTGTGGGTGGCATTAAGTCTAGATGTTTTAGGAAAATGGCATCCGTGATCATCTCTATCTTCTTGTATGCCTTGCACACTCTTGCCTTTTCATCTTTTAACTCACGCCTTAACTGAGCATTGATTATCTCTTCCCAAGGTGTTTATCCATTTTTTTTTGACACTTTCATCAATGGTCTTTGTCTTACCTCAAATCATGGTTCATCAATGTGGGACTCAAATGCCCATGACAACATTTTCCTTGTCCTAGGGTATGCACCTTCCTCATCAAATGAAGTCATGGCTAGAATATTTTACGTTGGCACGGTGCTCTGGAAGCACGTGTGCAACACCTTGTTTGGATCATCAGTGTATCCAATTCCTTGAACTTTTGATGCTTATGTGCTCTTCCTCCCTATGTGTGCAGCATTTAGAAAGCTTACAGCCAAACTATGATATCCTCCCATGCTTCTGTATTCCTTTTCTATGCTCTCCTCCTTAGCTTCCTTTATCACCATGTCTGTGCTGCATTCCACTTCTTGCTCCACCAAGTCCTTGATTATTTTTGGCACTTATTTCTCCATGGCCTCATCTACCTATTCCATTGTGAGGTTTGGAGTCCTTTGTTCTTTTGTAACTTCTTCCCTACTTACCCCCCTTCTCTTGGGTCTCAACCTCTTCTTCATCCTCCTTTTCCTCATCTCCTTTGTTATACTCCTCATCTCCTTCATTATACTCCTCATCTCCTTATTCTTCAGAATCATGTATCTCATAGATGAGATGGTTTTTTCCTCCTAGTTCATCTTCATCATCATCTCTGTCACCAATGTAGGCATCTAGGTCTTATTTTTCTTCTGAATCGACCTCATCCATCACCTTTTTCTTCTTCCTTACTAGGGCTTCCAGCACAGGGAATTATTCTCTTTCTTTTTCTTCGACAGTTGATGTCTTCCTTAGAGATTCCTTCCATGTGAGGGGATCTTCGTGCTCCAGAACCTCTTCTTCTAGAGTCTTTTCTTTCACTGGGGACTTCTTCCTCCGTGCATAAGTACCAGTATTAGCGTTTGTCTCTGGTGCTCTTACCACCTGAGTAGTTTGAACACTTAGTGCCTTATGCACCTCTTCTCTCCCCCTCTTTCTAGGCACAACCTTCTTCCTTCCTATGAGGTCTTCAAGAATGGAGACATCATTCTCCAAGTAAGCATATTTTGGTACAACCTTATTGCAGTACTTCCTGCAATTGGCAGCTTCAAAGACTTCATCATTTGGATCTCATGGGAGACACATCTCTCCATGTACACACACTTCTTTGGGTAGACTAGCTTCTGACATTGCTCCCGGTGGTCTATATCTACTTCACTAAGGTCAAACCTTAGTCTCTTGGCCTCCTTGAACTGATTTACTTTAGCTGGGAAGTATAACATGGTGAAGGAGAAGGGTATTTTGCAACACAGACTCAAGTTACCATCTGTCATCATAAATCTACCAATGAAGAAGTGTTGTTATACTGCAAACTCTGCCTCTTCACTAAGGAGTGTGGGCAACTACTCTGGGATCCTCCACTCAGCCCCGACTGTGCCGCCTATTCATCTATACCATTTCTCCAAATGCGCCTTGTGAGAGGTCATCATGATTTCACAAGTATAGTTCACAAACCTCTTTGTGGGCGAGGGATCTTCTTCTGGATACTCCCAAACAAATTTTTCTGGCCCATCTGGCACTCCAATCTCTAAGAACACAATAATGAGGAGTACATTACTAAAGAGTATCTTCTCTCCCTCCTACATGCTGCTTATAATTTCATTCATGATGAAAGCACACAAGTTGTAGATGGTCCCTTCTGATATCTTCCATGGCATATGTTCATTCATGCCTTATTTACTTGTGTCCACCATTCTTGGTAATTGAGTTTGGTGACTAAGCGCATGACCATCCTCATCACTAGGTCTGGTATCTTCTGAGATTTCAAAGTATCTCAGAACCCTTCTTGTAGTCATACGTGGCTACAGTATTCTTGATGGCTTCCTTGTCACTCAAATCATCATCAATGTTATCTCCTTCACAATTGAGGCTTATGAACTTAGAATATCAGTTGTGGTGTGATGTGCATCTTGCACCCCAAGAAGTAAAAGTTATCTTCATGTAATGCATGACATCAGCCATTGATAAAGGCAATCAGGATTTTTCCAAAGTAAGGTAACTCATACAAGCTGCAATAACCCAACCTTCTCCAATTTGACCTTTAACTTGTCATTCTATATTGGCATACTGTCTAGCATCCTCTTGTTTGTTGGTTGAACGCAACTCCAAACCCATCTCCTTATCTTTTGTGCTTGTGCAATGACTATAATCACTTACGGCCATCTTCCATAGGTGTGAATCCCATTATTTTCCTAGCAATACCCCATCTCAGTACTGCATTTCTGCGTACCATTCTTTGTTAGTGCTTGTGATAATAGCAATACAACTTTCCCTTTCCCTTTCACTTTGGTTTGATTTGGTGAAATGGTTCGTTTCCTTGGTGCCATTCTTTATGCTTAGTGCTAACACTTAAATCCTCTTCCCCTTACTCTGCTCTACCACTCTGTCTAATCCCATAGCTCAACCTTGTGAAGAAATCCTTCTAACTCTGTGCCCAATTTTCCAAACCCAAACTAGTAAGAATCCTTCCACAATATGGTGCTTCGTCAACAAATTTTCCCATCACTTGTGTAATCCTTCCACATGGGTTTGTGGATCTACCCTAGTCACACACTTTAGATCTCTTCGATTCCCCTTTCTTTGCACAAATCTCGCTTGATTATTCCTAGTTCCCAAGAGCTTTTCCTTCTTTGTAAACACAAGGTAACAAATGATTTACCTGACCTTCTATTTATAGTTTTTGCTTCTTTCCAAGTATTAAATGTTATATGACCTACCAACGTACTTTAACACTAAATGTTGTTTTTTCCACTAAGCCATCTTAAGCAATTTTATCCATGCACACCACATCTTTTGCATGAAAAACCCTTTTCAATCTTCTAGCATGTGCAACAATCAAACCTGACCGAAGACTCTTACGCGTGTGTCCATACCATGCCGAAGGCACTTATTTTGTCCTTTTCCCAATTCTTTACCCTTTCGCTCACCTCATGTTGTTCTTGTGCTCTTCATCCTTTTTTTACATGGTTTCCGCAAAGGCTTTTTGACACCAACCTTTTTCGTCCACCTTCTCTTCTATGTGCTTTTTAACGTTATGCATTTTTTATCCTTCCATCTAGGACATTCACCGCAACTTCTAATACCAGCTCAAACTTGTATTATAGGCCTATACTTTGTATCACTCCACCACACACTAAAAAAAATGTGTTGTCCTTTGCGTATACACAAATTTAGAGAGATAATGTGGTTACCGACGCACAAGGAGAAAAATGAAACAAAATAAAATGA
The DNA here is from genome assembly GCA_019776745.2 of Taxus chinensis. Classification (NCBI taxonomy): domain Eukaryota; kingdom Viridiplantae; phylum Streptophyta; class Pinopsida; order Cupressales; family Taxaceae; genus Taxus; species Taxus chinensis. Next base: position 974,427,650 of record CM034146.1, on the reverse strand, counting down.
ACAAGTAATGAGAAAGGGAAACAAAAGGAATTAAAAGGCATAAAGAGAAATTCTAAGCTAACTAGTAATATTGCCTTATTACAAACACCAAGAAGACTTATTTATAGTATGGCTTCAGCCTACTCCCATTAAAGTGACCTGGTAACCTCATCCCATCTAGCACTTGTAACTAGAATCACCTAAATCAAGAATGTACAAGATGATGTAAGGTCCCAACCAATGGAATTTCAACTTCCCAGGATGGCACAAATACTTGGAATCATACAGCAACACAAACTGCCCAACCTCAAACTTCTTGTTCTTGATATGATGATCATGTCATGCCTTTTGTCTTTCTTTTTCTGTCTTCTGACTACATCTAGTAAGTGATCACCTTTCTTCTAAGTGCATCAACTTATCAATTCTTTCTTCCAGTGCTTTCTCATCAACTAACCCTCCTGCGCACGCTATACTCAATGAAGGTAACATGAATTCCACTAGTAAACCATCATCCACACTAAACAATAATTGAAATGGTTTGGCCTTGTTAAACCTTTTGTAGGTTGTCATGTATGCCCATAGAATGTATGATTCCTTATCATCCCAATCATGTCCACCAACGTCACAAATCTTAGTTAACATGTGACTTAGTATTTTGTTAAATGCTTCATCTATCCTATTTTCTTAAGGGTGATATGGGATAGTCTTATGATGGGCCTCCATAAATTTTGTTAGCAGAATCCTGACTATTTTATTGATAAAGTGTGTACCCCTATCACTTGTTAAACTTAAAGGGAAACCATACATGTTGATTATGTTCTCCCGTAAAAATCTAGCAGTTGTCACTGTGGTGCAATCCTCTATAGGCACTACCTCTTCCCACCATGTCAAGTAATCAGTGTAAGTGATGATATACCACGAACCAGTCCTTCATGCGGATGGCGCAATTGGTACTAAAAATGTGATTTCCCATTTTTCAAACGGTTCAGCGCTAGCTATTGGTCACAAAGGCATTTCATCCCTCTTTTTAGGTTTTCCAAGGCACCAGAAATGGTCATAGGCCTTGCAAAACTCAATATAATCCTTGTAGATGGTTTTACACAAAATCCTAGCTAATAAAATCTTCTACATGGTAGAATTTCCTACATAGTATCCTCTTGCAATCCCACCATGTGGTTCTTCCAAAATGGATACGCACTCATGTTCCAATACACATCGGTGCAAACCTCAACATGACCTAACTTATACAAATATCTACCAATCAACATGTAGAGGGCGGTGCGTATTTCTAACTACTTTCTCTCTAGGGTCTTCATTCCTTCTAGCGCCACACCTATTTTTAAGAACACTATGATATCTTCCAAGTTTGAGGGCACGTGCCACAACCTAAATAGTTGTGTGTATAGCATGGTATCCTCAATTCTTTATGCGTCCTCTCCTAAATTAATCCTTAACAAGTGGTCAAGTCCTGAATTACTTTTTCCTGGTTTCACAACCATGGTGAACTCAAATTCTTAAAATAGTAGGACCCAATGACATAAGCACCCTTGCACAATGGTTTTTTTGACCAAGTATTTCAATGTCATATGATCCGTGTAGAATATAAATGGTGTCTCCAATAGATACTACCTAAACTTATGCCGCATGTAGATCATAGAAAATGCTTCACGCTTAGTAGTTGTGTAATTTTTCTCTTTTGGTGTCAACTTTCTACTTACAAAGCACAAGGGATGATCAAAAATTCCCTCTCTAGGTTGTGCTATTACTACTCCCATAGCTATTCTTAAGGCATCAAAATTCATATGGAAAGGCTTATCCCAAGAAGGAAAATGTAATATGGGCATCGTGACAAGCCTATCCTTCAAAGTGTCAAATGCCTTTTGTTGTGCCTATCCCCAAAGAAAGGCACTCTTTTGTTTCAACAATTCCTCTAAGGGCACGGCGATCTTGGCATATCCGTTGATGAACTTCTTGTAATACCCCGTATGCCCGAGAAATTTGTGTACTGCACTTTGACTAGTAGGCTCCCCTAATCCTACAATAACTACAACTTTAGCAAGATCTACTAGTAAACCTTCTTTGCATATAATGTGTCCTAACAGGGTTCCAAATGGAGTAGCAAAGACATATTTATTAATGTTGAGGGATATCCTCAATTACTGAGATCTCTCAAACATCAGCCTTAAGTTGTCACAATGGTCTTTCACCAATCCATGAATAGTCTAGTCATCCAAGTAAACTTGAAGAAACTTATGGATGAAGTCCTGAAATGTTGGTACCATAATGCATGAGAACACAGCAGGCACATTCTTTAATCCAAAAGGCATAACCATGTAGGAAAAACTTCCCCATTCAATGGAAAAAGTTTTCTTTCTCTAGTCTTCCTTCACAACCTGACTTGGTGGTACCTTGAGAACCCATATGTGAAATATTAGACTGCACACGGCTACTCCTTCCAAAATTTCTTTAGTAAAGGGGGTTGGGAAGGGATCGATGACACATACTACATTCAAATCCTTGTAGTCAATGCAACCTCTTATCCTCCCATCCTTCTTGATGTTGATGACCATTGGGATTATGCACTTTGATTCTTTTACTGCCTTAATGATACCAGATGTTATCATTTTATCTATTTCCTCCTTAACCCATACACACAAGTTTGGATTCATCCGATAAGGCCTCTTCCGAATCGGGTGCAGACCTTCCTTTAACTTGATCTTCATCTCCCCCAAGGAATGATGAAAACCTTTGAGTTCATGGTACCCATGAGGGAATAAATCTTGGAACTCGTGCAACAGATCAATGATCTTTGAAACCTCCTTTTCTAACCAATACTCACCAATGATATATTCCTTAGGTTCTACCTCCATCCCAATGTTAACATTCTTTGTTTCTAAGGGATCATGGTAAGCACGTGCTCGCTTATCAACACTATCTATGACCTTGTGCATACCCTCCCAATGGTTAACATCTAAAGTCTCCATCTCTTCTTTGTCTATTACATAGACCATTTTTCATTTTTCTTTTTCCATGCACGCGCGCTCAAGTTGTACCTCCTCTGATTCTTCCTCACTAATGCGTGTCTCCACAGAATACTTACCTAGCAATTATAGTAGCCTATCTTCTACCATAGCACTACCCCCCCATCATAAGGTGCTTGATCACTTGCAATGCCTTACCCACTGATGATTTGGTACTCCTATACTCGAAAGCTTGAATGAGATCAGCCACCAACTCTTTCCAATTTCCCATCTGATGACACATCTCTGAATGAATGTACCAAGTGTGGGCACAACCTTGTAAGGTGGAATACAACTTGTGCACCCATAACGAAGGTGGAAATGCTTCTATGCTTCCCATCTAGGCATTCTCACATGCTTGGATATGAAATGAAGCAGTCTCTTTAACATGGTAGTCTTGTATAGCCATGGGTGTGTTTCTCCTGGAGAACCTTACAGAAAATGTGATTCTTACCTCATGCCACTCTAGGAGGTACTCTCGATGTGTAGCCCTCCAATGCACTACAGTTTTGAGTAGGTTTTAACTGAGCATTCCTCTTCTTTCGTCCTCATTTTTCCACTAAGCTTCCATGTCCCATAAGAAAATTTTAGGATATTCCCCCCCAGAGTAACTTGGAAACTTCTTTCCTCCTAGACACTTGACTGAGCGTGCCTTTTTCACCCTTATTACAGATCCCCTTAACTATCACCCAATTAACTCATAAGTCCCATGCGCCCAATTATCGCATACCACACTAGTGGTATCACTCACAGACTGGGCATCTTAAAATTGGATAACTCCCTCCATGGGGTGAATTACCTCAGGATCTCTGATGGAGCACACATAGATTCTATCAAGGAATTCTTCTCCTAAGGGCTCAATATAGGGCATTGAATTCCCATCTGTCAAAGGAATGTCCACTCTTTCCTCCTTGTTCTCATAACTAATATACCCTTTGTTAAACCACATTCAAAATTATTCTTGTAAGACCATGGGCACCCAAGCAACGCTGGAAAGTTACCTTCCTTAGTGAGCGCGAAGACTTCAAAGTCTCTAGTTAACTTGCTTCCTTGAATGGTGATAGTTGCATCCTTCAAAACTCCAATAGGCATTGCCTTAGTCTTATTTTCCATATACAACACATTAAAAGATGGTTGCAATGCAGGCCTCTCCATTTGATGTCAAGAATCTAAGGTAAGAACATTGACCTCCACTCCCGTGTCGATGAGAATATTTTTTAGAAGCCAACCATCAACAACTACATTCAAAATAATCTCCTTTTCATATTTAAGGCTGTGAGGAGAAAGGTTTGTGTGCAAGACCTACCTTTCGTTCTTTACTTTGACGCATGGTACCTTCTCTCTCAGTCATTCTCCTAACAAGGGAATAATATTCTCTTGCCTTAACATTTTGCATACTTTTTTGACTTCATCCAAGTCCTTCTGTAGAGCCTCAGCATTCCTTTTTTGCTCCTACTACCTAGACTGCTCCTTTAGACACTAGATCTCTCCTTGTAAACTTAAAATGACATCCATAGTCTCTTGATACACTTCTTTATAATGAGAAGCATCCAGATACTTTCCATGTACTACTTCCTCTCTTGAAACTAGTGTCCTTTGTCTCGGCTCCTCCCTAGCACGTGTGGCCTCTACCCGCATCATCACCAGTACAAGTTCTAGCCTTAACTCATGCACCACTCGTGGCATCCACTATGAATCGTCCTTCTTGATTCTTATCATCCTAGAGCATTTTTCTTTCCGGTGCTACTGGTTCATATGCTCATAAATGTTTGGACACTCGTCATACTTATGTTTATTTCCACACAATGAGATTATAACAGTTTAGGGACACTCACATTTGTAATGCTATGTAGATCCACATTTATAACAAGTTCCTCATGGGAACTCACTTCTTCCTCCACCATAGTTACTGTGACCATGAAACCCTCTACGAAAACCTCTTCAATGTGTTCCTCCATCTGCATACCCTTCATAGTGTCGGTCATCATCCTTTGAACTACTTGTAAGGTTGGTCTAGCACACACCTAGATCAATATCATCATAGATTTGATCAATCAGTCTACAATCCTTGGTATAATGGGTCATATAGGTATAAATCCTTCAATAGTAAGAAACATTCTTGCGAATTTCATGCTGGAGTAGAGGGAATCTACTTGCATCATGATCCTGATGGAAAATCTCATAGTCTACCACTGTAGCATGCACACTGACTTCCAGGGGAAACTATCCTTTGCATTCCCCTCCACTTAATTATTTTTACACTAAATCCCACTACGAACCTCATGCACTAATTTTGTAAATAGATTTTCTAACTGCTTGGCCATTATAGAAATTTGAGCCTCCAGAAAAGGGCTAACACGAGTGTCAACACTCCCAACAGCTTTGTTGCACATAGGGCAGCTTCCAATGCCTCACATGGGTCTATGAAATTCTTGGGTAAAAAATCCCTTCTAAATGGTGTTATCAATCCTCTAAAAAACCATTGAGCATGTTTGAGATGGATTAATGTCATAGGATAGATTTTAATAATAGATTATTGAAACGTGTGTCATACTCCACGTACACTCTTTGCCATTCCATGCTAGATCTCCTTCAGAGCACTAATGCTCTTATGCTCAAACTCTATGATATCAAACTCTGCTAGGAATGTCATTCTTTAATGCATTGTAGTCTATACCACTGTTTGATGGGTGTCATACTTCCTATACCAACTATGTGCATGCCCTTGTAATATTGTTGCAAACTGACTTACCTTCTTCTCTGGGGTAGTGATCCCCTTTGCGTGCACCATAGTAACTCACACTTGTGCACATGCTCTGCAACATCTTCAATACCCTTATAGCCTATGGTAAGTGCAAAGACATCGTCAAAACACACTTGGGGAGGTGGCTAGGTTCCTTTTCCTCTTGATCTATAGCCTTGGTTCCCTCCATTGTTTCCTCCTGACCCACCAGATCCACTAGAATTCACCAGGTCATGTTCCTCTTGATCTATAGCCTTGGTTCCCTCCATTGTTTCCTCCCTGACCCACCAGATCCACTGAATTCACCAGGTCATGTTCCTCTTGACCCACTAGATCCACCTCATGTAGTTGGCAAAGGACCAGAAGTTGTCATGCCTAGTGTTCCCAGAGTCCCACTGGACTGCATGCTGATGGTTTGTGATATTTTCCCACTACCATTTGTATGTTATGTGCCACTCTCAGATGTGATACCCAAAGCTTGCATACTTGCACCTTACCCAAATATTCCTCCAAATACAGGAATGTATTGCACAACCATGGATGTTCCAAACAAAAAATTATATCTCCTACACGTCGATCGATCACTCCCTCCGATTCCAACTAGGTTGACAATAATTCTCCCTTGATTTGGAAAACCAAGTGCACTAAGGTTTGGTTACCATGTGGGTTTATATGCACACCAACGAATCTTATTTCTCCATATGTAACGAACTCTCATCAAAAGCTGAAGGGGCCTCTCTCCTATTCTTTCCAAGATTTGGTAGAAAAGACCTACTTATGTTCCACATTCTTTGTGTGAACCTTAACTCCTTCCCACAACGTATGCCTCCATAGATCCATCACACTTGTCAACATCACATGTTGTCTAGTCCATCTCCCTTTCATGATAGCTTCACTATACTTGAGTCATCTCTCCTCCCTTTCCTTTTCATCCACAATGTCTCGACATCTTCCTCTACCCTAGCTTTCTCTCCCAACACTCAGAGAAGATTTAGCCAGCCATGGGGAATTATTCTAAACTCAAAGTAATGACCAAGATATTCATATCCAAAGGAATAACACAAAAAAATATGATCCTCTAGGCTCCCTCAGAAACTTGAAACTCAATAACTTCTTGGGAAAGAATACGTCGAAATGGCGTATTCCAAAGTATAACTAGTTAGCACTCCCTTCCACCAGTGATCAATAGCACACGTCCAGGTCAGATCTACATCATGTAGCCTCCGATAGTTATCTTGGGTCCACACATGACCTACAGTACTGGCTTGATCTGGATGTGTATGCTAAAAACCATTCATGTAGTTCTACTGGGAAGCTGTAATAATAATGTCTCATATAGCTCATGGTATAGGTTCTCTTCTACCCATCTTCACGCATTGAACTTAGGTCCAGTGCTGAATATTTGAGCAAACTCATCCTCCATGCTCTTGAATCATGTTTCAACACTTTCTAAGGTCAGGAGCTCTATCATCACACATAACAGGGACAAAGATGCATACCATTTCTCACAACAACTTTGAAAGGAGGTTTCGGAAATGGAACCAAGATGTAGTCATTTTTATACCCTTCACAGAATAGGAAAATCCCATGCGTGATAGCCTATCACCCAGCAGGAATTGGGTGCACACTCGAGGAATGCGCGGATTTGAGTTTCTCTTTTATGCGAGTTTCATGAGAATGCATCATCTTAGGATAGAAAATCAAATGCACGACACAAAAATAACTAAACCACATTCTTATAAAGATAGGAAGAGTTGTCATCTCATTGTATACATGTAAGAGAGATAACAAGCAACACATGGAGATGATTCATATAGAAAGGAAATGCATCATTATTAAACACAATTGATTTATAACAAAGCATTATATTCATACTATCAAAGTTAATAACCCACATTACATCCCTTCAGGTCATAATAGATACTCATATAATTATGTAGATCCAAATCATGCATCAGAGCTATATTATGTTCATCATATTATGAAGAAAAATGAGAACCCATCCCCTTATGTGCTAAAATCTCACAGAGCTCTCCTAATCCCTAACCCATAACATCCTCCATTTTTTTTTCTACATTGCTTTGCATCTCTTCAATTATATCTTTTTATTCTACTGGGCACTTGTATAAATATCCTTATCACCCATCACCATGCCTTCTAGAAGTTACATATCTGTTGCCAAGTGTTGAAGTGGTCCTCCATAGAAGCATGCCTTTCCAGATCCGAGCTCTTCATTCCTTACAATGATGTCTTCTAGAAACTTCCATCGCATGCCTAGAATATTCCCTTTTTGATCCATAGTCATTAAGCTATCACCTTATTCATAAGGGTCATGATTTTCTCTTGTGTTTCCTGGGACGCCGAATGCAACTAAGTACAAAACCCATTTTTCCTTGTGTGCATGAGCCGTGTGTTCCAAAAATCCCTATCATAACCCTTTCCCTACAGGCTTTCAACCCACACACCCTTCTTCAAATAGGTCCCATGTACCAACGCACCTTTTTGCATTTAGATAATATTTTTGGGCCCAACAACGCTCATTTTTCCTATTAGAGTGTTAAAGCACACATTTAGTAAAATCTTGGTTATAAGATTCCTTAGATATTTTGAGGTCATTAACTTAGCACAAGCCAACAATTTCCCATTGTTACTAGGTATACTATGTTATTATACAAATAACACTAATATGAATTTCAATAGTCATTATATAATTTTTTAAATGTAGCACGTATCACATGATACTCCCAATGGATCCTAAACAATGCATACTATATTTTGAGAATGTTAAAGAACATAAATAACTGGAACACATCTACAACATAAAAGCTAAAGGATTAGAGAATTTTGAACCAAATCAAGATGGAGTCCTATATTGGGATGACACATAATCAATCTCAAATACCCCAAGTAAAACATGTGAAAATTGGGTGAAAGGGTCATATGAGTTGATTGGGCACCATTTTGGTGCGATAAAATAAATCTTAAAGAGATGGATTGGTAGGATATAAATTTTCACATGAAGGTATGTAGTGAGACTAAACAAGGAAAACAAAGTTTTGAATCCTAATTATCAAGGTCGTGGAAGTGTTTAGGAGTATCCAATCCAAATTGAGACACATATGCTCCATAATATGTGAACATAAATTTCATGGTGTATAAATTCATGGGTGCGACAACTAGATGGTGGGATACTCATAAACCACACATAAAAACATGGGGTTGTTAGGAAATATGGTTATTACTCACATGATGAGTTGTAGTTTTATGTAATCCATTTATATAGTGTTATTTGATTTGTAACAACTCACATAACAATAGTTATGGCTCCACATTTGTAACACTTGACTCCTATAACTAAGGAGATACAAAAGCCTACATTTATGCATTATTTTCTACATAATAATATATCAAGATTTTTAATTTAAAAAATATGATTAAATTATTATTTGGTATTAGCGTGAGCTCATCTTCTTTATTATGGGAGTCTAAATAGTTGTGAGGGAAACAATCTCTTTGTTATCACCCTCAAAGATGCAAATCTAGTTTTATTGAAACTTGGTACTATGTCGGTTATGTATAGGAAATACTATGTAGATTTTTGGTTATTGTTTTTGGATTTTGTAAGTGTTATAGATTAGCGGTATTGTTCCTAGCATGTGGTGACCAAATCAAAGAAAAATTGCACATTCACTTCAAAAGTTTTATTTTGGTAATCTCAAAAAAAATTAAGGTCCTAGAACTTAGTGTTCGAGGAACAATGGACTGAGAGGGAGGGGTTTGAATTAGTGCTTTAAAAACTTTAATCAATTAAATTATCTTTCTTAAAACATAAATCATTCAACCATTAATTTGTGCACATACAAAATTCATTTAATTAACCACAACCATGAGAGAGAACACCATAACACAAGATATAAGTGGGAAACCATCAAGGGGAAGAAAAATCACTAAATTTTTTTCATATATATTACACACGATAAATACTCAAATGAATATTACATATCACAAGATCTTTCTTTAGTGAGGCACCAACCCCACAAGGAGAACCAACCCCTAAAGTCTTGTTGATATTACTCATAAAATGAGGATCCTATGAATATGAATTATCATAAGAGAATTTGTTAAGAATATAATAGTAGATATGATGCACACAATCAATTGATGGTGATCACAAGATACAATTTCAAACACCTTAAAACCCTACTTCAAACACACCTCCTTCTAGCTTGATCAAACATGGAAAAACAAGACTTGTTTTGATCTCAAACCATTGCACACATGCTCTAAAAAATTCCTCATACTTTCACACACATCCTCAAATATGAAATTATACCTTCATACATGTTACACTCTCTATCTTGAATCATATTTTTTCCCTCTCTCACAACTAGTGCAAATTTGAATTCAAACTCCACGTTTTTATGCATTCCAACTCATAAAAATAAAGGAGTTTGGTCCTACATCATAATTTCGAACAAATAAAATTTAAAAAATCCCAATACATTCATAAAAATATTCATATTGGGCCCATGTAGGTCAGCCATGCCCAAACACACTAAACAAGCTCAAAATAACTCAAAACCCCATTACCTAGATGACTAAAAACCACAAACACCATAACCATGATTAATTAAGCTATAAAAATCATCACACATGTCAAATATGACATAAAAATATCATCCATGGTCGTTTATAATATTTAACCAATCAAATTTCACATAACTCACTCAAGAATGCTCATATCCTTCACCAAACAATTGCTTCCATGAACTAGTCCTCACTTTTGAGCCTCAATACCACCTAAGAACATATCAAATATGGAATGTAACAATGAATTGGAATCCTTTATACCTTTATATCAAATCCATGTATTATATATCTCATGAAACATTCATATGTGCAAACCACGTCAACTTTCCGCTTCACTAAGTTGAACTACCTAGAAAGCAGTTTTAGGAACTGAACTAGTCAACACCCTTTATGTCACTTTCAAGACTTAAAAATTACTTAAATATGGAAAAAATTCATTTCTTTTCACTCTAAAAATTATATAAAGCACCATCAAATCCATCTCATGCATCTTCTAACACATTCTTTCATCTTGAGCAATCCTATCCTAGAGAACCAACAATAGTCTTCTCCAAAAATAAAGATAAATGACCCATAAAATATCATCATTATGAGAAAAACAATTTCCAACTAGATATACCTCTAAATTATATTTCTAAAAAATATTACATTTCCTTCCAAATCCAAATGGAAGGCATTTAGCAAGGTCCATCTTTGAAAACTACTTAAAACTGCCCAAAAACTACCTTAAGACTAGTCCTCATATATATGGCACACTTTTCCATTTAGAATATCCACCATGATCTGAAACCATCATGGTCATGAAGTAAAAATCCCATACTAAAAACAATATCAATTTATTTTGCAACTCATTTGGAAATTTTTTTCCCAAAATGAACTTCTTCATAAACTTGCATAGTACTCACATGCATGTCCACAATGAAGACTGGGAGACAAAAATACCATGCCTACCTTATTTATTTCTTATGTCATATTAATAGGGATTAAAAATTGGTACAACTCTTTCATATCTTGACTTCATACTTCCTCAAGGACTGAAATCCCTAAACTTATCCTTCAATTCTATTTAGGCCAAAGTTCATAATCACTAGAAGAATTCATACCTCATGAAGCAATTCATTATGACTACTCCTAGGCTAATGACATTCCACACTACTAGAAATTATAAGAATTAATTTCCTTACCTTTCTCACTTGCCATGAGGATGACTCAGCCAACTCATTACTACTCTACAGATACATTTCAGTGTTTTCAACCTTAAGAACATGTTATTCCACTCTTCTTGGATAACTAACTAATTTCCCAAACCATCATACCTATAAACAACTTTAATTTTACTATAAAATAAACTTTAAAATTTCTTGGCATCTTCCATACCTGATTCAAGATGAATACTAGTTCTTGTTTCCTTAGAGACCTTATAGAAACTACAACAAACCATTTTCTTTCCTCTAAAAACCTGATATGATTTACAACCTCACTCAAAAGTCAATAGATCAACTATATAAGTTTTGTAGCATATTTGAATCTTCCATTTTAATCTCTTTGACTCCTACATCACTTGTTTGAGGTTTATCGCAATCTTTCCTTACCCTTAATTAACTTCTACATACCTATACCTAAACATTTTCTCTTTAAGGAAATTCTCTGCTCTATCTTAGTACTAAGAATTAACAATTATTCATCTAATCAAGCCACCTAGGTAAAATATTCTTCAAGGATTCATATTCTCAAGATGGAGATCCCATAGGATCCCTTTCAACTTATGTCATGTGTAAGGAAACTTTCATGAAATCTTTAGCCTCATATTGTACCACTACAATCATGCTCTTACAACTTCTATACCATCATCAAGAAATGGACCTTAGGGCCATACCTAGAATTAAGTTCCATTCACAAGCTCTATACATGCATGTTCATGCCATTCCATCCTCCTTATCACCTAAAGTACTCTGAATATATCCTTCAAAGGATCCCCTACCTCTAAAGGCATTAACAATCCTGTAGCTCCACATTTTTACTTCATTTATAGTTAACCAATTCTTTGTCATAGTCTCCTTGTATGATTTTAGAAAATTCTAATATATATACGTCAGTGATATATTGACTTGGTCTATGCATATTCATTCTCTTTTAAATATTCTACAAATATTTTTTAAGGATTCAAACCCATAGTGTTAACTTACCTTCCACACCTACAGCAACTCATAAATTGGGCCCTGTTAGATATCATTTGTGCCCTTACATCAAGTTTTAAGTATTTATTTCATGTCAAAAGGACCCTTTAAACTATCTTATTATTGCATCCTTGACTCAAGTACCCTTGTATAATTCCAAGTAACTTATACACAAATGAATATACTTGATAGATTCCATAAAAATCCTCAGATCACACCTTGTTGTTCTTGCATATACTTGATGATACTTTTTCCTTCTAAGAATTGTTGCCCTTCATTTTGATCTTCAAATGTAATATTTAGATTAATGATCATACCCTTACTCTGATATTTCTCACTTTAGATACGTGTACACAAGATTTTTTTTTTAAGACACAACTTCAAGCTCAGGAAACCCACACACAACCTTAAGCACATTCATTTTTACTAAGGTACCTCCTTTTAAAGTTCACACGCTTGATAGAACTATGAATTTTCTTCAAACATATTCCATAAAGTATGAGTTTACTTGAAACCATTATGAGCATTCATACATACTTAACTAGTTGAAAACCTTTATATTACATAAGAAAACATGCCACACCTTATTGTAGACTACATAACACAATTCTAACAACCACTATACCATGACTCTACTATTATACAAGAAAGATATCCTTAACTCATGAACATGTACTTATATTGACCAGTGACACTTCACTCAACATGCAGGGATTTAACTAACTCTTTGACAGTGAAACACCTCTTTTAGACATTTTGACAACATTCACACTTATACTCACTTTTGACATATAGAGTTAAATTTCTCTTTGACAAACATACAAACCTAAAACCCTTATGTCAGTGCACTATTACAAGTATATATTTTAGATTAAGAGATCATACCTTGAAACATATACAATAATCACCCTCATAACTTAATAACATAACATGTCAGACCTCCATTAATCCTCTAAGACATAAATATGATATCACTTCAATTTAGGACACAGTAGACCTTTAAAAAAACAACATGACTACATAATCAGACATGATACACTTGACATACCTTGATACTTCTTTGAAACATCATGACCAAAAATTCTTGATCTTGACAATGACCATACCATTTTCACTACTTGGACAAGAAAGGAAGAAAAAAATACATACTTAAAAGCTATGATAACATACCTATTGGTTGTCAAAATTACACCTGTGTCTCAAATTTAGGAGAAATGAGTCATTTGAGTCAACAATGAGACTATCTCCAAGTTGTGGGACCTTGCACACTTGAGATAGACCACCAGAGAAGGCGAGTTCCTCTACTTACTTCTACTACTACTATTACTCCTAATGATAAAAATGAAAACCTTAGCTAAACATGCCAAGGGACGAGGGATAGAAGGATATACAAAATGGAAAACTTAAACTAAGGGAGGCAATAAAACTAGAAAAAATAGGATGAACACTATCTGTTTTGAGAGAAAATGAAGAAGAAGGCATAAAGGGAGGCTAAGAACTTACAACACAGACCAAAATGTATTCACATGATCGATTTCATGTGAAAAAACAAGAAAAAAAATTTGTAAGGTATTTAAAAAGACACAACAAGCACATAATACAAAGGAAAGGAAAGAAAGAAAATACAAACACGTTAAGGAAGATGATAGCAAAAAAAAAATGATTCTATTGCTTTTAGATGTGCACAGTTTATTATAATGGTGTATGAGGCTAATATCCACATGCAAGAACCAAATATAGAGGTCTACGACTCAAAAAGCAAAGATATAGAATCCTTAGCAATTACTAGAGGATTCAAAATGTCCAACCCTTTACAATGAGCCATGATCTTACATTTATAGATCAATCGATGAGAAAAGAAGAGGAGAAGGAGGGAAAACCTAATTTGAAAACTCAACCACAAACAACCAGCAATGAATACCTACAAATCTATCAAGTGTTATTCTCCAAGTCTCTTTGGAATCTAGAAGAATAAAGGAGGGAAAATCAGACCAAATATGGGTGGTTGGAGCAATCAAATATGTTCATTAATGGCCAAAAAGATGTTTCCCTCTTTCCCACCTACCAAATCCCACTAAGATTCAAATTTTAAATGATCTAGAGTGTAGCCCACATCAATACCTTTCAAATAAGACTAGGCATGCATGTGTCAAATCCTTATAGTAAACGTTATGGCTGTCATAAGTCTAAAGTATAAACTAAACATGCAATACACATGGTGTGCAATGATTGACTAGAAGATTGGCCAATTGTGCATTTATTTTGTTGTTTTATACCACGTGTCATGCACTGGTTTATTTGCAAGGATTTGGTGCCTTATTGGCATGCACTTTGATTGGTTGCATGTAACACACTCAAGTCTTACATTATATGATGTGGCATAAATATTAGCACAGAAGAAGGTGTAGAAGCGTGAAAGGAGAAAGCAGAGGGAAAGGTGTGCATAGGTTGCATGCGTACGAGAAATGGGAGGAGTACCTACCAAAGGAATGTATTGTAGAGTTACAATCATTACAAAATAATTTGTAACAACAAGAAAAATGGTGCGTGAGAATGCTAGGGACCTAGCTTATTTTGGGAAGTAAGTTGAAGACACACGCACTCTTTGAATGAACTACTGGGAAGAAGATGAATGTGTAGAGATTGGGTGTGAGGGAAAATGGAACAGATGGTGGAAAAGGAAGAGATGGGAATTGTAGGAAGGAAGCATGTAAGGGTGTGTGAGGAATTGCAGCTGAGAATACCATGCCAAGAAAGCAACCATAGAGCGTGCAACCTGCAATATAAAATATCAGAGCTAAAATGGAATTATAAGTTTTTTAAATAACTAGGGAGTTATTTGGATAACATTTTTGGAAAATTTTAGGGCCATATTCCTGTTAGCTGAAGGAGATCAGTATCCAGGAGCATCCATTGGGCATGGATTCAGCGTGTATATGAACCTCTGATCTGTAATTTTAAATAAATAACCTTTGAGTCACTTGAAGCATGTTTGGAACTCTATTCTGAATCCTACGAGACTACTGAAAATTGTTGGAAGGTGACTGATATCTTGGAAGAAACAAAAGAGTGTGTGCAAGAAGCACATAGAAAGAAATAACTACGTAAAAAAAGATAATGTGTGTGTAATGCACTTAGAGAAATTGATACTTATCTAATATATAAAATGATGCATAATACTTAATGGAAGGGTTTGAGATAAATCCAATTAACTAGGATTGGTAGTGCACCTCCATCAAGATGGGATAACTCAAAAGAGTTAGCCTCTTTGAACGAACTGGTATGTATGGGCCACTCTAAAGTGCATAAAACTTTGAATGGAACCATACTTTAGCTCTGTCAACATCCCATTTTAAGAAAGTCCCCAAATTTGAAAGATTGAAGCATAGCCTTTTTGTCAAACCACTTCTTTATTGATTACTACTGTTGTTCTATCTTGATCATGACAGAATTCCTATATTCTTCAATTTTAACCAACTTTTCCATTCTAATTTCTCTCTGGTCCATGCCCTCAAACTCTAATTGTTGGGAAATCTCTAATGAAGGTAATTTAAGAGATAAAGGGAGTCTAGCTTCCTTACCATAAATAAGATTTTAAGGTGAAGTACTGATTGCCTTTTTCACCAAGATTCTGTCTTCCCAGAGTGTGTCTGAGACCTTCATGTGCCACTATTTTTGTCTGATATTCATTATCTACTTCATGATTTTGATCAAGTTATTGTTTTTTGACTCTGCTAGACCATTTCCTTGAGGGTAATAGTCGGAATAAGTCTTCATACACACACCAAGACTAAGGGCCCAACTAGAAATTTTGGTACTAAGGAAGACTTTTGCATTATCAAAGATAATGGTTTGAGGAATGTCAAACCTTGTTACAAGATTCTTGAGAAAGTCCAGAATGGATGACTTGGTAGATTACTTGAGTGCGACAGATTTTGTCCATCTACTGAAGTAATATGTAGTTGTCAACACCCATTTGCTCCCAAATCTTGAAAGAGGATTGATCATGCATGTGAATTCAAGACCCCATTTCACAAAGGGTGATCTATTTGGATTGTTCAGAGGGGAAGCGCTGCCAATTTCTTCTTACCTACAAAGAAAGTGCAATCTTTGCACTTCATGAGCTAGTTGCGTACATCCATGAACAAGTTAGGCCAAAATTATCCTACCTTGATGATCTTAATTTTTGTTGCCTTGGCAGAAGTGTCCACCAGAAAATCCATCATGAAATTATGCTAACACTTTTTCAATCTATGCACCATCAATGTAGTGTAGTAGTATGCCATCAAGATTTAATTTGAAGAGAAATCCATCAATCAGAATATATGGAATAGACTATACCCTTAGATGTATTTTCTTTGATTTGTTTAAACTAAGAGGGTACACACCCTTAGAAAGGAATGCAATCATTTCCTTTATCCATCTGTGCATGCCAAGGGATTCATTCCACTCATGTTCTGTGCAAGGGATATCCTCATCCAGGAACAATGAAGTCTCTGGTTCATTCTTCACATCTTGAGAAAGCTTTTTGTAGAGCGTGCTACCTCTAACCAACTTTGTGGATTTTATACTCACATCATACTCCATGATTTTGGTCACCCATATTGATATTTTCTCACTGATTTCTACTCCCATGATGAATCCTCTCACACTAGAGTGGGAAATTAACACCTTGATGTGGTTCATGGCAAGCTTACTTTTGAATTTCTTAAGAATGTCCATGATGGCATATACCTATTTCTCCATGTTGATCAGTTAAAGTATGGAACTTAGCAAAGAACATACAAAAGGTTCATGTGGGAAGAGAAGAGAGCACTCAAAAGTGTGAGAGGATCGAAAAGGAATCACGCACTAGGAACAAAGACAGATTTAGGACTTAGCCATTTTCATAATAAGGATCTATTTTTGGAGATGGCATGCGGGGCACACAAACTAGTTAAAAAATTATGTGACACACATTGGCTATTTTTAGAGGATCAGATATAAAGTGCTTTGTATGGATACATGCTGAGAATAGATTTACTACTGGCACTTAACTACAATCAGTATATTGTTAGCACACTTACATATGTGGCTATTATTGTAATGACGTGTGGCTAATAATAGTATGTGACCTATTTTTTTATTAGATAAATGGTGAAGGGCAAGTCTCCACCCTTATAAACATGTAGTGAATTGTGTAGTATAGTAGAGTGTGTGAGAATTGAGTTATTGTGAGGTCAGGATGCCAAATATGATGCGCACATAGACTATGTTACTATCTATTGTAATCAACTTCTATGTATTTATCATGTTTAATGTAATGGAATGTGGTGGTTAAATCAGAGTGTCAAATCCTAAGTATAACTGGTTCGTGCATGCTTGATTTCATCATGCTTATCTCTTAAGTATGTTATTCTCTAGATATAGATCTAAATATGTACTATAGACTAAAATATTATACATAGATCTTAATGCTTTAAGTCTCCATCATTTTAACATCCTGTAACAGTAACCCTAAAGAGGGGCTTGGTACCTTTGTGCGTTTTAGGTGAGTGCTCAGTCTAGGCTAAGGGATGTGCCAACACGCCTGGGATTTACTGGTGAATTCTAGGATGCATCAATCCATATGACTATATTTCAATTCATAATCCTTTAGTGTTTGATTGAAGAAATCCACTAGCTATTCTAATCCTTGTTCATTTTCTTGTGTTGGGATAGCAGCAACACTTGCATCAGCTCCATAAGCATAAAGTATGAAATCCTTTGAGTGATCAAGGTTAATGAGTGTTGGTGCACAAGAAATTTCTTGCTTGATCTTGTTGAAGCTCTCTTTTCCTTCTCCTATCCACTTGAAATTTGTGTCCTTTTGTAGCATGAAGGTGATGGGCCTTATCAGTCCTATAAAGTTATAAATGAATCTCCTATCAAAGTTGATTTTTCCTTGGAAGGACTTTAAAGCCTTCATAATCACTAGCAGGGAAAGCACTAAGATGGCTGAGATGCACTTAGGATCCATTGTGATGCCATATTTTGAGACACATGGCCTAAAATATTGCCCTGCACTAAAACAAAATTACCTTTCTTAGGGTTAAGAGATACCCAAAAATTTCTGTGTCTCTCAAAAAATTTCTCCATATGTGCCATATGATCCATTCTCTATTTTGAGAAGACAGTTATTTCATCAAGGAAAACTAAGATGAAGTCATTAATATAACCTTTGAAGGAAATATACATGGTGTGCTTAAATGTTGCATCTACATTTGATAGACCAAAGTGAATATTATGATATGCATATGTCCCCCATTTGGTTATGAATGTTGTTTTGAATTGATCCTCTTCCTTGACCAAGATTTGATTGAATTCAGAATACCCATCCAACATAGATAATCTCTGTGTGCCGACCACAGTCAATAAAATATTCTCCATAAAAGGAAAAGGATAATGACCCTTCAGATATGCCTTATTCAAATATCTAAAATCAACACAGAGTCTGATTTCATTATTCTTCTAGCACACTGGAACAAGATTCACGACCCAAGTAGGGTATTTGATAGGAAAAATGATCTTCGCCTCATTGAGTTTAAACAGTTCTTTCCTCATGATGGGCTCTATCTTTGGATTGACTGACCACTACTTTTTTCTGATGGGATTGATACTAGGATCAATGTCAATAGAGTGTTGAGAAACACTTGGATCAAATCCTTTGAGGTATTCATACTCCCATGAGAAAATATAACTGTACGTTTGACAAAAAGACATGAAGGCCTTTTTTTCATCATGCACACAAGCTTTACTGAGAAATAACTATTTTCCATGTGCATATGTTTTTCTTCACCCTTGAAGTCATCATCAGGGTTGAATATTTTATCTAATGTGACAATCCCTTTAGGTAACTTATTTTTCTTCAATTGGATCACTTGGTCACCATAGCTATCATGCAATTCAACTTACATGCTGATCTGAAAATAATCAGATTATTACTACCTGATCTCGAACCCTTGTAGGCTTTAATTATTTGCCGATAATTTACTCCTTTTAAGTAATCAATTTAAAATAATGCAAGACAATAATGAAAATTGCACATAGATTGATTACGGAGTTCGGTAACTGCCTACATCTCCGGGTTTGTGAACTGTTCCACTAGTCAAAACTTGTAAGTTACAATAGTACTTTCACAAGAAAACGTAATGGAAACTATTTAACTTGCTTAGAAGAATAACCAGACCTTTGGACGATAAGGGTGAAAAATATCACCTGACTTCCACCTTCCTGGTGTACAATCTCCTTCAGCTTCGATCGGCCTTCCCGACGCTATCAATGCAACGCTAGCACTCCGGTCGACAATCTAGGATTTACAAGTAATTAGTGTGGCACTATGGGCCGACTAGGTAGTTTGAATAACTCCTAGCCACAAATATTTCATCTATTATTGCCTAACAAATAATAGGTCAATAATAATCAAAATAATAATGCCTAAAATAATTTAGGTCTTCACACAACAACAATTTCTCATTCGCCTTCCAAGCTCTGAGCTTGTCTTCTACCTTTTGTGTGTGTCCATTACAATGAACGGGTTCCCTATTTATAAAAAAAATAGGGCCCTTAAAATATGCATTTGAATATTATCCATAGGCTAATATTAGCCTAATCTTGTACATGAAATTTGGGATTAAATCCCTATGTGGGCGGATTTCGTGTTTTAATGGGATTAATACCCATTTTAGCTGATTGCATTTGATAAGGGATAATATCCCAAATGAGTGGAATTTGTTAAGTGGGTATATCCCACATTAGGTGGCTGAATAATAGTTTAGGCTTTATTAAGCCTTTCCATGCGCATGTATAGTGGTCAGTGGACCACTTTGGAGCATAACCACCCCCATCTCCACCGCTTCACTTCCCTCTCCTCACGTGGAATCTTCCACGCATGGCATTGCATGCCTTTACCACGTGGACATAACCTAACATGTTAGCTGTTATGTGTGGTCAGTTGGTGAGCTTTGATACTAATGTATAAACATTAATATATAGCGGTTTGGCATATACATGTGTGGCATTTGGAAAGTGGACTTACCAAGTAAATATAATTTCGACCCCTGTAATGTGGTATGGAAATAATTAACTTGGTAAATAGCATATAGCCCACTTGTCATCTCCCGATAGGAAAATCAAGCGAATTTGATGAGTGGTGGCAAGCCACGTGTCCCAGTGTGATTGGTGCAATATTGACTAGTTGACCAGAGTTGAATTTTCCCGCTGTCTGAACTTTGACCGGACATATCTAGAGATCCCGATGTCCGTTTGTCGCATTCTTATAGTCATTGGAAAGATCTCGAGATGATCTTCTGCACTGACACCATTTAGGGGTGTTTAGGGAACTTTTGAAAATGATCCCTTGATCACACCTCCCCACTGAGAAAAGCTTTTTGTCCCAAAAAGCTTCCATACTGTCCTGAATCTAAAAACTATGCTGCCACCTTGGAAGTGCTGCTGTAGTAGACCCTTGGGTCTTCTCCTCTAACCTTCTCACTTTGACAACTCTACTCCGATCCTGGGACCTATGGGTTATGGGCCCATGACGCTTCCGCTGCACCACTCTGATATCTGAATAATACCTCCACGCCTCTGCTTTATGGTTCTAAGTTTCTGAATGAAACCTCAACGCTCCTTTTGTGCGGTGCTAAGCTTCTTGATATATGAAAACAAGGATCTTCTTTGACTCTATAACACAGATCCTGGCTCCAAGTTTATTCCATAGAATTTGAACTGGTTTGAAGGAACTCCATGTTACGTAGAGCTTTGATTGATCCGGTGTCAGTGATGGACAATTCCTTGTCCCTTTACAGACCTCAACACCTCCGATGCATGATGTTAAGCCTCTTTCAAGACCTCGAGCCTCCAATGCATGATGCGAAGTCTATTGATCAGCTACCATTCATATGTGTGGTCGCAATGCCTTGACACCGAATGATGTTCCGAGCTAATCCTTTGAGAGCTCCTCTTGTTGACATACTAATATTAGGTACGATTCTATTGCACGGTCGCAATGCCTCTACACAGAATGAAGTTCCGACCCGATGTCAATGCCAATGGTGATTCAGCTACCATTTTGCTGCATGGTCACAATGCCTCTACACAGAATGAAGTTCTAAGCTGATCTTTTGAGAACTCTATTGTCTGCACAAATGGTAGATCAATCTCCAAGCTTTATATGAGTGAAATCCTGTATCCAAGCTGTAACAGATACTCACAAGCTTATTAGGAGATATGTTTGGAGCATTAATCAAATTTTCTAAGTAAGAAAATCCATTGAGTATTGTAAACCTTTCTCTCAATATTTTCTCACAGAATCTGATCTCCAAACTTAACACTGCATATGATTCATCAATCTGAATTATGTAATATATAATTGAAATTTTTTTGACTTACCCATGTAAAAGGACTTTCACTTTTAGGTATTACCTGGTCTTGGGTTGAATTGTCAATTGGTGGTGGAGTAGAAACTTCCTTTGCCTTTGCAATAGGCCTCCCTTCCATCTTTCGCTTGCCATTACTTTGATGGCGAGATGGATGTAGTTTCCAGCAATTTTCCACCCGATGCCCATTCCTCTGGCAATGAGCACAAAAATTCCTCTTAATCTCCTTCTTCTGGGATGAGGAACTCTTTCTGCCATTTCTCGACTCTGCATGATGAGATTGGTCTTTCAGATTTTCCTTGTTCTTGATGAACGACATCAACTTCTTCATCAGTGTCCTTCTCTTCCAGCATCTGGCCACTGAATGATTATGCAATCCACAAAAAGTACATGGAAAATAATTCCACATCTTCTGAAAATCATAACCATACTTCTTAAGCTGAAAAAGTGGATTAGAAGTTTTACTGTGCTTATGATTATGGTAAGAAACTGGAGGTGGAATCTCATTACCTCTTCGTTGATTTCTCTTACCACATATTTCCTGTGACGAGGAAGCACAACTTTCCTACTCAGAATCTTCTCGCAGGACTAGTGGGGTAATCACTTTGCTTTCAGAAGCTTGTCTCCCATCAGCGTTCTTGGAGCATTCTCCAATTTCCATTCCCACACTAGGATAACCCAAACCTACAAAACGAGTACGATCCTCTACCTGTATTGGGTTAGCAATACCTTTGCCATTTTTACCAAGGCCTCTTCCATCAAATCCCATTTTATCTAGTAACTTGGATCCAATGCCTCTAGTATGCTTTTCAAACAAACCAAAGACTTCATTACCTGAATCCAAAACTGAATGGGAGGAAGAATAAGATTCTAGTGGTGAACAACTTACAATTCAATCATCTGTCGTGGCCTCTGCATCTGAAGTAGAGGGGTTTTCCTTCCTCTGATCACCACATTGCAACCTTGCTAAGAGATCATCCTTGGTTTGCAGTTCTGATTTCAAACAAGCATACTCCTCTTCCAAGGAGGAATACATTGATCGCATGAGAGAATTCTCTTCTTGGATCTGGTGATTATATGCTTCAATCTCATCGAGCTTTGCCTATTTAGACATCTTACCCATAGTGCACTTGTACCCTATTCACACAAACTGAACCAATTGCACCAATCTTGAAGCAATCACTTTGTTAATCAGATTTACTGAAAAACAAATATGGAGCTAAACCATCTCTGATACCAAACTTGATCTGAAAATAATCAGATTATTACTACCTAATCTCGGACCCTTGTAGGCTTTAATTATTTGCCAATAATTTACTCCTTTTAAGTAATCAATTTAAAATAATGCAAGACAATAATGATAATTACACACAGATTGATTACGGAGTTCGGTAACTGCATACATCTCTGGGTTCATGGTCGAACCATTCAACTAGTCAAAACTTGTAAGTTACAATAGTACTTTCACAAGAAAACCTAATGCAAAATATTTAACTTGCTTAGAAGAATAACCAGACCTTCAGACGACAAGGGTGAAAAATAGCACCCGACTTCCACCTTCTTGGCATATAATCTCCTTCAGCTTCGATCAGCCTTCCTGACGCTATCAATGCAACGCTAGCACTCCGGTCGACAATCCAGGATTTGCAAGTAATTGGTGTGGTGCTATGGGCTGACTAGGTAGTTTGAATAACTCCTAGCCACAAATATTTCATCTACCATTGCCTAACAAATAATAGGTCAATAATAATCAAAATAATAATGCCTAAAATAATTTAGGTCTTCACACAACAACAATTTCTCATTCGCCTTCCAAGCTCTGAGCTTGTCTTCTGCCTTTTGTGTGTGTCCATTACAATGAGCGGGTTCCCTATTTATACAAAAAATAGGGCCCTTAAAATATGCATTTGTAAATTATCCATAGGCTAATATTAGCCTAATCCAGTACATGAAATTTGGGATTAAATCCCTATGTGGGCGGATTTCATGTTTTAATGGGATTAATACCCATTTTAGCTGATTGCATTTGATAAGGGATAATATCCCAAATGAGTGGAATTTGTTAAGTGGGTATATCCCACATTAAGCAGCTGAATAATAGTTTAGGATTTATTAAGCCCTTCCATGCGCATGTATAGTGGTCAATGGACCACTTTGGAGCATAACCGCCCCCATCTCCACCGCTTCACCTCCCTCTCCTCACGTGGAATCTTCCACGCATGGCATTGCATGCCTTTACCACGTGGACATAACCTAACATGTTAGCTGTTATGTGTGGTCGGTTGGTGAGCTTTGATACTAATGTATAAACATTAATATATAGCGGTTTGGCATATACATGTGTGGCATTTGGAAAGTGGACTTACCAAGTAAATATAATTTTGACCCCTGTAATGTGGTATGGAAATAATTAACTCGGTAAATATTATATAGCCCACTTGTCGTCTCCCGATAGGCAAATCGAGTGAATTCAATGAGTGGTGGCAAGCCACATGTCATAGTGTGATTGGTCCAATATTGACCAGTTGACCAGAGTTGACTTTTCCCGCTGTCTGAACTTTGACCGAACATATCTAGAGCTCCCGATGTCCGTTTGTCGCATTCTTATAGTTGTTGGAAATCTCTCAAGATGATCTTATACACTGACACCATTTAGGGGTTTTTAGGGAACTTTTGAAAATGATCCCCTGATCATATGCTTGAAGAGAACTCAACTTCATTCTGAATAAACTAGATGATCTACATGTCACTGTTAGATACTTTCTAGTTAGTGTTGTTGTCTATAATATAATGCCTAATCACAATATTGATGTGTTGCACATTATCCTTAAAAAACTATTCAGTGGGGGAGAATTTTGAGCCAATCACAGCCATATGATCTACTTCTTTGGTCATTTTCCTTGGCACCACCTGTAGATTCAGAACATACAAACCTCTCAAGCAGATCCCAAAATTTGTCTTTATAATATTTTAGAAGCTTATTCTTTACAGTGCACTTGTTTGTGATCTCATGGATAACCAATTATATGTCCCCAAAGATATACAATGCCTTAATCTGTTTCTCTGTAATGAGAAGACCTTGCACTAGTGCCTCATACTCTGCCACATTGTTGTAGAATGTAAACTGCAACCTATGCGTGAAGAATAGTTTCTCATCCTTGGGATAAATGAGAATGACTCCCACACCCGCTCCATTTCCACTTCTGGATCCATCAAATTATAACTTCCACAAATACGTGCTTTCTTCATTGTGCTATAGTGCGCATGGAAAAATAACTTCTTCTTCAAGGATGCAATATGTGCCAAGACCAGTTTCAAAAGCTTCAAGATCTTTAGCATATGGATCAAATTTATGGTGCCTTTCCACCCATTCATGTAACACTAAGTCAGGAAGAGGCGGATGGACATGATGCTCTTCAAAAACTGAAACTTGTTCTTTTTGGATTAAACAATTGGCTTATAGAGGATATGGGTCATACAACTCTACATGATAGGAAAATATTGGCTCAGCTTGTATGGTAAACTGTGTACCATACCTTATCTTTAGTAACATATGGGACCAATCAGAAGACAAGTAACCACCTACTTTAGCAGTAAAATCCCTTGAAAGACACAGGGAAAACAAAGGAGGTATGTCAATGATTGACACATCTTGAGTTATAGTGAGGCTTGTACATGCATGAAGGGTTAAGTCAAGATATTTGATGACTCTAAGGGTAGTGATAGTTGAACCATCAAGTTGCAAGACTCCTTTTGTCAAGGGGCCATACTTAAGACCTAAGACATCAGCAATTTTCTTCAACATGATAGAAGTACTAGCACCTGAGTCAATCATGCAATTATGCACTAGATGTTTTCCTATGATAAAGGACATATAAAAGGGTGGTATTTTAACAATCTTACTTACCTTTTTCTCCTCTAATTGATAGATATTGACATCAGCATGTAACTTTTAGATAGTTGGATATGTGAGCGAAAGTTGCGCCAGAGCTTCATGCACTAGGTCACGTTGAGATGGGATTTCCAAGGCACCCCACATTATGACATTTATATTTGTCTTCTTCATCTGGTACACAATGTTGAATGGGAGGCCTAATGAATTGTAAATTTTGGGCACAAAAGAATATTTTCTTGTTTGTTTAGGTGCAGAGGCAGGGGCCTTATCTTACGCATAGGCTTGACTTATCAAAGGAGGGATGCACACCTCCTCAGGAAGTGTATTGCATGGAGCCTCGTACATATGAATTTGAGTGTCCTTTATTGCTGGATGCCTTGGTTGCATATTTTTTTCTTTTCAATACTAGCCTTTGTTGTAGGAATTGTGACATGTGCACCAGACTCAAACATTCTCTTTTTGTATCTTATATTATCAGCAACCTAGGTGCGATGGTCTGTTTGTATCATCTACAGCTTGATTGATTGCACATAAGTCTTTAGTGCCAAAGAATATCAAGTTGGCTTCTAGAGGAAATTTTGGCTTTTCTTGATTCTTAGGCTCGCTTTCACTTGTGGAAGGTTCATAATTAGAAGCAACATGAATCATGTAATCCTACGTGCATGTAACAATAGCATAGTGGTTTTGGCTATGAGTAATATTAAGCAATATTAAGATACATTCCTTAAAGAGTTTCACATCCCTGAGTTTGAACAGAAGAGTATAAGTGCACTCAAGGATATTAAGGAACTACTGAAAGTGTTAGAGAATATGATGCCCATTTTAAAATATTGTTATCTAATATCTCTTTTGATATTAACACAATCCAACATGCACAATGGTTCATTGGATGCCTGATTACACCTTTTAAGAGGGAATTATCACATAATATATACACTGATCCATGTGAAGTACTTGAATAATATTTACATGTTGAGGCAGTTTGGAAGTATAGAGACTGGGGTGAGCCCATTTTTAGAAGCACAAATTGTAGCTATGGAAAAGCAGTTGGAGAAAATATTGACAAATTCAGCACATGAGACATGCACAGGGATTTGGTGCATAGATTACAAATTGGAAGGTCAAACAAAGGATAGGTGTCCCCACAAATTAGTGTGCTCACTGCTATTAGACTATGAGATATGTCATTTAAACCATGATGCTATACATTACCCATTACTACAACGCATGCGATAAGGAAGAACATTTCAAGCTACTGTAAAATCTGTAGGTCTATGACTCATGACATGGAAGACATCTAACTGATTGGTTAGATCCAAGATGCTATAGATATTGGTGTATGATAGACATGAGTTGTAGATAACTCTAAAGGAAAGAACGAGCATCAAGATTGGGATCATAATTAGGTGTGCTATGATCAAAATGAATGGCATTTTGAAAGCGGTCGCGACAGAGGTCAGAGATACCCTGGTGGATTTGGAGGATGAGGCCATGGTGGTGGAAGAAGTGAGTTCCCTTGCAGTACATGTTATACATACAGATCTCCTGATCACTACAGGCGTGAATTGTCCTTATGAATATTACATGTTATTTTTGTGGAAATAATCATAGCTATGAGGAATTCCCTGACCTGTATGAGCATCTTAGTAAGAATCATAAATAGGAAAACAAAGGCACAGGGATGGTTAGGATACAATGCGCTGTGGAAAATTAGTGGATGCCTAAGTTGGAACCAGACTCTGAGGCATTACAAGTAAAGATCACGACCCATGTTGAAACATTACATGCCAAATAAGCATTGTAGTAGAAGCCTACCATCACTAAGAAGGAGGTTCTTCATGCATGCTACCTATATCTAGCCCATCAGAAGGATGTTTACCAGGAAACCATGGAGGTACTCAAAAATCTTCAAGGTGAGATATATTATTTAAAAGAACAATCACAGAAGATGGAGCAAAAGAAAGCATCATAGATGGTCCAAACTGATATAGATGACTTGAGAGAAGTGTGTAAATTATTGCACTAGGAGAATATCATTCCACTATTGGGGAATTGGTTAAAATGAAATACTCCATGCGTAAGTTTTGAGACTGGACGAAAGATCCTGCATGTAAATATTCCCCCTCATAGCCTAGATTATGACAAGGAAATAACTCTGAATGTTGTTTTGGATAGATGGCTATCGAGTAATATACTGATTAATATTGGCACGGAAGTCATTGTTCTTACTTTAGATGCATGGATAAAAATGGGGAGACCCCCATTGCATCCATCCTCTAATGTATTCTTCATGGATAATCAGACTAAGGACACTCCTATCAGAGTTTTAAAAGATGCATCCATTACCATACAAGGAGCTAAGTTCATTAGAGACTTTGAGGTTTTAGTGCTGGCAGAGTTAGATAGCTTCCTAGCTCTATTAGGGCATCCTTGGTGCTATACAAATAATGTTGATCTTTGGTTCAAAAAGGGTTATATCAGTTTTGAAAACAAGGAGGAAAGAGTTATTATCCCTTTAACAGATGGAAAATCTGCGCACTATGTTGAGCCCTTGAGTGAAGAATACCTGAATAGGATTTATGTATACACCATCCGGGATCCAGTTGTGCTTGAGCCATGTAAAGAAGGAATCATTTAGTGGGAGGATACACAATATATTAGTGATACTACAAGTGTTTCTTGTGATAATTGGGCTCATATCACATATGAGTTGGTAGGGCATGAAGTAAAGAGCATATTTCCTAATGGCACCAAACCATGTTATGTCAGGAGAATATGAAACAACTTGGTACCTTGTTACACTGGATAAGGAGATCCTATGGTGTTCCATTGTACCATGGAGGAATAGTGGATAGACCCTGCTAGAAAGAAGAAATATGCTAGCATATACACTATGCGGAATAATAGCATGATAGTGGGTGGTCCACAAGGATAATCTTGTATGATGGAATGAAATTAGGATTGCTCTTGCCACTAGGTTCTATAGGAGTAATGCATCTACTCAAATATGTACTTATCATGGTAATCAACTTGTTTAGCACCAATTTTAGAAGCATGAGAGACTCTGGACAGAGAGGCAGGAAGATTTACCACCTTCACTCTCGATGCACAAGATTTATTCCACTTTACAAGGTTGTGCATGTGCTTGGTATGTCTATGCAGAACTTGATAGAGAGACTGGAAATTGGCAGGATTTAATTGTAAGAATGCGCCAGAAGTTTGAATTCTTCTCTACCAAGCATATGGTGGAAGAAACATTAAAATTCATAAAGTGCTTAACTATGGGAGATAGTGCCAAGGCCGAAGAACTCCTTCAGGAGTTATTGGATGAAGGAAACTCAGGAGCGCATTTTGTTGAAGAGATAGAGGTTAATGCCACACTACTTTAGCACACTTTCCTTGAGAAATAAAAAGGTAAAATTGTCTATTTAGTGGATGACAAAGAAGTAGAAGATCTAGATATAAACCATTCAACAGGTAGTCACGAGGTGTTAGACAATGCAGATAAGACCACGCGCGCCTATCATGAACCTATGAAGACAAAGAAAGTGAATATTTGATATGATGCTAAGCCTAATGAAGCCATAATTAGAGACTATTGGTTAGAATCTGAAGTGGCAAAAATCATAGAGTTACTATGGGATTATCAGGACTTATTCCCTTGATGGTACCATGAACTTAAAGGTGTGGATGAATCATTAGGGGATATGAGGATAAAGCTTAAGGAGGGTGTGCGCCTAGTTAGAAAGAGACCCTAACTTGCATGAAAAGGTCAAAGAAGAGATTGAAAAAATGTTGAAATCTGGGATTATTAAGCCCCTTGATGAGTCAGAATGGGTTAGTCCAATGGTGATAAGTATAAAGAAGGATGGATAAATTAGGATCTGTGTGGACTACAAGGAGATGAATGTTGCATGTGTGACTGATCCCTTTCCTACATCATTCACTGAGGAAATATTAGAAGGTGTTGTAGGGTGTGAAATCTATTCATTTACAGATGGGTTATCTGGGTATCATTAGGTTAGGATTTCCCAATAGGATCAGCAAAATACTACTTTTACTATTAAATGGGGTAGCTTCACTTATACTGTGATGCCTTTTGGTCTGAAAAATGTGCCTATGGTATTTTCGTGCATAGTTGTTCAAGCATTCAAGGAGTTTATTCACAACTTCTTACAGGTTTATTTGGATGATTGGATGGTGTATGGAATAGTTAAGGATCAATGTGACAATCTGTGCTTGATGTTTGAAAGATGTAGATAGTTAAGTATCTCTTTGAACATCAAGAAGTGCATATTTGCTACACCATTTGGGATACTGTTAGGACACATAATCTGCAAGGAAGGATTTTTGGTTGATTTATATAAGGTTGTAATCATTATAGGCCTAAAGGATCCTACCATTCAGAGTGAGGTGCATAGATTTTTGGGTCATACAGGATATTACAGGAAGTTTATTCAAGGATATGCCAAATTTTCTGCACAATTGGAGGATTTACTAAAAGGGAAAGGTACATACTACTGGGGAGAAATGTAGTAGCGCGCATTCGAGACATTAAAGGATAAAATTACTACCATGCCTACCATTGGTTTTCCTTCATGGGACCAACCATTTCATGTACATGTGGACACCTCTGGCATGACCATTGGAGTAGTATTGGCTCAGCCGGAGAAGGTATTATAGATCATCCTATTTGTTTTCTAGTAGAAAGTTGACTCCTGCAAAACAGAACTACACAACTACAGAGCACGAAGCTTTGTCAATGATCTATGTACTGCATAAATTTTGACAGTGCCTACTAGCTACACCATTTTTCTTCTATAAAAATCACATGGATTTTAAATATTTGGTAAACAACCCTATTTTACAAGGGCACATATGCTAATGGGTACTCTTATTTCAAGAAATTTATTTCATAGTTGTTGTAAAACTGGGAAAAAGTAATTTTGGACTAGACCATTTATCCAGAATACAGTCAGGAGAAGAAGCACATGAAATTGAAGATATCATGCCATATGCACTGTTATATAGGTTACAATGAGAACCATAAGAATTAGAGGACATTGTTGTCTTTCTACGAACAGGCATGACACTAGAAGGAATGAAATCCTTAGACAAGAAAAAACTTGCTATATGTGTGACACCCTATATGTTAATCAGTGTTGACCTATACAAGTTAGGCCAGGATGAAGTATTACACCATTGTGTATTGAAACATGAGCATATAGATATCATGGAGGAAGCTCATGGTGGTATTACAGGTGGCCACTATGTAGGTGACGCCACTGAGCACAAGATTCTACTCGATGGGTTATGGTGGGAGACCTTATATAAAGATTATAAGGATTATTGAAAAACTTGTGATCATTATCAACATCTTAGCAAACCAAGACAATGAGATAAGATTCCATTAAGGCCTATTCTTAGTGTAGATCCATTTGAGAAATGTGTTATAGATTTTGTGGGTCCCATTTCACTAGCTGCACGTAAAACTAGATCATGTTATATCATAACTTGCATAGATTATCTGACAAGGCGGTCAGAAGAAGCACATACAAAGGATTGCATAGTGTCTGAAAAAACTAGGTTTCTATAGGAAAATGTTATTACATGGTATGGATGTCCTTTAAGTTTGACCAGTGATAGGGGCACACACTTTCTAAATGAGACAATCAAAATTTTATTAGATGAATTCATGATTACACACCATAAGACTACACCATATCATCCTCAGGAAAATGGGATTGCTGAGGCTTTTAACAAATTTTTGATCCAGACATTAACAAAAATCTGTGATGTTGGAAGAAAGGATTGGGAGGATAAAGTATCTGTAGTACTTTTGGCATATCAAACAATATATAAAAGGTTGAACAAAGCCACACCATTTTAGTTAGTTTTTGACATAGAAGTAATTCTTCTTATGGAATTCATGTTATCTTTTTGTGTATTGTGTGTGCTAGAGGTCTAGCTGATGAGAAAGCATTAGAAGAACATATTGAAAAGTTAATCAAGTTGGATGAGTGACAAGACATAACACGTTGGAGTCAAAAACAAGAGAAGGACATGATGAAAACATGGCATGACACGCACATCAGGGATAAAAAGATTGAGATAGGATAGATGGTACTCCTTTATGATTCTAAATTTTTGTGTCATCTAGGTAAACTCAAAGTATATTGGTTGGGGTCGTACATTATCACTCACATACTTGAAACAGGCGTTGTCAATTAGAGGTGCTTAATGGAATACGGTTACCCAAATACTTCAACGGGAGTAGGTTGAAGCCCTACTATAAATAAGTATTCTTGGTGTTTGTAATAAGGTAGTGTTGCCATTTATATTATGTTTTCAATTCTTCATTTCCTTAATGTATTTCCTTCTTTGTCGTTATGCTTTATCAATTTAGTTGGTGTTTTTTGTAATATGCACATTTACGTGCCATATTCTAATTAATATTTGAAGAATTTTAATGCGTAGAGGACTACACATACCCTTAGTGTGAGGCGGTTATTGATATCTAGGTACAGAATTGATGAAAATAAGTACACATGAAAGGAACTAACTACTATGGGTGTTATTCAAGTTGGAAAATTGAAAGAAAAAAAATATTGCTTCTAGAAAAGAGGACCATAGATGGAGATGAATGAAGAAAAAAAATAACATGAGATAAAAATGGGCCATGAGGACTACCAGTGGAATACACAGTGATGAGGTACTCAGGCTCATTGAAGCACACTAAAAATAATTCTACAGCCAAAAGGTAGGAGGGCGCGCTAGAAGGTTATAACTTGGGTGTGAAGATGTACCACCTAGAAGAAAAAAAATGGTTGATTAATGAGAGGATTATTAGTAGGTGAAGAAGCAATAAATACACTAATTTTTTAAAAATCTATATAAGGATGGGATGTGAGTTCATTTTTACCATTGCAATTAAGATAATTTTAAAAGAACTAAGTGTGAGCAAACCGAGCAATCGTGTTGAGGTGTGAAGAGTGTGAAACCAGATGCGGAGAGGAGGTTTGTGTGTAAGAGAAGCTTTTTTTCCATAGGTGAAGGGTTTGAGTGAAGTAGACACATTAAAAACAAGATAGGACATGCAATTTCCACTAGGGCATGGATATTTGATCTAGGGTTTCAACTTGCTCAATTAACATAGGGAAGAAAAGAGAGATTTTTCAGATAGCACCAAAGAAAGCACCCACAGCAGGAGTAAACGGGAAGAAGAAGGTCAAAGTGGAAGAATAAATTTCTCCCAAGAGAAACTTCTCATAAATTTAGTATCCAGAGGGCATGATTGTGGGACAAGAATTAGATTCCAACATCCGTCAATGTAAAATTAGTGATTATAACCATCAAACATTAGATAATAAGAAGGATCTCGATGCGTTGTTGATCAAAAAAATGAACAAGTGCACAATAGAAGATATTATAGTGTACGATGATGTTGGTGAGAAGTTACTGAAGTATATTGAAGTCTACCAGTTGCACAAGCTACCATACTTTGGGAAGTATGAACCATTGTATCAATGGTTGATGAGCAGATTCCATGAAAAAAATTTCTATTTCACCGAACGGAGGGTTAGAATCACAACTGCTTTGATTTAAACGATGACAAGACTAAGGGCCTCAGGAGTGGATCTAGAGAGTGATTTAATTGATAAGGCCACAACCCTAGAGATAAGGAAGGAGCTAGGTATACCAAAGGTCCACACAACATGGACATCAAAAAATTGAAGAAGTACCTAGTAGTGCAGGTAGCTGCACATCTTGTAACAAAGTTTAATGACCAAGAAAGGTTTTCGCAGGTAAACACAATGTGGTTACACATTGCAAAGAATATGTCTCAAGGAGTGGTCTAAAATATTGTGGATCACATAGTAAAGACAATCATTGAAGAAGTGTGGACAAGTGACAGAATAAGTTTTGGCACTATTTTATTGTCTTTGGTGTTTATAGAGATTGGAGTTCCCGATGGGCCAAAGGAGAAGATTTGGGAGTACCCCACGGAACACAAGTCACCTGCAAAAATATTTTTTAAGTACTTATGTGATGGATCAATGATCATACGATTTAAGCAGAGGGTAGAGAAGTGGTATGATATACTTTGTGGAGCATTCGAAGAAGAATGGTGCATGACTAAGGAGTTGCTTTCAGTTGTGGGTAAGGTAGTTTAGTTTGCATTTTACCAGCATTTTTGCATCACATGATTTGTGATGAAGGATGGGGCTTAGAGACCATGGTGCAAATTGTCATATGCATTCACAACAAGATATTTACAGGAATCAGTTCACCAATTTTTAGATGCACGTCACCTAACCTTTAACGCAGATAAGGTAGATTGTGACTACCACACTCTAAGAAAGAAATATGTATATCTAGGGTGGAATGCCTACATTGAGAGGCTCATCTCATATGTATTAAACATGAAGCTTGTAAGCTTGGCCATTTGGGACACCAAAGAAGTGCTTGTGTACCTTCAAATCAAGCCCAAGATGGAGAACACTAAGTATGTGGAGAATGAGATTGCGCTCCCAAGGCCACCAAAAGGTAAGCATAAAATGGAAAATTTTCCAGTGCCTAAGCCGATAGAGAGAATACAGATAGATGATGAAGAAGAGGAGCATGAGGATGGTGGTGGTTTGGATCACAAATTTAGAAGATAGACTCCAAATAGTTAAGAAGCTGAGCATGTGACTACTCCACCTCATCCACAAGAGGGAGATGATGAGGACTTAGATGCAATCCAAGGAGAGCACCATTTTAAAAGAGTATTCAGGAGAACAAGGACCCAAGGTGATACTCCATAATTAATGCACAAATCACCTCGAATCTCTCCATAGAAGGAGATGGAAGAGTCTGAGGAAAGTGCACCCAATTCCCCTACACCTCTAGAGAATGTGGAAGAACAAAAGGATGAAGAAATGAAGGATGGAGAAGAGGGAGAAAAGGAGGTAGATGAGATAGTGACCAAGACTTCTTAGGGTATGGTATAACAATCTCCAAATCTTGAAGCCCAAGTTCCTAAGGGTCCAAGATCAAAGATAACAAGTGGAGAGTATGTTCCACCAGTCATGGGCTATGTCGAGGACACAATAAAAAATTTCCATGCCCATTTTCAAAGAACAATGACATAAAATGAGTTGTATGGTTGGGAGCTGATGGATGAAGATATGACAACTATGCACACAAGGAAGCAACTATCATGGTCAATGCACACACACATGGATGAACCAGATTTTGATTTGTGTGAAGAGTCATGTGTATCAAGAAGGTTGAAGAAAACACCTCAGGATAGACACATAACAATAAAGCCTACTATTATGTCAGATGAACAAGTGAGAAATACTTTGGTAAAGGTCTCAACAGAGGTGGCATGGAGAAATATGGATAAGGCTGTAACAATTAGGGTGTTGAGGGAGGAGATCAAGACTAAGGATGCAAAAATAGCATGCCTAAAGCAAGAAAAATACTTGGCACAAAAGAAGAACATTGTTTTCATCAACATGGAAGAGGAAGTTGGGGACAATATCATGAAATAAAATCCACACTTAGAGCCAAAGGTACCTAAGATGTTTCCTTCAGCAATGCATTATGTAAGTACCTTGGTGGACTTAGTGCTTGAAGATGAACTTTTTTTCATGCCAAAACCAAAGGATAAATCACAAGAAACAAAGAGAGAAAAGGATTCGGTGATGAGAAACATTACATCATATGAGGAGTTGCTTCAAAGCTTGCAGGAGGAACTGAAGAAAGTAGATCAACCATTGAATATTTATACAACCCCAGAAGATGTTATAAGAACTAGGACCATTTTGGAAGAGATTGAAGTCCTAAAGGCCATGAAAGATGTGACCTTGGGCTACACAAAATTATTAGCACTTATCAAGCAGAAGCACGAGGCCCTTACAACAACTCAAGAACCACACAAGGAAATGTTGGATGAGCTTGGGAAACTCATTGCACAAAATATGGACTTGTTAGAAGGAAGAATGATTACCATGTCCAACATTGTGTTGGTCTTGTAGAATGAGAAATGAGAGAATGAAAAGGATGAGTTAGAGTCAATTGAAGTGGATATCCTGGAAAAGGTGGAGGTCGCGCTCAATTATTGGTAGAATTTAGAGGAATAAATAAAAGAAGAATATCCAGAATTGATTCTTTAGGTTGAAGAAGAAGATACTGTAGGGTAAAGACATTATTTTATTCATAAACATTCTTTTTATTATTCTATTCATATTATTTGATTCATTTTTGAGAAAACCATTTTCGGGGTGGAAATGCAATTAGCATGGGGTAATGTTGATTATTTCAAGTATGGAACTTAGAAAAGAACATACAGAAGGTTCACGCGGGAAGATTAGAGCGCACTCAAAAGTGCGGGAGGATCGGAAAGGAATCATATGCTGGGAACAGAGACAAATTTGGGACTTAGCCATTTTCATGATAAGGATCTATTTTTGGAGATGGCATGCAAATCTCACAAACCAGTTAAAAACTTACACAACATGCATTGGATATGTTTGGAGGATTGAGTACGAAGCACTTTTCATGGATACAGGATGAGAATAGATTTACTACTGACAGTTAATTAAAATCAATATATTGTTAGCGCACTTCCATGTGTGGTTATTATTGTAATGGTGTGTGGATAATAATAGCATGCGACCTATTTTTATATTAGATAAGCGATGAAGGGAAAGTCCCCACCTTTATAAATATGTAGTGAACTATGTAGCATAGTAGAGTGTGTGAGAATTGAGTTATTGTGAGGTCATGCTAGTAAATCTAATTCATGCATAGACTATGGTACTATCTATTATAATTAGTGTTGATGCAAAATCACAGCACCCCTAGATGCTGATCAGGTTTCTAAGTTGATCTTCAGGCATCCAGTGTGATTGCACAACATCGAAACCATTCTCCAAGTGTGGGACTTGCAGAAATGAGAAAGGAATCTCCAGAGAAGGCTGGTTCCTGTTCCTAAATCACCTGCCACAAGCTATTCCAGTGCAGGCAAGCTAATCTAATCCTAATCTAACCACGCCAAAGAGACAGTGAGAGAGAGAGAAAGGAAAAGAACAAAAGCCTACACTAAAACTGTGATACACCAGAGAAGGAGAATGTTGGACATCTATCAAAACTGCCATGTAACAAAGAGAGGTGAGCAATGGGAAGGATGGATAGATGCATCATAGGCCCAAGGATAGATTTCACACAGAAAATGTCCCAAAACTCCATGAACATAGCTCCAAACCTGCAATGAACATTCAAACATGCACAAATACCTGCAATGAAGAGAGGCAAGAGGAAAACAAGTGAAAAACGAGCAAGGATGGACAGATGCATCACAAAACACGTTTTTGTTGCTTCAGAAGTTTACATAGAACATCATTTCATTAGTAAAAGGAAAAAAATGCCATTACAGAGTAGGGAGGAGGTTTGAACTCCATTTTTAACCCTGGAGAAGAAAAGAAGGGAGGGCAGAGCCGAAAAGATGAACAACTTGTAATTATTTTATCTAAAAGAGCCAAATCTAGCTTTTACATTACATGGGTCGAGCCCAGGAGAGAGAAACGTGGGAAAACATGCAAGCCCATTCCTCATTGACTACAGATGCATTAAAATAGCATGGGGAACCTTACAAACCCATACCCTGCCATCTTTGACCGATTTACAGGAGAATGCGACCCATTCTGCATTAAATCTGGTCGCTGAAATGTCACTTCTGGCCATGAACACGCGTCAGATCCGTTTCTCAATTTTCTCTCTCCAGACTACACCAAAATTTGAGATTAACCCCAAAATCATGTAGAGAATTTCATAATATTTCCGTTGATATAAAGAACGTGCAAATCCGAGCTCTGGATCAAAAGATATGGAGATCTGAAGATTTAGGGCACAAAACAGGTGAAAACGTGTTTTGAAAATCTTTCCTGGCGCTCTGAGCCACCTGGATGACACGTGTCAAGCGTTGATTAGATGCGTAATTCTCTCTCCTTCCCTGCTGTCCTGCACGGCTTTTTCCTTAAAAGTTTTTCCTTTTTTGATTTTGGAACATTTTCCACTTTCCTTCCGCGCCCCCGCCACTTGGGACACGTGGCATGCATTGATTGGTCTGACAGGGGAGCGCAGGGCAGACCTTTGCTTTTAGCTTTTCGGCCAAAACTCTTGCCAAATTCTCTAACTCCTTCCTGAGCTCTGAGCATTCCTTGCTCCATAGGACACGTGTCCTCCTTTTGATTGGCTCGGGCTGACCCCTCAAAACTCACCCTTTGACTTTTGGACTTTTCTCCTTGTGACACGTGTCATGATTTGGTTGGTCCGCAGGTCTGCCGGCTCTTTCGCGTCCAGTGCGTCCATTTGTCCCAGATGTCCCAGACTATCCTGGGACAAAAACTTCCGATCCACCTGAAATGGGCTTCCTCGTCCCTCATTCGGCTGATGACACGTGGCGTTGCTTGATTGGCTTTCGGCTCCTTCGGCTATCCGTGTCCCACGCGTCCCTTTGTCCCACATGTCCTGGACTGTCTTGGAACAATTCTTCCGATTTGCCCGATTCGGCCGGTTCATACCTTTGTCCCACATGTCCCGAACTGCTTAGTGTGAAAGTTCTCCTTTTCGGCCGATCCAGGCGGTTCGCGTCCTTCGCGTCTTCTTGTCCCAAATGTCCCAGAGCAGTTAGTCGATTTTCTTCTCCTTCAGCCGAACCGGCTTTCCACGTCCTGCGCGTCCCGATGGCCTGGATGTTCCTTTGCCCTGCAGACTGCCTGGCGGCCTTTTGGCCGATTCTCACCCAGATGTCCCTCACGTCCCGACTGTTGCTAGGACTAGGACTTAGCCATTTTTCATGATTTTTCCTGGCCCAAGCTTGTTTTTTGCAGCCTTTTCACCTTTTCTCAGAACTTGCTCTTTTCAACCTGGACAGGAGAGTTAGAAAAATTCTGAGGGGACCCTAGAAACATGATTTTTTGGCCCTGAATCAATTTATTTTCCTGGGACTAAGTAATTCTGATGCATGTTATCAAAATTACCCTGGGGGGTGAATTTTGGATAACAATTTGGCGACTCAGCGGGGTCATCTGCCTGCTAGATGAAGTTACCAGTTGCCTGAAGCATCCATTGGGCATGGAGTCATGAGTTGTAACCTGCAACTGATCTGAACTTTGAAAACCTCCCTCTGAGCCACTTGAAACCCACCGGACATGGAGTTGTTCTCACCAAAATGCCACTGAAACGAACTGTGCAAGAGCAGAACCAGCAACACCAAAACTATGTATAGAACTGAAAATCATACATGCTCCAAATGGAACATGCAGAGTGTGCACAAGCACTTCTTCTACTGAAAGCAAACCTACCTACTCTACTGTAACTGGGATAGCAAAGGCAAGCTAAACAAACCCTGCAATTGGTTGTGAGAAATAGCTTCCCTTTCTCAAAAGTGGCAGCCATGCAATTGATTTGGATCTGATCATGGCTGTTAGGATGAGTGGAAAATCAACTAGAAGCTAGTACTCCACCCAAATCATCAAGGTATCAGCTGAAGGCAAATTCAATACCTCTTTTAGTTGCTTCTGCATTTGGATTGAAGAGGTATGACAGCTGATCCTTGGTACTTTGTAGCTCATCCTCATGCTCAGAAGCAAGCATGACTGGTTGTGACTTCTCCTTTGGCTCCAATGAAGCCAAATACCTGATTGGGCAAGGTCCGATCCTTTGATATGCCCATAGCTCTGATTTTCAACTCCAAAAGTGGAGTCTTCTTGTAGACCCTCAATGGATGGTGTGGAAGCAATGGTGAAATTCCTTTGTCCTTTTTCTTCCTCCAATGAAGAACATGAAAGATTTAAATCCTCCAATCTGGGTTCCAAAGAGCTTTTATGAGATGCAGGCTGTTGTAAATGAATGCTCTCCTTCATGACAGCAAAACTCAAGTGTTTGGAATGTGGATGATGAAAGAGAGAGTGGTGGAAACTCAACCGACTCTTCTCCATCAAAACAGTCCTCCAAATCTGACAGATAAACTGCCTCATGGCTGTCCTGCTGTAAATGTTCAACTTCCTCCATGGTGTCCTCTTGATCTGCAACTTGATCACCATGGTTTCTTTCATCCCTCCAACATTGAGTTTGAGAGATCAAACTCCTCTTCAGCACTAGAACTTGAGAGAGGTGAAGTAGAAAGAAGAACCGAAGGTTCTCCTGTAGCCTGCTTTGTGCTCAAAGCCCTTGGATCTGCAACTTTTCTCCTCCACAGCTAGATTGTGCTCCTCTTCTTTTGGATTTGGAGCAGCTTCTCCTTCCTCAAAAAGTTTGAATACAATCTTGCTCTTGATTGAACTCATCCTCCAGCATGAAGTTTGTCAAGTCAAACTTTTCAATCTGCTGCTCTAGAGGACAAGTTGGGACTGCAAGAACTTCTTCTTCTGCTGCAAAAAAATCAGCCCTGACCACCATTTGTTCAACCTTAGCCTCTTCTGTAGGTTTGACCATCAAGGGGATCTTTTTCATACCAAACTTGGCAGCCAAACTTACTAAGCTCTTAATCATTTCTTCTTTTCTTGGCTCTTCCTCTTGCTGTCCTTGATGACTGATTTTTGCAGTTTCTTCTTCCCCACATGGAATTGGGAATGCAAGAGGAGGGGTGGGTTGTAACTCAATTGATTTGGCAATCTTTTGTGGTGGTAAAGGAGATGAAATCTCTTGTTTCTTTAGAGGAGGGGGGATTTCTTTTAGCTCTTGTGGAGAGGATGACTGTTTGGAAGGAAAAAGGAAAGAAGAATTGAGGTGTGGTGGAAGACTGAGAGGTGGAGACATGGGATCAACATTTGGGACAGCAGATGGAGAGTTTAAAATTTGCAATTCCAAATGAGATGATGTTGCTTGAGTAATGGGAAGAGAAAAACCAGATGATGGTGTAGAACTTACCCATTGACAAGGTTGTTCAACACCGAATGTATAGGCCTCTATTTCTGCTGTCCATTGTGCAAGTTGGGGCAGCATCTTTATCATGAAGTTCAGCTTCTCTTGAGGGCTGAAGTGTCTTGGAAAAGGGCCTCCCCATGGACAAGGAGTCCTGCAACCAATTCTGAAAGCTCTCATTTGAGCTGTTGCTCTGGAGTGCACCATCTTTACCTCCATCTTTTGGATTTTTCTCCAACAGACCAGCATCTTGTATCTGATGGTCTTCATTATATGCATACTCTTGCTCTTGGAAAGCTCCATAGCCAAACTGACTTTGGCACAACTGCTCATATGGGTATGCATACTGATCTTGAATCTGCTCAAAATGCTGATTTGGAGGATTTGTAAAAACATGTTGGAGGTGGAATATACTGCTGTTGTTGATGTGAATTCCATGATGGAAATGAAGTCATGATTGCACAAATTCATAGAATGAAAGAAGATGGAAGAGATGGAAAGAAGGATGGATGAAAAATGAATGAAAATGAAAATGAATGGAAAGGAAGGTATGAAACTTCAGAGATGGGTTGTTGACCAGATGGGAGTCGCCAGATGTGTTTGCAAGTGCCTCCAAAGGCTGAAATCTTCACAGGGAACACATCAACCTGCAAAAGATGAAGTGGAAGACCTCTAAGGTCCCACCGGGCGTGCCAAAGACTGTTGATGCAAAATCATAGCACCCCTGGATGTAGATCAGGCTTCTAGGTTGATCACTCTAGCATCCAGTGTGATTGCACAACATTGAATCCTTTCTCCAAGTGTGGGACTTGAAAAAGTGAGAAAGGATTCTCCAGAGAAGGCTGGTTCTTGCTCCTAAACTACCTGCCACAAGATATTCCAGCGCAGGTAAGCTAATTCTAATCCCAATCTAACGATGCCAAGGAGACAGAGAGAGGAAAAAGGAAAAAACAGAGCCTACTCTAAAACGGTGATACACCAGAGAAAGAGAATGTTGGACATCTATCAAAACTGCCATGGAACAAAGAGAGGTGAGCAATGGGAAGGATGGATAGATGCATCACAGGCCCAAGGATAGATTTCACACAGAAAATGTCCCAAAACTCCATGAACACAGCTCCAAACCTGCAATGAACATTCAAACATGCACAAATACCTGCAATGAAGAGAGGCAAGAAGAGAACAAGTAAAAACGAGCAAGGATGGACAGATGCATCACGAAACATGTTTTGTTGCTCCAGAAGTTTGCACAGAACATCATTTCACTAGTAAAAGGGCCAAAAACACCATTACAGAGTAGGGAGGAGGTTCAAACTCCATTTTCAACCCTAGAGAAGAAAATAAGGGAGGGCAGAGCTGAAAATATGAACAACTTGTAATTATTATATCTAAAATGAGCCAAATCTAGCTTTTTTACATTGCATAGGTCGAGCCCAGGAGAAAGAAACGTGGGAAAACGTGCAACCCCATTCCTCATTGACTGCAGATGCATTAAAACAGCATGGGGAACCTTACGAACCCATACCCTGCCATCTTTGACTGATTTACAAGAGAATGTGACCCATTCTGCATTAAATCTAGTCGCTGAAAATGTCACTTCTGGCCATGAACATGCGTCAGATCCGTTTCTCAATTTTCTCTCTCTAGACTACACCAAAAACTCAAGATTAACCCCCAAAATCATGTAGAGAATTTCATAAGCTTTCCGTTGATATATAGAACATGCAAATCCGAGCTCTGGATCGAAAGATATGTCGATCTGAAGATTTAGGGCACAAAATAGGGCGAAAACGTGTTTTGAAAATCTTTCCCGCGCTCTGCCACCTGGATGACACATGTCAAGCGCTGATTTAGATGCATAATTCTCTCTCCTTCCCTGCTGTCCCCGCAGGGCTTTTCCTTAAAAGTTTTTCCTTTTTTGATTTGGAACATTTTCCACTTTCCTTCCGCGCCCCCCGCCACTTGGGACACGTGGCATGCATTGATTGGCTGACAGGGGTGCGGGGCAGACCTTTGCTTTTAGCTTTTCGGCCAAAACTCTTGCCAAATTCTCTAACTCCTTCTCAAGCTCTACATTCCTTGCTCCATAGGACACGTGTCCTCTTTTGATTGGCTCGGGCTGACCCCCTCAAAACTCGCCCTTTGACTTTTGGACTTTTCTCCTTGTGACACGTGTCATGATCTGATTGGTCAGCGGGTCTGCCGGCTCTTTCACGTCCATCGCGTCCATTTGTCCCAGATGTCCCAGTGCTTCCCTGGAACAAAAACTTCCGATCTGCCTGAAATGGGCTTCCTCGTCCCTCATTCGGCCGATGACATGTGGCGTTGTTTGATTGGCTTTCGACTTTCTTGGCTATTCGTGTCTTCCGCGTCCCTATGTCCCACATGTCCTGTACTGCTTGGAACAAATTCTTCCGGTTCGCCCGATTCGGCCGGTTCGCGTCCTTCACGTCTTCTTGTCCCAAATGTCCTAGAGCAGATGTCCCTTTGCTTTGCGGGCCGCCTGGAGGCCTTTCGACCAATCCGCGTCTCGATGTCCCTCACGTCCCGACTGCTCCTAGGACTAGGACTTAGCCATTTTTCGTGATTTTTCCTGGCCCAAGCTTGTTTTTTGCAGCTTTTTCACCTTTTCTCAGAACTTGCTCATTTCAACCCAGACAGGAGAGTTAGAAAAATTCTGAGGGGACCCTAGAAACATGATTTTTTGGCCCTGAATCAATTTATTTTCCTGGGACTAAGTAATTTGATGCATGTTATCAAAATTTACCTTGGGGGGTGAATTTTGGATAACAATTAGCTTCTATGTATTTATCATGTTTAATGTAATGGAATGTGTTGGCTGAATTATAATGTCAAATACTAAGTATAACTAGTTCGTGCATGCTTGACTTCATCATGGTTATCTCTTAAGTCTATTATTATCTAGATCTAGATCTGAATATGTACTATAGACTAAAATATTAGACATAGATATGAATGCTTTAAGTCTTCATCATGCTAACATCCTGCATAAACAACCCTAAAGAGGGCATTGGTACCTTTGCATGCTTTGGGTGAGCATTCGTTCTAGGTTGAGTGATGTTCTAGTGCACTTGGGCTTTATTAGTGAATTCTAGGCTGCATCACTCCATATGACTGTATTTTAATTCATAATCCTTAATTGTTTGATTAAAGAAATCCACTAGTTATTCCAATCCTTGTTAATTTCTTGTGTCAGGATAACAACAACACTTGCATCAGCTCCATAACCATAAAGGATGAAATCCTTTGAGTAACCAAGGTTAATGAGTATTAGTGCGTAAGAAATTTCTTTCTTTATCTTGTTGAAGCTCTCTTTTCCTTCTGTTGTCCACTTGAAATTTCTATCCTTCCTGAGCATGAGGGTGATAGGCATTATCAGTACTGAAAAGTTAGAAATGAATCTCCTAACAAGGTGTTTTTTTCTTTGGAAGGACTATAAATCCTTCTTATGCACCGGCAAGGAAAGCACTAAGATGGTTGAGACGCACTTAGCATCAATTTCGATGTGATCTTTTGAGACCTTGTGGCCTAAAAGCTTTCCCTACACCAAAACAAAATTGCACTTCATGGGGTTAAGAAATACCCAAAACTTTCTACATCTCTCAAAAACTTTCTCTAGATGTGCCATATGATCCATTCTCTATTTTGAGAAGACATTTATTTTATCAAGGTAAACTAAGATGAACTCATTAATATAACCTTAGAAAGAAATATCCATGGTGTGCTAAAACGTTGCATCTACGTTTGATAGACCAAAGGACATCTTATATATGCATATTCCCCCCATTTGGTTGTGAACATCATTTTGAATTGATCCTCTTCCTTGACCAGGATCTGATTGAATCCAGAATACCCATCCAACATAGATAATCTCTTTGCACTGACCAAAGTTAGTAAAATCTTCTCCATAAAAGGAAAAAGATAATGATCCTTCAAATATGACTTATTCAAAAATATGAAATCAACACATAGTTTGATTTCACTATTGTTCTTACACACTGGAAAA
Source organism: Taxus chinensis (assembly GCA_019776745.2). Classification (NCBI taxonomy): domain Eukaryota; kingdom Viridiplantae; phylum Streptophyta; class Pinopsida; order Cupressales; family Taxaceae; genus Taxus; species Taxus chinensis. The sequence continues at coordinate 974,382,905 of CM034146.1, read as the reverse complement.
ACATTCGCAACCCAAGTAGAGTACTTGATAGGAAAAATGATCTTCGCCTCATTGAGTTTAGATAGTTCTTTCCTCATGATGGGCTCTATCTTTGGATTGACTGACCACTACTTTTTTCTGATGGGCTTGATACTAGGATCAAGGTCAATATAGTGTTGAGAAACACTTAGATCAAATCCTTTGAGGTATTCATACTCCCATGAGAAAATATCACTATAATTTTGACACAAAGACATGAAGGCATGTTTTTCATCATGTGCACAAGCTTTACTTAGAAACAACTCTTTTCCACACGCATATTTTTTTCTTCACCCTTGAACTCATCATCAAGGATGAATATTTTCTCTAAGGTGACAATCCCTTTAGGTAACTTATTTTTCTTCAATTGGATCACTTGGTCACCATATATTTCATGCAAGTCAACTTACATGTTTGAAGAAAACTCAACTTCATTATGAATAAACTGGATGATCTGCTAATCATTGTCAAATACTTTCTAGTTGGTATTTTTTTTTGGAATAGAAGGCCTAATCACCATATTGACATGTTGATTATTTCCCTTAACAAATTATTCAGTATGGGAAAATCATGAGCCAAGCATGGCCATATGATCTACTTATTTTATTTTCCTTGGCACCACTTGCAGATTTAAAACATCAAACCTCTCAAGGAGATCGCAAACGATATGTTTATAATATTTCATAAGCTTATTATTTACAACACACTTGTTTGTGACCTAGTGGATAACCAATTCTGTGTCCAAAAAGATCTACAAAACCTTAATCTATTTCTTCTCTGTAATGAGAAGACCTTGCACTAGTGCCTCATACTCTGCCACATTGTTAGAGAATACAAACTGTAACCTATGCACGAAGAATAATTTCTCATCCTTGGGAGAAATGAGAATGACTCCCACACCTAATCCATTTCTACTTCTCGATTCATGAAATTATAACTTCCACATATCCATGCTTTCTTCATTTTGATATAGTGCACATGGAAAAATAGATTCTTCTTCAAGGATGCAATAGGTTCCAAGCCCAGTTTCAAAAGCTTCAAGATCTTCAGGGTATGGATCAAATTTGTGGTACCTTTCCACCTGTTGGTACAAAAAAAATTTCTCCTCTTCAGTCTGACCAACATCAGAGATATGGCATGAAGCTTTAAGATAGATAGATCATGATGTGTGTCGTTTTGTAGCTGGGGATGTGATCTAACTGACACTAAGATTTGTGGAGATATGGATAGCACTCAAATAGGACTTGATCTTTTCCTAACTGTTTTAGGTTGTGCCTTTCAACCAAGGTAAGAGAACCTACTTTGTAACCTTAAAATGGTAAATGAGATGAAGATATCCCATAATTTGTGTAAATAGTATGAAAAGGCCTTAGGAAAATATGATCACCACTCCAAATCTAACTTTCACAAGTTGTCACTCCCAGATTGTGGAGATATTTTCAATGCAAGGCAAGGGCTACTGAAGACATTGTATGATCCTAATTTTCTTTGTCCATTTTTGTAAATGAATTATATTCTTTTATTGACACACAATGCAATGTAGGGGTAGTATGGGGTAGGGTTAGTTATTTTGAATGAAATTTTGGTGGGAGATTTTAGACAAGACTAACTAGAGTTGGCCAAATTATTTGAGGACCTTTGCAAGAAATTTGTAAGACCTAAACAGTAGAATGCTTCAAAGCGGTTAAGGTACTCCTTCAACCAGGATATGTGCACCAAATGGAGGCCTAGATCTGCACTCTTCCACACAATCTTTGACAACCTTTCACAAAATCTTGAAGCAGATGAACCAACAAAGCATCCAGAAACCTCTATTTTATCATAACCTAAGGTGCACGCAAAGGTTTACAAACAATCTCTAAATTCAAGGAAGGTAAAGTGATTTTAAATCTGTATATCTCTTTATCAGATGAAAGCTCTTTTGAATGTGAGATTGCAAATGCCACTAAGCTATCGACAAAAAATGAGACCATGTATGATAAAGAGAGATTTCAAACACAAGACTTCAACAGGAGCAAGAAACACAAATTGAAAAGATTCTGAACTATAAGTATATGTAAATTTTTTCAAGAGACGACACAAAATAATCTAGAAATGATCAAATCTATCAGTAGGGGAATGTTATAAGAACAATCTTAGAGCTTGTTGATGGCTTTACAACTGAAACCAACTCAACATGATACAAATATGATGCAAAAAGGAATTAGAAATGGTTCTCTAACGGTTTCTCAGAGAATGGGCTTCTTTCAATATTTTCCCGTGAAATTCTAAGTTTCTCCCACCTTTTGCATGTCAAAAAACATGCATTATATAACATTCTATTACATTTGATCCTTCTTTCCCGAGAAAAGAATATGCCAAGCATTAATTTTGTTACAAAATTCCAACATGATTTGTAGATGGGGACATTTAACATATTTACAACAAAAGTTGCCAGGTGTTTCAAAAAATTTGAATCATTACAAAACCTTCATCATTATCCATTGTGGAGGCATTTTTTTCATCCTCAAAGCATGTAGACCCCCTTCCTCTCATATTTCATCTTGTCCTTTACCAAATTTTTACTCTGTAACTTTGGATTTGATCTTTCACATTTTTGCTCGTGCCCGAAAAAAAATTCATTTCAAAATCTTCCCAAATCTACAAATTGATCCCTAAAACCACTTACATTGGTCCTTCCAGGCACAACCGACACGAATTCACCAAAAATTTGATGAAAATTGATGTAAAATTCACATCTCTAAGCTTCCTAGAGCTCAAATGGCGGCAAAAATGAAAAATGTATAGTTAGCATTAATTTTCCCTTTCTCCCTTCAATATGAGCCCTCCACATGTCATAATGCAATTGGAAATGGATTTGGAAATACTTTTTGAATTTTTAACATTTTTGGAAAAATGTAAAATTTTGACATTTTTCTCCGCCCCTCCACCCTTGAGATTGTGTGTTGACACGTGGCAAAAAGTGGGCCCTATTAGAATCGTGGCTCAATTCTGCACATTTCCACCTTTTTTGGAAATTTAGATTTTTTTCACTTTTTTCCCACGGGCCCGCATCTTTGTATCTATCCTTGACACGTGTCTATCACTGAGGATATGCGGGCTCATTTCTCATTTTAACACCCCTTTTTTGCCAAGGGAAATTTTCCCACTTTTCTTCTGCCAGCCCGCACCTCCAGTTTTGTTCCTGCCATGTGTCTCCCTCTACTTCATTGTAGGCTAGCACTTCAAATTTTCACTCTGTGCTCTGAAGCCACCACATGTCTCCCTTTGCTTCGTTGTGGACCCGTGGCCCTTTCCTCAACCCTTTTCCCTTTTCACAAAAAAGGAAAAAAATTCTAAGTCCCCCGTCAGCCTTCCATCTCGCCTTTGAATGAGAACATGACACGTGTCCTCCTCTGGGACCTGCAGCGTTGTAGGGGAAATTTTGATTTTTTTGCCAAAACATATAAAGTGTTAAGTTTTTCAAACAGACCTGCCAAACCTTGTCCAACCGCAAATAACCACGTAGGAGACGACGTTTGGGATAGGATTTGATGGGCAAAGTACGCCCGTATGACCGTCAAAAACATAGAAATTGCCAAAGATGCCTTAATTTAATTTTGTTCTTTATGGGTGGAGTTTTTGGTCAAAAAAAAATGGAAAGTGATTCTAGGCAATTTTTGACCATGGGGATATATTTTTTAGGGCAAATAAGCATAAAATGAGCAACCACGAACTCTAAAGGCCGGGAAAAGTGGAAAAAATGATAGAGGCCCTTGGATTTAGAAAAATAGGGCACAAAACAGGGCATACATGTATATTTCTTTCAAATTGGGGCAAAATAATAAGTTTATGATCTTTTCAAAGCATCCAATATGGAGGAAAAAGTTTGCAGACCACCAATTTTGAAGAAAAACATTTTAGATCATGCAAACCAAAGGAAAATTTAGGTCAAAATGGTAGAGGGTCAAATGGGCACTAACATCGGCTTCTGCTCGGGGATAGACACTCCCAGTGAGTGCCACAAGAACAATAAGTAGACCAAGTGCCAAAATAATCCATTGGGAAAACAGCGTCATGAGACAAAGCCACCAAAAACTAGTTGAGAAACTGATAAAAATGGCTGCCACACACCAAGGAAAACCACAAACCGATAAAACACCAGAAAATAGAGTGAAAAACCAAACACTATACACTGTACAAGTTGGTGCATACCTCAAATTTGGGGATTAATCCAAGAAATTCTTTAGATGCCTACCATTAACAAGTAATTCAAGTATTTTCCCATCTAAGTGCTTGAGAAAGAAGGTATTATCACCAATTCTGATATCAATGGAGTAAGGGCCTATCCACAATGCATAAAATTTTCCATGTTTGCGCTTATCTTCATTTTTGGTATCCCAAAACAAAACCAGCTCTCTAATATTGAAGGCCCTAGGAGTAACCTTCTTGTCAAACAACCTTTCTAGCTTCTCTCTAAATCTAACATGCCTTTGGTGGGATTCTCTTCTCTCTTCATCTAACTCTACAATATGATTAATACTTGCTTCACATGGACTGATCTCCTGATCTTCATGTTGTTGAACAAATTGAAATGAATATAATTATAGATGTAAGGACACCAGAGCTTAAGATTAATATACCAACTCAAATGGGCTCTTACCAATAGCTCTCTTGGTAGTGATTCTATCAACCCAAACTACAAATTTTAGTTTTTCACCCCACTTTCTCTTGTTTAACTCCAAGGTTCTCCTAATGATCTTCAACAAGTTCTTATTGTTGGACTTAACTTGTTCATTTCCTTGGGGGTTATAGTTTGAATCATAAGTCAGATTGGTTCCATACTCCTTGTACATTGCCATCAAAGGTTTATCTCTGAAACACATGGCATTATCAGCCACAATCTTAACTGGCACACCAAATCTGCATATGATATGATTCAACAAAAAATCTATAACAACTTGGTGTGTTGCTTTCTTGGTGGGGATTGCTTCTACCTACTTGGTGAAGTAATATGTGTCTACAAGGATCCACTTATGTCCAACACTGGAAGGGTCTAAAATTTCACCAATGAATTCCATCCCCTATTGTTTGAAAGGAGCTTCAATTGATATAGGCTAGAAAGGAAGGGAACCTAAAGCTTTCATTCTTCTAAAGAAATGCTAACAACTCTCAAATTTTCTAACCAGCATGGTTACATCTTTGAAGAGAGTAGGCCACCAATAACCATCTCTCAAAACTTTGTGTGTTGTAACCCTTCTAGCAAAGTGTCCTCCACAAAATCCCCCATGGAAATCAGCCACTACTTTGGGAGCTTCATCTTCAGTTACACATTTCAAGAGGACACCTTCAGGGTTCTTCCAAGCTAGCCCAAAGTCAGTGATGATGTATTTTTGAAAATCCAGCTTGAGGGCTCTTTTCTGATTTTTATTTAAATGATCAGGAGAACATAGGTGTCTGAGGTAAAATATTATATCCTTGTACCACTTAGAACTGACCAATTTCTCAAGAACATCTACCCTTTCTTCCTCGATTTCATTCACTTCCACAATTTGCAAATTACTCTCAGCCATGAGCTTAGCAAGACCCAAACCTCTTACCAAATTTGTGGTCTGAATGTTTATGTAAAACTCCTATAGTTTTTTCACCCATCTAAATATTTTACTTGAGATCTCCATCTCTGATAAGATGTCTTTTACCATGGTGTGGGGAACATAAGCAACAACTTTTGAACTTAAGATATAAGGCCTGGAAACCTTTTTTTCTTTCACCAAGGAAAATGCTTGTTTTTCCATGATTGTATACTTTAACTCAGTAGCTTGTAAAGCCTTGCTAAAGAAGAAAATAAGCCTCTCAGCCCCATCTTCGTCCTTTGGAGAAAAATAGATGCAATATTATTTTTAGAAGCAAAGGAGAAGATTTGGAAAGGTTTCTTGTAATTCAGAGCTGCCAAGATAGGTGCATGTTTAAGTGCTTCTTTGATTCCTTCAAAAGCCTAAATAGAAGCCTCCTCCCATTTGATAACTTGGTCTTTCTTTATCATGCATGTGACAGGAAGATTCAACTCAGCAAAATTAGACTCAAACCTTCTAATGAAATTGATCTGCCCAAAGAAAGATTAGATGTCCTTCTTTGTTTTTGGAATTGGAACCTTGCTGATTGCTTCTACCCTCTCAGGGTCAATCATGACAGTATCCTTTGAAACAATATGACCAAGCAACTTGGCCTTTTGTACTCCAAAATGACACTTCTTTTGATTGAGAGAAATGCCATATTCTCTACATCTGATCAACATTTTTTCCAAGTGTTGCAAGTGATCTTTTGTACTCCTTAAAATCACAGTCACATCATCCTAATAAACTACAATGAAGTCATTTATGTAACCAGCAAGAGAAACATCCATTACTCTTTGGAAGGTAGCTACAGCATTCTTGAGACCAAAAGGCATTCTCACATAAACATATGTTCCCCAAGGAGTGGTAAAGGTATTTTTAAATCTTTCTAACTCCTTGACAACAACTTGATTGTAGCTAGAGAAACCATCCAAGGTGGAAAACAATTCAGATCCAGTCACTAACTGTAGCATGTTTTCCATGTTTGGCAAAGGATAATTGTCTTTCAATGAATTTCTATTTAGATTTTTGAAGTCTAAACAAAGTATGATATCTCCATTCTTCTTTCTGACTGGCACAAGGTTTGCAACCCAAGATGAATACCTTGTGGGCTGAATGATCCCTCCCTCTTTCATTTTCTTCAATTCATCTTGAATTTTCATGGAGAGGAGTGGATTGATTGGCCTTTGCTTATGTCTAAATGGTTTGGAATTTGTTTCAAGATGAATCTCATACCGAAACAAATCTTCTCTGTATGCTTTCAGCTCTAAATAAGACCAACCAAAACAGTCCTGATACTTCTTCAATAGTTAAACATAGGATTGTTTTTCCTCCTTGTTTAGACTGCTACCCAAAAAAAAATATATTGGTTTATCACTAGTGCCCAAGTTATGCTCTTCCACATCCCTTGAGGTAGACATGTTTTTATTGATGATACAATCAACATTCCTAAAATTTGACTCAAGTGTGACAAGACCTCTAGGAATGGTGTTAGTTTTCAATTAGATAATATATTTTCCAAAAAAATTCTCTCTTCCTTCAGTCACACACACCATTGGTTCCCAATCAATATTTTGATCTAAAAACTCACCTTGATTTTGTAAGAACCTTTACACTTGAGTATCATCATTAAACACTTGTCAATGCTTGATGTTGTCAGGGACAGTTGGCCTAGTTAACACTTTAACACTGTACTCACAATAAGGTGAAATGGTGCAATCTCTAAATCTTGACCCCAACACTGCCAACTTGTCAGCAACAACATTCAAACTTTTGTCGTGATTCACAATGTTGAAGGAATCAAACATCTCAATTAGATCCCAAACTGCATGATTGTACTAATTTTTTTTAACATACAGTTTTCTTATTTGTTTGACAACTAGCTCTGAATCTTCCTTTGTAATGATGTCTTTGACACCGTGCTTCCATGTAATTTTCAGACCTAACAACAAGGCTTCATACTCAGCAATCTTGTTAGTACATCCAAACTTAAGCTTGAAGGAAAAAAAAAACTCTTCCAAGCTAGGACAAATCAGAATTATACTAGCACCATTTCCAAATCTGGAGCAAGCTCCATAAAATAACAAGATATAAGGAGAAATTTCCTAATCAAGAAACTTTGACTGATCCATATTGTGTTCCTTTCCATCAGCAAAACCAATAAAATTATCAGCCTCAACATCAGCAAACAACACCTCATAGGAAGCATTGTTTGGATCCTCAATTAGATGCAACATCTTCTTTTCTCCATAGAGCTTGACAAGGCTGCCTTCAATGGGAATAGTGGAAAAATAGATGTTCATTTGAACACTCTCACCAACACTTGCAACCTACTTTCTTGACAATAAGATACCCCATTTGGCAGAGCAATCAACAATCACAACATCCAATTTTAAATTCCTCCCGGGATAAGATGCAAGCTGCACCACCAAACCCTTCACACAACCAACTACCGAAACTTCTCTTGATTCTATGGCAGTAAAATTTCCATAGGATGCTATCAATTTGATATCCAACTCATTCATGAATTCTAGAGGCATGACATTTCATGACGCACTAGAAGCAGTCTATCCTTTATGATCAAAGTTGTGAAGAATGGATCAACATTCAATTGGGAATCAACCAAGGATGTCCCCAAGTATACCTCAGTTGTTTCTCTAATATCCTCTAATGTTGATGGTGTTTCAAGGTCTACAATGATCTGAGGAGGATTTTCAACAATATTTACATTTCTGCTTGGGGTACTCTTCTCCTCCTTTAATCCCAAATACTCAAATGCTCTCTTCTTGTGCTTAGGAATCCTAAGCAACTCAATGTTTAGAACACTCACTTTGATTTGGCTCAATAATTGGGCTATGTCATAGGGAACACTCTTTGGAAAAGCAGCATTGGAAGGGAGACAAGCAGAATCATTAGATGGCAAGGGATTCTTGGCAATTTGGTCATGAAGAGGACTATAATTTTTCCTTGGGACAACAGAGATTTTGGCAGGTTTTTCTCTTCTAGGATCTTCTTTTGGAATGCTTGTGAGCAAGGTTTTTTTAGGTTTGGCTTGAGGTCCAGCTCCCTTAACAACTTTACTTATAGTGTTATAGTCTTTCTATTGAGATACAACAACATTCATCAACAATTTTCTATCTTCCTCCGAAGGGATACCAACATCATACTTCTTAATCATCAAAGCTCTTAAGTATTCAAAGTCATTGTTAGGAATTTCAAAAGCTTGTAATACATCAAATTCAAGAGTATAAGGGGGAAGAAAGAATTATACCGGTTTGATGTAATCCCAGAAGGTTGTAGCTGTCCTTAGACTTATTACCTGAGTTGATGTTGCTCCTCCTTGTGGGCTTGAAGAACAACCCATCATGCAGATATCATCATCAATACCATCATGCAGATATCATCATCAGTACCATCATCATTATTAGCCTCACCATATTTCTATTCCACTTCACATGGAGGATGGGGTAGAAAACTCCTTTCACACCAATCAATATTAGTAACTTCCCCAACATCAGCAACCAAATCAATTAGGGGATCAAGTAACACTCTTCCTTCACATGCTTAAGGATGTATATTTGTAGATCCCATGGGTCCTTTCTCTCTATCATCAGATCTTTGATCAACCCTAGGATGATTGGAAAATCTGTCACAGTTTTGTGCTCTTGGCTCACCTTGTGAAGTCTACCCAATTCCTTTCTCAACTCTTGCCAAATTGTATGAGATTTCTTTGATAGCCCCTGCCAAAGTTTTCACAACCTCCTCCAAATCAACACCCTTGCTAGCTTGAGGTTTTTTAGGGTTTATCAACTTTACATCATCTCTCTTGAGAGGTTTCCCAATTGCTTTGATATTGTTTTCAATTTGAAGTGCCATGGTGAAAGCTTGGCTTAGATTGGTAGGATTCTTATCTCTTAAGTAGTAGGTTGCTTTCTTATCAAATGCATCTTCATATTTGATTAAACAAGATTGATCACAAGGCCTCAAATTAACTAAGAGCCTTCTCAAAGTTTTGTTAAACCTTGTGTTGAAGTCATGGACTGATTCATTGGGGTTCTTCTTGATATTCTCAAATTCAGACAAGAGAAATCTAGGATCAGTCTTGTCACCATATTGCAACCTAAATGCATTCTTCATCTCAATCCAAGAATCAATTGAATTATCAGGCAGAGCCTTGTACCAATCCCTAGCATCTTCTTCTAGTGTATGAATGAACAATTTGTCATACACATCTTCAAACTCTATTTCAAAATCCTCCATCATATTAAAAAAAAAATTGAGATGCTGATCACCAGTTATAGCATTATTACCTTGGAACTTTGGTAGCCTATTTCTGACATCTTGTGGGACAGCATTTGGGTAACCATCCATTCCTCTAAATTCTATAGGACCAAAGGTGTTAACAAAAAATGGAGGTTTAGGTTGAGACATATTGTTTTGTGGAGGTGATCTTGGGGGTGACAGAAGCTAATGAGGAGTGCAAGGTCTTTGGGGCTCAAGAATGTGATTCACAAGACTAGTATTCTCTAAGTGTTGATTTTATTAGAAAGTATTATTTGAATTGAAACACAGAGGTGCAGATTGAAGAAGGAACTCACCAGGTACAATAGAAGGACCTTCACTAGTTAAAGTAAACAAGTTTATGAGAGGATTGCTTGAATCAGAATCACTGGAAGAAGAGTGATAATCCTCTACCAAAGGCTGATCTCTATCACCAATGGATATATCTTTGCCTGATATATGACCTTTAACATCCTTCCAAACTCTTCTCCCTTCTAACTCTAAGTTCCTTGAATATGAAAACAACATCTTAGCAGAGTCTCTAATGAAGAGAGATCTTCTTCCTTCCAATTTTGTAGAGATTAGCAACACAAAAATAAATGATAGAAAGGTAAGACACTGGTATTTATCAAGATCAGAACAACATGGATTCGCCACTAAGGAATTTCACCCTAGTTGTGCAAATTCACTAAAATACTCTGTCAAATACCTATTAGCACTAAAAATGTTGCCAAACTTTATAGATCAGACCTTCCTTTTCTTGAATTTATCAATCACAAATGCGAATGAAGTGCAACAGCTGCTGGAAACTGATAAAATTGCAGGAAAAACTTATATCTTCACTTAATCCTTACAAATCTAATTATAAAATGATGCTTGAACAATGTATAAGGGAAATTACCAGGGTTTGATATGCATTCAAATATCTGAAATATGTATGCACATGGATCAGATTGAACTAAGAATGTCCCCAACAATGGCACCACTGGTGTTGGTACCCAAATTTGTTCTCCTTTTAAGTCTGAGTAGCATCAGAGATATGGCATGAAGCTTGAAGACAGATAGATCATGATGTGTGTCATTTTGTAGCTGGGGATGTGATCTAACTGGCACTCAGATTTATGGAGATATGGATAGCACTCAAATAGGACTTGATCTTGTCCTAACTGTTTTAGGTTGTGCCTTTTAACCAAGGTAAGAGAACCTACTTTGTAACCCTAAAATGGTGAAGGAGATGAATATATCCCTTAATTTTTGCAAATAGTATGGATATGCCTTGGGAAAATATGATCACCACTCCAAATCTGACTTTTAAAAGTTTTCACTCCCAGATTATGGAGATATTTTAAATGCAAGGAAAGGGTTATTGAAGACATTATATGATCATGATTTGCTTTGTGCATTTTTGTAAATGGATTGTATTCTTTTGCTAACACACAAAGTAATGCAGGGGTGGTATGGGGTAGGGTTATATATTTTGAATGAATTTTTGGTGGGAGATTTTAGACAAGACTAACCAGAATTTTCCAAATTCTTTGAAGACCTTTGCAAGAAATTTGTAAGACCTAAACAGTAGAATGATTCAAAGGGGTTAAGGTAATCCTTCAACCAAGATATGTGCACCAAATGGAGGCCCAAATATGCACTCTTCCACACAATCTTTGACAACCTGTCACAAAATTTTGAAGCAGATGAACCAATAAAGCATCCAGAAACCTCTATTTTATCATGACCTAAGGTGCACCCAAAGGTTTAAAAACAATCTCTAAATTCAAGGAAGGTAAAGTGATTTTAAATCTATTTATCTCTTTATCAGATGAAAGCTCTTTTGAATGTGAGATTTCAAATGCCACTAAACTATTAAAAAGAAATGAGAGCATGTATTATCAAGAGAGATATTAAACACAAGACTGTAATAGGAGCAAAAAACACAAATTGAAAACATTCTAAAATATAAGTATATGAAAATTTTGCCAAGAGACAACACAAAATAATCTAGAAATGATCAAATCTATCAGTAGGGGAATGTTATAAGAACAATCTTAAAGCTTGTTGATGGCTTTACAACTAAAACCAACTCAACATGATACAAATATGATGCAAAAAGAAATTAGAAATGGTTCTCCAACAATTTCTCAGAGAATGGGCTTCTTCCTAGATTTTTCGATGAAATTCTAAGTTTCTCTGAACTTTTACATGTCAAAAAACATGCATTATATAACATTATATTACATTTTATCCTTCTTTCTCAAGAAAAGAATATGCCAGGCATCAAGTTTGTTACAAAATTCCAACATGATTTGTAGATGGGGACGTTTAACATATTTTCAACAAAAGTTGCTAGGTGTTTCAAAAAATGTGAATCATTACAAAACCTCCATCATTATCCATTGTGAAGGCATTTTTTCATCCTCAAAGCATGTAGACCCCCTTCCTCTCATTATTTCATCTTGTCCTTTTCCAATTTTTTACTTTGTAAGTATGGATTTGAGCTTTTATGTTTTTGCTCATGTCTTAAAAAAAATTCATTTCAAAATCTTCCCAAATCTACAAATTAATCCCTAAAACCACTTGCATTGGTCTTTATAGGCACAAAAGACATGAATTCACCAAAAAAATGATGAAAAATGATGCAAAATTTGCATCTGTAATCTTCCTGGAGCTCAAATGGTAGCCAAAATGAAAAATGTATAGTTACCATTGATTTTCCCTTTCTCCCTTCAATTTGATCCCTCCATGTGTCATAATGCAGTTGGAAATGGATTTGGGATTACTTTTTGACTTTTTAACATTTTTGGAAAAATTTAAAATTTTCACATTTTTCTCTACCCCTCCGACCTTGAGATTGTGTGCTGACATGTGGCAAAAAGTGGGCCCCATTGGAATCGCGGTTCAATTCTGCACATTTCCACCTTTTTTGGAAATTTGGAATTTTTTCACCTTTTTCCCCGCGGTCCCGCATCTCCATCTCTATCCTTGACATGTGTCTATCGCTGAGGATATGCGGGCTCATTTCTCATTTTAACACCCCTTTTTCACCAAGGGAAATTTTCCCACTTTTCTTCCGCCAGCTTGCACCTCTGATTCTATCCCTACCATGTGTCTCCCTCTACTTCATTGTGGGCCAGTGCTTCAAATTTTCACTCTGACTCATTTTTCAAAAAGAGAAAAAATGCCCTTTTTCCTCTAGTGGCCCACCGACCCGCTCTGTTCTCTGAAGCCGCCACGTGTCTCCCTTTGCTTCATTGCGGACCCGTGGCCCTTTCCTCAACACTTTTCCCTTTTTTCCAAAAAGGAAAAATAATCTAATTCCCCCGCTAGCCTTCCATCCCACATTTGAATGAGAACATGACACATGTCCTCCTCTGGGACCTGCGGAGTTATGGGGGAAATTTTGATTTTTTTGCCAAAACTCGAAAAACGTTAAGTTTTTCAAACAGACCCACCAAACCAGGTCCAACCACAAATGGCCACATAGGAGACAACATTTGAAATATAATTTGATGGGAAAATCACACCCGTATGACCGTAAAAAACATAGAAATTGCCAGAGATGCCCGAATTCAATTTTTTTCTTTGTGGGTGAAGGATTTTTTGGTGAAAAAACAAATGGAAAGTAATTTTAGGCAATTTTCGACCATGTGGATAGATTTTTGAGGTAAAATAAGCATAAAATGAGTAACCACAAGCTCCAAAGGCTAGAAAAAGTGGAAAAAATGACAAAGGCCCGTGGATTTGGAAAATTATGGCACAAAATAGGGCATACATGTATATTTGTTTCAAATTGGGGCAAAATAATAAGTTTATGAGCTTTTCAAAGAAGCCAATCTGGAGGAAAAAGTTTACAGACCACCAATTTTGAAGAAAAATGTTGTAGAGCATGCAAACCAAAGGAAAATTTAGGTCAAAATGGACACTAACACCACCCATTCATCTAACACTAAGTTAGGAAGAGGTGGAGGGAAAAGTTGGTCTTCAAAAAATGAAACTTGTTCTTCTTGGGTTAAACAGTTGGCTTGGAGAGGATATGGGTCATATGGATCTACATGATAGGAAAATATTGGATCAGATTTTATGGTAAACCATGTACCATACCTTGTATTTAGTAACATATGGGACCAATTAGAAGACAAATAACCACCTACTTTAGCAGTAAAATCCCTTTAAAAACATAGGGAAAACAAAGGAGGTATGTCAATGATTGACACATCTTAAGTTATAGTGTGGATTGTACATGCATGATGGGTTAATTCAAGATATTTGATGACTCCAAGGGTATTGACAGTTGAACCATCAAGTTACAAGACTCCTTTTTTCAAGGGGCTATACTTAAGACCTAAGACATTAGCAATTTTCTTTGGCATGACAGAAGTACTTGCACCCGATTCAATCATGCAATTATGCACTAGGTGTTTTCCTATGATGAATGACATATAAAAGGGTGGGATTTTAACAATCTTGCTTAATTTTTTCTCCTCTTATTGATAGATATTGACAGTAGCGTGTAACTTTCAGATATTTGGATTTTTGTGTAGAAGTTACATCAGAGCTTCATGCAACAGGTCACATTGAGATGGGATTGCTAAGGCACCTCACATTGTGACATTTATATTTTTCTTCTTCATCTAGTCCACAATGTTGAATGGGAGGCCTACTTAACTTGTGTATTTGGGGCACAAAAAATATTTTCTTGTTTATTCAAGAGTAGAGGCAAGGGCCTTATCTTATGCATAGAGTCTTGACCTATCAAAGGAGGGGACGCACACCTCCTCAGGAAGAGTATTGTGTGGAGCCTTGTATGAAGGAATTTGAGTGCCTTTACTTTTGGATGCCTTGGTTGCATATTTTTTCTTTTGAGGATCATCCTTTGTTGTAGGAATTGAGACCTTCACGCTAGACTCAAACATTCTCTTTTTATATCTTATGTTGTTAACAACCTAGGCATGTGGTCTATTTGTATCATCTCCAGCTTTATTGATTGCACATAAGTTTTTATTGCCAAAGAATATCAAGTTGTCTTTAAGAGGAAATTTTGGCTTTTCTTGATTCTTAGGATTGTTTGTGCTTGTGGAAGGTTCATAGTTTAGAAGCAACATGAATCATGTAAGCCTGTGCACATGTAACATTAGCATAGTGGTTTTGGTTATGAGGACTATTACAAAGAAAACACCACTATGACTCCTGCACTATGTTGTTTTGAACTAGGAAAAGTGCTTGACTTGTGTTGGGTGCTATGGAAGAGGCTTTGTAGGAACAATCACTTGAAAGGGTAAGTGTGCATTATCATGCCATATATCATTTTTTTGGCCATTTTTTTTTTGATATCTTTGGTTTCTCTATTGATTCCAACAGGGATGATTGTTTTGGTTATGCCCTTGATTAGAATTATTTATAAATGATTGCGCTTGCTTCTTCTCCAAGGATATGAATTTATTGGACAAGTTTCTAATCAGGGACTTCATTTCTTCATTTTCCTTCTATTGTGAAAGAGAATAGCATGTGGATGCTTCCAATTGAGAACTCTGCATAGGAAAAGAAGCAAAATAAGGATGGGGTGCTAGATAAATATCTGGGAATAAGGGTGCGGGAGGTCTACGAGCCAACTTTCCCACCTGGATAACACTATTTTCTACACTTATTGCAAGTTTTTAAGCAATAGGCAGGGTCCTACCTCCCATGAATTGAATCATGAATGAAATTTCACTATTCAAGGCCCTTAAGTAATATATAGAAATCATGTTAGGATGTAGGCCTTACCACTTGAGGAATTTTGTCCTAGGTCTTCTATAATCTGATATTAAAATTAGTCATCTTATCATTGGGCACCCTCTTTTTTATAGTTAGTTTGCTCCACCAGTTACAGGTGATCTAACTTGTATTCAAAATAATTATATAGAGTTGTTCTCAAGATCATCCCAAGTTTGCAATAGATGTAGGTCCCAAGCCTCAGTACTACTGGAGTGCTTTACCTTTGAATGAGGTTACAAGTATCCTGACTACTACATCTTCATGCATGATTAGATAGACAGAGCACATGATTGCTACATCCTAGATATGCTAAAAAAGGGTGACTTGATTCTCACTAGTGAAGTATGGGATACTCTTAAGTTCATCTGTTGGCATATCATGTTGTGCATTGAGATTGAGAGGGCTTCCACTAGTGAAGTTGGAAAATTTCCTCGGAGGAGGAGGTGGTGTAGTGCCATGGTAGGGTGTCGTAGGTCTATTATGAGGAGTAGAAATCACATGATGCATTGGAGATCGAGATGCACGCATGTGGGTGTTATGATACATACTCTCCTTAGAGATAGTTGGAGGTACCTAAAAGATGCTTGATCTTCTGCACTTTGTCTCGTATGCACTCTTCTCATGAAAGGTGCTTAGGACCACTAAAAACAATAGATATGGATATTGGGAGTTGCCAGAAGTGTTAAAAAAAGCCTCCAAAGGTGCTGGAAATTGCTAAATCACACACCAAATTTAGCAATGCTGAAATCTAAGCTTTCAATTCTCGTCCCACCGGGCATGCCAGAAACCATTGGTTGTCAAACTTACACCTGTGTCTTAGATCTAGAAGAAATGAGTTGTTTGAGTAAACAATGTGAGTGTCTCCAAGTTTTGGGACCTTACACGCTTGAGATAGACCTCCGAGAGAAGGCCAAATCCTCTACTTACTTCTACTGCTATTGTTACTCCTAATGCTAAAATGAAAACCTAAGCTAAACATTATAAGGGACCAGGGATAAAAGGATATGCAAAAGGGAAAACTAAAACTAAGGGAGGTGATAACACAATAAAAAGTGGGATGAACACTATCTGGTTTGAGCAAAAATGAAGGAGAAGGCATAAGGGGAGGCTAGGCACATGTAACATGGAAATAAAATACATTCACACAATCAATTTGATTAGGCACAATAAGAAAATGAAGTTGCAAGGGATTTAAAATGACACAAAACACATAATAAAAAGGAAAGGTAAGAAATAAGGATAAAAATACGTTAAGGTAGAGGATAACCATAAAACAATGATTCTATTGCTTCAAATGTGCATAGTCTATTATAAGGGTGTATGAGGGTGATATCCGCATGCAAGAACAAGATCTAGAGGTCTGAAACTCAAAAAAAAAGAGATACAAAATCCTTAGAAAATACCAGAGGATCCAAAATGTCCAACCCTTTACAATAAGCCATGTTATTACACTTATAGATGAATCGATGGGAGAAAAAGAGGAGAAGGAGGCAAAACCTGATTTGAAAACTCAACCACCAAAAACTAGAAATGAATACATACAAATCCACCTAAAAATTTGTCAAATGTTCTTCTCCCAGTCTATTTGGCATGTAGAAGAAGAAAGGAAGGAAAATAAAATCAAATATGGGTGGTTGAAGCAATCAAATATGTTCATTAATGGATAGAAAGACATTTCCCTATTTCCCACTTACCAAATCCCATTGAGATTCAAATTTTTAATGATCTAGAGTGTAGCCCACATCAACAACATTCAAATGAGACTGGGAACATGTGTAAGAGACGTGTAGAAAAAGTTATGGCTGTTAGGATTCTACAGTAAAAACTGAACATGCAAGACACATGGTGCACATTGATTGACTGGAAGATCAGCTAACTGTGTATTTGTTTTGTCATTTTCATCCATGTGTCATGCACTGATTGGTTTGAAAGGATTCAACACCCTATTGGTGTGAACTTTGATTGGTTGCGTGTAACACACTCAAGTATGAGAATTGATGATGTGGCACAATGATTGGTGCAGAAGAAGGCACAAAAGCATGTGCAGAGGGAAGAAGCACTAAAGGAGAAATAAGAGGGAAATGCGCACATAGGTGGCACATGCAAGAGAAATGGTATAAATACCAGAGAAATGTATGACAAAGGTGCAACCATTACAAAATAATGTGTGGCACTAAGGAAGAGGGCACATGATAATGCCAGGGACCTAGCTTATTTTGGGAAGCAAGTTAAAAGTGCATGAAATCTTTGCATGAACCATTGGGAAGAAGGTGAATGTGTAGAGATTGGGTGCAAGGGAAAATGGAACAGATGGAGGAAAAGGAAGAGATCGGAAGCACATGAAGGAAGTGTGTAAGGTCATGTACAGAAATGTAGCTGAGAAGACTATGCCAAGGAAGTAACTTGCAATATAAAAATATCAGAGCCAAAATAGAATTATAAGTTATTCAAATAACTAGGGGAGTTATTTGGATAACAATACCTTGACATCTTGGAGGAGCCATTCATTAGCCTAATCATCTCCCCCTTCCTTCAATGCTTCATATGGATTAACATGTCTCTAAGAAGCTTTAGTAGGGAGACATCCTTTCATGATGAACCTAGAAAAGTGAACTAAAGAGGTCCTATACACTCTTATACACCTGAATTCCACTTCTATTCACTTGTTTCTAATTTCTACATTGGTTAACACCTTGATTAGCATTCATATCTTCTCTTGAAGAAACCATATTACTCCTTCTTAGCTCCCATATCTTGCCTTGACTTCTAGCATGCAATATAGAACCTTGAAATCCTTTTTCTTGCACCCTAGGACCTTGAAATATCTTAACTTCCCTTGAGTAACCATGATGAAATTATTTAGAAACATGACTAACTTCATTACAACTAAAACAACCATTGAATTCTTTCCTTTGTAGCCTTCAACTTGACTAGGTGGATCATATAAACAATATCTAGCAACATGACTTCTCTCATGGAAATTTTGGCACTGCATTCTTAGCATGCTCACTCCTAGTATCCCTCCATGGGTTATAATCTATATCAAACCTTATACACTCCTTAGATCTATGCCCAAAACTATTCCATGTGAAACAATAACCATTATAAGATCTTTCATACCTTGAGGCATTAGGTTGTCTAATGGACTTTGTCTTTACATTATCTTTGGTGGAGTTCTCCTTCTTTCCATCCTTCTTTCATGATTCTTCATCATTCTTGCTTGAAAAAGTATCACCTTGCTTCTTTTCTTTTCCCTTGAGGTCATCACTAAATCCCAAACCTACTCTATCACTTACTAATCTCTGTTTTCTACGAATATCATCAATATCCTTGGTAATTTTATCAAATTTCTGAAAGTATTTAGCCTTATTACAAACATATAACAAATCTTCCCTTAGAAAATCTATATCCTCTTAAATTTTAGTGTATTTACTCACTTTTTCATGCAAAATAGTAACTAGAAACTTTACGTATTCTTCTAACATTCTAAGTGTCTCATTTATCTTGCTTGTTTCAGACCAACACTTATCTTTTATATCATGAATCCTATCTTCAAATCCTTTGAATACATATCTCAAATTCTTGTTCTTCTTTTCAGCATGCCTTAACTCATCTTAGATACACATAAGATCATATTCAACATCATCTTCTTATTCCTCAGAATATCCACACAGGAATGATATGAAATCACCTAATAATGAATAACCACCACTATTAGATCTCATGGAATCTTTAGTCATGAACAACACCTCATCTCCAACATATTCATGATTAGATTCTGACTCATAATTTGAAATACCACTACTAGCATCATAAAAGCAATCCTCTTCCTTTGTATAAAATCTCTTCTTCTTGTTGTAAAAATTATTAAATATCATATTTCCTTTATCATACTTATGATAATTCTTGTCATTATATCCATCATGCTCATGTTCATCATGATCTTCCTTTTTGTGTTTATGAGGAAAATTGATACTAAAATGACCAGCTTTACCACAATTAAAAAATTTAAAAGGAATCCTACCTTTGTATTTTCTAGAACCAATCTTCAATCTCCTAGCAACCATGGAAAACAAATCATCATCATCCATCTCATGAGTAACATCATCATCCTTAGTCATCTTGTTCTTTTTCTTATTTTCATCCTTGAAAGCTATGTCCTTCTTAATAGGTTTATCATTATGAATTATCATCTCATATGTCATTAGGGTTCCATGAACCTAATCCATTTTCAAGAGATTGAAATCCTTGTATTCTTTAATGAAAGACACTTTAGAATCAAACCTAGGTGTTAGAGATCTCAAATTTTTTTTAACTACAACCTCTTCATTCACTTCTTCACCTAGACCTTTCATGGTGGTGACAACCTTGTCAATCCTAATCAAGTATGCAACAATAGCCTCATCATCAATCAATTTCAGCCATTCAAACTAATTTCTGAAAATTTGAATCTTAGTTATCCTTACCTTGGAATATCCTTCAAACAAGACCTGGATTTTCTCCCACATTGATTTTTTTGACTTGCAATGCATCACCTTCACAAGCTCATATTTACCTAGACCACACATGATAACATTCATAGCCTTTGAATTATCACTACACATATTCTTGCCTATAATACTTGTTGGTTGAGTAGCAGGAGTAGTGTAACCATCCTCTATAGATTGCTAAACCCTAGGGACATGATTTGATTTGTCATCATTAGACTCCAAAAGGCATAGTTTACTCCATCAAAACATTGTTCTTTATTGGTAGAAAATACACTATGTTGACTCGCCATTTTTTTTCTTCAAAGGATCTTCTTTCAAGTGATGAAAATTCTCCAAAAGGACACAATCTGATACCAATTTTTGGAAGCACAATGGAATTGGTGGTGAATCATTCCTTTAAAACCTTTAATTAGTTCAAATTATGTTTCTTAAAACATAAACCATTCAATCATTAATGTGTGCACATACAACATTTATTCAATTAACCACAACCATGAGAGTGAACACCATAACAAAAAATATAATTGGTAAACCCTCAAGGGGAAGAAAACCCATTAAATTTATTTCTAATATTACACACAACAAAGACTCAAGTGAATATTACCCATCACAAGATATTTCTTTAGTGAGGCACACACCCCACAAAGAGCACTAACCCCTAAACCATTTTTGATATTACTCACAACAATTGAGTCCTATGAATATGAATATTCATAATATATTTTTCTAATAATTTCACATTATATATGATGCACAAGATTTAGCTTCAAACACCTTCAAACCCTACTTCAAACACACCTCCTTCTAGTTTTCTCAAACTTTGACTAACAAGACTTGTTTTGATCTTGAACTCTTACACACATGCTATAAAATATTATTTCTCCTTTCACACACCTCCTCAGATCTGAAATTATTCCTTCATACCTATTACACACACACTCTCTCTCTTGATTCACACTTTTTCCCTCTCTAAAAACTAGTGCAAATTTGAATTCAAACTTCACTTTTATACGCATTCCAACTCAGAAACATAAAAGAGGTCAGCACTACATCATAAATTTGAGAATTTTTTTTTAAAAACCCCAATAAATTCATAAAAATATTCATATTGTTCCTAAGTACATCGATGATTCCCAGACACACTAAACAAGCTCAAAATCAACTAAAAACCCCATCACCTGGATGGCTAAAAACCACAAACAACATAAAAATTATTATTCAATCTCCCAAATTCATAACACATGTAACATATGATATAAAAACATCATCAATGGTCATTAATTATCTTGCACCAATCAAATTTCACATAACTCACTCAAGAAGGCTCATATCCTTCACCAAAAAAATGCTTCCAAGAACCAATATTCACCTTTGGGCCTCAATACCACCCAAGAAAATCTCAACTATGGAATATAACCACTCATTTGAATCACCTAGGAATTTATATCAGATACATGTAGTCTGTATATCATGAAACATTCATATGTGCAAACCACACTAATGTTCCTCTTCACCAATTTGAACTTTCCAGACAAAAGTTTTAGGAACTAAACTAGTTTGCACCCTTTCTATCAATTTCAAGACCTCAAAATTCCTTCACTAGGGAAAAAATTAATTTCTCTTCACTCTCTAATTAATATTAATCATCATTCAATCCATCGCATGCATTTTCTACCTCATTCTTTCATCCTGAGCAATCCTGTCCTAGAGAACCAACAATATTCTTCTCCACAAATCAATATGGATGACCCATAAAATCTCATCATCATGAGATAAACCATATACCACTATAATTCCATCTAAATCCCATTTCCATAAAATCTTACATTTCCTTCCAACTCTAAGTGGAAGTCACTTCAAATAGGTCCATCTCTAAAAATTGCTCAAAATTTCCCCAAAATTGCCTTAATACCAGTCCTCATAAATATGGAAAAATTTTACATTTATAATATCCACCATGATCTGAACCATCATGGAAATCAATTACAAATCCCATAGTCAAAACAATGTCAATTTATTTTGTAACTCCTTTAGACAACTTTGTCCCAAAATGAACTTCTTCCAAAACTTACATTTTCAGGTTGGGTCCACTCATCACCACATACTCTATATTACCTTTTTGTAAATATGGAGTATTATAAAAATCCAATCATTATAATATCACAAAAAATCAATTCTGGGAACATGTGATCAATATCTCTCCTGCCACTTTTGATCTAGGGTTTTGAGTACACAAAAAGTTGTTTAACTTCTTAACATTCATTCATAAAATATTTACGATGAAATGAAATCATTATTTTTTTGAAACCTTTTTGACTCAATGAAAAATCATCCCTAAAATCCACAAGGTCCCATGAAAAGAACACAATTCATGGTGAGCATCAAAAGTTGTAATTCAGTCTAGATGAGTACCTACAACTGGGTCATCAACTTGTACCTACACCTTAAAAATCATATGAGTGCCCAAAAAAATCTCCAAACATGCTCTCCATGCCACTACCATGATCCTAAATTCACTAATAAACTCAAACCAACATGCTTCATCACCTAGGCTAGCTAGGTCAGATGACTAGGATTGTTAGAGCAAGCCAATCTCATTGAATCACCTCATGCCATCATGGAACCACTTGCTGCTCCATACCATCAACCTACCTAGCATGCTTTGACATATATCCATCATCCTCTTTTTCATTAATAATATTTTACATCAATAAAAACACCTATAACACAACATTCCAATACTTGGTTGTCTCATTGATGGGAATAACTCATTCATGATATGTATTGACACTTGTGTAGCTAATATGGATATTGGAGATGGTGTGAAGCACCATTACCTATATGTGCTCTTCCTACTTAATTTCCATGCCTTCAATCCATGTTTTGGATCAAGCTATTTAACATATCTTCATTACATTTTGCATCACATTGACAAGGTTTGACATCATTGCATTACTTTGTAGTGGTATTTATTTTTTGGATCAGTTGTGCATTATAGATATATTTTGATAACTTGGCATTATAGTCATTATAATAGAAAATTTTATATTGGAATTTCTTCACTCTCTGCATTGAATCTAGAACTGGTCATTCCATCTGATCTCGATAGCATACTTTCATGCACAATTGACTCATATGTATTGATTTTGGTCGAATTCCACTCGCTATACCCTCCCAATCACATGCTTGGTACAATATAACTCATTGAGATTGAAATATTAATTATGTTCTGGCATCCACTCATAGAAAGAGAAGTTTAAGTGACATATGTATAATTTATTTTTGAGATGTCACAGAATGAAAGCATAGAAGGAAGTGGATTAGAAAGATATATACATCAGCATTGTAAATTTTGAACCTTAAGAAGTAGATTTTTGTGTATTTATCTATGCCATTTTCAAGTATCCTCCACATGCATCTATGTAGATCTACAAATTTTTCTTTTTGTCATGTAATGACCCTAATAGAACACATCCAAGGGATACCTAAGAGTAACACACTGGAGCTAAAAGTCACAATAACCAAGCGTGAGACTAGTGTAGTGAGAGAGATAACTGAAATAGGGAGAGTAATGCATCGATAGAGAGGATTAGAATTGAATGTGATATTATTTATGAAAATTCCAAGAGACTATAGTAATGGAAGAGATAAGAGGTTATCTTTGTTATGTGGATCAACTAGAACACCACATTATTTTATGAATAGAGATAGGATAAGATATGGTCTCTAAGATAAGCTTATTATCTATATTGAATTCTTCAAAAGTGATAACCACTGGAGGATATGGAATATAAGTAGTGGTGATAATAATTTCATACAAGGGGTTATCATAAGAGAATGGTGATGATATCATGTGATAAGTATTGTGTACCTCATAATAGGGTTCATTTTAGGGGTGAGTATTCATACATGTATGAATATTAGGATTTTTTAAGTTTGAAACTGGAAATTTTTTTCACTACCATACTGTAATAGGTTCACCAAAATTTTATGCGTCATAAATAAATTTGACCCTAATTTCTCCTTAATATTTCCACTAAGGGCTGACCAATGTTGGTATATTATCCATTATGTTATAATATACTATTATGTATATATAATTAATTTTCTATAATGTAGTAATACAATATAATTCCAAAATTCATTCATTTTGAGATCTTGAGTCAAATCCGAAGGTAAAAATGAATAATCCTATGAAAAAAACCAAAATTATAAGATAAAAATATGAAGGTATAAGTGAAAAATCTAAGCGATAAAGTATGAACTATCAAGGCATTATGCAGAACCATTACCGGACGATAACCTAAATACATGATGTCCCAACATCATAATGGGTTGTTCAGTATCACCATTTGTGTTGTCGTCTGATGTCAATATTGTAGTAGTGTTTAGGATATAGAAATGGTGGCATGTCACCAGAAAGAAACTTACATTTTAAGACATCTGACAACGTGTAGGAGATCCCATATGCCGACTTTTTTTTGTGATCCATGACAATGTTATGTGTTTATTGGTGTCTAGCAATGTGATGATGTGATTGGGAAGAAATAGTAGTGTGTTACTAGGTAGGAACATCCATCAGTGTATCACATGTTACTAGGATTTCGTCACCAGATGGTAACACACTTCGATTACTGGATGCAAACACATATATACAAAATTTCAATAACATGGAAAAAAATGCATTTGCCACCATTGCAAAAACCTCCTTTCCTAGATTCGATGACAATGTGAATACCTTTTTAGGAACATTCAAAAACCACCCTATAATAATTTTTTGGAAAGGGTTCTTAAAATGAACACTACCTCATAAATATATTTTTCATTGTGATTATTAGGAATTACATTATGGAAGCTTATTAATTTGGGATTATCATTGGTTGACTTAGAAGATTCAGTGGGTGGATCTCATTTAATGGAATTAGAATCAATAAGATCTTAAATAGTGTGAGAAATATTGAATCACTGATCAGTGGAGTGATCATCACATCTACGATAATTATAGTAAGCATTTTCATCAAAAATATCACCTTGTGGCCTACTCGCATTAACCTAAAATATTGGAGGGAGATACACAATATTACACACAATTATTTCAACATAATGGGTGGGGAACAAGGTAACTATGTAAACTATCATTGCAAAGGCTATAAATTTATCTTAGTAGATTGAGAAATAACATTGAAATTTTCCTTATAAGTAGCCTTAACATCAGTAGTATTTCATTAGAATGTGTATTTTCTTGTAAATTTTTCATTTGATAGATTAGGATTGATAGCAATATAATTAAGTATGTTTATATGTAACAAATTAGCTTCAAGATATTTGATTGTATGAAATATATGGTGAAGTGGTTGAAACTTGTCAAATATGAATGATTCTTACAAAGGAGAAAAAAATATTTGAGTAAAGAGATATTGTACTTCAATGTTAACTAAGATATTTTTCATCTTAACAAAGAAAGGTTTCGTAGTGTAAGACATAATCATTAATATGCTTGTTAGATCATTTTCTCATCTTAAACATTTGTGCATATGAAACCTTGTCTCCAATGTTGATAGATAATTATGCCAATAATTGATTTGCTAAAGTAGTGAAAGAGCACACAAAATGTGTGGGAAGGTCATAAAACCATTGCAATGTGAAGTCTTTAAGACTCATAAGGAAAATCATAGTGAGTAAGGTATCATAAGATGTGTAATCAATCAAATCCATATGAAGTGAGAAAATATTCCTAGTTGGTCATCTATGCCATCATATATAGGAATTTTAGGAACTAAAAAAACCAAAAGACAAATTATATGAATCCATTTTAATTGTAGTTGGGTTATGAAGAAACTAAGTTTAATCTAAATCATTAAGAGAAGTGGACAAACCTTGTTGTAACTATAAGATATGAGCTTGTAATATATGAAAAAGGGTTTCAATATCCTATGTGCTAGATGATGAAACATGCAAACTATTATGATTAACAACATAACCATGGTAGGTCCTATTAACATGTATCAATCTGTATATCCTATATCAATATCAATATACCTCATGAACGCATGTATGTAAAGAGGAAAGAGATATTATATCTATTAAAAAAAATGTGGAAAACATGAAAAATGTAAACTTAAAATAATGTAAGCTAAGTGCACAAGGCCCAATTTCATAATTTTACAAATAGTTGGATGTTTATGTATTTTACAAAAATGTTAGTGTTTTTGTAGTTCGCAATGCTTAGCTATGTACAAATAAAGTGAATAGAAAAAGAGATACACATAGAGAACTTAATGAAGAGGTGAAGTAACCATTTAAGATGATGGAGTTTAGGCCTTAATGGTGCCAAAATATGTGACTCAAGTGAAACTAGTATCGTAATAGTGATGTGTTCCAATGAATGCATAAGAGGAGATATAGGTGAAGTATCTCTATAAGTAGTGTGTGAAGTAGAATACATACATGGGGGGATATAAAATTGAATGTTTCTATACATACCATGTGCACTATGATATCTACAATAAAATACAGATATCATGCACACTATAGGACTTAGCGAATATCCTATGAGAAAATAAGCCACTAGAGAAATCATGTGGAACTGAAGGCCTATTGGGAGACCTTGGTGACTTAGAAGGGCTAGAGATAGTATGTAGAACCAAAGGACTAGGATGAAACCTAAGAGAACTATAACTTCTAGAGATAATATGTGAAACCAAAGGTCTATTAAGATATCTAGGAGGGATAGAGTCTCTAGAGACAATATATGTAAGCAAAGGCCTATTATGAGACCTAGAAGGGATATATCTATTAGGGATAGCATGTGTAACCAAATACCTATCAGTAGACCTAGGAGGGATAGAGTTAGTGGAGACATTACTTTAATCCAAATACATATTTATAGATACATTAGGAGTATGGATAGAAACTGTAGAAGTAAGACTAGGCAAGCTAGGAGAAAAACCCTCAATAGGAATATCTCTAATGGTGACAACCTATTGATTTTTGAATAAACATGGAACACTTTTTAATAACAAAATAGAATGGATATAAGATCACATAACCAAGGGATACCTAAGCATAATACACCAGATCTAATAGTAATGACAACCAAGAATGATATTTTTGTAATAATATATCCAACTAATATAGGGAGAGTAATGCGTTGATAGAGAGGATTAGAATTGAATGTGAGATTATTTATAGAAATTCCAAGAGTGTGGAGTAATGGATGAGATAAGACTTTATTATTTTTATGTGGATCTACTAGCACACCCAAATATATGTATTTGATGAATAGAGATAGGAATGGACATGGTATATGAGATAATCTTTTCATCTATATCAAAGTGACCGAAAGTGGTGAAGGATATGGAATATGTGTAGTAGTGAAAATAATTGCATCTAAAGGGTGATCATAAGATGAGGCTGGTGATATCATGTGATGATTATTGTACACCTTAGAAGAAAAAATTTCATTGTGATGATTAGGAGTTCGGTCATTGAAAATTCATAATTTGGGATTAACATTGGTTGAATTAAAAGATTTTGTTGGTGCATCTCATTCAATGACATTAAAATCAATAATATCTTAGATAGTGTGATAAATCTTAAATATTTGATTATTTGAGTGATAAATGACATCTATGATAGTCATAATAAAAATTTTCATAAAAAATCTTACCTTGAGGCCTACTCACATTAACCTCAAATATTGGAGGGAGACACCCAAGGTTACACACAATTGGTTCAACATAATGTGTGGGGCATAAGGTAAATAGGTAAACTATCATCGTGTAGAAAATAATTTTAGCTTAGTAGGTTAAGAAATAAAATTTAAAGTTTCCTAAGAAGTAGCCTTATCATCAGAAGTATTTCTTTTTAATTTGGATTTTCTTAGAAACTTTGAATTATATAGATTAGGATTGCTAGCAATGTACTTAAGTATGTTCTTATGTAACAACTTAGCTTTGCACTCTTTGAGTGTATAATATAAATGGTCATATATGATTGAAACTTGTCAAATATGAATGATTTTTGAAAAGGAGATGTTGTCATGCTAAATTTCTAGTATGAAAAATTAAAAACAAATCCATGACAACTAAGCCCACACTCATAAACCCTTGAACTGAGGAATGTAAACTTTCCCCTCTTGGCAATTGTTGATTGTGTAAACCCCATCATGTCTAGGAGGGATGTACTAACTATATTTTTGAATTTTGTTTCATGTGAAAATAAGTTTGGTGAGAAGTAATTCATGGATTCATTTTGATCCACTTTTAAGGACATTTCTCCTAGAGGCCCAAAAAGGCTTATTTTAAGGGTTTTTGCACATGTTAAACACCCTCTAGAGATGAAACAAGAAGAGATAATGCCTCAAAAAAAAAATGTGACTGAGATATTATATCATTAAAGGTATTTTAGGGAATTTCTTCAAGGAGAAACATGTTTAGGAACAAGTTTTGTAACACTGGGCTACTTATAACATGGTGCAGGGAAATGAAAGAAGTAAAAAAGCTAGTGAGCTTGTTCTGAATGGTTCAGGAGCC
This sequence comes from Taxus chinensis, assembly GCA_019776745.2. Lineage (NCBI taxonomy): Eukaryota > Viridiplantae > Streptophyta > Pinopsida > Cupressales > Taxaceae > Taxus > Taxus chinensis. The sequence goes on along the minus strand of CM034146.1, from coordinate 974,354,243 downwards.
TCATGATATTTCATGAAGTCAAAAAATAAAAATCTGAAATATAATGATTCCTAATTCACATTAAAAAATTATTTGGGGATTCTATTGTCCATATGTTGAGATATACGCCCAACAATGCAGATGAAGATCCTCGATCCCAATAGAAATTCAAATGATCATTACAATATTTCTACAAAGATTTGATACATGATTAAAATCACAAAGTGACCTATGTAATTCTCTCTTTAATCCAAATATGTGGATTATCATTTCCATCATCATGCTTTTCAGTGGTAGTCACTTTCACAGGTGCACAGGCTTGAGCAGAATAAAAGGGGTTAAATTTCAAATTTCAAGCATAATTGGCTCCTGAAACCTATGGGAATGATCTCAGTAGAATGTTTTGAGTCAAAATGATATAATTATATCCTAGGTGATTCTGAAGGATACTCTTGGGGTGGAAATCACTCTCCATTGTCTATTTTTTGCAATTGTTGGTGAAAGGAAATCTTTCTAAATCTATCCATGGCACATTTTCACACCTTGGATGCAGTTTTGCACCTTTTAAATTTGTTCAAAGGTGTAATGGGTGCAAAAACATGCGTCACCAAGGAAGGATGATGATTTCATAAATATTTTATCACTTAAGGTGTCTTTTTGGTGGTTAGGTAAGTGTTTCAACTCCTAAGCCAAAATGGCCCCCTCCTCATGTTGGGCATGGCCCATGACACAATTGGGAGACATTTTTTAACCTTTTCACTTGGTGTAAAATTGAATGAGGTGTAATAAATTATGCCACAAAGGGAATGGAGTGTTTGTGTCACCTAAAACATAACTTTGATGGTTATGATCTTAACCCTTGGTGCCATTTTTCACTTTTGTTTCACATTTGCACCTACTGAAAAAGTGCACCAAGTGCACTTAAAAAAATTACACCCCCTTGGAATTTCTCCTTCTCCCATCACTTCAAATGCACAACTTTCCTCCCTAGGTGCATATTTTATCTTGCCTCACTCTTGCACCTCTGTCCCCTTCCTCATGATGAATTCCCCCCTTGGTGCATTTTATTCATACTATTTTACCTTTGCACATTTTCACCTCATACCAAATGTAGTAAGGTGCATGAAAGCCTCCTACACCCATTTAGTAAGTCCTAACACACTCTCAATCCAGGTTAATACAAATGTACTCTAAGTGATTCAAGAGTGAGTTTTGCTTAACCAGAGTTAAATTTCAAATATTTAAATAATCCTAATGAATTTTTGGAGCCATTTTTTAAAATCTAACCTCCCTCAGTTTTTTTTATAACCAGAAAATTCTCAAATTGCACCATAAAACCCCTTGTCTAGAAACACATTTTTTCTCATATCTCAAAAACCCTTGCTACATTTTCCATGAGATTTGAACTAAAGTTTCATTGAAAAATGAATTCAAGAAGAGTATTTTTATACCTCCATTTGATACAATCTGAAATTTTATACATCCCATTTAATTTTTCAGCTAAAAATGCTCGTTTCTCATATTTACACAACTTTAGTGATTGAAATCCTCTAAAAATTGGAGCAAAGGAAAGTGGTTTTGTTCGAATCCAACATAGGGAATACAAATTTATATTTTTAGTAATATTTTTTCATAACACCTACTAAAGGTATTAATTCTAATAAAAATGTGCATTCATACTCCTCATTTCATTCCCCCATGATCAAGACACTAAAAATTTGGCAAGATTGATAAAAATGGAAAATTTGGCTAAAATAGGGAAACAATGATGAATATTATAAAAGTAATAAATTGGTGAAATGAGATAAAAGTGGCCACATTTCATTCCTTCACAAATTCTATAATTTTCTTGGTACTCATAGAGGTATCCCACTCAAATTTCAAGAAAATTATCGCATGCCCTGATGTAGTGAGCATAAAGTGTCAAAATAAGAAAATGCCAATTTTGTTTCAAAGGCCACTTCACTTCATTTGACCTATAATGCATGATCAATTCATGGATGGAATTGTTTTTAGTTTCATTCTTATTTCATCACTACCAAAATTAGAAGGATTTGGTCTCATATCCCATTCATCATCAATGCTCCTGTAATGACATAATCATGATTGTTCTTGTGTGAGAAAAAATGCACCAATTTATCCCATGTGAATGATTGATCACACAAATGGGGTAGTGTCTCAAGGATTATAAATATTTTTTCAATGAGGTAATTCATCCTCCAATTTTATGATTATTCTACTTCTCAAGTGTTGATCACTGCTCTTCTCGATGTGTTCAAGTAGTGTTGTAAAGGTTCACCATTTCAAGAGTTTTCAAAATGGGAAAAGTGTTCAAAGGTATTCATCAGAGCTCTTCATAAATGCATCATTGTGAAGGTTTTTCAGGGGTCAAGTCATCATCCTCAACTTCTTCGGAGTGGATCTTCATCGAAGGATAAGGAATCTTCATCCATGCTTTGGATAATTTCTTCTTTTCTATCCTATCTCATTCTTTCTCCTCTTCTTCCCTTCCTCTAATTCCTCATTATGCATGATCATGATGTTTTTTCCTATTCATTTAAGTGGAAATGAAATATTTGTAAAATGTAAAAATACTTCCTAAAATTATAATAGGGGTACTTAATTTTTCCCTTTCTAGGATAATGAAAAGTCACAGATTGAATATGAACATGAAAAGTCATGTGGTGGGTAGAGGAAGAGTTGAATTGTAAATCTATAAAAGGAGATGATATCCTCATTGTAAATGTAAGGTTAATATATTTTAATAGCTTTCATACTCTCTCTAGAAATAAGTCATCAAATTTTCTTTATTTCCTTTGTTTATGTTTCCTCTCTATCTCAACTATACCCCATGAGAAATGTATTTTTTAAATGTTATGCATTAATAATTTATGCTTTGTGTGTTTTGTTTCTTATTGATCCTCATGGTTTCTTCTCATTGAATTCATGGGTAATGTAATGGTTTTGAAACAAAAAATCTGTTATACTATTTATTGGGAAAAATACCCTCATTTATATTCTCTTCACATCTTTCCTTCAATATTTTTACTCTCTTGTAGTTTCTAGAAGCACTTTTCCATGTTTTCAATCAATGGAGCTTCCCCAACAAAGAAGGGGTACCTAGTCCCAGAGCATTTTAGTAATCCCACAATTTTTCCTCACAACAAATTATTTCGCCAATAGGAGAAAACAAGCTTTGAGTAAAGAGATATTATACTTCAATGTTAGTTGAGAAATTTTTCATCTTCATAAGCATGGTTTTTAGCATATTTAGACACCTAAATATGCTTACACTTAGAATTTCATCCAATTGAGGCAATTAATGACACTTCGTTAATTCCCTATTCTTCACTCCATTCTCAGATGCCTATTTACGACACCTTCTTGGTTGTATTCCTCTTATAATTAGAAAAATTTGCTAATATCTCTCTTATTAGCTAAACATTCCTCCATTCGACCATTTAGAATCTCCCTAGTTCTCTCTTAACCACTTTTGCAAGCTTCCTAGGCTATCTATTAGCCACAAATAGATATCCAGACCCCTCCCAACTCTCAATGAGTCTCTAATCACTTGCTAATGAATTTTAAGTAGCCTAAACCAAGATTAACTAAGCCTAAATCATGTTTATCCTAATCTAATTTAAAAGCACCTTTTGAGCTTTAGTCCCACATGCACCCAAATTCTAAACTCTTCTAAACCAAAAAATATAAATACAAGGGTCACCCCTCCCTTTCAATTTTACACCTTGTTTACATAACAAAATCTCTCTCATATTTGAAGATCTTGGCATTAGAAATAATTTTTGATAGCTTTAAGATATAAAACATTTAGATCTTGTCCATAATCCATTGTTGAGAGCTCCTCCATCTTACATACATCCACTCCAAACATATTTAGTAAGGCAAGTGCTAAAGCTTGGCCATGTAGCCAACTTGGAGAGATATCTTCACTATTTCTGGGGAGTAAAACAACTAATCACACATAATTTGATTGCTTAGAATATAACTAGGTTCACTTTCATTAAGATTTCATGGAGTAGAGAGTAGTATATATGCTAGGGTTTGAATGTTTGTTTCAAATTTATATATGCACAAATAGTTTCTTATTTAGTTCTTATCTCATGGTGCATATATGAGTTAGCAAAGCTTTGAGGTTCTTTAGCCTCATTCCATAGATTTTGCAACTTTCCATAGCATACATTTGGCACTCCCAGTGGGACACTTATGTCCATCCTACATTAATGGAGGTATTTTAAGTTTTTCAAAGTTCACTTATAGGTTTTTAGAGGAAAAAACTTGTTATTTGCTTATTTCCATTTCTAAAACTAGTTAAATCACCCTTGTTCGCATATATTTTGTGGGTTTGAACTAGAAATAGGATTCTTTGGCTAACCTTAAACTTGTTTTCTTTTGAAAAAATTTAATTTCCATGTATTTTGTAGGTTTTATAGGGGGTGCACATACATGTCCTAGATCGGCATGCATGCATTGAAATAGGCGTGTTTTCGTTGAAACAAACACATACATGTCTTTCTGGGAGCAAAAACACCTACGCACATGCATAGGTTTCATTCTGGGTGCCTACCCATTGAAACAAATCTGTATCCATCATTCTAGGTGTGTCTCCATCACTGTTACTATTTTGTTTTACACTGAGGCATGTATCCATCAAACTAGGTGCATATCTGTTGAAACAGGCACGTATATGTCAATATTGGGTGTGTATGTGTTGAACTGTGTTCAATACCAATCTTTCAGAGGCCATAAATTTTTCTTCCAAACTCAAAATGACTCCGTTTTTGTTGCGTTGGAAGGGTATTGAAGAAAAATACACAATGGAAACATAAAATTAGGATTTTTACTTATAGAAAATTTATGGTTTACATTATTACATAACTAGTCATTTTCTAACGTATCTTAAAGTTTGAAAAAATGTTTTCTTGGCCATTATAGCACTTTGAAAGGTTTTTATGACACTAACAGTGGTTTAAAAGTTTCTTTTCCATAGTATTTTCATACTAACTTAGTTGAAATGTTTTATCTTTATTTATGAAGGTTTTGAAATGTGTATGCTCTTCCCCCATGCTTTTCTAGGTGATCTTGGGAATCAGAAACGTTTCATTACTTTATTAATACTTGAAAAATGATTTAATTAGATTTCAAAGTTCATTAAAAGGAACTTATTTTCACATTCTACTTAGGTATTTTCCATTTCTTGCAACTTTGAGTGAGATACCTTGTTGCGTATGCTCTTTCCTTATGTCTTAGGATGATCTGGGAAATCAAAAACAACATCTTATATCCTTTATATGACATTTTGGAAAATACTAATCTTGGTATGTAGGGCCAAAATCACATGTCAAAGAAAAGAGGAGCTAAAACAAAATAAAAAAATTTGAATACACGTGTTTACATACAGATTGCCAAATGGTGTGCTACTTGAAACCACATTTAAGTTAAATATATAAACAAACACACCATTCCCCTTCACACTATATTGTAGGTTTCAGAAAAGGGTACGTCCCTATCCAATCAACTGAAACATAACCTCTTTGGCATAATTCTTTAAGCTACAACAATGGGGGTGGTTCTAGGAACCCTAAATTAATCCACCGCTGAGTAAGCTCGTGGATGAAACAGGAAGCGCTCCACTTACCCACTTGACTAATATACCTTGTGAGTTAGAGTAAAATATTTTCCATATCATGGCTCTAGTGATGGTAAAAATGAATGCACTAGTTTCTCATTGTATCATAACGTGGTACCCTAAAGTCGAGATACTCCCAAATCAGTCATTGCGACTCTTTGGGAAAATTATGCTCACATCTAGACAATCTTCTGACACCTAGTTGAAAGAGCCTACTAAGGAGGCCATTCTATCTTGGATCCCACTTTGCTAGTATGTTATCGTGTCAGACCATCAAGAAGTGACGGCTCACTTGGAATATGAACATTTTTCCTCGAATCCCAGGAAAATAGCCCACATAAGTTTGAGTCTAAGTTTCTTTCATCACAAAAATTAGAAGACATCTCATTTAGGTTAGCTTCTTTCTCACCTTAGGATGAGGTGAAGCTCTGTCTAAGTGGAACTTAGTTTATTTTTTATCTTTTTGATCTATACCCATGAAATCTCACTTCCTACTTTAAGGGTGAGAAGGAAGCATACCTTGAGCATCTTATCAAAGACCAGTATTCACCACTTTTTTGTCCATTTATGCCCATCCATGTTTACAGTGGGGTTCTCTTAAATGTCTAAAGTGTGCAAGTACATTTTCATATCTTTGATAGTCCTTCGATCTTGATTTCAATAACATATTCATAGTTAGGATTGGCTCATCATTTGATCTCCTTTTGACGTGTTACCTTGTTTACATTGTCTAGACACAATTAAGATACTTATGTTGCATTGTGGTGTTACGCTGCCCACATTTTAGTGTTTCTTAATTTTTTTTTGTCATTTCGATACCACTTTAGCACTAATATCTTGACTTCTTCATGTGAAATCTTGATTAACGTGTCCAATTGGTGTGGTTAGCGTGGCTTACATTTATAATCTTTGCCCTTTAACATTTAGGCCTTTTTGGTTGTTGAAATTTTCGTGGTATCCTTTTATTGGGAATCACCTCTACCCTTTGTTAATATTTACACCTAAATTCATTTCGAGTTTGACATAAATATTGACATTGTGTTGATCATCTTTCCATCGGAATGAATAATTTTGTGCACACATTTTATATAGGGAGTATTTCCTTATTGATTGGCTTTGTTTTTCACACTTGCATGATTTTTCCTTATGATTATTCATACTGGAACATGTATTTTATAGGAAAATCCTTTTTTATCTCATCGAGATTGCACCATCACGATGTCTATTTTCCTTAGACCTTCTTTAAAAAATCATGCATTCATATCCATACTTACGAAATATCTAGTTAGATGTCATTATGCTTCCCTACATCATACATATCACTTCCTTTCCTTTCAAGGAATTTGAGCACACTATTTAGGTTTAGGAATTCACACCTAAATTGACACCAAAAATGACTGACTATTGCATAGTTTTTCACACTTATAAAAATATGGAACCTAGGTTTAGGAATTTAAATCAAAATATTCCCATTTTAACTAATCATCATTTCGTTCTTCATAACTAGATTTCAGGACCCATTCAGGTACCCTATTCCCCACCTTCATAAACATAGTCTAGATGGTATGGTTTGGATACTTCTGATCCAAATTATTATTTGGGTTCCCCCCACTCTTCTTCTAATTCAGATCCAAACTATTATTCGGAATCCCACTCTTCTTCTGAAGATTCAGATGCAAACTACCATTCAGATTCCCACTCTTCTTCTGAAGATTCGGATCCCAACTATTGTTCGGATACCCCTAGATCAAATCTCAAATCATGGTCCTCCCTTCCTTTGGTAGGACCTTTATTCCAAATCACCTCAACAACTGGTCTTCCTCCTTTGAAGACTCATGTGTACTCCAAGTTCTCTCAATCAAACATCTAAGCTCTTGAGTCAAATTCCTCCCTTCCTTCACAGGACCACCTTTATCAATCACTTCAACAACCTTATTCCTCCATCAAAGAGTTCCATGACTTAGATTCCATATAGAACAATCATCTAATTCAACTCCTACTTCTTAACTTAATGGATGGATAGGAAATCTTACTTTCCAACCTACATTATGTCATCTTCTAGAAAAATGATCTAAGACCAAATCTAAATTATCCATTCATGAGATCAACTCATCTTCTCCAATCCTACTTCCTCTCTTGATTAGATCTTCTTATGTCAATCAATCTTCCCCTCTGATCAAACTTTTTTCTTCTATTCAACCTTCTATGGCCAAAGAACAACAAACTTCTAGCTGATTGATTTCTCTCAAAATGAAGGAACAATTAGACTACACAATGATATCCCTATACAAGGATTCTTTTTGGAACTCAATATCGCCCCTCATATGGGGAGGAAGAAGTTGATTCCTTTTATCAAAATGTAAAGGAAAATCATTAAGCTCCTGGAACTTGACTCTTCTTCTGGCGTTCCATCTTCACCTTTCTATGATCATGATGAGATGTCAAGGTCTAGCATTAAGCCATGGCCTATCTTCTCGTTATCAAATCATTCATTATCTATCATCATTCCTCAATCAAAATGAAGCTCCTTCAGTAACCATTGACTAGCCCATCATCTTCTTCTATCCCCCAGAGCCACCCCTGGGCAGTCCTCCATTTTTTTATTTGTGGGTCACCTCTTGGTATCCCATTACCTTATATTCTTGGGCCAAATCCTAGTAGCCCTTCATCCTCTTCTATCTATGGTAAACCTCATGGGTAGGCCATCATCTTCTATTCTTGGGCCATGTCCTCTTAGCCCAATTTCTTCCATCTTAGGGCCATATTCTAGCAGCCCTTCATCATCTTCTATCAGTGGCTCACCTCTTTGTAGCCTATCCTCTTCAATCCTTAGACCATATCCTTTTCATCCATCACATATTTCTTCTATCAATGGTTGTGGAAAGCCCACAGTAATTTCTCACATCATTTCTAAACATCCACATTCACTTTGTTCTCCTTCTAGAGATCAAAAAATTGATGCATCAACTTATAAAAAACCCAAACAGTTTCTTAATCAAGCTCGGGTCAAAGCGTTCGAAGAGCTCGAAAGCCCCTAACAACTCGAACAATATCAAAATTATAAATAAAGCACAATTCAAGAATGCACATCAATGTAACCATCAAGTATGGTGCAAAGTAAGATAGAGAACTCAATAATCCCACATGAAAAATCCTTGACATTTTGAGGATAAATCACAATCATTTGTTGAGTATGAGCTCACCTCAATCATTGAGATCAAGGAAAATATTACGCTTGATAAAAAAACGACACCTAGTCTCCCTTATCAAGGAAGTCGTGTTGGTGCAAATTTCTAATTTTGCAGTTGTGCCCTGATTTTCCATGCTCCAGTTTTGCTCCAGAAAACATTTCATTTTGGCTCAAATCTGGTGACCTGCAATTCGTATTTTCCAATTGAATGCCTTCCAGAATTGCCCTCACATTGTCATTGTTATTTTGCCCTAAATTGAAGTAAATTTCCAAGTTCCCCACCATTTGTGCCCTAATTTCTTCATTTTCATCGGGCTGTGCCATTTCTCCCTTTGTCAAATTCATGCAATAAATTCAAAGTGGATCAAATCCTGAGTTGTTTGCAAGTGTTAAAATCTCCATTCCCCAGGTCACTAAATCAATGTCAAAATCATGTTTCAGTTGGAGTTAAAACCAATAAATCTACCCTCCTTGTGAAAAAATTCTGATTTCTAGGGCATCCCCTACGTATTTTTGCACGTTGTGACGGGCATACGGGTGTCATTTACCCATCAAATTCATCCTTCCATCCTTTATGATGATGTGGCAAGTTTCTATTGGTCGGGGATGTGCGGTTAGGAAAATGTTATTAAGTTGTTACTTTTTGAAAAATTGACGAAAGGAAAATTCTTGACAGCTATGGCCCCGCATTTGCTACAGTGATGTGCCTATGTGGCATGATTTGATTGGTTGGATGGATTGGCAGGTGGTGGCAGGATGCACTTAGGAACATTTTCTTCCATTTTGGAAAATTTCTCGAAGTCATTTTTTGGTCCAAAGGCTCATGTCCAATGGGAAGCAGACACGTGGCAAGGAGGGTCAAGCAGAGATGGCGAAGAGTTGGAAAAATTTGAAGTTTTTGGCTTCAAAATGCTAAAGGAAAATTTTTGCCCGAGAGCCCGCAACGAATTGGAAGGTGACATGTGGCACAGCGAAGGTTAGGCGGGTGGAGGAACGACTTGAATTTTTTTTTTAATTTTTTGCCTCAGATGCTCAAGGTAAAATTTTGATCCAAAAGGCCCACGCTCCAATAAAAAGGTGGACATGTGTCCAGAGAAAGTCGAGCATGGAGGAGTGGAGACTTGTGAAAATTTTGAAGTATTTTAACTTCAAAATGTTAAAGTTAAAATTTTTGCCTGAAGAGCCCGTGACCAGTAGGAAGGAAGACACGTCTCCAGGAGGTGAGATGTGAATGAAGGGACCGAGGGAAAATTTTAGGAATTTTTGCACTTGGTATGTTTGCAGGTTAAAAAATGAAGAATAGGCCCGCGTTCTAATGAAAACAGGACACGTGTACAAAAGGAGGCGGAGATTCAGAGCGCAGAGAGGAAAATGTTGAAATTTTTTAGCGAATTTTATGGCAAAGATAAAAAGTTTTCCATAGCCCCGACAGGGAAAAAATTGGAGGTTTCCCCTCCGTAGCCAATCAGTGACAGTGACACGTGGCACATTTACAAAAAGGGCAAAAGAGGGAAGCGCGGGCCCGCAAAGGATTTTAGTGCTCATGGAGGATTTGAAGGAAAATTTGGAGGGGTCGGCTCCACAGTGAATGGGAGACCGCCACGTGGCAAAAGCGAGCAGAGTGAGTGTTCGGGCCCACGGAGTGTTTTGAGAAATTTTTCCTTTTCTCAAAAAGGTGGCAAAATTCATCAAACTTGGCCCCCCGTAGTTTTGGTGACAGGGCCCACAGGAGGACATGTGTGGCGCATCCAGGGGCTCGCGGGGGAAAATTTCCAAATTTTTCCAAAGGTCAGAAGAGGTTCAAAATGCATTTTTTTAAGGTTGGGGGCTCGGTCCAATTGTATTTGGACATGTGTCCACTTTATCCAGAAGTCAAAGAAGATATTTCTTAGTCCGCATGACGAATCTCATCAAGACATGTGGAGGGCGGAATTTTAAAGTTGATTTTAATCAACGGTTGCTGTGCATTTTCATTTTTGGGCGCCATGGATGCTCCAAGAAGTGTGGAATCGTCATTTTTGCATCAAATCACATGAAATTTTATATGATTCTGCATCCCGTTCAGCCTTCTGAACACAATGGCACCATTCTTTTGGGAGCTGATTTGGTGCCCTATGATGTTTTTTGATGAAATTTTTCCCTCGACCTGTGAAAAAATGTGAAAGGTGAAAGTAAAAGGTTTGCAGAGTTAAAAATAGTGATGGAGTAAAAGGTGAAAAATGATTGCAAATGCATGCTTGGCATGGTGTAATGCCAAAAACGTGACCCTGGGATGGATAAGGATCCGAGTTCATGCAATATTTTAAAATATTTGTGCATCTCTGGCATTTGGCGAGTTGTTTTACAGTTTTATGTCATTTTCATCAAATGGATAGGGTTTTGTAACAAATTTGATCCCTTTGGCATATTCTTTGCTTGGGATGCAAGGATCCAAGTTGGCATAGGGTATATTATGTAATTTGGAGGCATTTTTGAGAGGTCTGTTGAGAATTTTGGAGAAAGAGAGAAGAATTTTCACAGGAAAAATAGGAAGAAGTCCATTTCCTTTTGGAGAAACCGCCTAAGAGCCATTTTTTATTCCATCTTTGCATCAAATGTTCATCATGTATAGTTGGTTTCAGCTATAAAGCCATCAACAAGCTTTGAGATTGTTCTAAATAACATTCCCTTGCTGATATATTTGATCAAATTCTTGGATTAACTGGTTTTTATCTCTTGGCAAAGCTTGCATACACTTGTATTTCAGTATGTTTTCAATTTTTGTTTCATGCTCATGTTGCAATCTTGTGTTTGGGATCTTTATTGGTCATACATGGTCTCATTTCTTGTAGATGGTTTGAAGGCATCTGCAATCTTCCATTCAGAAGAGCATTCATTTGAGTGGAGATAAACAGATTTAAATTCATCTTACCTTCCTTGTAAATTGAGGGTGTTTGTAAACCTTTGGGTGTACCTTAGGTCATGATCTAATAAGGAGTTCTGAATGCTTTATTGATATTTTGCTTCAAGCCTTTGTGGCAGGCTATCAAAGTTTGTATGGAATAGTGCAGATTTGGGCATCCATATGTGCACACATCCTGGTTGAAAGAGCACTTCAAATCATTGAAATATCTCTGTTGTTTAGGTGTTGTAATTCTTTTGCAAGGTTTCCCAAAGAAGGTGATGACTCCTAACTACTCTTGTCCCAACATCTCTCATCAGAATTTCATTTTAAACTAACTCATCCTACCTACAATACCCCTACATCTACATTGTGTGTCCACAAAAGAATTCAATCCTTTCACAAAAATGCACAAAGTATGATCAGGGTTTTATCATGTCTTTAGCATCTCTAGCTTTGTTTTGAGAAACATTTCCATCATTTAGTAGTGACAAATCCTTTGAGTTTGGATAATGGATACTTTGATCATGTTTTCATAAAGCCTCCTCCACATCATACGCAAAACACAAGGATATCTCCATATCCTTACCATATAAGGGCTGCAATATAGGTTCTCTTGCCTTGGTTGATAGGCACAACCTAAAATAGTGAGGGTTAGATCAAAACCCTTATGAAGGTGTCTATCCACTCCCTCAAATATTTGAATGCAAACAAGCAGATAGGTGTTCTCCCCGGCTACAAATGACATACAAACCATCTATCTATCCTTGAGTGTCTTGTGCAAGTTCATGATGTTGTTCAAGTTGTGAAGGAGATTAAATCTAGATACCAACACCCGAGTGGCACTGTTGCCGGGGAATTCTTAGAATTTCTTGGTGGTTTTGAAGTATTTGAAAGGTTTTTGAGCATTTGTGTGATTAAGTATTTGAGCTGTTACATTCTTGAGACATCATTTCATACTTCAAATCTACATGTTTTGGGTAAAAAAGAATTTCAAACTCAGCCTGCTCTTATCATTTACTAGCAGTTTATATGATTTGGATGCATTGTTCTTGGTTGAATTAAGAAGAAGAAGATCTGATTTGTAAACCCTTGCAAAGTTTTCATAGCATACATTTGACAGAATATTTTAGTGCTTTCTTTCACAACTAAGGTGGAAATCCTTAGTGGCGACTCCATGCTATTTGGATCTTGAAATACCAGTTGTCTAACACATTTTTATCATTTGAAATTTGTTGTTTAAATTTTTCAAGCTGGAGGGAAGGAGATCCCTCTTCACTCAAGGACTCCTCTAAGAAGTTTCTCACCAAATCAAGAAGCTCAGAACTAGAAGGAAGAAGAGTGTGGAAAGTGGTTGGTGATTTGGTTGCAAGGAAAGAAATCCCCATAGTTGAATTTGAAGGGGAGTAATCCTGTCATTGAAGATTATAATTCCTCTTCAAGTAGATCTGATTCAGGCAATCTTCTTGCTGATTTTCATTCTCCATCAGGTGAGGGACCATTCTTGTGTATTTAAAAAACTTTCTCCTAAATCTACTCCTGTGGTTTCTAAGTTTGCTAAAGTCTATCAAGAGAGAGAGCCTTTGGGGGGTTATCATTTTAGAGATCAGTCATCCATTCCAATCAGACCCATTACTACTCCTCATCTAGCTTGTTTCACCTCCAAGATCACCCCCACCAAACAATATGGCTCAACCTAGACCTCCATTTGATTTTAAACACCTTTGGTCCTATAAGTTTTGGAGGAATGGATGGTTATCCAAATGTTGTCCCACAGAGATGTGAGAAATAGGTTACCAAAATTCCAAGGTAACAATGCCATAACTGGAGATCAGCATCTCAAACTCTTTGTTAACATGATGGAAGAATTTGAAATAGAATTTGAGGATGTGTATATCAAGTTGTTTATCCATACACTTGAGGAATATGTAAGAGATTGGTATAAAGCTCTGCCTGATAACTCTATTGATTCATGGACTGAGATGAAAAATGCATTTAGGTTACAGTGTGGTGATAGGACTGATCCTAGATTTATTTTGTTAGAATTTGAAAATATCAAGAAGAACCCTGAATGAGATAGTCCATGATTTCAATACAAGATTCAATAAAACATTAAGAAGGTTACCTATCATTTTGAGGCCTTGTGATGAATCTTGCTTGATCAAGTATGCAGATGCATTTGATAAAAACGCAGCCTATTACTTGAGAGACAAAAATTCTACAAACTTGAGGCAAGCTTTCACCATGGCACTTCAAATTGAAAATAATATTAAAGATTTTGGTAAAACACTTAAGAGGGACAATGTGACGCAAATAAACCCTGAGAATCCTCAAGCTAGCAAGGGTTCTGATTTAGAATATGTTATCAAAAATTTGGCAGGGGCTATTAAAGAAATCTCTTAAAAACTAGCCCGGGCCTGAGAAAGGTATTGGGACAAAGTTCACAAGGACAGACAAATAACTCAAAACCAAGATATATTTGGCAATCATCCTAGGGGTGATCAAAGACAAGATGATAGAGGTAAAGGGCCTCATTGGATCTGCAAATAGATAACCCGAAGCACATGAAAAAAGAGTGGTGCCTGACCCTTTAACTGCAAGGGTTGCTGCTATGTTCAAGAAATTGCTGATATGGATTGGGTGTGATAAGATGTTTTCTTCCTCATCCGCCATATGTGAAATGGACCAGAAAGTTATTGAATGATGATAATGAGAGATGAAATGGATGATGACATTTGTATGATGGGCAGCTCTTTAGGATCACAACAAGTAGCAACATCAACAGATGTGATAAGTGCAAGGACTATTGCAACCTTTTGGGATTGCATAAAGAGGGTACCATTTCTTTCTCTTCCTCCAGCTCATGATGTAGATTTATTTCAGCCCTTTGAAATTCCTAATAATGACTTTGAATATATAAGGGCTTTAATGATCAAGAAGTATGATGGTGGTATTCCTTCCGAGGAAGATAGACAGTTGTTAAAGAATGTTTTGGTTGGACAAGAGAAAAGAGTACAATACTAGAAGTACAGTTGTTAGAGGGAGTTGGTCCTCAAGCCAAGCCAAAGACAACCTTGCTCACAAGCATTCCCAAAGATAATCCAAGAAAAGGAACAGTTTCCAAGAACCCTATTGTCCCATGCTAAAAATATCAGTCCTCTTCATGCCCAGGCTACCTTGAATACTTCTCCATCTAATGAACCTTCTTATTTCCCTTCTAATGTTGTTTTACCAAAGAATGTTCCATATGATACAGCCCATGTTTTGAGCCAAATTAAAGTGAGTGTTCCAATTATTGAATTGCTTAGGATTACTGAGCACAAGAAGAAGATCATTTGAGTACTTGGTATTGAAAGAAGAAAATATTATACCAAGTAAAAGTGTAAATGTTGTTGAGAATCCTCTTCAAAGCATTGTTAGCCTTGAAACACCACCACCAATGGAATATTTTGGAGAGGCACCTGAAGTATATTTGGGAACATCCTTGGTTGATTCCCGATTAAATGTTGATCCATTCTTCACAACTTTTCTCATAAAATATAGGTTGCTTCACAATTGTATGTTTGATTCTGGTGCATCATGTAATTGTTATCCAATTTTCACCCCCCAGGGTAAAATTCATAACATGCATCAGAATACTCAAGTCCCAGGCAAATAAATTGATTCAAGGAAAAAAATCATGTTTCTAGGGTCCCCTCGGATTTTTTCTAACTCCCTTGTCCAAGGAGAAAAGAGCAAGTTCTAAAAAAGGGTGAACAAGTTGCAAAAAACAAGCTTGGGCTAGAAAAATCATGAAAAATGGCTAAGTCCTAGTCGTTGCAGCAGCTGGGATAGTTGGGACATCGGGCACAAATCGGCCGAAAGGCCGCTAGGTGGTCCGCAGAGCAATGGGACAGTTGGGACAAAGGGATGCGGAGGACGCGAAGGGGTGAACCGATCGAAGGTAAAAACAAAATCGACTAACTGTTGTGTAGAACAGGTTGGGACATCTGGGCCAAAAGGACGTGAAGGACGCGAAAAGGTGAAGCAGCTGCAAAGAGGGACAAGGAAGCCCATTTCAGGTGGTTCGGAAGAATTTGTCCCAAACATTCTGGGACAGTTCGGACACAAGTACGCGGCGGACGCGGGGAGTCGAAGGAGCTGAGAGCCAATCAAATCACGCCATGTGTCTTCACCTCAAAGAGGGACAGAGAAGCTCGAATCAGGTGGATTGGAAGTTTTTGTCCCAGACAGTTTGGGACATCCAGGACAAAAGGATGTGGTGGGTGTTAAAAGCCAGTAGGCCCGCAGATGAATCAGGAAATGCCACGTGTCACAAGGGAAAATGTCCAAAAATTTCAAAGGGAAAGGTTTGAAGCGTTGGCCCGAGCCAATAAAAAGAGGACACGTGTCCTAAGGAGAAGGGGAGTGTGGAGCTTAGGGAGGAATTAGAGAATTTGGCAAAATTTTTGGCTAAAAAACTAAAAGGTAAAGGATGACCCCGTGCCCCTGTCCTCCAACCAGATCATGCCACGTGTCCCAAGTGGCGGGGACGCGGGGAAAAAATGAATTTTTTTCCAAAAGTTCAAAAAGTCAAAACTTTCAAGGAAAACCCATGGGAAAGGGAAGGAGAGAGAATTACTCATCCAATCAGTGCCCGACACATGTCGTCCAGGTGGCGGAGCGCAGGAAAAAATTTCAAAACCCATTTTTGCCTGTTTTGTGCCCTAAATCTTCAAATCGCCATATCTTTCGATCCAGAGCTCAGATTTGCACGTTCTTTATATCATTGGAAAGATTATAAAATTATCTACATGATTCTAGGGTCAATAATGAATTTTGGTTCATTCTGGAGAGAGAAAGTTAAGAAACGGATCTGACGCGTGTTCATGGCCAGAAGTGACATTTCAGTGACCAAATTTAATACAGAATGGGTCGCATTCTCCTCCAATTCGGTCGAAAATGATAGGGTATGCATTTGTAAGGTCCCCCATGCTGTTTTAATGCAATTTTAGTCAATGAGGAATGGGTTCCCACGTTTTGTACATTTTCTCTCTCCTGGGATGGACCCATGGAATGTAAAAGCTAGATTTGGCTCATTTCTTAAGGGGGGAACACTTTTTGGCATAGCAGACTTCTTCTTTCACCTCCAGCAAGTGATTGTTGCAAGAATCAAACCTCTTCAAAGATTGTAACTGGTTTTCTACCTCTCTGAGGTTGTAATGCAGTGGTTTTGACATTGGAAATGATAATGCAAGCTTTGTGAATGGGTTTCAGTCCTTTGTTTGTATTATTTACTTCATTTCAGATCATAAATTATATCTTATCAGCCTATGTATGTTTTATGTTGAAATCTTTGGTTTGTGTCTATTTGCATGACAAAAATATTCACCACTCCTTTTGGTGCATCACCATCTTTAGTTAGTTTCAATTTTTGCACTTCTATCCCTGTCTCCTTGCAATTTAGAGTAGGATTAGGATTAGAACCTCTGTAGTTGTGCAAATATAGATCTAAATCAGAGGAGTTTGAGGAACCAGCCTCTAATCTGAAGATTCCTCTCTCAGTTTCACAAGTCCCACACTTGGAGAGAGGTTTCCATGTTGTGCAATCACACTAGATGCTAGAGTGATCACCCTAGAAGCCTGATCAGCATCCAGGGGTGCTGTGAGCCTGCAACAACAGTTTTGGCACGCCCGGTGGGACACTAGAGGTCTCATTTTTACTGCAGACAAATTTGATGTGTGTCTGCTACATTTTTCTTTACTTGAAAAGAGCTATTATTTACATATCTAGCAACTCCAAGGGGAAGAATCAACTAGTTTTAGCAGTGCAAGCCTAAAAACTCATGAGAAGAGTCACCACAAGGTCAAGAGTTGGAGAAGAAGAAGTGTTGTTTGAATACCTACAATTATCTCCAAGAAGAAGGTAAAGAGGAAGAAGGATTCAAAGGTCTCCATCTCCACTAAATATAACTCTCTCAACTCCTCCACCTGGTAGGCCTTTCATTTAGTCAACAAGGGTTTTTAAGACCGATTAGAATGGCTACAAAAAAATCCCTACGTCAACTTCACAGGCAGCAGCCCACTTACACTCAATGCACAACATCCAATTTCTATTGCAGCCTTGAAGAACATTCCCTACTTCACTGGAGAAAATAAGACTACTCCAGGTGATCATGTTAAAGATATTGCTAACCTTTGTATAATCCATGAAATCAATGAAATGCAAGTGGCTGTCAAGTTGCTGGCATCTTCATTCAAGGGTAAAGCATTGCAATGGTTTAGGATCCTTGGAGCTTGTTCTATCACGAATTGGAACCAGCAGTGTATAGCACTTCATGAGCAATTTGGAGAGAAGGGAGACAACTTGTCTCTGTTGGTGCAGCTGACAACCATCAAGAGAGCTCCCAATGAGTAGCTGACTAAATTTCAACTTCACATGTCAAAAGACTTGGGAGAGAATTCCAGTGGCAGTTAGGCCAATAACAGAAGGTGTTTTTCTTTACTATCTTAAAGCTCTAAATTCTAATATTTTTATGTTAATTCAGTCCATGGGAGGCATAACTCTTCCTATGGCTTATATAATTGCTATTAGGGCTAAAAACTGTTTAATCCAAGCTGGAAAACTTGCCCCTAGACCCCCCATGCCATTGTTTCTAAGTTTAGAGATCCCAAACACCAATCAAGCACCTAATTTGGCTCCTTCTCCCACTCCTAGAAATTAGAGTTCAAATGAAGCTTCCACTTCATCTCTAAGTTCCCCAAATGAGCTTCAAGAGGTCATGAAGCAATTGCAAAACCTAGGCAATGAGCTAGTTACTCTCAAAAGGAAGTAGAAGCCCAAGGTTTTAGACCTTCTTATCAACCCCAAGCTCAGCCTAACAAGCAGCCATACCAACGACAAAGACCACCTAATCCAGTTGCAAATATGAATCAAACAATGCCTCCTGCCAATAGACCATTTCAGTCCTATAATCCAAATGCCATATCTACCTCTAAGGCATTGGTGCCAACGCAAAACAACATTGCCCAAGAGTATGGTTGGTGTTTTCCATGTAATGAGCCTCATAACCAATTCATGTGCTTCAATGGTGCTCTCAATCAAGTACTAATTGTGACAACTACTGGTGTGGAGGGTGAGGGAACAATCAAGAAAACAACCAACAACAAGAAACATTCCAACAACAATCAGCCCCAAATGACACCACATTGGTAAATTGGCAAGCAGAGGATTTCTGTGGCATGAATCAAGCATTTTTTCAAGGTGTTGCAGCCAACACAAGGTCGAAAAGAAGGAATTTTGGTGAAGAACAGCCATTAGCCCCAACCAATCCATAACCTTCGATGGCTCCACAAATGGTTGGTAAGCAAAATCCGATTGTCAAATACACAAGGGCAGCCAATAATAGCCCCTAGGTCAACTCAAATACTAGCTGTTGCTGCCCACATGCAAGGAGTGAATGTGCAAACCAAGGGACAACAAAGGGATCCTTCATCCCCATTCAATATCATTGATCAAATGAAGAAGACTAATGTCAATATATCAATTTGGGAATCTCTATCCATCCTAGGCCAGAGAGATTTGCTACAAGTTGCCATGAAGGACTGGCCAACTTCAAATCAGCAAGTTCAGATGCAAGAGAAAGTGCTCACAAATGCTACCCAGCCCGAGGGAAATCATGGAGGACACCAAGGTAAAATGTTGAAGCCCCCTCCTTTTATGTTTCATTAATCATTGGAAGTCAGCTAGTGCACAATTGCATGATAGACTCCGGGGCAAGTAGCTTAGTAATGCCTAAACAAATAGCTGATCAGCTAGGGCTCCAGTATGAAACAACATCCAAAGGGGTAGTACAGCTGGATGGGATATGTAAGTAGCAATAGTTGGAGTGATTAGAAACTTGAGTCTTACCTTGCATGCATGTCCAAATGTTGTTGTTTTACAAGATGTATCAGTCATAGACCTTCCACCACTCTTTGCCCTATGCTTGTCAAGGGACTTCACAGCCAAGATTGGGGGATATTTGTCTGCTGATTGGTCACACATGCTATTTAGAATGAGGTATGGAACTAAGGCTACAATCAGGTCAGAACCTATTGCAAACTTCCACATTGAGCCTTACACTCCAAGTCAGATTAATGCCAATTGCTCAGCATTTGATCAAGAAGATCACCCAAGCACTGATGAAGCTGACACTAAGGTTGGAAGCATCCCGGATCTAACTCTTGATGAATGGGAAAACAAGATACATGCATTTGATCCTTATCAAGAAGTGGAAGAATCTGAGCTAGGGGTCTATTGCATACATGAAGAAAATCAGCCTATTCCTAGCATCACCAAGCCAAACCACAAAGATGACAATGAGGTATGGCAGCTGTTTTTTGATGGATCAAGGAGTAGACAAGGTGCAGGAGGTGGAGCTATGCTTGTTTCACCTCAAGGAGTAAAGTACTATTCAGCTTTTAGATTTCAGTTTGCATGCTCCAATAACACTGCTGAATATGAAGCCTTGGTGCAAGGGATGCATTGGGCAATAAAGAAGAAAATAAAGAACTTGCAAGTCTTTGGTGACAGTGAATTGATTGTAAATTAGGTCAAGGGACAGCATGCTGCCAAGAATGATCTACTCAGGTGCTACAAGAATAGGGTGTGGGACCTCATGGAAGATTTTGAGGGTTTTGACATCAAATCCATTCCTAGGAAAGAGAATCAAGCTGCTGACAGGCTTGCAGCAGTAGGGGCAGCCTTTGACATTGTGGAAAGAATTCAACAAGACAAGGTACAACCAAACATCCACATGATTGTGAGGACTTCAGTGCCAGATAACAATGTCAGTTGGCAAGTGTTTGAAAATGACCAGCAAATCATCCATTTCTTGCAAGAAGAAGTTGAGTTCTCAGCCAAGAATCAAGAAAAATTGGAACAACAGTATGGTGACCAGGTAGTACAGCTGAGAACTAACAAGCTGCCCAAGGGACTTATCACTTTGGAGTCCATTTTTAACCCTAATGATCAGTTTAGAAAGGAGAAAGCAAACATTCAGGTCAAGAGAGAGGATTCAGTATCCATCTTGGTAGAAGAGAACAAACCATTGCAAATTGGAAGGATGACAACTGAACAAGAAAGGTATGAGTTCATACAACTGTGTCAAGAGTTCCCTAACGTGTTTTCTTGGAGCTATGAAGACTTGAAAGGTTTCAATCCCAACTTAGCTCAGCATACCATCGAATTGGATCCAAATACTAAGCCTGTCAGGCAGAAACAAAGACCAGTCAATCCACACATGGAGCCTCTCATGAGGAAGGAATTGGACAAGCTGATTGAGTCAAGGATCATATTCCCAATCAAGCATTCTAGTTGGGTTGCCAACTTAGTTCCAGTCAGAAAGAAGAGTGGAGAGATCAGATTGTGTGTTGACTTCAGAGACTTGAATAGAGCCTCTCTCAAGGACCATTACCCACTCCCTTCCATGGAGAAAATCTTGCAAGTTGTGGCTGGCTCCGAGAGGTTTTCACTACTTGATGGCTACTCAGGCTACAATCAGATTATGGTGAAGGAAGAGGACCAGTTCAAGACAGCCTTCACAACCAAATGGGGAACTTTTGCATACAAGAAAATGCCATTTGGGCTTTCCAACGCTGGTGCTACTTTCCAAAGGGAAATGGACATGGCATTCAAAGGTTTGATTAACAATGTGGTGCTGATTTACCTTGATGATATCACTATTTTTTCCAAAAAATGCAGCAGACCACCTCTCTCATTTGAGGCAAGTCTTCACGAGGTGCAGGAGATTTGGAGTGTCTTTGAATCCTAAGAAGTGCATCTTTCTTGCACATGAAGGAAAGCTCCTTGGCCATATTGTCTCCAAAGAAGGATTAGCAATTGATCCAGAGAGGGTTGAAGCCATAAGAGCACTACCATTGCCAAGCCACAAGAAGGCCCTTCAGAGTTTCTTGGGAAGGATAAACTTTGTTTGGAGGTTTGTCCCAGATTTTGCAGCCCTTGTCAAGCCCATCACCAAAATGTTAAAGAAGAGCATGGCTTTCAAGTGGACAGCAGAAGGCAAGGAGAGTTTTGAAGCAATCAAAGAAGCCATCTCTCAAGCACCAACTCTCATCAACCCCAGACTTCTCCAAGGATTTCATCCTCTATGCATTTGGAGGTAATGACACTATTTCTGCCATTTTGGTACAGCAGAACAAGGATAATGATGAGTAGCCAATTGCCTTCTTCAGCCAGAGCCTAGATGACTATGAGGTGAGGTACTCTTTTATTGAGAAGCATGTACTTGCAGTAATCAGAAGCTTGAAGAAATTCAAGCATTTAGTCTCAAACAACAAGGTCCAGTTGCTGGTCTCACATGCTGGGGTTAAGGACTTCCTCCTCAACAAGGATTTGAATGAGAAAAGGGCAGGTTGGATCACCCGTGTCATGGAGTATGACATTGAGATCAAGATCACCAAGCTGGTAAGAGGGAAAGGATTGTGTGAGCAGCTAGTTTTGGGGAAGCAAAAAGAAGTATGCAATGAAGAAGAGGTTGTTTTGACAGTCCAGGACAGCCATGAGCCAAGTGGCAATCAAGAAGAAGACAATGCTGCCCCCACTCCTTGCTGGACCCAAGGCATTATACACTTCCTAGGCACAGGCCTATGCCCTTCGGAGATGAACAAGACCCAAAGGAGACACTTCAGATTGCAGGCTGTTCTGTATGCCATTGTTGATGGAGTTTTGTTCAAGAAAGATGTGAATGGAGTGCTGCTGAGATGCATTAGCAAAAATCAGATTCAAAGGGTGTTGGAAGAGTTCCATGGTGGACCAGCTGGTGGTCATTTTGCACCAAGAGTGACAGCTCTAAAAATCATGAAGGCTGGTTATTATTGGCCTAAAATCTTCAGTGATTGCTATGCATGGATCAAGAGGTGTAAGAATTGTGCATTCTTCACAGGAAAAGAGAGACTTGCTGCCCTTCCATTGCATCCAATCTCAGTTGACCAGCCATTCATGCAATGGGGTTTGGACTTCATTGGAGTCATTAATCCCAATTCAAGCCAAGGGCACAAATGGATTTTGACAGCCACAGACTACTTCACCAAATGGACAGAAGCAGTAGCACTCAAAGAGGAAAATGAGTCTAGCATCTTAGAATTTTATGAGGGGATAACAACCAGATTTGGTGTACCTGCTACAATAATCTCATGATAATGCATTGGCATTCATTGGATCTAAGGTGACTGAGTGGGCTGTCAAGAATGGTATTTACCTAAGCACTTCATCAAACTATTACCCTCAAGGTAATGGCCAGGCCGAGTCTACAAACAAGAACTTGTTGAGGATCATTAGGAGGAATCTTGACGAGAATCAGAGGTCTTGGCATACCAAACTGAAATCAGCCTTATGGGCTGATAGGATAACTCCCAAAAGATCCACCAGGTAACTCTCCATTCAGGACTTGTCTATGGAAGAGAAGCAATCTTGCCCATGTCACTTGAGTTGCCAACATTGGAACTCATGAAGTAGCTGGAGTTGCTAGAGTTTGAGCCCATGGAGGTGAGGTATGCAGAGTTGATGGAGCTGCAAGAGATCAAAAATCAGGCATCCCAAGCAATGGAAAAGGATCAAGCTTTGATCAAGAAGACCTTTGATAGGAAGGCCAAGGATAGATCTTTTCAGGTTGGAGATCTAGTGTTGAAATGGGATGTGGATAGAGCAAAACCGGGAAGGCATTCAAAATTTGATGCCATTTGGAGTGGCCCATACATGGTCATGAAGTGCAAGAATAGCAATGCTTTCCAATTGGCCTCATTGGATGGTGAAGAACTGCAGATTCCAGTCAATGGAATCTATCTCAAGTGTTGCTTCTAGAGGGAAGTTCACTACTTTGTAAATATTAGATTAGATTTTCATTCCTCCAAGTGCTTGTGCACATTGTTTTGCTGTAGGTTAGTTTTGTTTTCCCTAAGTGCTTTGGCATAGCTTGTTGTCCATGGAGATGTTTTGCAGTCCTTGCTTCCATCAGGTGATATTCCATCTTCCTCCTTGCACATTCTGAGTCAGTTAGGGGTTCTAAACAGAATATTTGATGACTCCATGCCCAATGGACTGCTTCAGGCAACTGGTATCTTCTACCTAGTAGGCAGGTAACCCCGCTGAGTCGCCAAATTGTTATCCAAAATTCACCCCCAGGGTAAATTTTGATAACATGCATCAAATACTCAAGTCCCAGGTAAATAGATTGATTCAAGGAAAAAATCATGTTTCTAGGGTCCCCTCAGATTTTTTCTAACTCCCCTGTCCAAGGAGAAAAGAGCAAGTTCTAAAAAAGGGTGAAAAAGTTGCAAAAAACAAGCTTGGGCCAGAAAAAATCATGAAAAATGGCTAAGTCCTAGTCCTCAGGCGGCCCATGGGACAGTTGGGACATCAGGGTGCACAATCAGCCGAAAGGCCTACCAGGTGATCCAGGCAGCAAAGGGACATCCGGGCCGAAAGGACGCATGGGACGTGAAAGGGCGAACCGGCCGAAGGCAAAAAGCAAAATCGACTAACTACTGTGCACTGAACAGTTTGGGACATCTGGGCCGAAAAGACGCGAAGGACGTGAAAAGGCGAAGCGGCCGCAAAGAGGGAGCAAGGAAGCCCATTTCGGGAGGTTCGGAAGAATTTGTCCCAGACAGTCTGGGACAGTTGGGACATAGGTATGTGGGGACGTGGAGAGCCAAAGAAAGCCGGTAGAACCAATCAGATCATCGCCACGTGTCTTCAACTCAAAGAAGGAACAAGGAATCCTGAATCGGGTGGATCAGAGGAATTTGTCCCAGACAGCACTTGGGACAACTGGGCTAAAGGGACGCAAGGGACGTGAAAATCTGGTAGGCCCGTGGATGAATCAGGAAGCACGACACGTGTCACAAGGGAAAACATCCAAAATTTCAAAGGGCGAGGTTTGAAGGGTCAGCCTGAGCCAATTAGAACAGGACACGTGTCCAATGGAGCAGGGAAGTGCGGAGCTCGGGGAGGAACTTTGAAGAATTTTGTGAAAGTTTTGGCCAAAAAGCTAAAAAGTAAAGGATTTCCCCGCGCCCCTGTCCTCCAACCAGATCATGCCACGTGTCCCAAGTGGCGGGGGACGCGGGCAAAAAATGGAAAATTTTCCAAAATTACAAAAAAGTCAAAACTTTCAAGGAAAACCCATGGGTAAGGGAAGGAGAGAGAATTTCTCATCCAATCAGTGCCCGACACGTGTCGTCCAGGTGGCAGAGCACGGGAAAAAATTTCAAAACCCATTTTTGCTTGTTTTGTGCCCTAAATCTTCAGATCGCCATATCTTTCGATCCAGAGCTCAGATTTTCACGTTCTTTATATCATTGGAAAGATTATAAAATTCTCTACATGATTCTAGGGTCAATCTTGAATTTTGGTGTAGTCTGGAGAGAGAAAGTTAAGAAACAGCTTTGACGCGTGTTCATGGCCAGAAGTGACATTTCAGCGACCAAATTTAATGCAGAATGGGTCGCATTCTCCTCCAATCCGGTCAAAAATGATAGGGTATGGGTTTGTAAGGTCCCCCATGCCGTTTTAATGCATTTGCAGTCGTCAATGAGGAATGGGTTCCCACATGTTTTGTACGTTTTCTCTCTCCTGGGCTCGACCCATGCAATGTAAAAGCCAGATTTGGCTCATTTCAAAAAGGGTGGAACATTTTTTTTGCATAGCAATCTTCTTCTTTCACCTCCAGCAAGTGATTGTTTGCAAGAATCAGACCTCTTCAAAGACTGTAATAGTTTTTTACCTCTCTGAGGTTGTAATGCAGTGGTTTTGACATTGGAAATGATAATGCAAGCTTTGTGAATGGGTTTCAGTCCTTTGTTTGTATTATTTGCTTCATTTCAGATCCTAAATTATATCTTATCAGCCTGTGTATGTTTTATGTTGCAATCTTTGGTTTGTGTCTATTTGCATGACAAAAATGTTTCACCACTCCTTTTGGTGCATCACCATCTTTAGTTAGTTTCAATTTTTACATTTCTATCCCTGTCTCCTTGCAATTTAGAGTAGGATTAGGATCTGAACCTCTGTAGTTGTGAAAGCATATAGATCTAAACTAGAGTAGTTTGAGGAACCAGCCTCTAATTTAGAGATTCCTCTCTCAGTTTCACAAGTCCCACACTTAGCGAGAGGTTTCCATGTTGTGCAATCACACTAGATGCTAGAGTGATCACCCTAGAAGCCTGATCAGCATCCAGGGGTGCTGTGATCCTGCACCAACAGTAATGTTATGCCTCTAGAAGTTATGAATGACTTAGATATCAAGGTGACAATAGCATATGGGAAGTTTACAACCATGTATTCAAGGGAAGTGTCAGTTGTTGGATGTGTGAAGGGTTTAGTAGTGTAACTTGCGTCCTATCCGGATAAGAATTTAAAACTTGATGTTGTAATTGTTGATTGCCCTGCCAAATGGGGTATGCTTTTGTCAAGGAAGTGGGCTACAAGTGTTGGTGGTAGTGTTCAAATGGACATGTCTTTCACCACCATTCCCATTGAGGGCAGCCTTTTCAAACTCTATGGTGAAAAGAAGCTGTTACACTTGATTGAAGATCCCAACAATGCTTCTTATGAAGTGTTGTTTACTGATGTAGATGTAGACAACTTCATTGGTTTTGCTGATGGAAAGGAGAATAATATGGATAAATCAGAGTGCCTTGGTATGGTAGGTTCTCCATGGACATTAATATTTGATAGAGCTTTCTCCAAGGTTGGAAATGGTGCTGGTATAGTGTTGGTTTCGCCTAGTTTGGAAGAGTTTCCTTTCTCCTTCAAGCTCAATTTTGAATGCACTAACAACATTGCCAAGTATGAGGCATTATTATTGGGGTTAAGGATTGCATGGAAGTATGGAGTAAAGGATATTTTTGCTAAAGGAGATTCAAAGTTGGTTATCAAGCTACTAAGAAAGTTATATGCCACAAAAAACCAACGTATGAGACAATATAAGCATGTTGTTTGGGACTTGATTGAAATGTTTGATTCCTTTAACATTGTTTACCATGATAGAAGTATTAATGTTGCTGCTAATAAGCTGGCTGTTCTGGGTTCTAGATTCAATAATTGCACCATTTCACCTTTTTGTGAATATTATATTGGGGTGCTAACAAGGCCAGCTGTCCCGGATAATGTGAAACATTGGCAGATTTTTGATGATGATGCACAAGTGTTGAGATTCTTACAATGCCAAGGAGATTTTGCTAGTCAGAATATTGATTGGGAACTAATGGTGTACATGAATGAAGGTAGAGAAACTTTGTTTGACAAGGATATTATACAATTGAAAACAAATACCATTCCTAAAGGTCTTGTTGCACTTGAATCCAACTTTAGCAATGTTGACTGCATCATAAATAGAAACTTGTTTGCTTCAAGGGATGTGGAAGAACACAACTTGGGAAATAAAGAAAAACCAAGGAAGATCTAGTTGGGCAGTCATCTTAGCAAAGAAGAGAAACAGTCCTATGCCCAACTTTTAAAGAAATATCAAGACTTCCTTGCTTGGTCTTATTCAAAGTTGAAGGCATATAGAGAAGATTTATTTCAGCATGAGATCCCTCTTGAGGATAAAACCAAGCCATTTAAACAAAAACAAAGGCCCATTAACCCACTACTTTCCATGAAAATGCAAGAAGAGTTGAAGAAATTGAGAGATGGTGGCATCATTCAGCCTACTAGATACTCTTCTTGGGTTGCCAACCTTATGTCAGTTAGAAGGAAGAACGGAGATATCAGACTTTGTGTAGATTTTAGGAATCTAAACAAAGCATCTATAAAGGACAACTATCCTCTGCCAAACATGGAGGATATGTTACAGCTTGTAACAGGGTCAAAGATGCTTTCTACTTTGGATGGTTTCTCCTGATACAATCAAGTAGTTGTCAAGGAATCAGGAAGACTTAAGACAACCTTCACTACTCCTTGGGGGAGTTATGTTTTTGTAAGGATGCCTTTTGGATTGATGAATGCTGGTGCTACTTTTCAAAGGGCAATGGATGTTGCTTTTGTTGGTTATATCAATGAATTTATTATAGTTTATCAAGATGATGTGACTATTTTTTCAAGATGGCGCGTAGACCATTTGCAACACCTAGAAAAGATGTTGATCAAATGTAGGGAGTATGGAATTTCACTTAATCCAAAGAAGAGTCATTTTGGCATGTAAAAGGCCAAGTTGCTAGGACATATTATATCTAAAGAAGGTGTTATGATAGACCCTGAGAGAGTGGAAGCAATCAGCAAGGTGTCTATTCCAAGAACCAAGAAAGGTATCCGATCTTTCTTTGGCCAAATAAATTTCATTAGAAGGTTTGTTTCTAATTTTGCTAAGCTAACTCTCCCAATCACAAGCATGCTAAGAAAGGATCAAGTTATTAAGTGGGAAAAGGCTGCCATCCAAGATTTTGAAGGAATAAAGGATGCACTCAAGCATGCACCCATTTTGGTAGCTCCAAACTATAAGATACCTTTCCAAATCTTCTCTTTTGCATCTGAATTTACTATTGCTTCAGTTTTGCTACAAAAGGATGAAAATGGAGCTGAGAGGCCTATTGCTTTCTTTAGCAAGGATTTACAAGCAGCTGAATTGAGGTACACAATTATGGAGAAACAAGCATTTGCATTAGTAAAAGCAACAAAGATTTTCAGGCCCTACATTTTGAGTTCAAAGGTTGTTGCTTATGTTCCCCACACCATGGTTAAAGACATCTTATCTGACATGAAAATATCAAGAAAGAGATGTAGATGGGTTAACAAATTACAAGAGTATGATATGGATATCCAAACAACAAAGCTGGTAAGAGGTTTAGGTCTTGCCAAACTCATGGCTGAGAGTAATTTGTAGAATGTAGAAGTGAATCAGCTAGGGGAAGACAGGGAAGATTTCCTTGACAAATTGATGAATTCTGAGTGGTACAAGGATGTGGTCTATTACCTCAAGCACCTATGCTGTCCCAGTCACTTAAATAAAAACCAGAAAAGATCCCTCAAGCTGGCTTCTCAGAAATATGTCATAACGGACCTTGGGCTGGCTTGGAAGAACCCTGAAGGTGTCCTCTTGAAATGCATAACTGAAGATGAAGCTCCCAAGTTGATTGTTGATTTCCATGGGGAGTTTGTGGAGGAAATTTTGCTGGGAGAGTGACAGCACATAAGATTTTAAGAGCTGGTTATTGGTGGCCGACTCTTTTTAAAGACACAAACTGGTTAGTTAGAAGGTGTGATAGTTGCCAATGTTTTTCAAGAAGATTGAAAGCTTCAGGATCCCTTCCTTTACAACCTGTATCAATTGAAGCTCCTTTCAAACAATGGGGAATGGATTTTATTCTTGAGATTTCAGATCCTTCTAGTGCTAGTTGCAAATGGATCCTTGTAGTAACTGATTATTTTACAAAATGGGTTAAGGCAATTCCATCTAGAAAGGCAACACACCAAGTGGTAATGGATTTCTTGCTGAATCATATCATATGTAAATTTAGGGTTGCAGTTAAGATTTTGTTTTATAATGCTATGTGTTTTAAATCCAAGCCTTTTATGGCAATGTGCAATGAATATGGGATAAATATGACCTATTCTTCAAACTACAACCCACAAGGGAATGGGCAAGCTGAATCAAGTAACAAAAACTTGCTCAAGATCATTAGAATAACCTTGGAAATCAACAAGAAGAAGTGGGGAGAACATTTGAAATTTGTAGTTTAGGTTGATAGGATAACTCCAAAAAGAGAAACTGGTAAAATTCCATTTGAACTGGTGTATGGAACTTAGGCTTTGCTGCCGTTACACTTGCAATTATCCACTTTTTAGTTTTCCCCGTAGTTGGAAGATCAAGAGCATGGCCCATATGAATCAAGAATCAATCAGATCATTGAGTTGGATGAAGAAAGGAGAGCTTCTCATCAAAGGCATGTCAGGTTTAGGGAGAAATTGAAGAAGTTGTTTGATAAGAAGGTCACCCCTAGAGCTTTCAGTGTTGGAGATCTAGTTTTGCTGTGGGATAGTAAGCATGAAGACAAGGGAAAGCATGGCAAGTTTGATGCTCTATAGATGGGACCTTATGCCATTGATATCAGGATTGGAGAAAATACATTTTTTCTCAAGGATTTGGATGGGGAATTGCTAGAGCTACCTGTTAATGGCAGACATTTAAAACATTTTTTGGATTAAATCCCCATGTGAGGTATACACAAGTTGTAAATTTTGTATAGCCCTTGTTTTTGTTTCGTCTTTTCCTTGTTCTTGTTGTTGTTAGCTTGTGGTTTGTCCTTTTTTCCGTGGCAACCATTGTTGGTGTGGTTTTCTCGGTCTATTTTTGGTGAAAATTTTGGTTTTTGAGGCTGATCTACATGTTTTAACTCCTTGCCCAATGTATTTTTGGCACTTGGTCTACATTTTGATCTTGTGGCACTCACTGGGAGTGCCATCCCCATGTAGGAGCCAATGTTGGTGCAATTTCTAGGCTTGCACACATTGCCTTAATTTCCATGCTTCATTTTTGCTCTAGGATGTCTTTTTGGCTTGAGCTGGTGATCTGTAACTCATTTTTTTAGTTAGATGCCTTCTAAAATGCCCTCAATATTGTTATTTTGCCCCATTTTTAAATAAAATCCAAGTTCCCCCCCATTTGTGCCCTAGTTTATTCATTTTCATGGGTTGTATCATTTCTCCTTTGTCAAATCATGAATAAACTTGAAGTTGATAAAATCCTGAATTCGTGCAAGTGTTTCCCCAATCCCAAGGTCGCAAATGATGTCAAAAGATTATTCATTTGGTTTAAAATGAAGAATTTTTCCTTCCCTGTCAAAAAATTTAGTTTCTAGGGCATTCCCTATAGTTTTCACGTTGTGATGTGCTCTCGAACCGTAAAATTTATCATTGCAACCTTTATGCTAATGTGGCAGGCTACTATTGGTCGGGGATGTGTGGGAAAACATTATTAACTCGTCATTTTTGAAATTTTGGTGAAAGGAAAATTCTTGACAATGGCCCCGCAGTGCTATAGTGGTGTGCCTACATGGCACGATTGGATTGGATGATGGATTGGTGGTTGGCGGGTAGCACTTAGGAAATTTTCTTCCATTTTGGAAAAATTCTCAAAATCAAATGTTTGCCCGAAGGCTTGTAGCGAATGGCACGATGACACGTAACACAAGATGGTCAGGCGGGTGGCGGGGGGTAACTTAAAACTTTTTCTTCATTTTTGAAAAAGTTCTCAATGTTAAATTTTGCTCTGAGGGCCCGTACCCAATGGTAGGGTGACACATGTCCAGAGAGGTCAACCGAAAAAGTGGGGACTTGGAGGAGTTTGAAGTTTCTGGCTTTAAGATGCTAAAATCAATTTTTTACCGAAGGCCCGTGACGAGTAGGAAGGTGACACATGTCCGGGAGGAGAAATGGGAATGGGGGCTGAAGAAATCTTTTGGGACTTTTAACCCTTGGTATAAAAGGTAAAAAATGAAGAATAGGCCTGTGTCCAATGAAAATAGGACATGTGTCCTAAATTTGGCGGAGGTTTGGAGCGCGGAGAGGAAGTTGAAAATTTTGCAAAATTTTAGTGAAAAATCTCAAGGTGAAAAATAAACCCGCGGAAAAATTTGGAGGGTCATGTCCGCATCCAATAGGACAAAGACATGTGGCACATTTCAAAAGGTAAAAAGGAAAGCATGGGCCCACAAGGGATTTTGTGCTTGCGGAGGAGTGAAGGAAAAAAGGAGGGGTCAGTCCTGCAGTGAATGGGAAACTGCCATGTGGTAGAAGCGGTAACGGGCATTCGGGGGCATAGAGCATTTTGAGAAAATTTACCTTTTCTCAAAAAAGTGGAAAATGCATAAACTTGGCACGCGGTTTTGGTGAAGGCCCAAGGAAGGACACGTGGCGCATCCATGGGCTCGCGGGGAAAATCTTCAAAATTTTCCAAAGGTCAGAAAAGGTTCAAAACGCATTTTTTAAGGTTGGAGGCTCGGTCCAATGGTATTTGGAAACATGTCCACTTTATCCAGAAGTTGAAGAAGATATTTCTTAGTCCGCATGATGAATCTCATCAATACACATGGAGGGCGGAATTTTAAAGTTGATTTTAATCAACGGTTGCTGTGCGTTTTCATTTTTGGGCACCATGGATGCTCCAAGAAATGTGGAATCGTCATTTTTGCATCAAATCACATGAGATTTTATATGATTCTACATCCCTACGGCCTTCTAAACACACAGGTACCATTCTTTTGAGCTGATTCGGTTTCCTATGATGTTTTTTGATGAAATTTTTCCCTCGACCCGTGAAAAAATGTGAAATGTGAAAGTAAATAGTTACAGAGTTAAAAATGATGAGAGAAAAAGGTGAAAAATGATTGCAAATGCATGCTGGCATGGTAGAACGCCAAAAATTTGACCCTGGGATGGATAAGGATCTGAGTTCATGTAATATTTTAAAATATTTGTGCATCTCTGGCATTTGGCAAGCTGTTTTACAGTTTTATATCATTTTCCATCAAATGGATAGGGTTTTGTAACAAATTTGATCCCTTTGGCATATTATATTCTTGGGATGCAAGGATCCAAGTTGGCATAGGGTATATTATGTAATTTAGAGGCATTTTTGAGAGGTCTGTTTAGAATTTTTGAGAAAGAGAGAAGAATTTTCACAGGGAAAACTGGAAGAAGTCCATTTCCTTTTGGAGAAACTACCTGAGAGCCAATTTTGACTCCAGTTTGAATGAAATGTTCATCATGTTGAGTTGGTTTCAGCTATAAAGCCATCAACAAGCTTTAAGATTGTCTGAATAACATTCCCTTGCTGATATATTTAATCAAATTCCTAGATTAACTGGTTTTATCTCTTGGCAAAGCTTGCATACACTTGTATTTCAGTATGTTTTTAATTTGTGTTTCATGCTCATGTTGCAATCTTGTGTTTGGGATCTTTATTGGTCATACATGGTCTCATTTCTTGTAGAGGGTTTGAAGGCATCTAAAATCTTCCATTCTGAAGAGTATTCATTTGAGTGGATATAAATAGATTTAAATTCATCTTACCTTCCTTGTAAATTGAGGGTGTTTGTAAACCTTTGGGTGTACCTTAGGTCATAATCTAACAAGGAGTTCTGAATGCTTTATTGATATTTTGCTTGAAGCCTTTGTGGTAGGCTATCAAAGTTTGTATGGAATAGTGTAGATTTGGGCATCTATATGTGCACACATCCTGGTTGAAAGAGCACTTCAAATTCATTGAAATATCTCTGTTGTTTAGGTGTTGTAATTCTTTTTCAGGGTTTCCCAAAGAAGGTGATGACTCCTAACTAATCTTGTCCCAACATTTCTCATCAGAATTTCATTTTAAAATAACTCATCCTACCTACAATACCCCTACATCTACACTGTGTGTCCACAAAAGAATTCAATCCTTTCACAAAAATGCACAAAGTTGATCAGGGTTTTATCATCTCTTTAGCAGCTCTAGCTTTGTTTTGAGAACATTTCCATCATTTAGTAGTGACAAATCCTTTGAGTTTGGATAATGGATGCTTGATCATGTTTTCACAAGGCCTCTTCCATACCACATGCAAAACATAAGGATATCTCCATTCCTTTACCATATAAGGGCTGCAATATAGGTTCTCTTCCCTTGGTTGATAGGCACAACCTAAAATAGTGAGGGTTAGATCAAAACCCTTTTGAAGGTGCTATCCACTCCCTCAAATCTTGAATGTAAACAAGTAGATAGGTGTGCTACCCGGCTACAAATGACATACAAACCATCTATCTATCCTTGAGTGTCTTGTGCAAGTGCATGATGCTGTTCAAGTTGTGAAGGAGATTAAATCTGGATACCAACAGACCAAACACTAATCATTACTATTACCACATAAGCTTAGATTTAAAAGGTCACTTAAAGCACTCCAAGGCATTCATCTAGCATCCATTGAAGGGAAAAGTGACTGGATACTATACAATATACAAGATAGGACAGGGGAAGTCTATTCTGTTCCAAAATCCACACATGTACATTACATTGCTACATTCTAGCTACAACCTGTTATTAAGTGTACACTTGTGCAAGTTTCATCCTAGGGCATCATTGTTATACACACACACACACACACACACTGCACAAGAACTACATGGAGTATGAGATGATATTTTGGTTAGCCTATTCACATGCATTTTGTGACATTTATCTCTATGGTATCTGTTTTACCTTGGTCTTTCATCACCTTGGTAAATTAAAGAATGACTGACCTATTAGAGATCATATCACATTCAACATCTAATAAACTTGTTGTGAAGAAATTTTAGAAATATTTTTTGAAACTAGCCAATTTTGTCATCATAATCACCTCCACCTCCTTCCATTAAGCCATCTATGGTTCTTAACCCCTTGTCAAACAAGAGAGCTGAAATGAGTTTTCAAAAAAGAAAAAAGAAACAAAATCAATCAATCAAAAGCTAAAATCTGTAAGCAAAAGCAAATTAATACATAACTCTCTCTTGTGGTATTTCTAATAATCTCTATTAGGGCTATGGATGCCTGATTGGCAATAGAGAAATGTTGCGATTAGAATCAAATACATCTCCGTCAGGGCTATGGACACCTAACTGGTAGTGGAAAAATGTACGGGCTATCCTTCTACCATCCATTCACAAAATCTCCTTTCAAAATAAATCATTCCTACACATTGGCTTGGGTGTCTTTACTTATTGTTTATTAAATCTTCCCTTCAAGAAGTAATTAAATTCTACGCACACACATTGGATCTCTATAAGTGAACAGAATTAGTATGTTACCAAGTGTCATTTCTAAACCTTGTTCAAACTCTTGCTTTAGTCCATATCTTGTCTCACGATTTGTGCCTTTGGCTAATCACTTCTTCATCACAAGGCTTCTAAGCCACATTCATATCATTCACATCATTCTTCTACTTCATTTAGAACATTCATGTGTATAAGATTAATTTTTTCCCATGTTTACAGACACCTTTGTCACCTTTCACAAAAACAATCTTCTCCTTCCTTTCTATCATGTGTTTTTAGGCTAACTTATGCTAGGGGTATCCTTGCTTCTTCCTAGCATTTCATTGGTTTACATTCATCATCATATTAAACCTATCCATAATGGCCTTGGGTCCCACTTCTACCCATGAAGATTTTTCCTTTGAATACTCCCACCTAATCACTAGGGCATTTTTACATCTTCACCTTTCTCATACTTGCATGGAATTCTTCCCTTGTACATCCCATCTATTACTAGGGTCATCCATGTTTCCTCGTCTTCATGTACATAGTTTCATAAAACTTTCAAAATCATCAAAAACATTCAAATATGTTAGAAAAATCAAAACATTCAAATATGTTAGAAAAATAAAAAACATTAAAATATGTTTCAAGAAACATCAAAAACAATATAAATTATCCTAAAAAATGTCACTCTTTGGTTCTCACCTATTCATGTGCACGACTCATAGATCATCATAATCTACCTCCATCAACCAAAGCTAGGCTACTTACTTTGTCTATACTCTGGGACATAATGTGTTTTCTGGTATTGTTTTGTAGTGCACATTGCTTTATCATCAGACCCAAGTGTCCTCCATTATTCCCCTTACATATATCCTTGCTTAAGGCACCGTCGTCAACCCTTGTTGTTAATTCGCACAGGTTGAAACTGAATCTTGATAATAAAAACATTGCATTATGTTTCTCTATTAGGCATCTTTTACTTTATCATATTGTATTACATTTTTTATTTTGCATGGAATTTATGTTTTTAGCAATGGAAATTTTTTCGTATATGGATTTTCATGTCATACTACACTTTTGTTCATTCTTTTTAATAAGGACCGATGATGAAGTTCTCTAGCAATATGATGAAAAATAAATTTGTTTAAAAGGCATTGGATGGATATTAGATCATTCCCTCTTCCTCATACTCATTTTAATCTATATCCCCTTTCTTCTTCTTCACACTATTATTTCTTCTATTCTCTTTCTATCATCTTTTTCAATTGTCAATCAACCTCTTTCATCACCCCATAAACAATCAAGGGGGAATCGTTCATTCTACTCATTTTTATTCTATCCCTTAAAAATTTTCTACTTTTTTATGTTTGTCTACTTTATTTTAAGTGACATCACTTACGCCACCCAAAATAGGGGAAAATGTAGAAACCTAAATATTCTTACACTTATCATTTCATCCAATCGAGGCAATTAATGACACTTCGTTAATTCCCTATTCTTCGCTCCATTCTTGGATTCCTTTTTACCACACCTTGGTTGTATTCCTCCTATAATCAACTAATTTGGCTGATATCTCTCTTATTAGCTAAACATTCCTCCATTCAACTATTCACAATCTCCCTAGTTCTCTCTTAACCCACTTCTGTAAGCTTCCTAGGCTATCTATCAGCCACAAATGATTATCCAGACCCCTCCCAACTCTCAATGAGTCTCTAATCACTTACTAATCAAGTTTAACTATCCTAAACCAATCTTAAATAAGCCTAACGCATGTTTATCCTAATCTAATCTAAAATTTTTTTTTGAGCTTTAGTCCCCACATGCACTTAAATTCTAAACTCTTCCAAACCAAAAATTTATAAATACAAGGGTCACCCCTCCCTTTCAATTTTACACCTTGTTTACATAACAAAATATCTCTCATAATTGGAGATCTTCGCATTAGAAATCATTTGTGATAGCTTTAAGCTATAAAAAATTTGGATCGTGGCCATACTCCATTGTTGATAGCTCCTCCATCTTACATCCATCCACTCCAAACATATTTAGTAAGGGAAGATCTAAAGCTTGGCCATGTAGACAACTTGGAGAGATATCTTCACTATGTTTGGGGAGTTAAAAAACTAATCACACATAATTTGATTGCTTATAGTCTAACTAGGTTCACTTTCATTAAGCTTTCATGGAGTAGAGAGTAGTATATATGTTAGGGTATGAATGTTTGTTTTAAATTTATATATGCATAGATATTTTCTTGTTTAGTTCTTATCTCATGGTGCATAGATGAGTTAGAAAATATTTCGAGGTTCTTTAGCCTCATTCCATAGCTTTTGCAACTTTCCATTACATAAAACATAAGACATAATCATTAATAGGTTTTAAAGATCATTTTCTCATCTTAAAAATTTATGAATATGAAACCTTTCCCCCCAATGTTTATATATAATTATGTCAAGAATTGATTTTCAAAAGTTGTGAAAAAACATACAAAATGTGTGGGAAGGTTATAAAACTATTGCAATATGAAATCTTTAAAAATCATATGTAAAATATTAGTGATCAAGGTATAACAAGATGTGTAATCAATGCAAGCCACATGAAGTGATAAAATATTCCTACTCGGGTCATCTTTGTGATCATAGATATGAATTTTAGGAACAACAAAACTAAGAGAGATGTGACAAGAAGCCAATTTAATTGTAATTGGGTTACAAAGAAACTAAGAATAATCTAAAACATGAAGATAAGTGGATGCACCTTGTTGTAATTGTAATATTTGATATTTTAATGTATGAAAAATGGTTTCAAGACCTTATTTGATAGATGAAGAAGCATGCAAACCATTATGATTGACAACTAAACCATGATAGATCATATTAACATGTATCGATCTTTATATCTTACATCAATATCAATATACCTCATAAACACATGTATGTAAAGAGGAAATATATATTTTATCTATTAAATGAATGTGAGAAACATGAATAATGTTAATTTAAAATAACATAATCTAAGTGCACAAGACCTAATTTTGTAATTTTATAAAATAGTTGGATGTTTTTATATTTTACAACTATGTCATTGTTTTCATAGTTTGCAATGCTTAGCTATGTACAAATAAAGTGGATAGAAAGAGAGTTACCCATAGATAACTTAATTAAGAGGTGAATCAACCATTGCAGATGGTAAAGGTGTAGGCCTCAATGTATCAAAGGATGTGACTTAAGTGAAACTGGTAATATAGTAATGATGTGTGCTAATGAATACATGAGAGAAGATCTAAGTGAAGTATCCCTATAGGTAGTGTGTGAAGTAGAAGATCTAAATGGGGGAATACAGGAGTTAATTGTTTATACAAACTATGTGCACTATAAGAAAATATAGAGAGAATGCACACTATAATACCCAAGAAATATCCTATGAGAAAATAAGCCACTAGAGAAAACATGTGGAATTGCATGCCTATTGGGAGACTTTGGTGAGTTAGACATGCTAGAGATATAGGAGGGTTAGAGTCGCTAGAGATAATATATGTAACCAATGGCCTATTAGGAAACCAATAAGGGATATATCTATTAGAGATAGTATGTGCAACCAAATTCCTATCAAGAGACCTAGGAGGGATAGAGTCATTAGAGACATTATGTAAATCCAAATACATGTATGTAGATGCATTATGATTATGGATAGAAATTATAGAAGAAAGATTATGTAAGCTAGGAGAAAAATACTTAATGGGAATTCTCTAATGGTGACAACCTATTAATTTGTGAGTAAACTTGAAAAATTGGGGAATAACCAATATAATGTCCCTAAGATAACACACCCAAGGAATACCAAAGTTTAATACACTACAGATAACAGTAACAACAACCAAGAGTGATAGTAGTGTAGTAAGAGATCCAAATGAAATAAGGAGAGTAATGCGTTGATTGAGAGGCTTAGAATTAAATGTGGGATTCTTTATGGAAATTCCAATGGAGTAATGGAAGAGATAATGCATTATCATTTTTATGTGGATTAACTAGCACACCACATATAGGTATATGATGAATAAATACATGAATGGATAGGGTATATGACATAAGTGTTTCATTTATATCAAAGTCACCAAAAGTGATAATCGGTGGAGGAGATGTCATATGAGTAGTGGCGAAAATCATTCCATCTAAATGGTGATCATAAGAGGAGGGTGGTGATATAATGTGAAGAGTATTGTGCACCTTATAAGTAGATTTATCATTGTGATGGTTAGGAAGTGGGTCATTGAAGCTTCTTAATTTGGGATTATCATTGGTTGAATTAAAAGATTCAGTGGATGCATCTCATTCAATAACATTATAATCAATAATATCTTAAATAGTGTGAGAAATATTGAATATTTTATGAGTTGAGTGGCCAATACATCTATGATAATCATAATAAGCATTTGTGTCATAACTCTTACCTTGAGGCCTACTTATATTAACCTCAAATATTGGACACAATTGTTTCAACATAATGTGTGGGGAATGAGGTAACTTGGTAAACTATCATCATGCAGGCTATAATTGTAGCTTAGTAAGTTGAGAAATAGAATTGAAAGTTTCCTTAGAAGTATCATTAGCATCAGTAGTATTTCTTTTGAAAGTGGATTTTTTTGGAAACTTTTCATTATATATATTAGGATTGCTAGCAATGTACTTAAGTTTGTTCGTATGTAAAAAAATAGCTTCATATTATTTGAGGGTATGACATAGATGGTAAAGTTATTGAACCTTATCAAATATGAATGGTTCTTGTAAAGGAGAAAACAAGCTTTGAGGAAGGAGATATTGTGGTTCAATGTTAGCTGAGATATTTTTCATCTTAACAAAGCATAGTTTTGAATGCTTCTAGCGACACCATTCTAATATTTGAGATTTAAATGTATGAACAAAGGTTTCAAGATCCTATGTGCTATATGAATAAGCATGCAAACCATTATAATTGAAAACATAACTGTGGTAGATCGTATTAACACGTATCCATCTATATATCCTACATCAATATCAATATACCTTATAAATGCATGTATATAAAGAGGAAAGATATATTGTATCTATCAAATGAATGTGAAAACATGTATAATGTAAAGTGAAAATAATGTAAGATAAGTGCACATTACCCAATTTTGTAATTTTACAAATAGTTGGATGTTTTTGTTTTTTACAACTATGTCAATGTTTTTGTAGTTTGTAATGCTTAGTTATGTACAAATAAATTTGATAGAAAAAAATCTACCTATGGATAACTTGATGAAGTGGTGAAACAACCATTGAAGAGGATATATGTAGAGGCCTCAATGGTGCCAAATGATGCAAATCAAATGAAAAGTATACCATAGTAGAGATTTGTATCAAGGAATGCATGAGAGAAGATCTAGGTGAAGTATCTATATAGGTAGTGTGTGAAGTAGAAGATCTACATGGGGGAATAGAAGAGAGAATTCTTCTAGAGACACCATGTACACCATAACATCTATAAGTAACTATAGATAGATGCACACTATAGGACATAGGGAATATCCTATGAGAAAGTAATCCACTAGAGAAAATGTGTAGAGCTGAAGGCCTATCAGGAGACCTTGGTGAGCTAAAAATGCTAGAGATAGCATGTAGAACCAAAGGATTAGGATGAAACCTAGGATAATTAGAACTAATAAAGATAGTATGTGCAACCAAAGTAATATCAAGAGATGTATGAGGGCTAGATTCACTAGAGAATATATGTGTAACCAAAGGCCAATTAGGAGACCTAGAAGGGATAGATCTATTAGAGATAGTATGTGCAACCAAATGCCTATCAGGAGACCTAGGTGGGTTAGAGTTGTTAGATATATTATGTAAATCCAAATAAATATATGTAGATGAAGCATGAGAATGGATAGAAATTGTAGAAGAATGACTAGGAAAGCTAGGAGAAAAATCCTCAACGGGAATATCTCTTATGGTGATAACATTTTGATTTGTGAATAAAATTGACAGATTGGTGGATAAAATATAGAATGGCCCTAAGAGAAAACATCTAGGTATACCTAAGCATAACACATCAGAACTAAGAGTAACAACCAAGAATGAGACTGGTGTAGTAAGAGAGCCAACGAAACTAGGGAGAGTAATGTGTTGATAGAGATTATTAGAATTGAATGTGATATTTTTTATGGAAATGCCAAGAGAGTGGAGTAATGGAATAGAGAAGATGTTATCCCTGTTATGTGGATAAACTAGCACACTACATATAGGTATCTGATGAATAGAATTAGGATAGTACATGGTATTTAAGATAAGCTTGTCATCTATATCAAAGTCACCAAAATTGATAATTAGTGGAGTGTTAGCATCTTATTGTAATACCTTAGGCTAATGACTAAGGTATAGTTTATATGCACATGGTTATAGTGGTTTTAACCACTTTGGTTAATAGGTTAGTTGGTTTGATGGGTCTATCTATTTCACGATACATGATGCCTATTGTTTCACCCACCTCATTATTTCTTGGGTGGTTATTTTGTGTCTATTTAATAGGATTCTCATGTATTGTGTATGCATGATGGTGGTATTCTAGTTAATATAATTTCTCCAGCTCTTTGTTAATTCTAATATGGTTTCAGAGATGACAGTTTAGGAAGCCAGGAAGGATCCTATGGAGTAAGGAGGATGGTGGTATTGTCAAGGGGGGTGTGAAATTCCTAGTGGAGAGCCATAAGAATTTTATTTTTTATTTTTTATTTTATTAAAATAAATTACTTTCCATTAACCAACAGGAAAGATAGATAGCCAAAAAAACATTAGAGAAGGTCTATGGAGGTGAAGGAAGGAGAAAACATGCAAAGGAAGGAGGATTAGCCTATGTTTTAATTATTTTTTGTGGTTTCTATTCCCCACTCAGTCGTACAATGTTATACCACTTTAGGAAATTGTAAAAAAATTTAATTCTCCACCATTTTTCTTTATTTTTGTTTCTTCTCATTTCTATTATTTGGGAGAGGAAGACTAGTGAAAATAGAAGTGAATTTGGTTGAGAAACGGATCTAGAATCAACATTTGAAGTTTTGACATTGAATTCACAAAGGTCAATTCTAATTGGATAATATTTTGTTTATAATTTTATCCTAAAGTTTTAAAAATTCCTATTATTTTCAATTATTTGAGTTTTTAAATACTAAAAATAGAAAAATTTAGTGTATAAGGGGAATAAGGGGCTTGACAGTGATTAATTATCATGGAAGCATCATTTTTGGGGGCTTTTAATCTATAATGCAACACAAAAATAATTTTTTAAATCATAGTTGTGGATCTTCTGATTTAACTGTTTTTATCCATTTTGGGTGTTTTTTAAAGACAAAAAGTTTAAAATTTCCCAAACAGTGTTGATTTTACTATTGTAAATTAGGGGAATTTACCAATTTTTGATTTAATTCTGTGGGTAGGAGGAATTTTTTGTAAATTCATTATATTTTTTCCGATGTATTCTTTTTTGAGAAAAATAAGGTCAAAATGGCTAGTTTACAACACATATAGTTGTCAGATTCACAAAAATTGACAAGAAAGAATTTTAGTTTGTGGATTCATAAGGTTTTGATGATATGTGAATATTGATATCTTGATCAAATAGTGCTTGGTAAATAGAAAATCCTATTCACTAATACAAATTATTATGATAAATGTCACCATGAGGCTATTATGTTTTTAAAATTGTCAGTAGCAGATAATCTAATCTCATAGGTCAGAAATGTGACTAGTGCATAATTTTTTTTGACTAATCTTACTTCTAAATATTTGGATTGTGAAGCTTATAGGATATTATATTTTAAGAATTTATTTTTTTCCACTAAGACGTAGGAAGGTGGATCCATTTCTTATTTTTGTTGTAGATCAAGGATATTAGTGATTTGTTGAAGGCTGTGTAGAAGCATGTTGGTGAGAAAGATTTGATTTCTATGGTAATGCATAATCTTCCACCTTCATTTGAATCATTTTTGGAGTCCTTGCACATCATTTTTGACATGTAGAATTTAGACTTTAAAACATTGTCCATATTTCTTTTACAGAAGGAGATATTGTAGGAATAGGTATGTGTGTTTACATATACTTCTACAGAGAGTGCATTATTCATCAAGGGAAAGGTTAAGACATTTAGTAAATATAACATTTATCCTACAAAATATTCAAAAGTAAGTGGTTTTAATAAGAAATCTAAGTGGAAAAAATTTTACTGTAAGAAACATGGTCACCTTAAGAAGTATTATAAGAAAATACAACATGATCTGGTTGGTCCTAAGAATAAATCTCGTCATGTGAATACTACTAAAGGTGTGGGAGAGGAAACATCTCCTTATTTTACATTTATGGCCTCTAGTGGTAATTCAATGGTGGATCAAGCTTGATACTTTTATTCAGGGGCATCTCACCATTATACATGCCATAAGGACTTATTTGTGATTTTTTTTTAAAATAACAATAGTAATGACTTTGTATCTATGGGGGATGGTATAACTTACTTTGTGAAAGGGTTTGGTAATGTTCAAATCAATTTTAATGGTACTATCTAGTATACATATTAGAATGTTAGGTGTATTCCATATATGAACAAAAAATTTCTTTTAATTAGTGAGATCACCATAAAATTTTTTTTTTTTGGTTAAGTTTTAAAAATAATAATGTGTATTAACTACCAAAGATAACAAGATTATTATAGTTGGGATTGGTGCGAAATGCTTGTATAAGCTTGCAAATTCATAAAGGGTAAAGGGAAGTGAACTTGCAGTGGTTGATAACACAAGTTCACTATGGAATGAAAGGTATGGACATTTGAATTTCCAATATATGCATACATTGAGCAAGACTAAAATGGTTCAGGGGATTCTTTCTATACATGATAGTTGTCATGTATGTATTGGAAGTTAGTTGTGAAAACAAGTTATAAAATCATTTGATGTTGGTAAAGCTTTGAGGGCTAAGGAAGTATTAGAACTTGTTCATGTGGATTTTCATGGTTTAATGCAAACACCTACCCCCACTAGAGCTCAATAGTTTTTGCTAATGGTCAATGATTTATCTAGGAAAAAGTGGGTATACTTTCTAGTGAATAAATTTTATTGATTTTCTAACTTCACATATTGCAAAGATATGGTTGAAAAACAGGCGAGCTGACCAGTGAAATAAATTAGAACTGATAATGAAGGTGAGTTTACCTTAAAGTGTTTTAAGTATTTTTACGCCACTAAATTTATACACAGATAATATTCTACTCCTTACACTCTACAATAGAATGGAGTTGTGGAAAGGAAGAATAATACCGTGATGGGCATGGCTCATTATATGGTCCAAAGCATAATGTTCCATATAAGTATTGGGTAGAGTCAGTAAATACAATAGTGTACATACTTATTAGAATTCCTATAAAATCATTACAGAATATGACTCTAGAGGAGGATTGGTCAGGTAAAACTCTATATGTAATTGATTTCATAATTTTTGGTTGTGTGTCTTTTATAGTTATTCCTAGTCACAAGAGAAGTAACTTGGATGCAGAAATCAAAGCCTATATGTATGTTGGATACAATGAGTATTCAAAGGCCTATAGATTACTTGATTTTTTCCATTAACAAATTTATGGTAAATAGAGATGTCATGGTAAATGAACAGATTCCATACTTCACAGCAACTAGCACATTTTTAGATATTGAGTCATGTTTTCCTTCTAATGATTTTATTACAAGTTGTGATGTATAGAAGCAGGATTCTAGCTCATCACTAGAATCACATTCTAGGGAGGGAATCACTACAAAACATTTTGAGGCTCCACCCTCTCATCAAAAAC
Organism: Taxus chinensis; assembly: GCA_019776745.2. Lineage (NCBI taxonomy): Eukaryota > Viridiplantae > Streptophyta > Pinopsida > Cupressales > Taxaceae > Taxus > Taxus chinensis. Next base: position 974,309,947 of record CM034146.1, on the reverse strand, counting down.
AACCAAAGAGGTTGAAGTGGTATACTACCACAATGGAAGCACTAAAGGAAGGAGAATTGCCAAAAGTTGTGGAAGGAAAAACATTGAGATCATGAAAACAACTTGGTTATAGAGGTGAGCATGATAATTTTATTTTAACAAATTTTTTTCATAGGAATTTAAGCTTAAAAAGTTTTCAGATGCCAAAGGGAATCCTGAGCAAGAATCATCCATGCAATTGGAATATGATTCCTTGGTGAAAAAAAATGAATTGGGAGCTAACAGATCTTCCACCAGGAAAGAAATCCATTGGTTACAAATGAAATTATAAGATAAATTGAAAAACAAATGGTTATTTGGAAAAATATAACTTCATACTTGTTACAAAAGGTTATACACAAGAGGAAGGTGTTGATTATGAGGAGGCATTTTCTCCAACTAGAAATATGGTAACTTTTTGTTTGATTATTGTTATTTCTAATCAATTTAGATGGAAGGTACATCAAATGGATTTCAAGAGTGCCTTCTAATGATGATTTGGAGGAGGAAGTATACATGGTTAAGCCATAAGGATTTTAGGTACTTGGCAAGGAAAATCTTGTCTGCTAGTTGATCAAGTCCCTGTATGGGTTAAAAGAGGCTCCTCAAGCCTAGTATATAAAGATATATTCTTACCTTAGGGAGTCTGGTTTTAAAAGGCGTAATTTTGAAACAAATCTCTATGTAAAATTTTCTGGTGATTATATCTTGATTTTCATTGTATATGTTGATGACATATCCATCACTAGGGTAGCATCAGTAGTATTCAATAGATGAAAGCTGATTTTTTTGAACTTTTGACATGAATGACTTAGGACTACTGAAATATTGTTTAGATGTAGATTTTTGGCAAGGTAATTGTGTTGTATTCATATCATAGAATAAGTATGGAAAATCATTGTTGGAAAGGTTTAGAATGATGGATTGTAATCCAACTCACACACATATGGAATTTGGAGATAAAATTGTAAATGACACTACTTCATCAACGGTCAATGAAATAGTGTATCAGAAATTAGTAGGTAGTCTCATTTATCTCACTACCACTAGACCAAATATTTGTTTTGCAGTAAATTTTCTATCTTGATTCATGTATAAACCACATGATCACTAAAAAACTATTATTAAGATATGTCAAAGGTACTCTTGAATTTGGCATACTATATAAAAATTCTTTAGATTTTGAGCTTTTAGGATATTCTGACTTTGATTGGGCAGGTTCAGTAGATTTAAGAAATTATACAATATGGTATGTATTCACTCTTGGTTCAAAATTTTTATCATGGTAGAGAAAACTAAAAACTACAGTGGCATTATCTTTGAGATAAGTAGAGTATAAATATGTGTTTAGTACATGATATGAAACTATGTATATAAATAAACTATTAGAGGATCTTCAGTTTGAGACATCAAATACTACTATGATTTTCTGTGATAACCATAGTGTTATGAAGATGGTGAAGAATCCAATATTCCATTCTAGGACCAAACACATTGAGGTTCAACATTATTATATCTGATTGTTGGTTACAAATTAATACATCATTCTTTTATACTACACCACTTTAGAAAAACCAACTAATATTATGACCAAACCACTTGGTGTAGAAAAGTTCATAAAATTCAGGGATAAACATGGTCTTGTTTTTGGTTTATTCATTAAGGAAGGGTGTTAGCATATTATTGTAATACCTTATTTTAATGACGAAGGTATAGTTTCTATACACATGGTTATAGTGGTTTAAACCAATTTGGTTAATAGTTTAGTTGGCTTAACGGGCCTAATTATTTCACGCTACATTATGCTTATTGTTTCACCCATCTCCTTATTTCTCGGGTGGTTCTTTTGTGCCTATTTTATAGGTTTCTCATGTATTGTTTATGCATTTTGGTTAATACAATTTCTCCATCTCTTTTTTTCTTCTAATATGGAGGAGATGACATATGAGTAGTAATGAAAATCATTTCATCCAAGTGGTGATCATAAGAGGATGTTGGTGATATCATGTGATGAGTATTATACACCTCAGAAATATATTTTTCAGTGTGATGCTTAGGAATTGGGTCATTAGAATCTTTTTAATTTGGAAGTATCATTTGTTGACTTATACGATTTAGCAGGTGCATCTCATTCAATGGCATTAGAATCAATAAGATCTTAGATAGTGTGACAAATATTGAATCATTGATCAATGGAGTGACCAACGTGTCTATGCTAATCATAATAATCATTTGCATAAAAAATATTACCTTGATGCCTACTCACATTAACCCAAAATATTGGAGGGAGAGACACAAGATCACACATAATTATATCAACATAATGTGTGGGTAACAAGGTAACTATGTAAACTATCATCATCCAGGATACAATTGTAGCTTAGTAGGTTGAGAAATATCATTAAAAGTTTCCTTAGAATTAGCCATAACATCATTAGTATTTATTTTCAATGTGGATTTTATTAGAAAAATTTCTTTGGATTAGATTAGTATTTCTACCAATGTACTTAAGTTTGTTCATATGTAATAACTTAGCTTTGCACTATTTGAGTATATGACATAGATTGTAAAATGATTGAAATTTTTCTAATATGAATGATTCTCGCAAAGGAGAAAACAATCTTTTAGTAAAGAGATATTGTATTTCAATGTTAGCTGAGATATTGTTCATCTTAATAAGCATGTTTTTGTAGCATAAGACATAATCATTAATAGTTTTGTTAGATGATCTTATCATCTTAAACATTTTTTCATATTAACCTTGTCCCCAATGTTGATAGATAATTATGCCAATAATTGAATTTATAAATTAGTGAGAGTTCACACAAAATGTGTAGGAAGGTCATAAAACCATTGCAATGTGAAGTCTATAAGAATCATAGGGAAAATATTAATGAGAAATTTATCATAAGATTAGGAATCGATACAAACCACATGAAGTGAGAAAAGATTCATAGTTGGGTCATATTTGTCATCATAGATAGGAATTTTAGAAACAACGAAACTAAGAGACATATGACAAGAAGCCAATTTGGTTATAATTGGATTATGAAGAAACTAAGTAAAATTTAAATAATGATGACAAGTGGATGCACCTTGTTATAATTATAATATTTGAGATTTTAATGTATGAACAATGGTTTCAAGATCCTATGTGCTAGATGAGGAAGCATGAAACCCATTATGATTTCCTATAGGATGTGTAGTAACAACAATGGTTGCACACATAGACATAGATAAATTTGAAAGATTAGGTTCCCGCAAGGATGTAGGTACCAAAAAATGTAGGAATAATAGGTGTATTTATGTTAGATAATGAAGCATGCTTAATTTGATATCTAGCAGCATATGGAATAATATCAAAAAAATTGTGATTCTCTTCTAATAAATGTGTAAGGTATTGTGTTTCATCCACACAAAGGTCATGGTTAGGATTTTTAAAGTGTTTATCATATCCCTCACCTTGGACATAATAAACATTATTAGTGTGAATAGAATTGTGTCTTCATGCAAATTTACTAGCTTTAGAATTTGAAATTTCCAAGCATGACAATTAATCCTACATTGCAAAATTTTGCCCCTTGGTCACACTAAATCCTCCTCATGGGAAACTTGTCTCCATTAGAACCATCACCATGGCCCCAAATAAGGTCTTAATGATGTTTTCAAGTATACCCCAGTGTGTAAAGAAAGATTATGAAGATGATGGATGTGTTCAACAATATTTAGTGAAAGACAAGTCTCCTAGAGGCCTAAAATGGCCAATTTTGGTCATTCTGAAGCCAATATGAATCCTCCAAAAGATTTAAAAAAAATATATAAAACATCTAAAGGTGGTGTTAAGGATTATAGAAAGTATTAGAGATAATTTGGGAATATTTAGGAAAGAATTGATCATTTAGATATAATTTATTCAACGTCAGGTTTTCTAGGTGCAAGGAAAAGGCATTCAAATAGTGAAACCTAAATTCTTCAGATGATTTTGGGAGCTATGTAAGGAGTTAAGAGGAAAACATGTAGGAATATGAAATATATTATAATTACCTACAAGGTGGGAACATTATTTTGGTGATAATTTTTAAAGATTTATTTAAAAATTCCAAACACATGCAACTGCCCCTCATAAATCTAGGAAAACATGGGCCTAAATTTTTAATTTCAGATAGATTAAAGTTATTAAATTTGTTTCATTGGTATTATAATGTGTTTTTGAGTCAAATTCATATAATATTTTACCCCACAACATAATGCTAAGCCTCCGGAGTGAAGAAACAAGTTTCTTAACTATTTTTGGACATCTAATGCAAATCTAGATTTCCATTCTTGGCTCAGTTACAATTTTCACTTCCTTGTATCCCAATTGTCCCATTTGAGACAATAGGGACATGTAAAAAACAAATTGTGACCTCATCCTTCTGCACAAGTTGCACTTTTGTGCCTTGTGTTTCCCAATTGTCATCATTGTCCCAATTTCCCCATAGTGCAAGGGGGAAGAGAGGGGAACAAAATTGTGAACTCACTCCCTCACCCTAGTCATAATTTTGTGTCCCAACTGTAAAAATTTTCCCCTCTACCCCTAGGTGATAAGAAATTGTTATCCATGCAAAGTTGGTGCTCTTAGACCCCCATGCAACCCCATTCAGTTCCATAGGTACTTTTCCTATCCCCCTCATCTCATAAACCTCTCATCCCATACTACCACTTCTCATAATACTACTCCAAGTCACACTTTTCTACCCCTATTTACCCAAAAATTTCCAATTTTACCATATTCAAAATCCATGGAAATTCAACTTAAACCTAGGTTCAAGGCATAGTTAGCAGGTTGAGTTAAAACCTCACTAAAAATCATTTAGAACTCCTCCTCACTACACAAGTCATCATTTCCACACAGGTTACTGCTGAAAAAAACCTCTAAGCTCCATTTTTCACTAGAGTTTCTACCAATATTTTCTTAGACATCCATAGCCACCAAAAATAAATATTTACACATATCTTTCCAACCAAGAGTCTGATCACTCTGAAAATTTACCAGAAACTTCCTCTCCAAAACACCTTTGGGAAGATTACAATAGAAAAATCATTGATGCCCTATATTTTTTACAACAGATAACTTAAATTTTAAATGTTAAAACCTGATTTTTCAATTTTCCATATATATAGCAGATAGAAAACCATAAAATTCAGAGCAGAAGATCCTGGTGCAAAATAAAACATTTTGATGGTGGTTTTGTTGCAATCTAACACCATTAAGTCCAATTTCTAAAAATAGCAGGGTCCCTGAACATTAGGTTACTAAAAGTAATACGTTTCCTAGAGTGATTAAATTCTCATCTCATTCGAGATATCTTGGAAAAGTAAGAAACATCAAAAAAGTGTAATTTGGGATACTTTCTAAAAATAACAGTGTCCAGAAAAAATGAGTATCTAAAAATAATATCTTTTAAAAATAGAAAACTTTCATCTGTGGAAATAATCTAAGTGAGTCAGGAACTTTATGGGGTCAAATTATGTAAGGATTCTAAAAATAGTACTTTCGGGCCCTACCTGCTAAAAATAAAAAGAGACATATTTCATTGCATAAAGTTTGTGGTGACCCTATTTTTGTTCATCTTGGTTCTTTTTAGAAACATGAAGTTCAAATAATCAGGTATTGATCATATTTGAAACCTAGTTACCAAGTATCTAGGTGTGGGAGATAGGGATGACACTCACATGGATATCAAAGACCTAAAAATAGGATGCTTAGAGGACCAAGAGAGCTTGTTGAAGAAAAACTCTTTTCGAGAATATTTTTTATAGAATAAGGCCATCCATTATCTTTTCAAAGTATAGAACTTGTCCTAAAATGTGCGCATCACTAAAAACCTAATTCCAGGATAGTGCATGTAAATGAAAACTCAAATCTTGCAGTGCTTACTCCTAAGGGTATCTCATAATGTTTTTGAAATCCAACTAGTAGTAGTTCGTTTATCATCACCAAAGAGTTTCCATCACATGGATGGGAAAAAATGAATCATACCTCTAAGGCCTCACAGTTAGGTCATGGCTAAGGCAAGGCGGTGATCCTTCTCATGTGCCTAAAATATTATCTATAAGTGTGTTCCATTAGTGTTACTCAAATTATATCATCTTATTGAGAAGAGAGATGGGTGAAGAGACGAAAAATAATTTTTAGGACAAGATGGCCCAATTCATCCTTGTTACCACTGAAGGGAGCTAGGTAGTTGATTAGGGACAAATCATAAGTGAAAATATTCACCTTTAGTTGCTCCAGCTATCTCTGACTAGAAAATTCATTATGACCTCATATCTTGTATATTCTCTTGAATACATAAGACATTTCAAAGGCCTAACTTCTTCTCTAAATGCTTCTAAAAAAGAAATAGCCTATCAAAAGTATTCCCAACTCATACTCAAGGAGAGAAATGATCACTTTTCTATAGTGAATGATGTATTCTCCATGTTTGTTACCATACTTCTAGAAGGCAACCTAGAGCTGATTTTATCCTCTCAATTTTTCATACTGATTAACAGATATGGGAGCTTCTTCAATCAATTCCAAACTTTCACCTACATCAAGGCTTCAAGCTTCGATCTCACTCCTGCATACTTCCCAGGTACCCTAGCGATAAAATAGTAATGTTTGAGTTACATAGGAAGCTTTCTCAAGTTCATAATAGATGTAAGAATAACAAAAAAAGGGGGTTTCCTTATCTATATCTCTTGGAATCTATTCATTAAAAATGTTGCAAATGCATCAAATGTCAAAAATTCCTTTACTTCACTTATCCTCTATTCATATACACCCATGCCTAGTTTTGAAACCTGAACTCTTCCTTAGTTGCACCATAATCCCCAAATTCAAGACTATTGGATCAACTATCTTGATGAATTTTATGTAAGGAAGAAAGATCATATGTAAATGTTAGTGGATCATATGAGGAGCTTTAATTTTGATTAGTTTGTTGAATGAGTTACATATGATACATCATATTTTTTTGACCTGAAATGTCAAGCAGTAAAATCTTCATCTCTTTCACCTGTCTCATGGAACATTTTAGAATCAAGTGACATCAATGAGATAACTGCATAAGTGATTCAGAGATTGAAAGAATGGTTAAAGAAAAATAGGATTGATTTCATACAAATTTGGTGACATCCTAACCCTATTGAAGTTAAACATCTCACCTATCACCCTTGAATTTATCTAAAAAACCATGATCTCCACTCACTCAGGGGATCCCACAATGATAAAAATAAATGTAATATGAAGGATGTCACTATAAGAGACTCCACAAGAAATCCAAAGCCACCAAGTATCCCATCAAGGATCTTTAGAAATGGTAGATTGATCCTTCAAAACCTATAGTTCCACACTGATCTCTAAGTGTCTCCTCCTCAGCCTAAGAATCAGCTCATCAAGTGTAAGATGTGGTCCCTCATTGTGAACTTTAAAGTTCCATCATGTCTAGAGTTGAAACTGCACAAACATATATCTTCCCTTGGTTCCAAGAGCTGATTGGAAGTGATACAAAGACAATGTAGTAGGAATCATCACTGCACTTCAAATATATGTCAAATGTCATGAAGACCAAACGAGGGTATAAAAGCACAAGTAACTTCTTGATTTTTCATTGGTGTTTCTTGTAACCAATATGTAGAAGTTACTTAGCCAAAAGTGGTAAAAACCCATAAGAAGATGACTCAGGTATACTATGAAATCGAAAATAATCTCTTTAGGTCAATAAACACATGAGGGTGATGATTTTTGTTTCAAAGAGTATGTTGGTCATTGTTTTCCCTAGAATGAGGAGTACAGAAAAAAATCAAGCACTTGGATGAGCATGTGAGAATCCTCATTGCTTATGTGCATTCATTTATGGACACTGATGTGATCCTATCTCTCTCTACTGAATATTTTACTCCTATCATTATATTCTACCCCATAACAATAAAAAAGGCTCAAGGTCATACCATGTAGGGAAAATCCAATGAGCGATGGGTTGATAATATTCTTGAAAAGTAAAAACATTGTTTCTTGAGATCATCTCATTTTTTGAGTTCTCTCTCACCACCTATGAAAATGTAAAAATGACTAGGGATGAGATTTAAAAATAAAAGGAATATTGGCATAAATTTATTTCATTGGTGTTGGAAATGAGTGATCTTGACTCTTTCATATTGTTGGTCATAAATCTATTCACTTTCATAACCAAAAATATGTCTACCATTTGGTTTCATACATTGGTTTCCCATTATGAAATATTGAATAACGCTCTCTCCAAACTTAACTCTTGTGATGAGATCACATCAAAAATTCTAGAAAGTATAAGAAATAGAGTACAGAAGCTTTGGTCACCTCTAGTAAGTGACAATTCATCAGTGGAATACCTTTAGAAATTGTTTGAGGAATTAGTCAAGAAATAGGTGAGATATCCCTTCTCTTCAATAAGGAAACCCTGGAGTCTCTCACAGAAATCAGATGTACAATTTCAAATACCACCAAGGATCATCAAGTTTGGTTAAATCAATGCAAAAACATCAATAATACTTCTCAAACCTAGATTAAGGCTATGAGCATACATTCAAATCTATCATAGTGGAGAAATTTGTACCTATGACAACATGATTTAGAAAGGAATTAAAAGGTGAAGAAATATCTATAGAAATATTCCCAAAAGTTTCACCAGCATGTGGCTCTTTATCGGCCAAGGCCTTATCTCCTTTGGCATAATCATCCCCCCTATTTCTTCTTCCTACTTGGAAATGAGTGATCTTGACTCTTTCATATTGTTGGGCATAAATCTATTCACTTTCATAACCAAAAATATGTCTACCATTTGGTCTCATACATTGGTTTCCCATTATGAAATATTGAATAACGCTCTCTCCAAACTTAACTCTTGTGATGAGCTCACATCACAAATTCTAGAAACTATAAGAAATAGAGTACAGAAGCTTTGGTCACCTCCATTAAGCGAAAATTCATCAGTGGAATACCTTTAGAAATTGTTTGAGGAATTAGTCAAGAAATATGTGAGATATCCCTTCTCTTCAACACGGAAACCCTGGAGTCTCTCACAAAAATCAAATGTCCAATTTCTAATACTGCCAATTATCATCAAGTTTGGTTAAATCAATGTAAAAACATCAATAATACTTCTCAAACCTAGATTAAGGCTATGAGCTTCATTCAAATCCATCAAGTGGAGAAATTTGTACCTATGGCAACATGATTTAGAAAGGAATTAAAAGGTGAAGAAATATCTATAGAAATATTCCCAAAAGTTTCACCAACATGTGGCTCTTTATCGGCCAAGGCCTTATCTCCTTTGGCATAATCATACCCCCTCTTCCTTCTTCCTACTTGGAAATGAGTGATCTTGACTCTTTCATATTGTTGGGCATAAATATAATCACTTTCATAACCAAAAACATGTCTACCATTTGGTCTCATACATTGGTTTCCCATTATGAAATATTTAATAACGCTCTCTCCAAACTTAACTCTTGTGATGAGCTCACATCACAAATTATAGAAAGTATAAGAAATAGAGTACAGAAGATTTGGTCACCTCCAGTAAGTGAAAATTCATCAGTGGAATACCTTTAGAAATTGTTTGAGGAATTAGTCAAGAAATATGTGAGATATCCCTTCTCTTCAACAAGGAAACCCTGGAGTCTCTCACAAGAATCAGATGTACAATTTCTAATACTGCCAAGGATTATCAAGTTTGGTTAAATCAATGAAAAAACATCAATAATACTTCTCAAACCTAGATTAAGGCTATGAGCTTCATTCAAATCCATCAAGTGGAGAAATTTGTACCTGTGGTAACATGATTTAGAAAGGAATTAAAAGGTGAAGAAATATCTATAGAAATATTCACAAAAGTTTCACCAGCATGTGGCTCTTTATCGGCCAAGGCCTAATCTCCTTCGACATAATCATCTCCTCTCTTCCTTCTTCATACTTGGAAATGAGTGATCTTGACTCTTTCATATTGTTGGGCATAAATTTATTCACTTTCATAAAAAAAAATATGTCTACCATTTGGTCTCATACATTGGTTTCCCATTATGAAATATTGAATAACGCTCTCTCCAAACTTAACTCTTGTGATGAGCTCACATCAAAAATTCTAGAAAGTATAAGAAATAGAGTACAGAAGCTTTGGTCACCTTCATTAAGTGAAAATTCATCAGTGGAATACCTTTAGAAATTGTTTGAGGAATTAGTCAAGAAATATGTGAGATATCCCTTCTCTTCAACAAGGAAACCATGGAGTATCACACAAAAATCAGATGTACAATTTCTAATACTGCCAAGGATCATCAACTTTGGTTAAATCAATGCAAAAACATCAATAATACTTCTCAAACCTAGATTAAGGCTATGAGCTTCATTCAAATCCATCAAGTGGAGAAATTTGTACCTGTGGCAACATGATTTAGAAAGGAATTAAAAGGTGAAGAAATATTATAGAAATATTCCCAAAAGTTTCACCAGTATGTGGCTCTTTATCGGCCAAGGCCTTATCTCCTTTGGCATAATCATCCCCCCTCTTCCTTCTTCCTACTTGGAAATGAGTGATGTTGACTCTTTCATATTGTTGGGCATAAATCTATTCACTTTCATAACCAAAAATATGTCTACCATTTGGTCTCATACATTGGTTTCCCATTATGAAATATTGAATAACGCTCTCTCCAAACTTAACTCTTGTGATGAGCTCACATCACAAATTCTAGAAAGTATAAGAAATAGAGTACAGAAGCTTTGGTCACGTCCATTAAGTGAAAATTCATCAGTGGAATACCTTTAGAAATTGTTTGAGGAATTAGTCAAGAAATATGTGAGATATCCCTTCTCTTCAACAAGGAAACCCTGGAGTCTCTCACAAAAATCAGATGTCCAATTTCTAATACTGCCAATTATCATCAAGTTTGGTTAAATCAATGTAAAAACATCAATAATACTTCTCAAACCTAGATTAAGGCTATGAGCTTCATTCAAATCCATCAAGTGGAGAAATTTGTACCTATGGCAACATGATTTAGAAAGGAATTAAAAGGTGAAGAAATATCTATAGAAATATTCCCAAAAGTTTCACCAACATGTGGCTCTTTATCGGCCAAGGCCTTATCTCCTTTGGCATAATCATCCCCCCTCTTCCTTCTTCCTACTTGGAAATGAGTGATCTTGACTCTTTCATATTGTTGGGCATAAATATAATCACTTTCATAACCAAAAACATGTCTACCATTTGGTCTCATACATTGGTTTCCCATTATGAAATATTCAATAACGCTCTCTCCAAACTTAACTCTTGTGATGAGCTCACATCACAAATTCTAGAAAGTATAAGAAATAGAGTACAGAAGCTTTGGTCACCTCCAGTAAGTGAAAATTCATCAGTGGAATACCTTTAGAAATTGTTTGAGGAATTAGTCAAGAAATATGTGAGATATCCCTTCTCTTCAACAAGGAAACCCTGGAGTCTCTCACAAGAATCAGATGTACAATTTCTAATACTGCCAAAGATCATCAAGTTTGGTTAAATCAATGCAAAAACATCAATAATACTTCTCAAACCTAGATTAAGGCTATGAGCTTCATTCAAATCCATCAAGTGGAGAAATTTGTACCTGTGGTAACATGATTTAGAAAGGAATTAAAAGGTGAAGAAATATCTATAGAAATATTCACAAAAGTTTCACCAGCATGTGGCTCTTTATCGGCCAAGGCCTAATCTCCTTCGACATAATCATCTCCTCTCTTCCTTCTTCATACTTGGAAATGAGTGATCTTGACTCTTTCATATTGTTGGGCATAAATTTATTCACTTTCATAACCAAAAATATGTCTACCATTTGGTCTCATACATTGGTTTCCCATTATGAAATATTGAATAACGCTCTCTCCAAACTTAACTCTTGTGATGAGCTCACATCAAAAATTCTAGAAAGTATAAGAAATAGAGTACAGAAGCTTTGGTCACCTTCATTAAGTGAAAATTCATCAGTGGAATACCTTTAGAAATTGTTTGAGGAATTAGTCAAGAAATATGTGAGATATCCCTTCTCTTCAACAAGGCAACCATGGAGTCTCTCACAAAAATCAGATGTACAATTTCTAATACTGCCAAGGATTATCAAGTTTGGTTAAATCAATGCAAAAACATCAATAATACTTCTCAAACCTAGATTAAGGCTATGAGCTTCATTCAAATCCATCAAGTGGAGAAATTTGTACCTATGGCAACATGATTTAGAAAGCAATTAAAAGGTGAAGAAATATTATAGAAATATTCCCAAAAGTTTCACCAACATGTGGCTCTTTATCGGCCAAGGCCTTATCTCCTTTGGCATAATCATCCCCCCTCTTCCTTCTTCCTACTTGGAAATGAGTGGTCTTGACTCTTTCATATTGTTGGGAATAAATCTATTCACTTTCATAACCAAAAATATGTCTACCATTTGGTCTCATACATTGGTTTCCCATTATGAAATATTGAATAACGCTCTCTCCAAACTTAACTCTTGTGATGAGCTCACATCACAAATTCTAGAAAGTATAAGAAATAGAGTACAGAAGCTTTGCTCACCTCCATTAAGTGAAAATTCATCAGTGGAATACCTTTATAAATTGTTTAAGGAATTAGTCAAGAAATATGTGAGATATCCCTTCTCTTCAACAAGGAAACCCTGGAGTCTCTCACAAAAATCAGATGTCCAATTTCTAATACTGCCAAGGATCATCAACTTTGGTTAAATCAATGCAAAAACATCAATAATACTTCTCAAACCTAGATTAAGGCTATGAGCTTCATTCAAATCCATCAAGTGGATAAATTCATACCTATGACAACAGGATTTAGAAAGGAATTAAAAGGTGAATAAATATCTATAGAAATATTCCCAAAAGTTTCACCAACATGTGGCTCTTTATCGGCCAAGGCCTTATCTCCTTTGGCATAATCATCCCCCCTCTTCCTTCTTCCTACTTGGAAATGAGTGGTCTTGACTCTTTCATATTGTTGGGAATAAATCTATTCACTTTCATAACCAAAAATATGTCTACCATTTGGTCTCATACATTGGTTTCCCATTATGAAATATTGAATAACGCTCTCTCCAAACTTAACTCTTGTGATGAGCTCACATCACAATTCTAGAAAGTATAAGAAATAGAGTACAGAAGCTTTGCTCACCTCCATTAAGTGAAAATTCATCAGTGGAATACCTTTATAAATTGTTTAAGGAATTAGTCAAGAAATATGTGAGATATCCCTTCTCTTCAACAAGGGAAACCCTGGAGTCTCTCACAAAAATCAGATGTCCAATTTCTAATACTGCCAAGGATCATCAACTTTGGTTAATCAATGCAAAAAACATCAATAATACTTCTCAAACCTAGATTAAGGCTATGAGCTTCATTCAAATCCATCAAGTGGATAAATTCATACCTATGACAACATGATTTAGAAAGGAATTAAAAGGTGAATAAATATCTATAGAAATATTCCCAAAAGTTTCACCAGCATGTGGCTCTTTATCAGCCAAGGCCTTATCTCCTTTGGCATAATCATCCTCTGTCTTCCTTCTTCCTACTTGGAAATGAGTGATCTTGACTCTTTCATATTGTTGGGCATAAATCTATTCACTTTCATAACCAAAAATATGTCTACCATTTGGTCTCATACATTGGTTTCCCATTATGAAATATTGAATAACGCTCTCTCCAAACTTAACTCTTGTGATGAGCTCACATCACAAATTCTAGAAAGTATAAGAAATAGAGTACAAAAGCTTTGGTCACCTCCAATAAGTGAAAATTCATCAGTGGAATACCTTTAGAAATTGTTTGAGGAATTAGTCAAGAAATATGTGAGATATCCCTTCTCTTCAACAAGGAAACCCTGGAGTCTCTCACAAGAATCAAATGTACAATTTCTAATACTACCAAGGATCATCAAGTTTGGTTAAATCAATGCAAAAACATCAATAATACTTCTCAAACCTAGATTAAGGCTATGAGCTTCATTCAAATCCATCAAGTGGAGAAATTTGTACCTGTGGCAACATGATTTAGAAAGGAATTAAAAGGTGAAGAAATATCTATAGAAATATTCCCAAAAGTTTCACCAGCATGTGGCTCTTTATTGGACAAGGCCTTATCTCCTTCTGCATAATCATCCCCCCTCTTCCTTCTTCATACTTGGAAATGAGTGATCTTGACTCTTTCATATTGTTGGGCATAAATCTATTCACTTTCATAACCAAAAATATGTCTACCATTTGGTCTCATACATTGGTTTCCCATTATGAAATATTGAATAACACTCTCTCCAAACTTAACTCTTGTGATGAGCTCACATCAAAAATTCTAGAAAGTATAAGAAATAGAGTACAGAAGCTTTGGTCTCCTCCAGTAAGTGAAAATTCATCAGTGGAATACCTTTAGAAATTGTTTGAGGAATTAGTCAAGAAATATGTGAGATATCCCTTCTCTTCAGCAAGGAAACCATGGAGTCTCTCACAAAAATCAGATGTACAATTTCTAATACTGCCAAGGATCATCAAGTTTGGTTAAATCAATGCCAAAACATCAATAATACTTCTCAAACCTAGATTAAGGCTATGATCTTCATTAAAATCCATCAAGTGTAGAAATTTGTACCTGTGGCAACATGATTTAGAAAGAAATTAAAAGGTGAAGAAATATCTATAGAAATATCCCCAAAATTTTCACCAGGATGTGGCTCTTTATCGGCGAAGGCCTTATCTCCTTTGGCATAATCATCCCCCCTCTTCCTTCTTAATACTTGGAAATGAGTGATCTTGACTCTTTCATATTGTTGGGCATAAATCTAATCACTTTCATAACCAAAAATATGTCTACCATTTGGTCTCATACATTGGTTTCCCATTATGAAATATTGAATAACGCTCTCTCCAAACTTAACTCTTGTGATGATCTCACATCACAGATTCTAGAATGTATAAGAAATAGAGTACAGAAGCTTTGGTCACCTCCATTAAGTGAAAATTCATCAGTGGAATACCTTTAGAAGTTGTTTGAGGAATTAGTCAAGAAATATGTGAGATATCCCTTCTCTTCAACAAGGAAACCATGGAGTCTCTCACAAAAATTAGATGTAAAATTTCTAATACTGCTAAGGATCATCAAGTTTGGTTAAATCAATGCAAAAACATCAATAATACTTCTCAAACCTAGATTAAGGCTATGAGCTTCATTCAAATCCATCAAGTGGACAAATTTGTACCTATGGCAACATGATTTAGAAAGGAATTAAAAGGTGAAGAAATATCTATAGAAATATTCCCAAAAGTTTCACCAGCATGTGGCTCTTTATTGGCCAAGGCCTTATCTCCTTCGGCATAATCATCCCCCCTCTTCCTTCTTCCTACTTTATCTCTCTCATGTTATAATTATTCATTAAGGAGGTACTTCTCATTATTTATTTTGGAATAAAAATGGACTAAGGCGGGTGAATCATTCCTTCAAACCCCTTAATTAATTCAAATTAATTTTCATACAACATTTAACATTTAACCATGCATTAATGTGATCTTAACAATATGCAACAACCATCCCCAAGGGCATAACCATGAAAGAGTAAACAAGAATACAAGATGTAAGTGGGAAACACTCAAGGGGATTAAAATCAACTGAAAATTTTGATCATATTACTCAAACCAAAATAATTGCATGAATCTGACTCATCACACAAGATTTGTTTAGTGAGACACTAACCCCAAAAGGAGCACCAACCCTTGGAAAATCTTTTTGATATTACTCATACAAAAGAAATAATGTGAATATTACTCATCACACAAGTTTTGATCAAAATAACACTAAATATATGTTTCCAACATACACAGTTGATAGTGATCAAAATATTTAGCTCATACACCTTCAAACCCTCTTTAAACACACCTTCTCCTAACTCGCCCAAACTTGATCTTTCATGAACTGATTTCGACACAAACCCTTACACACTAGCTCTTTAACATTATTTATAAATTCAAACATAATTTTAACTTTTTCTTTATTCCCACTAACAACTTGCACTCTCTCTCCTAGCCGACACTTTTTCCCTCTCACACAACTAATTCAAAAATGAACCATATATGCACTTTTATAATTGACTCAATTAAAAATCATAACATAAGTTGTTCATGACCCAATATTTCGGTCATAAAAACATGAAAAAAAAACTAAAAGATCATATTAAACATCATGAAGTACCCATATGGGTTGGCAATGCACCAAGACACAAGACAAGCCCAAAAATTCGTAAAACCCCGTCACCAAGCTCATTAAAGAATTCAAACACTTCATGAATATTTTGTATGCCTCCAAATGATTCACACATGTCAAAAATACCATTAAAACATCATAAAACTGATCAATAACCTCTGAATCATTCATCTTCTTCACATCACTCTTAAATAGGATTGTTTCCTACTCAAAACAAGCATATCTAGGAACCGGTCTTCAACTATGAATTTCAAGATCAAACAAAAACACCTAAATTATGTCATGTAATATCTGATTAGAAATAAAATCACTTTTATATTATCACCATGCATGATATACCTCATGAAACATCCAAAAAAACAAATGAAGCAAACTCTCCTCTTCGGTAAATTGAACTTCCCAGGAAGACATTTTGGAAACTCAACTTGTTTACACCCTTGATGAAACATTCAAGACCTATAAATACATTCAATAGGAAAAAAATTCATCCCTCTTCACTCTCAATTGGATATAAGACATCATATAAACCAAATCATTTGTATTCTACATCTATCTTCTAGCCAAAGCATTCATGTCTTGAACCATTCAAACTACACCAACTTGTGATCTCAACCATGTTACCTTAGTACACTTTCAGATATAAAAAAACATGCAAATTGTCACATGAGATTTTAAAAAAACCTCAAAGGATATTATACTTTATCACCATGCCCACAAGTTCTCAAGCACTTCCGTTCACCAAACCTACTAAAACTACCTTTTGGCCTAAAAACCAGTCTTTGAAGATAGGAAACACTTTCCACTCTAGGACCTCAACCATGGCCTAAAAATATCATGGTCATGTAGTAAAACTCCAAGGATTTTATAAATGGTGATTTAGTAAATATTTTTAATGGACATATTTACAAAAATTGAAAATATTCATAAACAAGCTTGTTTGAGTGGGGCCCACATACTGTCACAAGCTCTAAAATACCTCATTAGAAAGCTAAAGGAGTCCTTTACAACATGCAATCATCATATTTTCAAAATCAATCCATTCAAGGAACCTTTAAAAATATATTCTCCATTGTTATAAAATTATGGTTTTAAAGCCATAAAAGTGACGTACCTTCTTAACAATCATTCATAAATGTTTGAGCCTCATTTGACCTCATTCTAACTCTGAGGCCGTCTAAACTCTATGCCCCAACATAATTGAAAGGATCAGATACCCATGCAAACCTTACAAATGCCAACTAATGAGGGTCATTCCAATCCTCACAATTTAATCACAGAGAATGTCAAAACTAGGCAGTGTCCAAGGCTATATGCAAAAGGGGTTAAAGGAAATAATGATCTTATAATTCATTTATCTACAATTGAAAATGCATGAAATTAAATTCAGTATCTAAAATTGAATCAAATCTAACAACTGAAATAAATTACTAAAATCAAATCTGATCTATCAAAGTGAAATGAATAATTGAAAACAAATAAATGACAACAAACAAATAAAAGTTAAGATTAAAAAACAAAGCAAAATAAAACACACAAAGCATATTTAAACAAACTAAGTAAAATAATAATAATATAATCTAAAACAAAATAAACCATCCTCCTCCTTAGGTAAGAGTGGGTCCTTTCTCTTCCCTCAAAGTTGGGTTAACAAAACTAAAAACAACTTGTTGCTAAGAAACTTGAACTGTAAATTTTATTAATCAAAAATGATGTTATAAAAATAATCCATCTCATACCATTATTGCATTGAGTGATTTGGAGAGATATTTATAACTCATCCCTACTCTAATATTATATAACTACCTACCTATAATCTTAGGAAAGACTTGACTAGATTTTCCACTTTATAATGAGATAAATGTGAAAGGAATTTATTCAAACACTACAGCTCCAAGTTTAACTACTTTCATTCAAATACTTCCACTTGACTAAGAGATAAATATGGAAGAGATTTAATCAAACACTACAACTCTAGATTTAACTTATATTTCTTCCACTTGAAAAGGAGACAAACGTGGAATAGAAATAATCAAATATTACAACTCTAGATTGAACTATTTCTTCCACTCGCACTGAACTATTTATTTTAATTTTCCAAGTTTGTTCTTGAATGATTGAATCTTTCAACTGGACTGGACAATTTTCCCACCATATTCCCATTAATTAACTAAAAATAGAATACGAGGGATAGTTAATCTAAGCCATGAAGAGTTGTAAATAAAGTAAATAAATGCAGTAAAGAAGTATGTAAAATGACCCAAACAACTATGAAAAAAGGAAATGCTAACTCTAATGTGCAAGAGATAAGAGGAAAAAACTTAGTTGAATAGAATATTCTCGTGGGATTTTTTCGTAAATATGACTAGAGAATATGGAAGCAAGAACGACTATGTAGAATCCTTGAAAAGGAAGGATTTGGGCTGATTATTTGGACTGGAGCACTTGGAGAGGGACTAAGGTGCCTATAGGTGCTTTGGTCTACAAAAGGGGCACCCTGGCTTGTGCAAAAGCTATAGAATTGATCTTTACAGGTTTAGAAGATGGTCCAAAATCCTCACTATCTATCGCATAAAGTTTTTCGTACTGCTTTAGATACCGTTGCTACTCCAAGGTGAATGAAAGACCTGCAAAAGAGTAAACATAAGTATTAAAACCCTAAAAAAAAAAGAATGCAAATGAATGGGTTGGACTGACCTTAGCTACCACGAAATTGGGCTTACTAACTAAGTGTTGCACTACATTTCAGACCCAAATGAAGTTTTGGTGAGTGTGTGCATAATTTTCCCTAGGTGTTCTTGTGCTAGTCACACTTTGTGAAGTAGCGAGTAATCAGTAGACGTAGAAAATGTAATAAATCATGTGCATGGAATATAATAAAAACCTACCCCTATGTTGTTTTTGATGCATATTTCCTAAGTGTGTTCATTGTGATGGATCTATGTGGATGCAAGTGATCTCCAATGCAATATATGGATGATAGTAGTGACTAGTGTTTGGTCCCTCATTATGGTCTCATAACTTTATATTTATAGGGTTCTCTTGATCTAATTTCGTAGTTAACCATGAAATGGTTGACCACCAAAAAGAAAAAGATCTAAAATGGCTATAAAATCTCAAAAAGTGCCAGGAAAGTGCAAAAGGGATTGGGCATCTATGATGGGACCAAAGCACCCAAGTTGATGCTAAAATAACCAAAGATGATTGAAACAAACTAAGCATATAGATGTAAAATTTTGGTAATGACGAAATAAAATAAGAGAATATGGCTGAAATATGGGGGTTAGTTATTACTCTCTCCACTCAAAAACCTTCTAAATAGTAGTATGAGACTGGGACTAAATAATGTCTAAGTGCATGATTTTGTGTCTATATTTTCCCCCACTTTATGTTGGTGAGTGGAAATCTAGGTAACATAAAGTAGATAGAGATGCATAACTGATGTTCATGAAGATTTTAGTATAAAATGTGCCAAAGGACTAGAAAAATCATGGAATGAAAAAAATATGATGGAGCATGCAAACTATAGATGAAATGTGTAAAAAATTGATGATAGTGAACCTGGGTGGAAACGTGTATTTAGCTACTGATGTTTGTGACATACCTACATGGTTAGTATAGTATATGTTGTTGAAATTTTTGTTGTTGTTTCCCCCATTTGACTAATTTTTTCTCTTACAACTAGACCTACAAGGAGAAAATGATCAATTAGTCAAGTATGTATGTATGTATGCGTAAAAACACAATGTGAAATACGCATGTAAAAGTATGTGAATGAAAAAGTGTAAATGGAACATGTGCACTTGATCCATGTTGAGAAAGAGAGTGTAGAAATATATCTTAATTGTGATTTTTTTGGGTGATCTCACGCCACCCTAGCCGAAGAAGTGTAGGGAGAAAGCTACATTATTCTCCTTCTTGAAATTGCTTCCTTAAATGTGTGTGAAGAGATTTTTGTACGTCCTAGATTTTTGGGTGATCTGATGCCACTGGCTGAAGTAGTATAGGGAGGCAAACCCACTTTAACCTCCAAGCTTATAATTGCTTCCTAGAATGCTAAAGACAACCATGTCCTGTAAAATCATGTGTATGGGGTTTTTAAACTAGTCTGAACCAACTCACTGTATATAACTAAATTGAACCAATGTAGAAGCTCTATCTAGCATGTAGAAAAACCCCAAATTATTCCCCCCTCTTTGGGGGAACATGTGACATCACTAATAGGAGAATACGGCCCCAAAAGAGGACCAACCGCATGAACTCTTAAATTTTGCCCTGCAGGGGGAAGGGAATGCGCTTGGTAGAAACCAAGGCATGCACAATCAAGGATGACTATCCAAAAACAATTTCTAGTATAATAAATCATGCATGTAAAATATAATGTGTAATCTACAAAAATATTGTGAAAGCTACCAAAAAAAGTAGTGTAAACACGTAAGAAGACAAGAAAGATGCAAAAACTAGGTTACAAACATGGGACATCACGCAAGATGTCATAATAAATGAAAAGGCCTTCAAGGCTGCAAACAAAAAATAAGTGTGCACACCAAACATAGGGCAAGGCCCATAAAAGAAAAAACAATAGCATACAATGTAACAAAAAATTATGGAAGGAAATATCCCTACATAACAAAAGCTGCACATGAAGCACCTGTTAGCATGTTAGAAAGATAACCAATATGTCAAAATAATGTAGAACCAAGAAATGTAAAGTGCTAAGTATACAATGAAGCAATAAAACCTATGAGAGATGAATGTGGATGCCCCCAGTGACCATTGTAGGAAGGGTAGAAGGTGAGCATCCATGTCATGTGTAAGAGACCTGTATCTGCAATCAAAAATAGAGAAATATGTGAGCACGCATGTGTGGATGATATGGAGATAAATTACATACAATTAATCTAACTAGCATGTGTAATAAAGTTACCATGAACAAGCAAAAGTAAGAATCGTAAGAGAAACCATAGTATGTAGTATGTTGTGGATGGATGGAATGGAATGAAAAATGGAGTGATAGGAGCTACGTGCCCCCCGATTGAATAGAAATACATGTAATGAGGTTCATTTTATTTTCCCCCTCAGAAGTCAGGAATGAACCGTAAATAAGAGTGTATCATCAGGAAATGGTTGAAGTGTGTGTTGTGTCTAACCCGCTATGATGAATGTGTAGGTGTAGTGATGAGATGCAACCTACCGATGATGAGTGTATGAACCCTGAAGTTGAAGCATATATCACAACAAGATGAATGTATAAGTGAAGGTTTATCCTAAGCATATATCACTATAAGATGAATGGGTGGGTGATTATGTATCCCTAAATGTATATCACTACAAGATGAAAATAGGGAGTGGTGATGTAACCTAAGGTGTATACCACTACAAAATGATATAATGGATGACCATTTAGCCTAAAGCGTATGAAACTAACCTAGTAATTTCGTATGATGAAAGGTTGAATGATAAATGCGTGATGAAGAGAAGGTCCATTTGATTTGTAAACCCTTGGCAGTCTAGTATGAACTGAGGAACTAAATTGTGTCATAGGGTAGTGAGTGTAGTGTGTAGAATAATATGTAGTATATGTGATGAGTAGATGACCATGTAATGAGTATAAATGCAATGCATAGTGTGGTAGGTAATATATGTATATAATAATGTAGTATGAGTAGTATACGATGCTAAATGCATAGACAATAGGAGTGTGACATATATATAATGAACATTGATATGATGTGTAAAGTATGTAAATTTACAATGGTCCAAATGATGTAGTCTAAATGTATAATGTGTGGTGTAAGGTGTAAGACATATGATGTGAAATTTGTGGAGAAATGTTGTGTATAATACCTATTGTGAAGTATGTGGGGTTCATGTGTAGTAATCCCTCAATAGTCAAGTGTGAAATGAAGCACAAGAGTGTGTCATTAGTTAATGATGACACGATAACGTATGTATGACTATACAAGATGAGATGATGATAAGATGAGGTATACGTGAGTGTTAGGAGTGTAATGTAGTACCATGTAAGGATGTGAATGAATGGTAATGCAAAAAAGAGTGATGTGCCTATGTTGAGAGAATAATGAGAGAGAGGGGTGTAATAGATGTTATACCATAAAATTTTATTATAATGCATGCACTAGTCGATAAATGATATATGAAGGTGATGAAGGATCAGGCTTCTAGGTTGATCACTCTAGCATCCAGTGTGATTGCACAACATGGAAACCTCTCTCCAAGTGTGGGGACTTGTAAAACTGAGAGAGGAATCTCTAGATTAGAGGCTGGTTCCTCAAACTCCTCTGATTTAGATCTATATTTTGCAAAACTACAGAGGTTCAGATCCTAATCCTACTCTAACTTGCAAGGAGACAGGGGTAGAAGTGCAAAAATTGAAACTAACTAAAGATGGTGATGCACCAAAAGGAGTGGTGAAACATATTTGTCATGCAAATAAACACAGACCAAAGTTCACAACATAAAACATACACAGACTGATAAGGTATAATTTAGGATCTGAAATGAAGCAAATAATACAAACAGAGGACTGAAACCCATTCACAGAGCTTGCATTATCTTTTCAGTGTCAAAAACACGCATTACACCCTCAGAGAGGTAAAAGAAAACTGTTACAATCTTTGGAGAGGTCTGATCCTTACTTCAGTCACTTGCTGGAGCTGAAAGAAGAAGTTGCTATGTCAAAAATTGTTCCCCCCTTTAGAAATGAGCCAAATCTGGCTTTTACATTGCATGGGTCGAGCCCAGGGGACAGAAAACATACAAAAACATGAGAGCCCATCCCTCCTTGACTGCAGGTGCATTAAAACAGCATGGGGGACCTTACAAACCCATACCCTATCATTTTGACCAGATTACAGGAGAATGCGACCCATTCTGCATTAAATCTGGTCGCTGGAATGTCACTTCTGGCCATGAACATGCGTCAGAGCTGTTTCTCAATTTTCTCTCTCCAGACTGCACCAAAACTCAAGATTAACCCCAAAATCATGTAGATAATTTCACAAGATTTCCGTTGATATAAAGAACGTGCAAATCCGAGCTCTGGATCGAAAGATATGTCGATCTGAAGATTTAGGGCACAAAACAGGTGAAAATGTGTTTTGAAAATTTTCCCGCGCTCTGCCACCTGGATGACACGTGGCACGCGCTGATTGGATATGTAATTATCTCTCCTCTCTATCCCATGGGTTTTCCTACTTCATTAGACACGTGTCCTCTTTTGATTGGCTCAGGGTCAGTGCTTGAAACCTCGCCCTTTGACTTTTGGACTTTCTCCCCTATGACATGTGTCGTGATTTGATTGGTCTGTGGGTCTGCTGGCTTTTCGCGCCCTTCGCGTCTTTTTATCCCAGATGTCCCAGTGCTGTTTGGGATAGAATCCTCTGATCCACCTGAAATGGGCTTCCTTGTCCCTTATCTGCTAATGACATGTGGCGCAATCTGATTGGCTCTTCAGCTCCTTCGGCTATCCGCGTCCCACGCGTCCCTTTGTCCCAACTGTCCCAGTACGAAATTTCTCTGTTTCGGGCGAACTGGCCGGTTCACATCCTTCACGTACTCATGGCCCAGATGTCCCAGATGTCTTGGAAAAATTTCCGCGTTCCAGCTGAACCGGCCGGTTCGCATCCTTCACGTACCTTTGTCCCACTTGCTCCCAAACTGTCTGGGAAAAATTCTTGCTTCTCCCGGTTCCCGGATTGGCGTCCCACGCCCTGCGCATACTTCTAGCCTGACTGTCCCCGGTGCTAAAGTTCTTTATTTTGGCCGATCCGAGCGGTTCACGTCCTCACGGCCTGAATGTCCCAAACTGTTTTGCTCAGCAGTTAGTCAATTTTGCTTCCTCCTTCGGCCGGATTGGCTTCTCGCGCCCTGCGCGTCCTTCTGTCCTAGATGTCCCTTTGCTTCGCGCAGCCACCTGGAGGCTTTTCGGCCGATCCGCGTCTTCCCTCATGTCCCTTTTGCGAGGACTAGGACTTAGCCAATTTTCATGATTTTTTCTGTCCCAAGCTTGTTTTTTTTGCCACTTTTTTCACCTTTCCTCAGAACTTGCTCTTTTCCTTCCTGGACAGGAGAGTTAGAAAAAATCTGAGGGGACCCTGGAAACATGATTTTTTTTGCCCTGAATCAATCCATTTGCCTGGGACTTGAGAATTTTGATGCATGTTATCAAATTAACCCTGGGGGGTGAATTTGGATAACAATTTGGCGACTCAGTGGGGTCATCTGCCTGCTAGATGAAAAGACCAGTTGCCTGAAGCAGTCCATTGGGCATGGAGTCATCAAATATTCTGTTTAGAACCCTAACTGACTCAGAATGTGCAAGGAGGAATATGGAATGTCACCTGATGAAAGCAAGGACTGCTAAACATCTCCATGGACAGCAAGCTGTGCCAAAGCACTTAGGGAAAACAAAACTAACCTATAACAAAACAATGTGCACAAGCACTTGGAGGAAAGAAAATCTAATCTAATATTTACAGAGGTAGTGAACTTCCCTCTAGAAGCAACGCTTGAGATAGATTCCATTGACTGGAATCTGCAGTTCTTCACCATCCAATGAGGCCAATTGGAAAGCATTGTTGTTCTTGCACTTTGTGACCATGTATGGGCCACTCCAAATGGCATCAAATTTTGAATGCCTTCCCGGTTTTGCTCTATCCACATCCCATTTCAACACTAGATCTCCAACTTGAAAAGATCTATCTTTGGCCTTCCTATCAAAGGTCTTCTTGATCAAAGCTTGATCCTTTTCCATTGCTTGGGATGCCTGATTTCTGATCTCTTGCAGCTCCATCAGCTCTGCATACCTCACTTCCATGGGCTCAAACTCTAGCAACTCCAGCTGTTTCATGAGTTCCAACATTGGCAACTCAAGTGACATGGGCAAGGTTGCCTCTCTTCCATAGACAAGCCTGAATGGAGAGTTACCTGTGGATCTTTTGGGAGTTATCCTATCAGCCCATAAGGCTGATTTCAGCTTGGTATGCCAAGACCTCTGATTCTCATCAAGAGTCCTCCTAATGATCCTCAACAAGTTCTTGTTTGTAGACTCGGCCTGGCCATTACCCTGAGGGTAATAGTTCGATGAAGTGCTTAGGTAAATACCGTTCTTGACAGCCCACTCAGTCACCTTAGATCCAATGAATGCCAATGCATTATCAGAGATTATTGTAGTAGGTACACCAAATCTGGTTGTTATCCCCTCATAAAAGTCTAAGATGCTAGACTCATTCGCCTCTTTGAGTGCTACTGCTTCTGTCCATTTGGTGAAGTAGTCTGTGGCTGTCAAAATCCATTTGTGCCCTTGGCTTGAATTGGGATTAATGACTCCAATGAAGTCCAAACCCCATTGCATGAATGGCTGGTCAACTGAGATTGGATGCAATGGAAGGGCAGCAAGTCTCTCTTTTCCTGTGAAGAATGCACAATTCTTACACCTCTTGATCCATGCATAGCAATCACTGAAGATTTTAGGCCAATAATAACTAGCCTTCATGATTTTTAGAGCTGTCACTCTTGGTGCAAAATGGCCACCAGCTGGTCCACCATGAAACTCTTCCAACACCCTTTGAATCTGACCTGTGCTAATGCATCTCAGCAGCACTCCATTTACATCTTTCTTGAACAAAACTCCATCAACAATGGCATACGGGACAGCCTGCAATCTGAAGTGTCTCCTTTGGGTCTTGTTCATCTCTGGAGGGCATAGGCCTGTGCCTAGGAAGTGCATAATACCTTGGGTCCAGCAAGGAGTCAGGGCAGCATTGTCTTCTTCTTGTTTGCCACTTGGCTCATGACTGTCCTGGACTGTCAAAACAGCCTCTTCTTCATTGCATACTTCTTTTTGCTTCCCCAAAACCAGCTGCTCACACAATCCTTTCCCTCTTACCAGCTTGGTGATCTTGATCTCAATGTCATACTCCATGACACGGGTGATCCAACCTGCCCTTTTCTCATTCAAATCCTTGTTGAGGAGGAAGTCCTTAACCCCAGCATGTGAGACCAGTAGTTGAATCTTATTGTTTGAGACCAAATGTCTGAACTTCTTCAAGCTCCTGATGATAGCAAGGACATGCTTTTCGATGAAAGAATACTTTATTTCGTAATCTTCCAAGGTTTGGCTGAAGAATGCTATGGGCTGTTCTGAACCTTCTCTATTCAGCTGTGTTAAGATAGCTGAGATTGTGTCTGATCCTCCAAACGCATACAACATGAAGTCCTTTGAAAAGTCTGGGTTGATAAGAGTTGGAGCTTGTGATATTGCATGCTTGATGCTTTCAAAACTCTCTTTGCCTTCTACTGTCCATTTGAATGCCAGACTCTTCTTCAACATCATTGTTAGAGGCTTCACAAGAGTGGAAAAATTAGGCACAAATCTGTGGACAAAGTTTATCCTTCCTAAGAAGCTTTGAAGAGATTTCTTGTGGTGTGGCAATGGTAGCATTCGGATGGCTTCAACCCTTTCAGGATCAATTGTTAGCCCTTCCCTAGAGACAATGTGGCCCAACAATTTGCCCTCATGTGCCAAGAATATACACTTCTTTGGATTCAATGACACTCTGAACCTTCTACACCTCTGAAACACTTGTCTGAGGTGAAAGAGATGGTCTGCTGCATTCTTTGAGAAGACAGTGATATCATCTAGGTATACCAGCACTATATTGTTGATTAAGCCTTTGAATGCCATATCCATAGCTCGCTGAAATGTTGCTCCAGCATTTGATAGGCCAAATGGCATCTTCTTGTAGGCATAGGTGCCCCATTTGGTGGTGAAAGCCATCTTGAATTGATCTTCTTCCTTCACCATTATCTGATTATAGCCTGAGTATCCATCAAGTAGTGAGAACCTTTCTGAACCAGCTACAACTTGCAATATTTGCTCCATGGAAGGGAGTGGGTAATGGTCCTTGAGGGAGGCTCTGTTCAAGTCTCTGAAGTCAACACACAGTCTGATTTCTCCATTTCTTTTTCTCACTGGCACCAAGTTTGCAACCCAACTTGAGTGTTTGATGGGGAAGATGATACTGGCCTCAATAAGCTTGCTTAACTCTTTTCTCATGAGAGGTTCAATATGGGGATTCACTGGCCTTTGCTTTTACCTAACAGGCTTGGATTCCGGATCCAGCTCAATAGTATGTTGTGCCAGCTTTGGGTTGAAACCTCTTAGATCTTTGTAAGTCCAAGCAAAGATATCTGGGAACTCTTGACAAAGCTGAACAAAATCAGATTTCTCTTGTGAGGTACTTACTTTGCCAATCTGCAATGTTTTGCCTTCTTCCACTAAAATAGGCTCTGAATCTTCACCCTTCACTTGAATGTTTTCTTTCTCCTTCCGGAACTGATCATTCGGGTTGAAGATTGACTCCAAGGTTATGAGGCCTTTTGGTAATTTGTTAGTTCTCAGCTGTACTACCTGGATCACCATATTGCTGCTCCAGCTTGTCTTGATTTCTGGCAAGAATTCAGCTTCTTCTTGTAGGAAATTAACAATTTGCTGATCATTCTCGAAGACTTGCCAACTTGTGTTGTTATCTGGAACAGCTGGTCTCACAACCAATTTGATATGAGGCTGAGATTTCTCACTTTTGATACTCTCTACAACATCAAACGCATTGCCCCAATTGCTGCAAGTCTGTCAGTGGCTTCATTCTTTTTCCTTGGGATGGAATTGATGCTAAAAGCTTCAAAATCTTCAATAAGATCCCATACCTGATTTTTGTAGCACTTAAGCAGATCATTTTTGGCAGCATTTTTTCCTTTGACTTGGTTTACGACCAGCTCACTATCACCAAATACTTGTAAATTCCTGATGCCTCTCTTCATTGCCCAGTGCAGTCCATGAATTAAGGCTTCATACTCAGCTGTGTTGTTTGAACAGGAAAACTGGAAATGGAAGGCTGAGTAATACCTTATACCTTGTGGTGAAATGAGCATAGCTCCTCCTCCTGCACCTTGTCTACTCCTTGACCCATCAAAGAACAATTGCCATACTTCGTTCTTGTCTTTATGATCTGGCTTGGTGATGCTAGGGAGAGGTTGATTCTCTTCATGTAAACAATAAACTCCTAGCTCAGATTCTTCTATTTCTTGATAGGGATCAAAAGCATGCACCTTGCTTGCCCATTCATCAAGAGTCAAATCTGGGATGCTTCCAACCTTGGTGTCAGCTTCATCAGTGCTTGGATAATCTTCTTGATCAAATGCTGAACAGTTGGTATTGATTTGGCTGGTAGTGTAAGGCTCAATGTGAAAGTTCACAATAGGTTCAGACCTGATTGTGGCCTTGGTTCCATACCTTGTTCTGAACAACATGTGTGACCAATCCGCTGAAAGATAGCCTCCAATTTTAGCAGTGAAGTCTCTTGACAAGCACAATGCAAAGAGTGGTGGCAGGTCTATGACTGACACATCTTGTAACACTATTACGTTGGGACATGCGTGCAGTGTGAGGCTCAAACCTTTGATTACTCCAACCGTTGTCACTGTTGTCCCGTCTAATTGCACTACACCCTTGGAGATGACTTCATATTGAAGCCCTAGCTGATCAGCTATTTGCTTGGGCATTACTGAACTACTTGCCCCAGAGTCAATCATGCAATTATGTACCAACTTATCTCCTATGATCAATGAAACATAAAATGGAGGGGGCTTCAACATTTTACCTTGTTGTCCTCCATGATTTCCTTCAGGCTGGGCAGCATTTGTGAGTACCTTCTCTTGCATTTGGACCTGTTGATTTGAAGTTGACCAGTCCTCCATGGCAGCTTGTAGCAAATCTCTTTGGCCTGGGATGGATAGTGATTCCCACATTGATATGTTTACATTTGTCTTCTTCATCTGATCAATGATGTTGAATGGGGATGAAGCATCCCTCTGCTGTCCCCTAGCTTGCACATTCGTTCCTTGCACATGGGCAGCAACAACTGGCATCTGAGTTGGTTTAGGAGCTGGTTTGGGTGCTCCTTGCATGTTTGGAACTGCATTTTGTTTGCCAACACCTTGTGGAGTGACAGAAGGTCGTGAACTACTTGGGGCCAATGGCTGTTCTTCACCCAAATTTCTCCTTTTTGACCTTGTGTTGGCTGCAACACCTTGAGAGGGTATTTGATTCATACCACAGAAATCTTCAGCCTGCCAATTGACAAGAGTAGTTTCATTCAGAGATGTTCCTTGCTGAGGTGCTTCTTGTTGCTGATCTCCTTCATGGCTGGACTCTTGCGACCCACCAATGGTTTGCACCATCAGAGCTTGATTTAATGCACCATTAAAGCACATTGATTGGTTATGTGGCTGACTACACGGGAAACACCAATCATATTCTTGGGCCATGTTATTTTGGACTGGCACTAATGCTTTAGAAGCAGATACAACATTGGGGTTATAGGGCTGAAATGGTCTATTAGCGGGAGGCCTTACTTGGCTTTGATTTTGATTTGCAGCCTGAGTTGGTGACCTATTTTGTTGGTATGGGGGCCTAGCCTGGTACTGTGCTTGAGGCTGATACGGTCTAGCACTTTGAGCTTGCTGTCTTTTGATAGTAACCAGCTCATTTCCCAAATTTTGCAACTGTTTCATGACCTCTTGGAGTTCATTTGAAGCACTAGAGGATGAAGTAGAAGTTTCACTTGAACTTTGATTTCTAGGGGTGGGAACAGGAGCCAAAGTGGGTGCTTGACTAGTGCTTGGATTTTCTAAGTTTGGATACAAGGGCATGGGAGGCCTAGGAGCCAGTTTACCAGCTTGAATAAGATAGTTTTCAGCTCTAATGGCAATGCTATAAGCAGCAGGTAAGGTTGTGCCTCCCATAGATTGAATTAACATAGAAATATCAGAATTCAAAGCTTTAAGGTAATATAGAAAAGCACCTTCTGCTGTTGGCCTGACTGCCACTGGAATCCTATCCCAAGACCTTTGAAATCTGAAGTTGAAGTCAGTCAGCTGTTCGTTGGGGGCTCTCTTGATAGTTGTCAGCTGCTCCAAAAGAGACAAGTTGTCTCCCTTCTCTCCAAATTGCTCGTGAAGTGCAATACACAGCTGATTCCAGTTTGTGATAGAACCAGCTCCAAGGCTCCTAAACCATTGCAATGCTTTACCCTTGAAGGAAGATGCCAGTAACTTGACAGCCACTTGCATTTCATTGATTTCATGGATTGCACAAAGGTTAGCAATATCTTTAACATGATCACCTGGAGTAGTCTGATTTTCTCCAGTGAAGTAGGGAATGTTCTTCAAGGCTGCAATAGGAACTGGATGTTGTGCATTGAGAGCAAGTGGGCTGCTACCTGTGAAGTTGACGTAGGGGTTGTTTTGTGCCATTCTGATTGGTCTTAAAACCCTTGTTGACTGAATGAAAGGCCTACCAGGTGGAGGAGTTGAGAGAGTTCTGTTTGGTGGAGATGGAGACCTTTGAATCCTTCTTCCTCTTTGCCTTCTTCTTGGAGATAACTGCAGGTATTCAAACAACACTTCTTCTTCTCCAACTCTTGACCTTGTGGTGATTCTTCTCATGAGTTTTCAGGCCTGCACTGCTTGAAACCAGTTGATTCTTCCCCTTGGAGTCGCTAGATATGCAAATAATAGCTCTTATAAGCAAGAAAACTGCAGCAGATGCATATCAACTTTGCTGCAATAAAAATGAGACCTCTAGTGTCCCACCGGGCGTGCCAAAACTGTTGTTGTAGACTCACAGCACCCCTGGATGTAGATCAGGCTTCTAGGTTGATCACTCTAGCATCCAGTGTGATTGCACAACATGGAAACCTCTCTCCAAGTGTGGGGACTTGTGAAACTGAGAGAGGAATCTCCAGATTAGAGGCTGGTTCCTCAAACTCCTCTGATTTAGATCTATATTTTGCAAAACTACAGAGGTTTAGATCCTAATCCTACTCTAACTTGTAAGGAGACAGGGGTAGAAGTGCAAAAAATTGAAACTAACTAAAGATGGTGATGCACCAAAAGGAGTGGTGAAACATATTTGTCATGCAAATAAACACAGACCAAAGTTCACAACATAAAACATACACAGACTGATAAGGTATAATTTAGGATCTGAAATGAAGCAAATAATACAAACAGAGGACTGAAACCCATTCACAGAGCTTGCATTATCTTTTCAGTGTCAAAAACACGCATTACACCCTCAGAGAGGTAAAAGAAAACTGTTACAATATTTGGAGAGGTCTGATCCTTGCTTCAGTCACTTGCTGGAGCTGAAAGAAGAAGTTGCTATGTCAAAAATTGTTCCCCCCTTCAGAAATGAGCCAAATCTGGCTTTTACATTGCATGGGTCGAGCCCAGGGGACAGAAAACATACAAAAACATGAGAGCCCATCCCTTCTTGACTACAGGTGCATTAAAAATGAACATGGGGGACCTTACAAACCCATACCCTATCATTTTGACCGGATTACAGGAGAATGCGACCCATTCTGCATTAAATCTGGTCGCTGGAATGTCACTTCTGGCCATGAACACGCGTCAGAGCTGTTTCTCAATTTTCTCTCTACAAACTACACCAAAACTCAAGATTAACCCCGTAATCATGTAGATAATTTCACAAGCTTTCCGTTAATATAAAGAACATGCAAATCCGAGCTCTGGATCGAAAGATATGTCGATCTGAAGATTTAGGGCACAAAACAGGTGAAAAACGTGTTTTGAAAAATCTTTCCCGCGCTCTGCCACCTGGATGACACGTGTCGATGCGCTGATTGGATGTGTAATTCTCTCTCCTTCCCTACTTCATTAGATACGTGTCCTCTTTTTATTGGCTCGGTTCAGTTCTTGAAACCTTGCCTTTTGACTTTTGGACTTTCTCCCTTGTGACACGTGTCGCGATTTGATTGGTCCGCGCATCTCCAGCTTTTCGTGCCCTTCACGTCTTTTTGTCCAGGATGTCCCAAAGCTGTTTGGGACAGAATCCTCCAATCTGCCCGAAATGGGCTTCCTTGTCCCTTATCTTTCGATGACATGTGGCACAATTTGATTGGCTCTCAGCTATTTCGGCTATCCGCGTCCCACGCGTCCCTTTGTCCCAATACGAAATTTCTCTATTTCGGGTGAACTGGTCGGTTTGCGTCCTCCGCGCACTCACGGCCCAGATGTCCCAGTTGAAAAGTTCCCTGTTCCAGCCGAACCGGCCAGTTCACATCCTTTGCACACCTTTTTCCCACTTGCTCCCGAACTGTTTGGGACAAATTCTTCCGATTCACCCGGTTCGGCCGGTTTGCGTCCGCCGCGTACTTCTGGCCCGACTGTCCCGGTGCTAAAGTTCTCTGTTCGGCTGATCCGGACGGTTCATGTCCTCATGGCCCAAATGTCCTAAACTATTTTGCTCAGCAGTTAGTCAATTTTGCTTCCTCCTTCGGCCGGATCAGCTTCTCGCGCCCTATGCGTCCTTCTGTCCCAAATGTCCCTTTGCTTCGTGGGCCACCTGGAGGCTTTTCAGCCGGTTCGCACCCCAATGTCCCAAATGTCCCGACTGTTGCGAGGACTAG
This sequence comes from Taxus chinensis, assembly GCA_019776745.2. Classification (NCBI taxonomy): domain Eukaryota; kingdom Viridiplantae; phylum Streptophyta; class Pinopsida; order Cupressales; family Taxaceae; genus Taxus; species Taxus chinensis. The sequence continues at coordinate 974,277,124 of CM034146.1, read as the reverse complement.
GACTTAGCCAATTTTTGCACGATTTTTTCTGGCCCAAGCTTGTTTTTTTTGCAGCCTTTTCACCTTTTCTCAGAACTTGCTCTTTTCAACCTGGACAGGAGAGTTATAAAAAAATCTGAGGGGACCCTGGAAACATGATTTTTTTTGCCCTAGAATCGATCCGTTTGCCTGGGACTTGAGAATTCTGATGCATGTTATCAAATTCAACCCTGGGGGTGAATTTGGATAACACAGTCATATAAGAACCATAAGAATATGAGTGTGTCATCAGGAGGGCAGAATGACAAGAGTCACCTACCAAAGACCAAGTTTTCATTTAGTGGTGGAAGCATGGTCGAAAAAAAGTAACAATAGGACCATGCGATTGTGTTGGAATGTGCAATGGGTCATGATCACTAGTATGAGGATTACTTGCTTTGACGAAAGTGATTAGTTGGAGCTTATACTTGAGAGGAGGCCAAGTTGCAATAAAGTTTTGGGGAGGTTGCTTAGGTTGACTTGGTAATACAATAGACGACTTAGTAGGAGGAGGTAGTGAACTAATTTTGATAGGTAGTTGATTATGTTAACTTAGTGATGTCGGAGGTGGTTTCTTAGGTGGATCTTTACTAATTGAAGAAGAAGAAGCTTTAGGAGCCTATGTGCATATGTCATTAGTAGATATGGCTGTGAATTAAATAAATCCTTGAAGCTCAATGATGTTTGATTATTCATGGAAAAGTGTGGAAATCGTTGTCATTGTGTTCATTGATTTGATGATAATTTCAATATGGAAGACCTTGATATTTTGCTAACCAATAAGGAGAATAGTAATGAGTGGGAGGTAGAGTGATCAACTAATGAAGAACCTGAGTTGAATAAGAATTTCATGTTGCATAGTATTATGCTCAAATATGATAGGCTCAGGCAATGACATGTCTTGAGATTAAGCTAGATGACATGTAGTGGACATATATTTCATCTAAGATGTAGAAGGAGCACAAAAATGTGACTGGGAACCATCCTTAAGTTGTTGAATTTCAGATTTGAGATATATAATCATGGATTTCATGGCCTTAAATTTATCTTGAAATAAAATATGTAGATTGTGGATTGAATCCAAGAGGGGTTGATTAGATGGAGGATCACTTGGATCATTAGATAAATCATCGAATATTAGACCTATTTTTTACAGATGGCGTATTGTCATCTAGATACATAGTGTCTAGATGTTTTTGCAAACCATCCTAGAAATGGGGATATATCTTAATTAAATCAGATAAAGAGACTTGAGAAACTTTGGGAGCTGAGATAGATGAAAAATGAGGATCCTAAGCATGAAAGAGTTCGGATTCACCAAAATGATTAACTAAAAATAGAATATGGGGGATACTTAATCTAAGCTATGAACAACTGTAAATAAAGTAAATAAATGTACTAAATAAGTGTTTAAAATGACCCAATAAACTATGAAAAAAGGAAATGTTAACCGTAATGTGCAAGAGAAAAGAGTGAATAACTAAGATGAATAGAAGATGTTCACGGGAATGTATTACAGAGATGAGTGGAGAATCTAGAAGTAAGAAATAATATGCAAAAGCCCCGAAAAGGATGGATCTGGGTTGATTATATGGACTGGAGTGCCTGGAGAGGGACTAGGGTGTCTACAGATGCTCTAGTATACAAAGTGGGCACCCTGGTCTATGAAAAATCTCTGGAACTGATCTTTATAGTTTCGGCAGATGGTTTTAAATCCTTGATGTCTTTTACATCAAGTTCTCCGTACTACTTCAAATGTCACTGTTATTTTAAGGTGAAGGAAAGACCTGTAAAGTACCAAAGAGAAGTATCAAAACCCTAAAATAAATAAGAATTTAAATGAATGGGTCAGACTGACCTCAGCTACCACAATAATGGGATTACTAACTAAGTGATGTACTACATTTTAGACCTAAATGTAGTTTTTGTGAGTGTGTGCATAATGTGTCATTGGTGCTCTTGTGCCGGTCACACTTTGTGAAGTAGCAACCAATAACTAGATGTCAAAAATGTAATATAATGTGCATGGAATAGAATAGAATCCTCCCCCTATGTTGTGTGTGATGTAAATGTCCTAGCCTTGTGCATTGTGATGTAGCAATGTGGATGCAAATGATATCCAATGTAATAGATAGATGCAACTCTAGATGGATGATAGTAGTGACTAGTGCTTGGTCCCTCATTATGGTCTCATAACTTTATTTTTATAGGGTTCTCTTGATCTAATTTCATAATTAACCTTGAAATGGCCGACCACCAAAAATATAAAGATCTAAAACAGCTAGAAAGATCCCAAAAATTGGTGGGAAAGTGCAAAAAAGATCGGGGCACCCCTGTCTGGGAGCAAGGTGCCCATGGTCACCCCCAGTTGAGGCTAAAATAAAGGATTATGACCAAAATAGACTAGGAATGTAGGTGTAAAAGGTCTGGGAATGAATAAAATAAAATAAAATAAAATAGCCAAAAGATGGGGGTCAATTATTACTTTCTTCACTCAAAAACCTTCTAAATAGTAGTATGAGACCGGGACTAAAAAATGTCTTACAGTGCATGATTTTGTGTCTACGCCCATAATTTATTTTCTTATAATTAGTGGGAATTAAATTTGAAGAATATTTTCAAATATTTTCTGGGTTTAGTGATCCTTTTTACAAGCTTTCCAAAACATCTTGAAATTCTCATTTTCATTGAGAAATGAGGTAGATATCACAATTTTACTGAACCTATGTTTTTTATCTTATTTAGTTTTCTTCAACCTTATTATGTTGAAACTTCAAATGAATATATATTCTTAATTATTTTTTGTGTGTAAAAATAGAGAGGTTTTTACTCATAACAATAAGAGGAACAAAAACCTCTCTCACATTCTCATTTGGAGATCTTTAACTTCACTTAGAGCGAATTTGATGTTACATGTGTGAGTCCTGCACTTGAAAACCTTATGCTTAAAATGATGATATATTCCAAACCATTATTATTGTGTGAAAATCGAGAGAGTTGTTTCCTCCTAGCAATAATAGGAACAAAAACCTCTCTTATATTCTCCTTTGGAGCTATGAAATTTTAGTTAGAGGGATTCTTGTGCTAGTTCTACCAATACTATGCTTGAAAACCTTCTTCTTCAAATGCTGATATCTTTAAAAATATTATTGATGTGTAAAATGGAGATATTTTTTTCCTCATAGAAATAAGATTAATAAAAAAACCTCTCAAATTCTCATTTGGAGTTCTACAATTTTGGTTAGAGTGATTCTTGTGCTGGTTCTGCTAGTACTGTGGTTGAAAATTTTCTTTTTCAAATGTCGAAATCTTCAAATCTATTATTGTTGTGTAAAAATGGAGAGACTGTTTTACTTATAAAAATAAGATGAACAAAAACCTCTCTCAGAATCTCATTTGGAGTTGTGAAATTATAGTTATATAAAATTCTACATTGATTTTGCGAGTCCTACGCTAGTTTTTTGAGTCATGCATTAGTTCTACAAGTCCTGCGCTTGATTCCTACGCTATTTATATTGTGAGTCTTGTGCTCTTTTTATTATGAGTCCTGCGCTATTTGTGAGTCATGTGCTCTCATCTATGTGAGTATTTCACTCCTATCTTTATGAGTGGTGTGATATTTGTGAGTTATGTGCTCTTAGCTATGTCAGTGTTACACTTGTTATAATACATTTAAGAGATAAAATGAGTTTCTCATACACAATATTGCATTCCAACTTACAAGAAATATTAGGAAATGAAAAAATTCATATTGACATGCAATTTACAATTATATATCAAATATATTCTACATTTAATCTTAAATAAGATATCTAGTTCTTAAGACAACATCTAAATCCACTTTATAAGAGAAGAAAAAATGTTATTTGGTGTAATGGATATGACTTAATTTGGTCTCATCAACCAACCAGAATGATTTCTCTCACTTCAAGCTAAGAAACATGCCTTCTTGAGCTTAATAGGACTCAAAACACCATAAATTTCAAAATCTTCTTCATATCAACCTGGAAACTTAGCACACAACACCATGACAAACTTTTCCAACATCTCAAATGCTCATATTCTCATAAATAGTTTTAGATATCTTCAACCACTAGGACTTGCACATCTAGGTCTTAGGGGTTTGCATAGTTTAGGCCATTAAAAAGTGAAATAACACTATAACCAAGAATGAAACCTCTGAAAACTACCTCTACATGATGAAAAAAATCCAAAATACCTCCATGAGTGTCCTTAATAGCTCACACACACCTAAAAGTGACTAACATGCCTTATTAAGCCTCCAAACACTAGGATTAGGTCTATTCCAGATGTAGACCAATTATAAAAACACCATGAATCTAATTCCAATGTATCTAAAAGGACATAAAACACTTGAGATAACATTTCTCACACATGTGTGTGATTTTTTGAGCTCACATAGTTCTCAAACTAATTTCCATGCTTCATTTGGCCTCCAAATACCTAAAATAGGTCTAGATGAGCACCTAAAACTGATTATTCAACCTATACCTACACTATGTAGCTCATGTGAGTGTATCAAAACACTCCTATCATTATCTCAATGCCTCTACCATGCTCCACAAGTCACCATACAACTCTATCCACCATGTTATATCACTTAGGCTAGCTAGGTCACCTGATTAAGCCTACTATGCCAAACCGTTATTACTATTTCCAATCTTATCATCATTCCATAACCTGATTAACCATGTCATCATCATGACACACATCCTCTAGCACTCCTAGATCATTCTCTTTTTCATTAATGAACTTTTACATTAATGACAACTCTCAAACTAACTCATCCCAACTATCTCCCCCTTTGTCATTGATGGAAAGGCACCTAGCTCTTCTACCCATTTTTACATTATTGAAAAAGTACATACCTAAGCATACATTCTTCATATTCCTTCAACTTATTTAGAGCACTTATTGGTTGGAAACATCAACCAAATTCATCACTAGGACTCACAAACTTGTCATTTCCTTCTTTGACCCTATTTTTGGCTTCATCAAAGTATTTGATCACTGTAGATCCCCCTGGGAAGAATCAAACACTCATGTTAGAAATAATTCTGAGTATGACACAAAATTTCTATCACCTCATTCATCTATTTTCAACTTCTCTGGTGTGTTTCATAGTTAGGAACATCAACCAAACCTTCTAGGAAAGCATATAATCATGTTTTCCTTCATTAGTTACTATTTTGACATACTTAAATCCCTAAATCTATGCATGCATGTCCTATACACATACTAAAAATCATGCTTATGAGAAATAACATCATGTTTACCTCCTTCTTGATCTACCTTAGCTAATAACTACTCAAATATAGGTTTACCTTTGTCAAATACAATCTATGAGCAATTATTAGGACTGAAAGCCCTAAGAATGACCTTCAATGCAAATTAACTCAAATTTACCTTGTTCTAGAAACCATTACACATCATAAAAAACTTCCTTATAGCTCCCCTTGGGTGCATACTGCCCATTTCTAACTGAAAATGCAAAACTAGCTCACATACATTACACTAATGCCATGGAGATGGCTCAAACATATCATCACTATCCTTAAACACTTTTTCAGTGTTTTTAACCTCTTTTCTAGGATAATGAGGTCATATTTATCGTACGGCTTACTCTCCTTGCAACTATACCTACAAACATCCATTATTATGCCTTTCATGCCTTCTTGACACCTAAATCACTTGCTTAAGGGTCATTACAAGCTCACCTTTCCTTAATAATCTTCCATAGTCCTATAGCACACCATTTATCTCTTCACAGGCATTTTACCCTAGGTACAATGAATTCATCCAACCATATGCAAGAAAAAAACAATACTTGTCTTGTAACATTTCTTTTTTCATCTTCTTGAGATTGTCGACATTCAAGCTTCTTCTCACCTTATTTGTACTTACAAACAATCATCATGAACATCATGCCTAGTCAGCAACATGACATTTTTCATCTTAACACTCTTCTACTCCTTCAAAGAGTGAACTTAGAAAGCATATCTTGGACTGTGATGAATTTGCACTTATCATTTTGGTCCTTTAACAAGATATCAAACTTTAACTTAAACCTTATATGTTCTTACAAAGTTTCTTAACTCTTGTTGGTGAGAAAAATTTTCAGGTGGAAAAATCAGGTGTCTCCACCAACGTTCACGGGGCTACACCCCTCTTCATTGAATGGTACATCTCCCATTATTGAAATTAAACTAATCCTAATCCTATCTATATGCTTTGGGAGGCCAAATTGATCGAGGATCACACAGGGACACTCCACTGAACATGTGGAAAAGTGCTTGTATGGGGGTATAAGGTAAGAAGTTACAATGATAAAGGTAAAGAGGGGAAAATTATGCAAGGAAGATTAATGTTGTGAGTAGATTACAGAGCTCACACCTAGTAACCAGAGTAGTTCAACCTTCAATATAAAGTAAAGGACAATGAAGCTAGCAGGACCATAAATTAAGACACCAATTTTTTAAATTCATCTATCAATGACACCAAGTTCATCTCCAATTCCATACAGGATCACATGAAATAGAGGAAAAAAAAGAAATGGAAATAGAAGAAGTGTAGATTTTATTCCTTGTGTAGTGATGAGTACAAAGTTTCAACCAAGCTATCACAATGCTACATAGTAAGAGTTCTACCAAAATTTGGAATTCCTTGGAATGGAGAGGCCATCCTAATTGATAGCAATCTGAATTTTCCTTTCACCTCCCTCACATGACTCTTTTTTTCATATTCCACTCGTGACCTTTCATTTTCCATGAATTAAGTATTTCTCTTATAATTTTGAGAAAATAATTTTTTAAAAATTTAAAAATGGTCAATTAAGTGAATAGGAAGAAATAAAATAATGACGCATAATGAAGAATTAGAATGGAGAGATAAAGAAGAGAGGGAAAGAGAGGAAGAAGGAAGGAATGAAGGGAAAACACTACTTGTGAAGAAATACTTTGAATGCCTTCATGCAGTCATGAACTTTGAGAAAAGATTTATGCCATTGGTGATCTTCTACACCGATAAAGATTTCTCCCTTGAATAAATTTGAATCATTTTCCCAATCAAGTGATGAATGCAAACTCTATGATGTATAGACATCCCAGACCATAGAATGAGTGTTCAAAAAAACTGTTATGAGGTTTACCACTACAATCTTGAGATGAACACATATAATTCCCATGATGAACCTCCTTGAAACTTAGTTGATGAACTCCTTGACTCATTGAAATCATTCTGATCAAATTTATTTTAATCACCTGACTCGTTAAATGATGAATATTAATTCACATGATGTGCCTTACGATGCCTTGCTTTGTAATATGAGATAATTGTTCCAAACCATGAAAAACAACCATCTCTTCATGATTGATTACACCTAAGAAACTAGCCCAACCGATACACTTGAAATTCATGTTTCCTTGACACTTACTATATTTGGAAGGGACACCTTACTATATTTATTTAGTGTTAGAGTTTGCCTTTTTGGACCCCAAATGGTGATATCGACGTGAATGACAATCACTCAATGTCATGTTGTGTCGAATTTGCCCTTTTAGAACAACCAACTATTTTTAGTAAGTACACATGGGAAAATTCACAATTTTTAGTAATTATTGTAGTTAGCTTTTCCCAACCTCAATCAGCTATGGTATCTTGAGTTATTTCTTCTTACTTTGTTCCTGTCGTCTTTTAGACCAACTATATATTTATAGCAGGGGCTTGTGGAACCACTTACGATTTTTAGTAAGTATCGATTGCGAGCCAAGATGACCTTTTCGACAACTTTTCCTGTGATACTCCCTCTATTTTCACTACCTTATTTGCATCCTATTAAAATGGTGGTTTACCAAAAGTAGTAGTCTCCTATGTATGATGTATCCTGCTATTTCTAGTAAGTGCATTACGGGCATCAGATTGCAACAAAACAAGGTCTTGAGATTCTAGTTTTTACTTTGGGGTTCCACAAACTGAATTTTGAGAAATTCCTTTTTCTAAACAAGTTGGAAAATGGTATTTTTCATTGGCAGGGGTAGAACACTAAGAAGACATAGAACTCCATATCCCTAAAAAATAGGGACTTCATGGCATGAAAACTACTTTATGCAAAACTAGATTTTTCAAGGATCATTCCCTTCAATTTTCACGTGATTTCACTCACTGGAACCCTGAGAAGTGGAGAGGTAGCTCACTAATTTTTCACTAATATTCTTCATGTGATAGGGTATAATGCTGATGAAAAATCATTCCTCCATATCCCTAAAAAATAGGGACCTCATGGTGCAAAAACTAGTTCACGTAAAACTAGATTTTTCAACAATCATTCCCTTCAAGTTTCATGTGATTTCGCCTACTGGAACCCTGAGAAGTGGAGAGGTAGCTCACTGATGTTTTCCACCAATGTGTCATGGTGGTCCTTAATGGAGCTTGAAATTTTTAGGTCTTTTTTTTTTAATCCTTTCACAACGAAATCAACTCCATTGTGATAGGTTTTTTCTTCTTGTCTCACTAGTGAAATTTCTCTTCCATCCAGTTGTCGGTTTGATGGGAAATTGAGCTTTATTCTTTGTGGAGCCGGAAATGAAATTTATTTTCTGCAAAAATTATGTGCCATGGAAATAGGGTTTGAAGTTTTTTTATGATGTTTTTTGATAGAGTAACAAATAGAAAAATATGGTTCGTTAATCCGTGCATCCGTTTGCAAGATCTCTTCAAAATTCTATTTCACGGCCATGGAGGATTTCTTTGTTTTTTCATTCTTCGTTCTTCATTATTTTTTTGATAAATATTCCTTCATGGGAACTATATATCACCATGGGGTATAGGATTTTTCCATTTGGTGAATTTGGTTTGATCTTTGGCAATGACGGAGTGGTGGTAGGAAGTTGCAGAGGAGTTTGCAGAGTAAGTTGTGCACAAGAATGTTAGATGTTAGAAGTAGGAGGGATTTTAAAATTCAAAAAATTTTAAAGGCATGAAGAAAGGAACATTTTCATGTATTTTATTTCCATCACCTCAAAGGTACATGAGGGACATCATTTTACACGGTGCTCCAGGTGATGACATATGGCAGCGACCTAATGGTGAAGGCTTTGAGCTTCCTGCAGCACCTGGGGGCTAAACTAGTGATCCTAGAGGTTGCATGAGGGTCCAGAGGGATTATGGGGGCTAGGAAAACTTTTCTAAACTTGATTTCCCTAAACTTGAAGGATGTGAGGGACACAAAATTGCGCCAGGCTCCTAGAGCTGATGATGTGTCCTTTCAAAATTTGACTAACTCCCGAACTCGCTCCAAGAGGGCAACTTGAAACGACGATAACTTGAGCTCCTTATGGACGTTTTTTGATGAAATTTTATATTATATTGACTATAAATGGCCTTATAAATCCAATGTTGGGGAAATCTGGTCTTGATTCCTCCATTTGGTCACCAAAAAAATTGATTTTGGATCTGGTAATCGACTTGTACATGAGAAAAACTACTTTGCAGACCAATTACACCAAAGTGTTGTGAAAAAACTAATTTCACCATATTGTAGTTATTGGTAATTACCTTTTTGATGATGTTTTGTTTTTCTCCTAACTCCATCTGGATCTTTTGGAATCACATTCAGAAGCTCAACAGTTTTTTGGCCTCTGCACTGCCTAGGCCTGTGAACTCTAATTTTGGTGAAACTAATCCAACTTCTTCGCATCCTTCCTGAATCTTCTTAAACCACTTCCATGATTTCCCAAGGAATTTGACTCACCTCCATGTCCATTTTGACTTTTCTATTCTGCTCCATGGGGTTGCTCCAGTCCTAGGAAGGCCATTGATAGCCCTTCCCACAACTGCTCGAAGTTTGTATTTTTTTAATGAACTCTTAAAATCACATAGGGGTTGAATTAAATTTCCTAAATCACCTAGGGGAATGAATTAACACCAATTTGGAGGTTACTGGACTAACTGGGTAGACCCAGGGTGCCTCAGAATGATAAAACATGAAAAACGTTTGATACAGGGGTATCATTGTCATGCTTAGAAATTGTCAATTTCCCTGTTACACATTTACACAAAAATAGTTGGCTCTAGCTTAGGGACATGACATGGACTGAATGCAGTGAATACATGACATGGAGAATCCAAAATTTCAACTTTAGACCATATAATATATTGACCATTACCTTATCCATTGGGCCCTTTGAAGTCACTAGAAATATAGGCTACATAAATTTCTTTATTGAACAAACACACATGCAAACAAAAAAATGAAAGGGAAACACACCAGGGGGGAAACAACACACAAAAGTAAAGGGAAATTATATATAGGGGGAGGGAAAATTACAAAGGTAGGTAAAGGATATACACATACCCAACAACGGGTTGAGAAAATTACATGCCATCATGAAATAGCGGATTGAAGTCATGACCTTTAAAACGCAAAAAATTATTATTTGATCAAACCATGTCTTTTGTGATGGCTTTACATGGCTTGAGAAGAAGAAGGCTAACCAATAATCCCATATTCATACTCATATTGTATAGAAAATGTTCTTGCATCCAATGAACACTTCATCATCTTCTCAAAGCTCTTGTACCTTGATGCCCTGTTTACGTCTTGCGACCATGTGTAACACCGTTCTTCCATGTCTTCAAGAGTGAGAAAATTACTCCATCCTCTTTGAATTACCACTTTAAATATGTCTCTGTATATCAAAAAGGCACTTAGAAAGAGTGAGAACAAACTTATTTTCTTCGAATTCAAGAACTTCCCCAAACATCCTGCTTTGTTTCTCTGAGCAAGTGTTTTCGGACATGGAGGTTAAATCATTGAGTCGGAGATCTTCATCGTCCTTAAGATATTGTTGCAGCATGGGAACATATTCAAGATGAATTGGATCATGGAGGATGGTGAGTGTAGTCTGATTTTGGATCATTTGGCAAGAATCATGCATACTCCCACTTTGTTTGTCTAGAGAAATTTTCACCAATATGCATTCATTTGGAGTGCATCTTGATATCATTTTCAAAATTGTAGCTTTTGGTTTGGCCATATAAGCATTCCTCACCATTCATTGGATTTTTCCATATGAATTCTTGATTTTCATTGGTGGACCATTCCAAAACGATGGGAACAATTTGGTTTTGATCACACTCCCAATGTTCTTGCATATTTTTATTTTATTTTGAACAACTTTCTTTGGTGCAAATAAGCTCAATATTTTCCATGTTATTATTTCCCACAACAAAGATGTTATCTTCAAGATTGAGGAATTCCAAAGGAGATTCGATAACCTTTCTTATTTTGTACTCATGAACTTCTTCACACGATGTGGAAGAAAAATAAATGTTTTCATGTTCATTCTCATCAACCAAAGTATTAGAGAAGTCATCAAGATTATCCAACTACTCCACCTCAACATCAAAAATTGGTGCACCAAAATAGGAAACACAAATTGATTCATACTTGTCTTGTATCTCCATAGCCCAAGTTAAGAGTTCAAGACTGAGTTGAGGATCTTAAGTTTCTTTCACAACCTTCAAGATATATTGTATAGATAGTTCTTCTGAAATTTCCATAGGCTCATTTTTATCTTCATTGGAAGAATATTCTTGTTGTGCATTGAGGATATGGTTAAAAATTTGATCCATACGGGCCGATGATTCATTTGAAACATCCTCGTTCACCTCTTCCATGCATTTTCATTGCCAAAGATTCACTTTCTTTCAAACATGGGAATACTTGATTCATGACACCTACTGATAAGGAGAAGAGGTCCAAGCTTTGTGGGAAGGCCACTACTTCAAGCTCAAAATCCATATCATCTTCTTTTTAGTAAGAAGTAAAGAACCATGTTGGGGAAGCAGTATGAGAATAATTTTTAGCTACATCTTGACCATCCATTATTGAATCTTCTTGCTCAGGTGAAATATGAAAGGATTTTTTACACTGTGATGATGATTCTGCTCCATGAGTGAGTAGAGGTTGTGTTTAAATTATTCATTCTCCTAGGATTTCAAAAGAGAATGATCTTCTTCCATTCGATCATCCATGATTGCATCAAGAAGAGAGTTTGATTCTTTGACTTCCTCCATTTCTTCATGAAACATTTCTACATCACTTGAGGAATCAAAATAGAAGGGAAGATTATCTATGACCATCTTGAATTCATAATCTTCAGACCATTATGTCAGGTGACTTTCTTACACTTCTTTGCATCTCTCCATTTCATCATTAATTGAAATATCAAAACTTGAAAATAGATCATCCATGCGTATTTTGAATTGGTCATCTTCTTCATCATTGGAAGAGTCTTCAGAGAGCATTGGATCATCCATTATGTAAGCAAGGATATTCCTGTATTGAATATATTATTCCCCCTATGGGTTGTTCCTCGAGAAAAATGGAATTTTTTTGAATGGTGATTCTATCTTCATGTCTTCTACTTCTTCCATGATGTTTCCTTGGCTTTCATTGGAAGGTTCCATGATAATATATTCTTCATGAGCATCCAAGAATCTTCCAAGAATGAAAAACTCATAATATGGGAAGCCATCAGGATATTCCTTCCATAGGGTGCTTCAAGATGTTCATATATTATCTGTAGAGCTAAATCATACCTCCAAATTTCATCAAAGACTTTGGGGTCAAAATTTCATTTGATTATGCTCTGGAGTCCTTCCACAATTCTCTTTTCAACATGTTCATTTCTTCATCACCGTATGCAGAGGAAGTCATCTATTGAGAGGTGGAAGAAGGATAATGTTCTCAATTTTGTAGTGAGATGTGTGAGGTTGCAAAAATATTCTTTAGTGGATCTTGCACCATCCTTTCTTTTGTCATTTTCTTGAATTTTGATTTGATCTTCATCAGAAGGCTCAAGGATAGGATTTTCTTTAGCAGAATTCAAGAACCTTTCAGGGATGAAAACCCTATAGTACAAATGATCTTTAGGATCTTCCTCTATAGGACAACTCTCCTCTTCTTTTTCCTCACTATGGGTCGTTCAAGTTTGCTCATACATCTCTTGCAAGAATTTGGTATATTCTCAAGCTTCTCACCTTATCTTATATCTCCTTTGAATCCATTCCTCATCATTTGTGACATGTTATTTCTTCTTTCCTTTTTCAACACTAGTTTGGAACCATGGATGATCAATGATCTTCTTTTCTAGGGAAGACATCTTCTTCTTCTTCACTGTCACTCATTGGTACTTCACTCCAATCTAGAAATTTCTTCATGGTGTGGGGAACGAATGTGACTGAGTTTCGTTCCTTGATGGAGTCACCTTAAAGAATGATTTTACTTTGAAATCTGATTTTTTTTCGAATATATACCTTTTTGTATTTTTTGATATTTTGGGCAAAGACATTTTTTGGGTGCACTTAGGAAAATATCTCCCCAAAGGAGCCATAAAAAACTATTGGTGAGAAAAAAATTTGGGTGGACAAATCATGTGTCTCTTCAAATGGTCACAAGGCTACGTCTCTCTACATTGAATAATACATATCCCATTATTGAAAGTAAACTAATACTAATCCTATCTAAATGATGTGGGTGGCCAAATTGCTCGAGGATCACTTAGGGACACTCCATTGAACATATGGAAAAGTGCTTGTATGGGGGTACAAGTGAGGAAATTACAGAAATAAAGGTAAAGAGGGGGAAATTATGCAAGGAAGATTACTACCATGAGTAGATTTTAGACCTCACACCTAGTAACCAGAGTAGTTCGACCTTCAATATAGAGGAAAGAACAAGAAGTTAGCAAGACCAATGAATTAAGACACCAAGTTTTTAAATTCATCTATCAAGGACACCAAGTTCTTATCTAATTCCATACAGGATCAAGTATGTTTGAAAAGTGCGTGAAAGATAGAAATAGAGGAAAAATAAGAAAGGGAAATAGAATAAGTGTAGCTTTTATTCCATGTGTAGTGATGAATACAAAGTTTTAACCAAGCTATCACAATGCTACATAGTAATAATTCTTCCAAAATTTGGAATTCTTTGGAATGGATAGGCCATCCCAATTTATATCAATCTAAATTTTCCTATCACCTCCCTCACATGACTCTTAGTTTTCTTATTCCACTCATGACCTTTCATTTTCCATGAGTTAAGTATTTCTCTTAGAATTTTGAGAAAATACTTTTAGCAAATTTAAAATAGGTCACTCAAGTTAATAGGACAAAATACAATAATGAGGCATAACGAAGAATTAGAATGGAGAAAGAAAGAAGAGAGGGAAAGAAAGGAAGAAGAAAGGAATGAAGGGAAAACACTCCTCGTGACGAAATGCTTTGAATTCTTTGAATTCTACACCAATGAATATTGCTCCATTGAATAAATTTGAATCATTTTCCCCATCTAGTGATGACCAAAAACTCTATGATGCATAGACATCTTGGACCATAGAATGTGTGTTCAGAAACACTGTTATGAGGTTTACCACTGCAAGCTTGATATGAACACATATAATGCCCATGATGACCCTCCTTAAAACTTGGTTGATGAACTCCTTGACTCATTGAAATAGTTCTGATCAACTCTCTTTGAATCAACTGGCTCCTTAAGTGATGAAGATGAATTCACATGATGTGCCTTGCGATGTCTTGCTTTGTAATATGAGATAATCATTCCAAACCATTAAAAACAACCATCTCTTCATGATTGATTACACCTAAGAAACTAGACCAACTTGTACACTTGAAATTCATGTTTCCTTGACACTTACTATATTTGGAAGGGAAAACTTACTATATTTAGTAAGTGTCAGAGTTTGCCTTTCTGGACCCCATATGGTGATATCAAACCTGAATGATTATCACTCAATGTCGTGTTGTGCCAAACTTTCCCTTTGAGAATAACCAGTTATTTTTAGTAAGTACATATGGGAAAATTTACATTTTTTAGTAATTATTATAGTTAGCTTTTCCCAACCTCAACCGGCTATAGTATCTTGAGTTATTTCTTCTTAGTTTGTTCCTCTCATCTTTTGGACCAACTAGATATTTATAGTAGGGGCTTGTGGAACCACTTACAATTTTTAGTAAGTGTTGATTGCAGGCCAAGATGACCTTTTCGATGGATTTTCCTGTGATACTCCCTTCATGTTCACTACCTTCTTCGCATCCTATTTAAATGGTGGTTTACCAAAAATTAGCAGTCCCCCATGTAGGAAATCCTGCTATTTTTAATAAGTGCATTACGGGTGTCAGATTGCAACAAAACAAGGTCTTGAGATTCTAATTTTTATTATGGGTTTCCACAAACTGAATTTTACACAATTCCTTTGTCTGAACAAGTTGGAAAATGATATTTTCATTGATAGGGGAAGAATGACAAAAAACACAGCCCCCCATATCCCTAAAAAATAGGGACTTCATGGAAAGAAAACTAGTTTACGTGAAACTAGATTTTTCAATGATCATTCCCTCAATTTTTTGCAACGATTTTGCCCACTAGAACCTTGAGAAATGGAGAGCTAACTTACTTATTTTCACTAATATTCTTCATGTGATAGGTAAGAATTCTGATGAAAACTTAGTGCTCCATATCCATAAAAATAGGGATCTAATGGCACAAAAACTAGTTCACGTGAAACTAGATTTTTCAATGATCATTCCCTCTAATTTTTGCATGATTTCGCCCACTGGAACCTTGAGAATTGGAGAGATAGCTCACTGATTTTTTCCACCACTGTGTCATGGTGGCCATGAATAGAGCTTGAAATTTTTAGGTTTTGTTTTTTTCTCCATTCGCAATGAAATCTACTTCATTGGGATAGGTTTTTTCTTCTTGTCTCACTGGTGAAATTTCTCTTCATCTAGTTACCGGTTTGATGGGAAATTGAGCTTTGTTCTTCGTGGAGCCGAAAATGAAATTTCATTGCTGAAAAAATTATGTGCCATGGAAAAATGGTTTGAAGGCATTTTTTTTATTGTTTTTGATAGAGGAAAAAATAGCAAAAGATGGTTCATCAATTCGTGTATCGGTTTGCAAGATCTCTTCAAAATTCTATTTCGCAATGATGGAGGATTTCTTTGTTTCTTCTTCTTCATTCTTTATTTGATCAATATTCCTTATGGTACATGCATATTTCCATAAGGTGGAGGATTTTAATGCTATGGTGAAGCTGGTTTGAGCTTTGGCAATGGCAGAGTGGTGGTAGGAAGTTCCAGAGGAGTTTGCAGAGCTAGTTGTGCACGGGAATGTTAAATGTTAGATGTAGCAGGAGAGATTTTAAAATTTGAAAAATTTAAAAGGCATGGAGAAAGAAATATTTTAATTTCCCTAACATCTCTAACCTCAAAGGGATGTGAGGGACATCAGCTTGACATGTGGCGGAGATCCGACGGCAGGGGGTTTGATCGAAAAGCAGCTTTAAAGCACTGAGGGACTGGAAGCTGGTCACATGAGGAACCTTGAGGCATCATGGATGGGATAGGAAATTTTTTCCAAATTTTATGTTCCTCACCTCAAAGGTACATGAGGGACATCTGTTTACATGGTCTTTCAGGTGATGACATGTGGCAGCGATCCAACGGTGAAGGCTATGAGCTCCCAGAAGCACCTGGGGTTGAACTGGTGATCCTGGAGGTTACACAAGGGTCTAAAGGGCTTATGGGGGATAGAATAATTTTTCCAAACTTTATTTCCCTAACCCTGATGGATGTGAGAGACACAAACTTGCACCAGGCTCCTGAAGCTAACACATGTCCTTCGAAAATTTGACTAACTCCCGAACTTGCTCCAAGAGGGCAACTTGAAATGAAAATAAATTGAGCTCCTGATGGACATTTATGATTAAATTTTATATGATATTAACTAGAAATTTCCTTACTAATCCAATGGTTGGGGTATCATGTCTTTATTCCTCCATTTAATCCTTGAAAAATCAGATTTTGGATCTAGTACTCCACTTGTGCATGAGAAAACCTGCTTACATACCCATTACGCCACAATGTTGTGAAAAAACTAGTTTTACCATATTGTGGGTATTATAATTACCTTTCTGAAAATGCTTTGTTTTAATTCCTAACTCTATCCATAGCTCCTAGAATCACGTTCGGAACCTCAGCAGTTGTTTTGGCTTGTGCACTGCCTAGGCATGTGAGCCCTAATTTTGGTGAAACTACCCCAACTTCTCTGAGTCCTTCTTGAATCACTTCCATGATGTCCCAAGGCCTTTAACTCACTTCCATGTATAGTTTGGATTTTTTCCTCCACTCCATGGGGTTACTCCAGTCCTAGGAAGGCCGAGTGATAGCTCTTCCCACAGCTGCCTAAAGTTTGTATTTTTCAATGAACTCCTAAAATCACCTAGGGGGTTGAATTGAATTTCCTAAAAAACCTAGGGTAATGAATTAAAACCAATTTTGAGGTTACTAGACTAACTAGGAATACCTAGGGCACCTCAGAATGATAAAAACATGAAAATTTTGTTACAGGGGTATCATTGTCATGCTTAGAAATTGTTAATTTCCCTGTTTCACATTTACATCACAACTCTGCAAAATCTTGTTTAAGACCATATTGTAGACCTAAATTACATATTGAGTCATGTAACCAATGAAGACCACACCTTTCTTACTTTCACATTTCTAACAGTCCTTCTCCATACTTTCTTCTTGATGTTTAAACACTCTAGAGACATTGAAAAACTATAACTTAAGAGAAAATACCCCAGCATATCAACCCATATATTCATCCTCAAACTTGTAACCATGCATATATTTCAAGGAATAATCTTTGGAATCATAAAAATACCTCTGATAAAATCTTGTAGACTATCACCAAGGTGAAACTTTCCCTCTTAGGCATGAATATCCTAGATAACCTTCTTGACACCATTCACTCTTTGCTTGAGGTAATACTACAGACCTCAGACAACCATATATTTTCTTGATACAAACCTTATCATCTGAAAGAATCACTTATTGCACTTCACAGTCTTGATAATATTTTTACCTTATCCATACAATCTCCATAGATTATGAACACTCTAGAAACATCATAAACATATCTCAAGAATAGATCAACCAATTATGGACCATGTCGACTAGTTCACATACCTGGAATACTTCATATTTCCTTGTCTCTAACAATTTGATCAAGTCATCATACAAAATGAATGACTTTCTACATGCATCACCATCTAAATCAACTTCTTCAAGACCATAGTTATCATCTTTTGCTAATGTGATAGTACACCTGCCTCTTTAAAACATGTCAAATACCTTCAAGCATATGAAGAGCATCTCTTGACTTCATGATCTCACTGTTACATTGTCATTCCTCAACCGATAGATACCTTCAAGAAACAAAAAGAACCCTTTGCAATCTCATAGCATGAAAAAATCCTTTTGATGTATCTACACACATAGAAATGACATCATTCATGATCATAGTCCCTTGAATTTTTTCATGATTTTATTAAGACCTTCCCTTTAGAACATACATCTTCTTCACACAGCTACAACTAACCTTGAATTCTCACATGCATTCCTTCACTTGGATTTATCTTGCACTCACTAATATTAACTATAAAAGTAGAAAAAAATATTATTAATTTATATATTCTTGTTTGAGACAATACTACATATCTTAAACAACCATGTTTTAGGTTTTAAAACCAGGCTCAACTTCCAAAATAATTACCCCCTTTGACTCTCACAGATCTAGATAGACTTCATACTTCTTGAAACTTCCACACTTGACATACTTTCACATGTGAACCAAGTATCCTTGCATCATGACAATTCCTTAAAACTCTCAAGACAAATTGACATATTTCAATAGCATAAGACACATACCTTGGCAACATAAAAACACTCCTACAACATTATACCTTAAACTAATCATGTTCCCCCTTCTCACAATGATTCATATGGGTGATTATGCCTCTAAGAATCCTAGTAGAGACATATTTATGAGTCTAGAAGAGTTACTTGAAGAGGTATCATTCCATGTTAGAAAACTGAAACTCACCTCTTTATACTTGATTTTTATCTACACTCTGATAAATTCCTTGATTTTCATCCATATCAGCTCTTGGTAGAACCCTATTGTTCATTCTTGGCTCCTATATCCTTCCTTTTATTTTATAATACATTATAGGACCCTGAAAAACACCCATTTTTATTTGAATAACCATAACAATCGCTTAAAATATGATCAACTTTATTTAAATTAAATAATACACTAGAATTTTGTACCTTTAGTGCCTTCATTCTTCCAATTTTGATTTTAGGGTTAATATAGACAATACCTTGTAGTATGACCTTTCTCATGATAATTTTTATCACATCACATTATTTTATTTCTCACTCATGTTATCCCCTCCATGGGAAGTCATCTTTTACAGACCTTCTACACTACTTTTCCCTATGTCCAAAACCATTACAAGTGAAACAATAAACATTAAATTATCTCTCATACTTTGAAGCATTAGGCTACCTAATTAAAATTGTCTTCACATTTTCTTTGGCATATTTCTCCTTTTGTTCTTCTTCCTTTATGCTTGGTCCTTCAACTTACTTTCTTGGAAACACTATCCTCTTGCATTATCTATTTTCCTTTAAGTTCATCTTTAAACCCCAAACCTGTCTTGACACCTATAGATTTCTAATTACTCAAGATGTCATCAAGAGTATTGGTGATTTTATCAAACTTTTGGAATGATTTATCCCTACTAACTCACATTAGATAACTCTCCTTTTATAATGGTCACTTCTTCTTTCTTAGATTTTAATCTTAGTTTCATGGATATCAACTGCATCTCTAACCTTTTAACTGTCTCATCTATCTTCTCTGTCATAGCCCAATGTTTCTCTTCTAGGTCCTTAATATTTTTCGCTTACTCTTTGACTTGAGATCTCAAATTATTATTATTTTTCTCAGCATGCTTCAATTCAGTTTAAAAACACAACAATTCAATATTATAGACATCTTCTTTTTCTTCATCTTCAGAGAGCATGGAGTCACCAAAATTTATGGATCCATCACTTGTAGACCTCGTGGTATCCTTGGTGATGAACAAGACATCATCACCAACATATTGATGCTCTGATTTAGATTCATAATCTGAAACACTATCATAATCGCTTCCTCCAGATGAATAAGCATCTTACTTTGTGTAGAAAATCTTCTTAAACTTGTTCTTGTTATCAAACCTTTTAAATCTTTTTTTACCTTTGTTAAATTGTTTATCCTTCTTGTCATGGTCTTCATCATGCTCATCATGATCTTCCTCTTTGTGCTTGTAAGGAAATTTGATAGAAAAGTGACCTATGTTACCAAAATTAAAGAATTTAAAAGGAATATTCCATTTGTATTTATTTGATCCAACCTTCAATATCCTAGCAATAATTACAAATAGTTTTGCATCATCAATCTTACTATTATCACCAAATCACTACACCCTCCAAATGGCCAAGTGATGAATAGGTCATTCGGTGTGATTGGGTAACATTGGATCACCTCTCAAGCTATGGGACTTTGGACCAAGGTGAACCTCTAGAGAAGGTCATATTCCTCTTCCTAAACTAAACACAACACTAATTCTAATGCAATAAAATATCTAACTAGACCTATTCTAACATTTTAATGGGGTTAAGGGGGAGATATTTGCAAGAAATAAAACCTATACTAGAAGTGGTGATGCACCAAGAAAAGGTTGTTGCTAGAAATGTTTTTAGTTTTCTAGTGAAGGAAGATGAAAATGAGAAGGATGAAAAAGCACCAAAACTCAACCACATAAAAATATTCACTCTTAGATAAGCACAAAAATCCCAAAAAGCTGTAATGGAAACTTGAAGTTACATAGTATACCTGTATACACGAGAAAGGTACAAAGAAGTAGCTAGAATGGTGAAAGGACCAATAATTAGTCACAGAACACAATTTTATTACTTTAATCACATGCGCAATGTATCATTACATAAGGAAGAGAAAAAAATTTCCATTACAATGTTGGAAAAGAGGCTTGAAAGTTCCCACAATCCACAACAGACTAGGTTATAGAAGAGAGAGAGGAACACTAAAAAATGTCCAACCCCTTGAAATGAGCTTCTCATTTACATTTATAGAAAATCCACCTATGCGAAAGAGAGGAGGAATCATAAATCCTGGGACAAAATGTAGCACATGATGGCCTACATTTTTAATTACAACATTAATTACACCACCTAAGAACATTCCTCATCTTGCCCCTATAAACTCAAAAATTTGAATTACTCTTCCATTTAATTAAAAACATATTAAATATTTTAAGTGGGATCCATTTATATCTTCGGTGGGACCCCAAGGTTTGGTTTTTGCTTTGGAAAGGAATTTTAATATTGTTTTAACAAGTGACTCACCAGTCAGCTCGGCGCTACTCATTATTCCTGCATCTTCTTTGTAAAGTGAGATATCCATGTAGATCAAGAATTTCGCGTTTGTTACCTGTCCAAGTTAATGTACCAAACTAAACACAAAAACCCTGAAAAACCTCAATGAAATCGATACCTGATGAAGATGTAGACGGATGAGGAAGCCGATGTAGACAAGACGGGCGCACACAAGCAATCTGCACAATAGATCCGAATAACCTGCAAAACACCGGTGCTTGACAGAAAAAGATGGCGTTAGAAGATATATGGGTGGACTGCCCGAGAAGCGGGTCCGAGAAGCGATAAGCTTCCTCGGCGGATGTCAGTCCACGTTTTCAATAAAGAAAAGAAGCATGCATGATAAAAGATGTAAATAAAGACTAGATTTTCTGATTGCTGTGATAAAACAGAAACTGAAAAGCAGACAGAAAGTACAGAAAACAGGGAACAGGGAAATAAAACTGGATTTGTGTTACCTGTGACCTTTTACCTGTCTGCAGAGAAATTGGCGTCGACTGGGTCTAATCGGCGGCGACTGATGTGATCGGCGTCGACTGGGACTGATCGGCGTCGACTGGACAAGATCAGTGTCAACTGAAGGCAGACTGAACGATCAGGAACTGTGCGATAGGATTGGAGGATTGGAAGGTGAATGTGGTCTGCTGGATGTGTCGAAGTTGGCGAGACACTGGAACAGGGTCACCAGATGATAGATGGTGATGCGACGCTGATATGACAGGGACAGAGTAACGGTGCTCCTCTCAGGGATTGATTTGGACAGGATCTGCCCTAATTTGATACAATTGATGCTAAGAAGATCTCTCTTTCTCTCAACCTGTATCTTTCACTCTTCTGTTCGCTTTTTTTTCGCTCGTTCGTAATCTCTTCCGTTCTCTTCCGTAGTCTCTTCCAGTTGTTAGAACTGAGTTCTGGGCTTGCTTTTATAATCGGCGCCGCTCCTAGAAAATCGGCGCCGACCATATGGGTCGGCGCCGATCGCGGAGAAGACTCCCGAGATGGCCAAATTGATCGATTCGAGAAAGAAAAGACTTATCCGACTACGGGGAAATATCCCGCTTAGGGAAGATTAAAAATGGATGCAATGCATGGGTAGAATAAATTTGGGGTGGATAAGTGATTAAGATGCATGGGAAGAAGCGTAATCAAATATTTAATATTTAATCACTCATGGATAAGATGTGATGAGATGAATTAAATTTGGAGTAAGCTATTAAATTGCAAATTGGATAATATCCCAAGGGGATAGTTGGTGACGTAAACGTGCCCCAGGTTACCTAGGCAAGTAAACGGATGAGAGGGACACTAAATTGGGTAACCAATTTTAGGTGTCTACATTTTGCCCCTTTTTGTCAAGTAACTTGCGATAAGCAAGGTTATGAGACAAAAACCAAGGGATGGAAAAAGAGAAGAATTTTGTGGTGATGTGATCCCCCTCAAACTAGGGATGGGATGGATGATAGAACAGACGGTCCCGAGTTTGAAAGAGGTAGATGAAAAATGCAGGATGCCCCAGTCGGATGCCTGGAGTAGATCTGATCATTGAGGACGCATTAAAATAAACACCAGGGGCAGCAACCTAAGGAACTCACATTGGTAGGGAAAACTAGCCGGTCTCCTCATGAGACGACGTTAGTGCCTACAGACCCGCGAGTGTAAGGAGAACTGCAAAATAGTCAGCATCGAAAGAGAGACACATTGGTAGGGAAAACTAGCCGGTCTCCTCATGAGACGACGTTAGTGCCTACAGACCCGTTTAACTCTAAGCTGCCGAAAGATACGAGTGTCCTACGCAAAGGGAACAAACCCGAAATAGACAATGACATCTAAAAGATGTTCCAAAAGGCAAGATTCAGCACACAACAATGATCAGATAGACCAAAAAGCCAAGTATCAACACTATGGCAAAAAGAGATGGAAAAATCGGCGCCGACCAAAAAAAGCGGCGTCGACCATAAAAATCGGTGCCGACCAATCCAGACGCATATAAATATGCGAACGGAAAACGTAAACGATTTATTTTCAACGTGACGATTGATTCAGAGAGAGATAGATTTGAGATTTGAACGCAATGGAAGCCTCTGGGAGCAGACAGAAGCGCAGGAGGACACGACCTGGGGTAAGTGATTATAATCGAACCCCTTCGTCGTTATGATTTTGTTTTTTGTTTGATTTTTTTTTTTTTTTTTGTTTGATGGATACGAGGCCAGGGTCTGATTTACGTCCGGCCAGGCAGTCGGCGCCGATTGGTATAATCGGCGTCGACTAGTTTTGGATCGGCGTCGATTGGTAATAATCGGCGCCGACTAAAATGAACGACGCCGATTTTATCAAATCGACACCGACTGATAGAAGTTCATTGATTTTTATGTTTTGCGAAGATGTGATTTATGAAAACAAGAGACTAATTATGCCTTTGATGTCGTGGATGCAGGCACGAGAGACTCTTCACATGAGGGATGCCATCCCGGAGCTATTGGAGACGATCCTGCCTGATGTGACAGATGCAGACTGGCAGCATTTAGAGCTGGCCGGGCTCGGGGGATTTAGATATTATAGACGAGTGCCACGGGATGTGGAGCTCATGTGAGCATTAGTGCGACGGTGGGACAGCCACACGTGCACATTTTGGTTTAGGACGGGTGAGATGACTATCACCCATGAGGATGTATACAGGATCCTCCGATTACCGATTACGGGGGACCCGATTGAGATCACACCCCGAGAGCAGCAGCAGAGGGCCCTGGTGCGGTTGTACAGAGACAGAGCAGATGATTCGGAGATAGTATCTGGGGCAGTGAGGATATCCTCACAGTACAGACAGGATAGCCCTCGGAGCAGGCGGATAGCCCTGATTCAGATGGCTATATCTTATTTTGCCCTGCCAGACTCAGGAGGTGGGAGATTCCCATTGCTACTGCTAGGCTGCGTGTGCGACATCTTGCAGTACAGACAGATTTTTGCTTTCGCTGATGCCTTGATAGATCAGATTTACTATGAGCTATGGATGTACACTACTGGTCGGAGGACCGGGATTGACGTTAGCTTTGTGCTCCATTGCTGGGCATACGAGCACATAGCCGTGATCAGGCCATCCGGGCTTCCTTGGATGCCGGCAGCAGTGGGGGGTGTGGACTATGGATTTCGGAGATGGAGGGCTGACATGGCCGCCGGAGACACAGGTAGATCAGCTGAGTGGTACTCGGAGCGTTTTAGGACGCTCACACCGGATCAGGTTATCTGGAGACCATATCGGGCATTTCCGATATGGGTTGGTCAGGATGCTCACTTGGTAGCATTGAGACGGAGCCGAGTGGTCAGAGGTCGCAGACCAGACATGTGGGAGCGAGTCCCATTCATGCGGATACTGAGGCAGTTTGGTCTTGTACAGACAGTACCGGCCACATATACGCCATATAGGCGGGATGGCCGAGAGACAGATTTGCCGATTTTGATCCCGGCAGACCCACTGAGAGAGGCTCCACCTTCCGCAGACAGTGATGATGACGCGGGGGTGGATGAGGGCTACGCAGCGTGGTATGACATAGAGCTTCCACGACATCTCCCGCCCTCGATAGATGCTGGTGAGGAGGACATAGCTGCGACACTAGACAGACTAGAGGGAGAGCATGCCACACTGATACAGACACATCAGGTAGCTCTAGAGGAGATCAGGGCCTTGACAGAGGAGAGGGATTCCCTGATTACGGAGAGAGACACCGCTCGCCAGGAGCGAGATACAGCGATCCAGCAGCGGGACCGCTATTTTCGGCACAGGGAGGCCCTCAGGGCCAAATACGGAGAGACCGGTGCCATATCAGAGTCTGGCACACAGGGCACGGGTCTAGGAGGGATACCACCAGCAGCGCCAGCAGCCCCAGCAGCACCAGCAGCCTCGTTACGAGCACCGGGTACTGTGAGCCTTAGTACGTACCAGTCTCTCCTTGCTGAGGTGAGATATTATGAGGATGCCCTAGCGCAGCATGCCCCAGATGTGCCTCGGTATGGGGCGAGGAGGAGAGCAGGGACGGCTACAGCGAGCGGAGCCTCAGGTGGAGGGAGCACTGGGAGAGATCGAGGTGGGCCGAGACCTCCAGCAGCAGGTGCATCGAGCTCGGTAGGCGGCGGCCAGGAGAGACAGCCGGGTGGAGAGGAGGGTGGAGGAGATAGTGTCCTCCACGCTTCGGATTTTACTATATAGAGATTTGATAGACTTTTGTATTTGTATAGTGATGTAGCCTCGATTGGAAGGCATTGTATAGATGGCTTGATTGGAAGCCACCCATTTTTGTACAAACACATATGTATATATAGATCCATTATTGGTCATATAATTGTACCCATGCTTCTAATTTTGGATATACATGGATAGATGGATATAGATATAGACTGATAGAGGATAAAAATAGATGTGATTAGATAGATAGATGTGATTGGATAGACATAGACTGATAGATGATAGAAATAGATGTGATTAGATAGATAGAACTTTGATAGATGGACATGATGTAACTTGGATGCACATGTGTTTGATGTTTGGATTAGATATGGATAGATATAATGTAGCTTGGATGTGCATTTTGATGGATAGATTTAGATATAGATAGATGTAACGTACCTTAGATGTACGTACTTTTCGATATTTTGATGGATAGATATATAAGTGTGTTTGATACATGGATGTAATTATAATGAGAAATGAATAAAGATAGATGTTTTGATAGATGATAGAAGATAAATTGTGATTGAATTAACATGTGAAATGTCAATTTAACAGGATGCAAGACAGAGAGATGGAGAATACTCCTTGCAAGAGCCCAAGATGAAAGCGGAAACAACCGTGACTTAGAAGAGAAGACACTCGGAAAAGAAGGGAAACGATAAGTCGGACTTCCAACCGACCATAGATAAAATCCCGATAAGAAACCGAAAGACCAAGCATACAAGGTCCTATATAAGATTAAAATAAACCTGACACTAACTAGTCACAAACCAGATCTAGGATAGAATTTTGGATTCACTTGATAATATATAGATAGCTGTCCTTCGAGGGATCAGTCTATCTTTTTTGGATAGCATCTTTCTTTTTGTTTTTTTTTTTTTTTGAAACTTTTTTGGAAGAAGCTGAGTTTAGACCTAGATAGATCAGATGAAGGGGAGGAGAACATAGAAGAACATGTACTCTTGCCCCGAGCAGATCCGATTAAGATAAGTACTTGGGACAGATGAAGTGGTGATTAAGGTATTCCTACCATGAGGAGGAACATATCCAAAAGAAACGTGCAATGAGTAGAGCCGCGATACTCATATTTAAGGTAAACGAGGCAATAGGCGGAGAACCACACAATTTCAAATCACCACGAAAGTAGATGACTGGTTACTAGGACGGATGAAAGATCTGAGTTGCGACTAGATTTGTGTAAGATAGATTTTAACAATAGAAGGGCCGTAAATGCAAGGCATTAAGAGGTTCCGCTTCAGGGATACCATCCATGGAGGATAAACGATAAGCCCCAGACTCATATTTATGAGTGATAATGTAGGGGCCCATCCAGTTGGGAGCAAACTTACCACGTTGACTCCTTTCGAGTGTAGTGACATTTTGATTTTCCTTAAGAACAAGGTCACCAATTTTGAAGTCACGGTGTTGCACATGCTTGTTGTAAGCACGCTTGACACGCTCGAGATAGACTTGATGATGCTCAAGAGCGTTGAGACGCCGCTCATCTAATAATTCAAGTTGAGCTAGACGATTTTGACGATAATCCTCATCAGAGACAAATTCTCTGAGAGAAACACGGAGAGATGGGATTTGGACCTCCAAAGGAAGGACGGCCTCAGACCCATAGACGAGAGAGAAGGGAGTAGCACCAGTAGGAGTACGAATGCTAGTCCGATAAGCCCAGAGAGCGAAAGGGATATGTAGATGCCAATCCCTACCAGCTCGATTAGTTACCTTTGCGAGGATATTACGCAAAGTTTTATTGGAAGCTTCGGCTTGACCATTAGCTTGAGGATAGTATGGAGAAGAAAAACTGAGCTTGATATTGAAAGCATTGCAGAGATTCTGCAAATCAGCGTTCTTGAAAGACTTACCATTATCTGTGATTAGCTTGTGTGGAACGCCAAAGCGACAAATGATGTGTTGATAGACGAAATCAACTATGGGTTTAGCCTTTGTTGAAGAAAGAGGGGATAGCTTCTACCCACTTAGTAAAGTACTCAGTGGTAGTAATGATAGAATGATGACGTTGTGAAGAACGGGGATTGATGAGACCAATAAGATCAAGACCCCACTGCGAAAAAGGCCACAAATCTGCCGCAGGTTGCAAAGCCTGGCTAGGGATGTGCGTGAGATTGGAATGTTGCTGACACTTGACGCACTTCTTAGTGTATTCACAACAATCTTGATTAAGAGAAGGCCAATAATATCCCAAACGTAAGATGCGCTTGGCTACAGCTAAGCCACTAAAATGTCCACCACATATACCGTCATGGACCTCCTGGATAGCTTTAGATGATTCATGGGTTTTGAGGCATCGAAGCAAAATACCATCAAAGCCGCGTTTGTAAAGAATACCACCTAGGATAGTAT
This sequence comes from Taxus chinensis, assembly GCA_019776745.2. Lineage (NCBI taxonomy): Eukaryota > Viridiplantae > Streptophyta > Pinopsida > Cupressales > Taxaceae > Taxus > Taxus chinensis. The sequence continues at coordinate 974,249,115 of CM034146.1, read as the reverse complement.
AGCGATTGGCGCATTGGACAAAAGATCTTCTACCATTGGAAGTCAGATCTGGAGGAAGGACCGAGTGAGATAGATAATCAACAATCTGTTGATCCACTCAATCCTGAGTATGGGTTGTGTACAGCATTGATTGACGTTAATTGCCCAGATAAGATGGTGATCTAATCGTTTGCCACAGCCACATAAAGACGCGAGTCTTCGTTAAAAAGGCGGGATAAGGGAGGCTAAAGAGGCCATGGTATCCGTGAATCGATTTGCAGTACGAGGAATGGATTGGATGGTGAACTTATCGAAAGATTGGAGTTGGGCAGAATGATGTCGCGATATTTTTGAAGGATATCATTCTTGCATTGATAGACACCCTGACCTGATTAACGATGAGCTCAGAATCACCAAGATGTCAATATGACGAGCGCCGCGATGTATTACTCGCATTTTCTCGCAAGACTAATATTACCTTGTCTTGCGGCCACCTACGCCCACCCTCGACTTCCTTTATTTTGAGCTGTGCTTCCCACCTATTCCCTTTGTGTTTGACTCGACTTGCGCCGGCCACTAGGCGCGTTACTCATTCCTCAATGACCGTGACCTCCTTTTCCCTTTTCGACTACACCGAAATTCACAACACCAATCTTCACCCTCCTTGCGCCATGGTGACTTTCTGTTATTACCATAGACAGCCCGTTACGTTCACACCTGTGCCGGTGACTGAGAAATAGTTTACGGCTAACTTTGCTTCCGGCGTTGCTCTTTGTGATTGCCGGTGTCTGCTGACCGTCTTTGACACGTTGTTGGAGACTCTCCTGTGCACTCGATTTTGAGTGTGTCCAGTGTGCTTCTTATCAGTGCAAGCCATGTGATCCAACACACGTCTAATATTTTCAGATGAGGTTCTTCGTTCGTTACTTGACTCGCATCATGGGCTCACCTAAATCAGAAGCTCACTGTGATGGCGGCCGGATTTCCTCGCCCCTAATTTTTTCGTCCTTTTGTTGATCCATACCATCTTACTTGGGGTGTCGGCTGCGGGGTCTTTTGTTTGAGATGTTAGCGCCACATTCGCTTTTTTCATTAATCGCCTAGCTGTAGTTGGTTTGGCGCACGCTTTTTCACCCCTTCTCCCTCACCATACTGTTTGCCCGCCGTTGATTTGTTTTCCACTCGTTTCTTTCCTCTCCTGTTTCTTTCTTTTTCTTTTCTCTGTTTTTTTTTTCTCGCCTTTCTTGCTCGTCTTTTCTCTTTTTTTTGCTCGTCTCTCTTTTTTCCCCGTCGCATCAGCCCTTCGTGTGTATTTATCTTTTCACTACCCACCATTCTTCTTGACCGTTTTTTCACTATCCAGTCCGGTCTATTTTCCCGCCTGCTATACGGTGGTGTTTTTACGCCACTGATCTTGCTTCCCCCCCACTGGGCACTCCTATCGGTTCTTCCTTTTTTTGTTCTTCTCTTATTTTATTTGACCACTCCCGCCTACGGGGTTCACTCTTCACCACTGTGTGATGTGCTTCGTTTGGTATACCCGACTTTAGTGACTCGTCCGATCTCTATTGTGTTGCTCAACTACATCTTTCCTTTTTTTCCACACTCTGTCCGTCAGCAAAATCGTCGCGCCCACACCGGTGCACCTCCCCCTTGCCGTGCCTTCTGTTACCGACTCCCAATTTCGTTTTTTCTCTGCGTTTGTCGTCTTTATTTTTTACTCGATTTCTCCACACGCTGGGGTCCCCGTTACACTCTGTGTGTGTTTCGGTGGTCCACCGTGTCTCGTCTTTTACAGCACGGCTATTGTGCATCCCCCCTGCCGCCTTTGTGTTGCCTCTTTTGTGAATTTGTTTACATCGTTCACGTTGGGAGTTGATTGCAGGATAGATTCGGCCTGCCGCGTCAGTTTGTTCTTTCTCTCTCCCCACCACATCGTACGACTCTTAGCACTCCACCTTGCTGGTTTGAAGTGCCTCATCCGATATTGTGGTCACATACGTACCCTTCCAACTCAAACACAAGCAATCGTAAAAAGATTCTTTTGACAACCTCTCTCAGTACCAACGATCGATTATCCGCAAGTTCAATGTCACCACAAGCTACAGATTCATTGTCCGATACTATCTTGCCTTCAAGGAGATTTATCCTCTTCCATATCGACCACTCGATCTAAATGCTTTCTCGATTTTGATATATCAAATCCTCATCGCACAAAGACACAAGACTTCCATTCCTGGGGGACTTTTGCTATCTGTCATGCCTTTCGGTCTTAAGAACGCCGGAGCAACTTATCAACGAGCAATGACCTACATCTTCCATGATCTCTTACACAAACTGTAGAGGATTAGTTGACGACCTCCTCGGCAAGTCAAGCGCCATCAGGAGCATCTTTTCATCCTTGCGCCTCTCTTTGAGAGGCTTATCCGCTTCTGTCTTTGTCTAAATCCATCTAAATGCGTGTTTGGCATCCTCACTGGTAAACTTTTAGGGTTTATCATTTCCATCAGGGGTATTGAAGTTGACCCCGCAAAAATAAAAGCCATCCTTGAGATGCCTCCCCCCGTCTAACTTAAAGCAACTCTGCAGTCTCCAAGGACGTCTTCAATCAGTGCGTCGTTTTATTTCCCAATTGTCGGACCGTTGTCAACCTTTTCACCATCTTCTCCGTAAGAATGTTCATTTCGAATGGGATGAGCATTGCCAAAAGGCCTTTGATGATCTCAAAGCTTATCTTCTTTCTCCACCCTTGCTTACACCTCCACGCGAGGGGGAGCCTTTCTATCTTTATATCTCTGTGACTGACCATGCTCTGGGAGCTCTGATCTCGCATCGAGACACTTGTGGTAAAGAACAAGCTGTCTATTACATCAGTCGCACCCTCCATGAGTATGAGACACGGTACTCCGAAGCTGAAAAACTATGTTGCGCTCTCTTCTTCGCAACTTCTAAGCTTCGTCATTATCTCCTTAATCACAAAACCTACATCGTCACAAGTGTCAATCCCCTCAAGACAATTCATGCAAAGCCTTATCATAATGATCGCATCACTCGTTGGCTTATGCTCATGACTGAGTTTGACCTCGAGTTTATCCCGCAAAAGGCTATCAAGGGTCAGGTTATTGCAGACCAGCTAGCTAGCGCTCCTCTTCTGGACACTCAAGACCCCCTTGCTCAATTCCCCGATGAATTTATCCAACAAATCGATTTTGGTCTATCTCCATTTAAAGTCAAACTCTTCTTTGATGGATCCAAATGCCAGCAAGGGGGAGGTGCGGGTTTCGTGATGATTCCTCCTTGGGGTACGCCTATCCCAGTCGCACACAAATTGAACTTTGAATGCACCAATAATATGGCTGAGTACGAAGCTCTTGTCTTAGGTCTTCAAAATGCCATTAATCTCAGCGCTCGTCATATTGACATCTTTGGTGATTCTGAGCTCATCGTTAATCAGGTCACGAGTGTCTATCAATGCAAGAATGATATCCTTCAAAAATATCGCGACATCATTCTTGCCCAACTCCAATCTTTCGATAAGTTCACCATCCAATCCATTCCTCGTACTGCAAATCGATTCGCGGATACCATGGCCTCTTTAGCCTCCCTTATCCCACCTTTTACCGAAGACTCGCGTCTTTATGTGGCTGTGCAACGATTAGATCAACCATCTTATCTTGGGCAATTAACGTCAATCAATGCTGTCACAACCCATACTCAGGATGAGTGGTATCAACAGATTGTTGATTATCTATCTCACTCGGTCCTTCCTCCAGATCTGACTTCCAATGGTAGAAGATCTTTTGTCCAACGCGCCAATCGCTATACTATCCTAGGTGGTATTCTTTACAAACGCGGCTTTGATGGTATTTTTCTTCGATGCCTCAAAACCCATGAATCATCTAAAGCTATCCAGGAGGTCCATGACGGTATATGTGGTGGACATTTTAGTGGCTTAGCTGTAGCCAAGCGCATCTTACGTTTGGGATATTATTGGCCTTCTCTTAATCAAGATTGTTGTGAATACACTAAGAAGTGCGTCAAGTGTCAGCAACATTCCAATCTCACGCACATCCCTAGCCAGGCTTTGCAACCTGCGGCGGATTTGTGGCCTTTTTCGCAGTGGGGTCTTGATCTTATTGGTCTCATCAATCCCCGTTCTTCACAGCGTCATCATTCTATCATTACTGCCACTGAGTACTTTACTAAGTGGGTAGAAGCTATCCCTCTTTCTTCAACAAAGGCTAAACCCATAGTTGATTTCGTCTATCAACACATCATTTGTCGCTTTGGCGTTCCACACAAGCTAATCACAGATAATGGTAAGTCTTTCAAGAACGCTGATTTGCAGAATCTCTGCAATGCTTTCAATATCAAGCTCAGTTTTTCTTCTCCATACTATCCTCAAGCTAATGGTCAAGCCGAAGCTTCCAATAAAACTTTGCGTAATATCCTCGCAAAGGTAACTAATCGAGCTGGTAGGGATTGGCATCTACATATCCCTTTCGCTCTCTGGGCTTATCGGACTAGCATTCGTACTCCTACTGGTGCTACTCCCTTCTCTCTCGTCTATGGGTCTGAGGCCGTCCTTCCTTTGGAGGTCCAAATCCCATCTCTCCATGTTTCTCTCAGAGAATTTGTCTCTGATGAGGATTATCGTCAAAATCGTCTAGCTCAACTTGAATTATTAGATGAGCGGCGTCTCAACGCTCTTGAGCATCATCAAGTCTATCTCGAGCGTGTCAAGCGTGCTTATAACAAGCATGTGCAACACCGTGACTTCAAAATTGGTGACCTTGTTCTTAAGGAAAATCAAAATGTCACTACACTCGAAAGGAGTCAACGTGGTAAGTTTGCTCCCAACTGGATGGGCCCCTACATTATCACTCATAAATATGAGTCTGGGGCTTATCGTTTATCCTCCATGGATGGTATCCCTGAAGCGGAACCTCTTAATGCCTTGCATTTACGGCCCTTCTATTGTTAAAATCTATCTTACACAAATCTAGTCGCAACTCAGATCTTTCATCCGTCCTAGTAACCAGTCATCTACTTTCGTGGTGATTTGAAATTGTGTGGTTCTCCGCCTATTGCCTCGTTTACCTTAAATATGAGTATCGCGGCTCTACTCATTGCACGTTTCTTTTGGATATGTTCCTCCTCATGGTAGGAATACCTTAATCACCACTTCATCTGTCCCAAGTACTTATCTTAATCAGATCTGCTCGGGGCAAGAGTACATGTTCTTCTATGTTCTCCTCCCCTTCATCTGATCTATCTAGGTCTAAACTCAGCTTCTTCCAAAAAAGTTTCAAAAAAAAAAAAAACAAAAAAAAAAAAAAAAAAAAGAAAGATGCTATCCAAAAAAGATAGACTGATCCCTCGAAGGACAGCTATCTATATATTATCAAGTGAATCCAAAATTCTAAAAAAAAAATAGACCATACCCTCGAAGGATGGCTATCATTAAAATTCACAATACAGACCGCTCCCTTGAAGGACGGCTGTTTCTCAAAGAAATACTCAAGGCTTCTTGTAATCAATCAGCCTTCCAGTCAGTTTATACACTTGTTAGCATCACTGAAAGACTTCCCGCATCGATCAGTCTTTCCATATCAAGCAAACTTCCCGCATCGATCAGTTTGCTTTTCTGTCAAAATCATGAAGCTGAGATTTTAGACCTTTTGTCGATCATATGGAGAATCCTATTTTCCTATCATGGACATGTATTCTGTCCCTTGTAAGTTTCGACAAGATACTTACTTACTTTTCTTTCCGTTTCTATCCTAGATCTGGTTTGCGACTAGTTAGTGTCAGGTTTATTTTAATCTTATATAGGACCTTGTATGCTTGGTCTTTCGGTTTCTTATCAGGATTTTATCTATGGTCGGTTGGAAGTCCGACTTATCATTTCCCTTCTTTTCCGAGTGTCTTCTCTTCTAAGTCACGGTTGTTTCCGCTTTCATCTTGGGCTCTTGCAAGGAGTATTCTCCATCTCTCTGTCTTGCATCCTGTTAAATTGACATTTCACATGTTAATTCAATCACAATTTATCTTCTATCATCTATCAAAACATCTATCTTTATTCATTTCTCATTATAATTACATCCATGTATCAAACACACTTATCTATCTATCCATCAAAATATCGAAAATTACGTACATCTAAGGTACGTTACATCTATCTATATCTAAATCTATCCATCAAAATGCACATCCAAGCTACATTATATCTATCCATATCTAATCCAAACATCAAACACATGTGCATCCAAGTTACATCATGTCCATCTATCAAAGTTCTATCTATCTAATCACATCTATTTCTATCATCTATCAGTCTATGTCTATCCAATCACATCTATCTATCTAATCACATCTATTTTTATCCTCTATCAGTCTATATCTATATCCATCTATCCATGTATATCCAAAATTAGAAGCATGGGTACAATTATATGACAAATAATGGATCTATATATACATATGTGTTTGTACAAAAATGGGTGGCTTCCAATCGAGCCATCTATACAATGCCTTCCAATCGAGGCTACATCACTATACAAATACAAAAGTCTATCAAATCTCTATATAGTAAAATCCGAAGCGTGGAGGACACTATCTCCTCCACCCTCCTCTCCACCCGGCTGTCTCTCCTGGCCGCCGCCTACCGAGCTCGATGCACCTGCTGCTGGAGGTCTCGGCCCACCTCGATCTCTCCCAGTGCTCCCTCCGCCTGAGGCTCCGCTCGCTGTAGCCGTCCCTGCTCTCCTCCTCGCCCCATACCGAGGCACATCTGGGGCATGCTGCGCTAGGGCATCCTCATAATATCTCACCTCAGCAAGGAGAGACTGGTACGTACTAAGGCTCACAGTACCCGGTGCTCGTAACGAGGCTGCTGGTGCTGCTGGGGCTGCTAGCGCTGCTGGTGGTATCCCTCCTAGAGCCGTGCCCTGTGTGCCAGACTCTGATATGGCACCGGTCTCTCCGTATTTGGCCCTGAGGGCCTCCCTGTGCCGAAAATAGCGGTCCCACTGCTGGATCGCTGTATCTCGCTCCTGGCGAGCGGTGTCTCTCTCCGCAATCAGGGAATCCCTCTCCTCTGTCAAGGCCCTGATCTCCTCTAGAGCTACCTGATGTGTCTGTATCAGTGTGGCATGCTCTCCCTCTAGTCTGTCTAGTGTCGCAGCTATGTCCTCCTCACCAGCATCTATCGAGGGCTTCAAATTTGTATTGGAACCTTTCTTTATTTTGTTGGTTGTATTTGATGAACCCTCAACCACTTAAAATCACATTCAACTTCATGTCATTTACACATTGGATGGTTAGCATTTGCATCAGCAGCTTCATTGGTTTCAACCGATGACTCGTCTAACTCAGATGACTTCCCAGTTTACACGATGTCTATTTGATATCATTCCCCCATCGAAATTAATGATTAGACCTCCTATTCATTCCATGGACTTCATGGTACATTTTATGTTGACTTCTTCACTAACCTTAATGACCTTGACATGTATTAATCACACTCTTCCTAGTGACCTTAATGACCTTGGGTCCAATCACTCGCAGGAAAAAGAATCCAAGTTTCCCTGGCTCAAACAACTTGAATCTCCCCATGGTCTAACATCCACATAAATCCCCCATAATGGCTTATTCCACAGAACCAAAAATCCAAAGATCCATGAACTCCCTATCAACTTGTCCTAGCTCACTTTGGAGCCAAATCACCACTTGGTGAATTGGCTATTGATGCCCTCCTTTCCACCAGCTTTCCACATTCACACATGGGCCGCCAAGTTCTCCTATACTGATTTGATCAATTCTTTTCCCTGGCTGATTACTTTATTTAGAACGTTCAAGATCAAACTCTAGTCCATGCACCAACCTTCATGTTTGATGTCCATGCATTGATCCTACTGTGACTCGGCCATCTAAACCAAGAATCGATGCTTCATTTGGCATTTGTGTATATGGCCAAGATAATTCCCAGACCATGGACCTGCTGAACTACTACGAGCTCTTTCTCCTTTGTACTGATCTCATACTCATGATTCGAGTCGTTTATCTTTCATTTGGCAGACGTTGGCTTAAAACACTCTTTGTGCTCTATGATTTATCAAACTCACAGTCCTCGAACACCTCCTCTATGAATTAGCCGAGGTAGCTCAACTCTATTACTTGGCCATGAGCTCAAATAATCTTATACTTCTATGATTTGACTCTTCTCTATCCACCCAACCGGCTTGCTTGACGTCACCAAATGAAAACCATCTCCTTCGTGTGACCACAAAGCTTATATGTTGAATCCCACAGGCTCAACCTCTTACTCAATGGGGAAAAATGAATCCAAGTACTAGTTGTATATATATCTTCTTGACTTGCTCTACAAGGGGTCTTTGTGTCAACTATTGATCAGTACTCTAATCCTATGGAAATGAGCTTGGTTTTGAGAATTTGAGTCACTCGCTGAGCCCTTGGGGCTATACTTTAGCCATATTTGATGCATCGATTCACCATCCTCAACTGAACAAGATCCAAGCCCAACTATAGTAAACATCTCATCCTCCATAATGGACCAAGCTCCCTTGATACGTCTCTCAAGCCCTGATTATTTGTAAACTCACTGGAACTACTCAACCCTTACTGCTCAAATTCCTACACTGAATCATGATCTCCTTGTATATTTCAATGAGCTCAAGCTCACTACCAATCCAAATTCCTCAGTGATGTCCATTATTGCGATCCTGAAAAATATTCTGAGATGTTTGCTCACAGACTCACTGTTTCGATGGCTCCTTGAGGAGATATTTTCAAAACGTAGCTTTTTGAGTGAGTTTCTTACCACATTGAACCTCTAGAATCTAGCCACTCACAGGATTATCTCATTTCCATATTTTCTTAGGCTCGTCACTAGCTTCACGAGTATCCTTGATTAAACATGATCTAAGATCATTTTTCAACTCATCCTTATGACACAGTGATTCCCCCAAATGTTGCATGAGCTTTAGGTCAGCCGGTTCAACGTTGTAATGTCCTCGATCTTGGCTTGATTTGACTTCCCAAGCCCATTTCCACCATGTTTCCTCTCACATTGGCTGATCCTGAATCTTGGTCATGAGCTCTACCGGTACCTGATATGTTTACTACCGATGATCTTGACACCCCCGAGCCCATGATGCTATGTTATTTTTCATAAGGCCATCAATCTCGATCCTGAGCATATATCAAAGTGATTCACCACTTAGTTGAGCACTTTTGTAGCTTCATCTTCTCATGAGCTTCAACGAGGTGACTAGTGAACTCAACCCAAATTCAAATTCTCCTTATGGCATCATTCATTTCCTCTCGTAATGTCCAAGATCCTCACACTAACATGTCGGCCTCTAGCCAATCCACCACCCAAAGCATTCCAACAAGCTCAAATTTACGAAACCATTCTCTATGATTTCCTCCACTTATATCGACTCAATTTGATAGAGCTTGCTTCATTTCCTTGACTCTCTAAAAACCCTATGTATGATTAAATGATTGTGCTATCCATGCATTTGATCTTATCAACTCGACCTATTTATCCTAGTCATCTTGGTCTTCAACCTTGCACCTGCATCTTAGATATGGAAGATCCAAGTTGTTTGAGATCACAATGGAACCATATCCAAGTTTTGGGACCTTGCACACTTGAGACGGGTCTCCAAAGAAGGCCAGTTCCTCTATCTATTTCTATTGCTACTACTACTCCTAGTGTTGAAAGGGGAAACTAAGATAATAAATGCCAAGGGACCAGGGATAGAAAGAATATATGAAAATTAACTACACTAAAAGGTGATATCACTAGAAAAAGAGGGATGAATACTATCTATTATGAGTAGGAATAAAAATGGAATTCATGAAAGGAGGCTAGGCATGAGTAGCACAACTGAAAACATGTTACCTGGTCATTATTATGGAACAAAACTAAATAGGAAACTATAAGGGACATGAAGTGGCACAATAAACATGCACTGCAAAAGAAAATCAAGAAGAAGAAATAAAAACACATTAGGAAAGAGAACAGTCACAAAAATATGTTTTTATCACTTCTAAAAATGCATAGAGTTGTTACAATGGCAAAAGAGGTTGATATCCACATGCATGAGCCAGATCTTGAGGTCTGCAACTCAGAATACATAAGAGATGAATTTCTTAGCAAAAAAAATGTAAGGATTTAGAGTATCCAACATTAATAATGAGCTGAAATCTTACATTTATAGATGAATCTATAGACGGAGAAGAGAAGGAAGGAAAACCTGAATTTGAAATACAAACACCAAGAAGAAGCATTCAATGCCTATAAATCCACCTAAGAATATGTCGAATGCACTTCCCTAGGTCTATTTTTCCATGTTGGATGAGGAAGGATGGTGGATCATATTAAATCTAGGTGGTTGAAGAAATTATATCTACTTCATTAATGCTCAGAAAGGTGTTTTCCATTTCTCACCTACCAGATCTATCAAAATTTTAATTTGAATGTCTAACACTATGGTTGATGTCAGTAGATATCTGACAAGTCTAGGCACATGCTGATCGGAGCTCTGTAGAAAAAAGATACATATGTTAGAAGATTTCAGGGCCATATTTTCATGCAAGACATGTGGCATGCGTGGATTTGGCTGAAAGAATGGCCAACTATGCAAAAATTTTGTCATTTCTACCATGTGTCAGTCACTGATTTATCGTAATGATTTGGCTGGTTGTGTGTGGCATACTCAAGCATGTCAGAAGATGACCTATAATAGAAGGGAAAGAAGGAGGGCATGAGGGAAGAAAATAGAGTAAGGCACAAAGAAACACATGGGTGACATGAGCGAGGAAATGAGGTAAACTGGTGAGCAAAGAGTGCATGGTCAAGGCACAACTATTACAAGATGATGTGCGTGCATACGTGAAGGTGAACGTCTACCATAAAGAAGTAAAATTCACAGAAGATGCATGCATAGGGATGATGGAACAAAGAAGAAAGGGAAAGGAAGGGAAGAAGGGGAAGTGTGCTAGGGTGCATGAAGGAAAAGAAGGATATGTGCCAAGGTAACTTGAGTGACGCACAACCTTACAATGAAGACCTCAAAGCTAGAAGATTTATACAAGTTATCCAAATCACTAGGATATTTATTTGGATAAAACTTTTGGTGACTTTTGAGGTCATTTACCTGTTAGATGAAGAAGATCAGTAGCATGAAGCATCCATTGGGAATGGAGTCTATTGTGTGATTATTTGAGAACTTCCCCTGAAGTCACTTGAAGGATCATTTTTTACTCGATTCTGAATCTTGCAACCATTGAAAGAAGATCTGCATTTTGGAAGCAAAATAAGAACATGCACAGGAAGCACGTGAAAGGAAAGAACTATGTACAAAACAAATAATGTGCACACAACACACTTGGAGGAATTGAAACTACTCTAATATATGCAAAATGATGTAGAAAACTTAATGGAAGGTTTTGAGATAGATTCCATTCACTAGGATATGTAGCACGCTTCTAGATGAGTCTTCTCTTTCCTCTTTGTTTAAAAAATAATAGGGTATGTGCCCTCATAAATTTGAATGTGATCATGTCCTTCACCCATTTGCGCATCCCCAACTTTAGGAGGTCTGGCCTATTCTGTCTCAAGTTTCCATATGTTGTTCTAGCTTGACCCATGGCAGATCTTATCTAGCAATAATGAGCTCTCAGATTCATTCTGTGTGTCCTCAACAAGCTACTTGCAAAGTACACTACCTCTTACCATAGATTTGTGGAGAAGTTTATTAACTGTGATTCTATCATATTCCATGATTTTGGTCACCCATCCACGCATGCTCTTTTTGGGGATTAGTTTTTTCTCCCATGATGAAGTCTCTGAACAGATGAGTGGGAGAAAATAACACCTTGATATTATTTTTGGCAACTCATACTTCTTCAATTTCTTGAGTGTAGCGCATGATGGAAGTTACTTGCATTCTCCATGTGACTGTATCTTTTGGATTCATAATCCTTCAGTGTCTAGCTAGAAGAAAGCCACTGGTTGTTCCACCATCCTTGTTCATTTTCTTATGTTAAAGACAACTAACAACACTATGAATCAACAGCCATAAGCATAAAGGATGAAATCCTTGGAATAATCTAGGTTTGATGAGTGTTGGCGCGCACAGAAATTTATTGCTTTATTTTTTTGAAGATTTCTCTTCCTTCTGCTATCCATCTGAAGGCTATGTCCTTCTTCAGCATCAAGGTGATGGGATCAAATCAGTCCTACAAAGTTAGGGATAAAATGCACCTAACAAAATTGATCTTACCAAGGAAGGACTACAAGGCCTTTTTGTGTGCTAGACAGGGAAAGAGCTAGGATGGTTAAAATGCATGCTCAAGATCAATTGTGATGCCATCCTTTGAAACCACATGGCCCAAAAGATTTCCTTATGCCACCAACAAAATTACACTTCTTGGGGTTAAGAGACACCCCATACTTTCTACATCTCTCAAATACTTTCTCTAGGTGTGCCATATGATCCACACTCTACTTTGAGAAGACTGGTTATATCATCAAGGTAAACCAAGATGAACTCATTGATGTAACCTTTGAAGGAAATGTCCATAACGCATTGAAATGTTACACCTACATTTGATAGACCAAAGGGCATTTTTTGATATGCATATGTTCCCCACTTGGTTGTAAATGTTATTTTGAATTGATCCTCTTCCTTGACCAGGATTTGATTGAAACCTGAATACCCATCTAACATTGAGAATCTTTGTGTGCCAGCCACAGTCTGTAGAATCTGCTCCATTGAAGGCAAAGGATAATGATCCTTTAGAGATGCCTTATTCAAATATCTGAAATCAACACAGAGTCTGATTTCACCATTCTTTTTGCACACTGGAACTAAATTTGTGACCCAAGTAGAGTATTTGATGGGGAAAATAATTTTTTCCTTGATGAGTTTAGATAACTCCTTTCTCATGAGGGGACTCTATCTTTGGATTGATTGGTCACTGCTTCTATCTGACGGGCTTGATACCAAGATCAAGATCAATGGAGTGTTGAGAAACACTTGGATCAAAACCTTTGAGGTCTTCATACTCCCATGAGAATATATCACTGTATTTTTGACAAAGAGAGATGAAGGCTCACCTTTCATCATGCGTGCAAGTCCCCTGCTAAGCAATAAATCCTTTCCACATGCAATAGTGACTGGGGAGCAGTCTTCTTGCGCGACACATATACTTTTCTTCACCCTTGAACTCATCATCAGGGCTAAACATTTTCTCTAAGGTGACCAACCCTTTAGGAATCTTATTTGTCTTTAATTGTATCAGTTGGTCACCATAGTTGTCATGCAAGTCAGCTTGCATGCTTGATGAGAACTCAACTTCATTTTGGATGAATTGGATGATCTGTGCATCACTGTTCAAACACTTGCCAGCTGGTATTTCCCATTATCTTTGATGGATGCCCTACCACCACCATCTTAATGGTCCCACCAGTGTTTCCTTTGATAAATTCCTTTGCGGGAGAGAACTATGAACCAAGAGTGGTCATTTGGTCAGCCTCTTTATTCATTCTGCACGGTCACCACTTTTCAGGTTTAGAGCATCAAATTAGATCAAGGAGGTCCCAAAATATATGCTTATAATATTTGAGAAGCTTATTCTTTTTTATCACTTGTTGGTAACCTGATGGATGACCAACTCCATATCCCCAAATATTTGTAGCACCTTAATCTTCTTCTTCATCAGCAATTTTAGTAGACCATGCACCACATGCTCATATTCTACCACATTGTTGGAGCATGTAAACTTCACAAAGCCTATGCACTGAAGAATAATTTCTCATTCTTGGGAGAAATGAGAACAACTCCTACTCCCACACCATTCCTACTTTTGGAACCATCAAAGTACAACTTCCACACACACAGGTTCAACTTGGTTTTTCTTAAGCGCACACGGACCGCACAACTTAACTTCTTCAAGAATGCAGTATGTACCAAGCCCAGTTTCATAAGCTTCTAGTTATTTCAGCATATGGGTCAAATTTATGGTGCCTTTCCACTCATTCATCAAGTACTAGGTCAGGAATAAAGGGTGGAAGAGGTCTGCTCTTCAGGAATTGAAGCTTGTTCTCTGCATTAAATAAAATTAAGTTAGAGATGGGATGGGACATATGAATCTACATGATAAGAAAATATAGGCTCAGCTTTTATTGTAAACTGGGTACCATACCTTGTCTTTAGTAACATAGGAGACCAATCAGAAGACACCCTAACCACCCACTTGGTAGTGAAATATCTTAATAGACATAGGGAAAACAAAGGATGTAAGTCAATGATTGACACATCTTGAGTGATTGTTAAACTTTGACATGTCATGAAGGGTCAACTGAATATCCTTAATGACCCTCCTAAGGGTTCTAATTCTATTAGTTGAATTATTTCGAGTTACAAGACTCCTTTAGACAAGGGGCTATACCTAAGACCTAGGATTAGATCAAACTATCTTAGTGGGCAGTAGCGCCTAGTCTATCATGCAATTATGGACAAGATGTTTTCCTATGATCAATACATAAATAAGGGAATTTTAAGATACCTTACTTATCTTGTTTCTCCTCTTCTTGGGGAAATCATGTTGTATTAAACATGCAATTTTTGTATGGCTGGATCAATGGTGGGAGATGTGTCAGAGATTCATGTAACCTTACTGATATGGAATAGTCATGGACATCCCACATTGTGACATTTATAGGGTTTGCTTCTTCATTAAAGTCAACAATGTTGAATGGGAAACTTCCGCTAACACTTGTGCATTTATCTAACAAATCCCTTTAATTACTGTGCACTTCTTTCATTAGCAGGAGCTTGACCTACCAAACATGATGGGTGTGCATATGGATTTCAGGAGCCTTGTTGGGCTCTCTTGCAGCCAGGGAAATTGATGCACTCTTACTACTGGATATTGGCTACTTATTTTTTCTTTTGAGGGTCGACCTACATTGCTGTCACTATGACCTATGCAGGTCTGACTCAAACATTGCAGCTTCATATATCTTGTGTTGTCGCATAACTTGATGTGCATGGTCCAAATGCTTACATCATCAGCCACTTGGTTGTTAGCAATGAGAAGTCCTTTAATGCCAAAGAACATCAAATTTTCCTTTGGAGGAGCTTGTGGTCTTTCATGGTTTTTTGCTTCAGGAAGGCACTTGTTGAAGGCTCATAGAATGAAGCATTTTGTATCATGTATCTCTTGGGCAACATAGCATTCACACAATGATAGAGGACTATGAGAGCATATTGTAAGGGAAGTCACCATTTGTGTACTGAGCTTTCCAGTCAAATTATTTATGAATCTAGAATGAGGGTACCATACTTGTACCTGGTACTACAAGAGAGGGTGTGGGAGAAACTGAACTTCTTGTTATGCATGTTAGCATGCCATCTATCACCTTTGTTGGTTGGGTCTCTGTATGTTTGGTTTCCATATTGATTCTGCCAAGACTAATTATTATGGCTATGTGCCTGATTAGAATTGTCCCTATAGGCTTGCACATGTTACTTTTCTAATGTTATGAATTTGTTTGATAAATTTCTGATCAGACAGACCTTTAATTCACCTCATCTGAACTTTGAGCGTGCACTGAATACTATGATTTAGATGCAATTGGTTGCGTGATTTTGTATGAACAAGAATAGGGTCCACAGAAGGCTAGGGCACTTGTGACATTTCTTGGAACAAGGAAATAGGCGGTATGTAGAAAAGTAGATATCTTTCCTGTCTGAATAAGACTATTTAATCCCTTACTACAATACTATAAGCATCTCATAAGGTCCTACCTCCCATATAATGAATCATGACTAGAGATATCTTTGTTCAAAACCTTAGATAATATAGAAAAGTGTGTTGGGTTGTAGGTATTACCACAAGATAAATTATGTCCCAAGTCTTCTAAAATTGGATTGTTGAAATCTATGATCATCATAGCTTTGTATTTATTTGATTCCCTTGGTTGAATTTTGTCAATTGACAACTAGAGATAGTTGACCCATGAAGGATCTTCAAAATAATCGCAAAGAGATAAAAGAGGCCCATCCCAGGTGGTGAACAAGATACCCAGAGGTCGGGGATGCCTCAGAGGGAGTGAAGAGCTTTACCTTTGAAATAGTGATAGCAAGTAACCTTACCTAGGTCATCATGTTGTCCAGAGTCAAATAAAGATGAACAGCACATTTGAAGATCAGATATGGATCCTGTGTCGTGACTGTAAGATTCTCAAACAGGAAAACAGAAGGACATAAAAAAGGCCAAAGATAAATTTGGCAATTACTGATTTTCTTGCTTAGGAACACATATGAATAGTAGTATGTGATTAAGATCTGGAAATGTTTCTCAAGTACATGATTTAGGTGTCTGACATTTTCCCCTACAGGGTTGTATGTTTTTACTTTGAAAAAAATTGAATGGGCATGAAAGTAGATATACAGATGTGTACCTGATAACCATGTAGAACTGATGGACTCTTCTGTGGGATCAACTGGAGGTACAAGAAAAAGCGTGGAGTGATAAAACTTCTTCTTGTAGTGGACTCTTCTCATGAAGAGGAAGTTAGGACCCTAGGTGTGAAGCGTATGATGTCTATACCTATGTTCATTTTCCATTTGTGTTCGAAATGTGTTTGTTGATGTGAATTTTCTAAGTCTCATACAGGATAGAACTTGTAAAAATAAAATAAAAAGAGTAGTCAAATATGCAAAAAGTGTGCAAAAGTATGAAAAAATAGTAAAAGGAACATGTGCAAACTTACCTGTGATGAGTGGAAAGGATAGAAAGTGTTCTGAAAAATGTTGTAGAAGAGTGATTTTTTGAGAAATATCACACCAAGAGTGAGTTTTTTGGGTGATCTCACACCATTGACAGAAGAATTTTTGGGGAGAAAGGTCTAGTGTTACTCTCCATCCCTAATGCTTCTAACGAAATTTACTACACCTAGTGATACAGATGGTGTGAAAACTAAGCTAATAAATGTTCTAATTAAATCCATTTTTATCTAAGTAGAAAACATGAAAATGAACTATACTATAATGCATTCTGATTAACACTGAGGAATGTGCCTGAATACTGTGTTTTAACTGGGAATTAAAAGCAATGCCGAAAGGAGGCTAAGCACATGATAAGACGAGAAAAATTCTTTACCTAACATTCCCCTGGAACATAAACTAGATCCCAGGAAATGTTAGGGACGTGCCCAGTGACACAAAATGTATGACATCTGGGATTTTGCATATGTGTTGTACTGAAGACCCAATGTCAGACTCTTTAGTCATTTCTAATAAATAAATCATGCTTCTATTCATGTACTATATAGGCTTGAACTGTGACTATGTACAATGTTGAATGGGGTGACTAATATCACCCAATATATGCCCCCTTGTTCTGGGGGTGCATGCGACTCATTGCTAGGAGGATGAATGTCCTTAGTAAGGAGTAAGGATTCAAAGTATGCTACATTTGATACTGATACCCTACAAGGGGGAAATGTGCATTTGTAGATGAACCTGTAGGAAGGATGCAAACAGAAGTGGTTGGAAAACCTGTGTTAGTGCAATACAAGACAAATACACATCTAGGAGATTCAATGCCTGTAAATCTAACTAAGCAAGAAAACAAATGTAGACTTCACGAAAGGTCAAGTTTGGCATGTTTACATGAGGACATCTCTCACAATGTCACAAGAAAATTAGGTGGTTGAAGCGGCCAAATCTGCATACAATAAATGAACAAGAGAGACATAGGGTAAATCTTGGAAAAATGGCAGATCAATGGCAAACATATGACATTTGAATAGTATCAAGCAAAGATATCAGACAACTCATAGTAGAAAAGTCCAGTTCCACATGCAAATTAGAGAATGTTGCACATAGAAATTCTCATTATCATGTTAGAAAGATAAAGGGCCATTACATGTCAAGACATGTATATATCGATAGAGTAGTGTGCTAGGAAGAATACGAAGTAGTATAATTTTTTTCTTTTAACCAATATCACACTTTAGTTTGTTACAAAGGTTCAGAATTCCCCGGGAGCATACTCAATGGGATTGGTAAAAGGTGGACATTCCCAAGCATCTATGTTATGTGTAAGATGATGTTGTGTAAAGTCTGTATTCAAAACTAGGGTAAAAATTGAATGTGCATGTGTATATAGAAAATATAGGATGACATAAAGGAAAATATTGTCATTAGCATAGTAACCAATGAGTGTACATCTGAGTGATCAATAGAGCAATGAGTCAATTGCAACTATTAGATATGTATTATGTTGTGCATGAGTGAGATGGAAAGATCTGTAATGTAAATGGTGAATAGGAGCAACGTGTACCCTGGGAATATGGAACAAAGTATGTATGAAAGTGAAGGGATGAAGGTTCATTTAGCATAAAAAGGCCCCTTAGCAGTCAAATAATGGAATATGCCATAGAACAAGAGTGCATGCAACCTTACAATGAAGATGAATCAGAACCATGTGTGCTAGACAAGATAGATCCTAAAGCATAGAGCATGAATAGTGAATAAGGTGAGGTTCATTTCAGATTTATACCCTCAGCGAACTCACTGCGTAGCTCGCCGAGTTTCTTGGCAAGTTGGGTTTGAACCTGCACCTTCCTATGTAAATTTTAACCTTCTGCATTAAACACAACATGACCCTTTTATCTCAAACCTGGGATTAAGAAAAACACAAAGAGACCCCTCGGACACAATTTCAAAATGTTGATGACTCTTTGCTCGTGAAATAAATATGCAAAACATCATCCATTCGTGATAAAGCAGGAGGTAATACTAAGCGGTAAGCTACAGGGTTGATTACTTCAACTATCTCAAAAGGTCCCACATAATGAGGTGATAACTTGGCAGCCTTGCCAAAAGTTATAGAGCTATTTTTCAGTTTTACCCAAAGAAAGACTTTCTCACCAAGTTCAAATTTCCTGTCTACCCGCTTCAAATCAACATAACTCTTTTGACTATCTCTTGCTTCTTTCAAGTGTTCACAAATCAATTTATCTTGTTGTTCCATTTCAGTAAGGATTTTAGGTCCAATTACCTCTCTATCCTCCATTTTGTCCCAACTAACAGGGGTTTTGCATTTTCTTCCATATAATGCTTCAAACGGTGCCATCTTAAGAGAGGCATGATATGTGTTATTGTATACAAAGTCGAATATTGGAAGATACTCTTCCCACTTATACTGATGGTCCATACAATACATTCGTAACATATCCTCCAAAACTTGATCAACTCTTTCAGTCTATCCATCCGTTTCCAGATGATATGCAAAACTTAAATTCAGTTTAGTTCCTAAAGCTGCATTAAGTGCTTGCCAAAATATTGACATCATTCTATGATCTCTATCCAAAATTATTAATTCAGGTACTCCATGTAATCTGAAAATTTCATGGAAAAATCTATTAGCCAACACCAGAGAATCATCCTTCAGATTTCTAGCGATATAATGTGCTACCTTTGTTATTTTATCCACAACTACTAAGATAACATCATGTTTATTTCTTGACAAAGGTAACCCTTGTACAAAGTCCATGTTTTTCACTTGCCATTTGTTCTACGGTATGCTATGAGGATACAATAAACCAGCTGGGTGCATATGTTCCACTTTAACATGTTGAAATTCGAGGAAATGTATCACAAAATCTATAACATCCTTTTTCATTCCCTTCCATAAATATTGTTGTTTTATATCAGCAAGCATTTTTGTAATACCAGGGTGTCTAGAAAAAGGTGATTGTGAAATTCTACTAACAATTTCTTCCTTAAATTGTTTAGCGAAGGTACATATACTCTATTTTCAAATCATAAGATTCCTTCATTATCAAAGTGAAAACCTTTATACCTCAAACCATTCAGATCTACAACAAGCATTGTCTTTACTTGTCAAAATCATATTGAGACAAAAACTTTAACCACCTTCATTGTCTTACATTAAGATTTAGCTGAGTGAAGATATATTTCAGCCCAAGATGATCATTTTTCAATTCAAAAGGTTTACCAAGTAGGTAATTCCTCCAAACTTGCAATGCATGAACAATGGTAGCAAGCTCTAAATCATGTAGAGCATAATTCAACTCATGTAACTCAAGTTTTCTACTTTCATAAGCTATGACATGACCATTTTGTAACAAAATACCTCCTAGACCTTTACCGGATGCATCAGTTACCACCATAAAATCTCCATTAGGATCTGGTACTGTAAGAATAGGTGTTGAAGTTAACTGTTCTTTCAAATTTTTGAATGAAAATTTACATTTCTCATTTCAAAAAAAAAAATTATCCTTCTTCTATAAAGAATTTATTGGTGTATCCACCTTAGAGAAGTCTTTTACAAATTTTCTATAGTAGCCCACAAGTCCCATGAAGCTTCTAACTTCATATACATTTTTTGGTGCAGGCCACTCAGTTATAGCTACAATATTTGAAGGATCTACAACAATTCCATTCTTACTTATTACATGTCCCAAATAGTGTACTTCTGTGTCATAAAAAGAACATTTAGATAGCTTACCAAATAACCATCTCTTTCTTAATATTTCCAAAACTATCTTCAAATGCTCATAGTGTTTCTCAATACTTTTAGAATATATGAGAATGTCATCTAAGAATACGAGCACAAATTTTTCCAAGTATTCTTGAAAGATATTATTCATTTAAATGTTGCAGGTGCATTAGTTAATCCAAAAGGTAAAACAGTGAACTCATAATGTCCATACCTTGTCCTGAAAGTTGTTTTATGAATATCCTCATCCTTAATCTGCAATTGATGATATCCAAATCAAAGATCTATCTTAGAATATACCGATGCTTCACACATTTGATCAAATAAATCATCAATCCTAAGGAGTGGGTATTTATTCTTAATTGTTGCTTTGTTTAACATTTTATAATCAATGCACAATCTAAGTTTTTCATCCTTCTTTTTCACAAAAATTATAGGTGCTCCCCAAGGTGAAACACTTGGGCTAATCAAACCTTTAGACAAAATTTATTGCAATTGATTCTTAAGCTCTAATAATTCTGTAGTAATCATTAGATATGGTGCTTTAGAAATAGGTTTAGTTTTAGGCTTGATCTCATTCGTGAAATCAAACTCCCTTTTGGGTGGAAGACCTGACAATGCTTCTGGAAATACATCACTGAAGTCTCATAACAATGGATATCATTCCATAATATCGTTGTTCTCTTCAGTTGTTTCAGAAATTTTTACTACATATAAGGTACATCCTTTGTTTTTGGCCTTTTAAAGTTGCATGGCTGACAATTTTCTAACATAAATTTCACGTTTCACACCCTGAATCTCTGTTTTTTTCTGTAGGTCATCTAAACAACTAATATGTTTTTCAAAATATTCCACTTTAGCCTCATGCTCTGCTAACCAATTAACACCTATGATTACATCATAAGATCCTAAAGGTGCAACATAAAGATCAAATTCAGTGGAAAAGTTAGGTAAATCAAGGACTGCTCCAAAAAGACACATACTAACTGTATGAACAACATTGTTTCCATACTATACAGTCCATGTTTTATCCATGTTTCCATCTTTTCTCTTTAGTTTGGATGCTAATTTACTAGAAATAAAACATTCAGTAGCTCCAGTATAAAAAAAATAGTTGCAGGTAAACCAAATAACTTACCTGGAACTTCTATAGGTGTGGCCTATTTCTCATCCTACTTGTCAGCTACTGCAGCGTGTATCTTGTGCTATTTATTACGATCATCCCTTTTTTAAAGGGAATTGATTTGCATAATGATCTTTGCCACAGTTATAAAAGCCTCCTACAGGTCCTTTCCTAAGATCGGTTTTATTTCCGGCCTTAGATTTATCATGCTGACCCCTATAGGACTTCTATCACATTATTATTGTTCTTAGTAAAGTTGTTTTGTGCATTACTAGCAAACTATTTTGTTGTTGCTTTCTTATTAGTATCAGATGAAAACTTACTTTTCATTCTGAATTTCTTCCATGGTCCTTTCTTAGGTACAAGAGATGATGAAGAAGAGTTGGGATTTTTCTTCCTTACTTCCTCCTTATGAGCATAAATTTCCTTTAATTTATGTTCCTGCCTTATGGCCTTTTCAACAACCCCTTCCATCGTGGTTGGGTTGTGAACATCCACCTATCCTCCTATAATTGGATTCAATCCCATGATGAATTTTCATATCATGAACTTCTCATCTATTTGGTACTGAGGTACATACTTAAGGAGTTTCGTAAACTGCTCCTAATACTCAGTTACCATTAACTTCCCCTGAGCTAAGTTCTAAAATTTATTCATTTTCTGATCATAGTAAAGTTGCGGTAGCCAACGTTGCCTAAAGTAACCTTTAAATTGATTCTAGGTGATATTAGTTTCATCAATTTTTAACTCAGCCTTATGATTGTCCCACCATGAAGATGCTCTGTGTGAAATATGATATGCTCCCCATATCGCCCTTGTTTCTGCTAAGAAAATTCCTTATTGTAAAGTATTTACCCATTTCACTGAGTCAGTTCTGAGCTCCATCTCCTAATGTGATGCCATCAAACTTAGGTGGACTTATATTTTTTATATCATTAGTGAGTTCAGCTGCCAGCCTAGCCTATTTGTTTTCAGGCTAAACAGGTATGTTCGCATTGTTATTATCAACACCTACATTGGCGTTGTCCCCAGAAGATGATTGATTATTGTTGTCAGCGTCTTCTTCCTCCTCATTTCCCATTACTACTTGTTCAAGTACAACCAAATGATATCTTGTGTCCAATAGGGAAGTAAGGATCTCATCTAGTTTCTGGGAATTTTCTACTCCTTCCTCAGGTAGAGGGTTATTTGCAACATTTCCTCTTGTTCTAACCATTTTCAATTACAAGAAAATTTAAGTTTAATCATATTATGGACACAATAGGTCTAAGAGCTGCAACCTTCAGCTATGATACCAAGATGTAACATTCCCATTTTAAGACTTTAGAAACAAGGGAATTTTTTTTATTACAATGTTCTTTGTTATAAATAAAACATTATTTAGAACACACATTCCATACCAATTAATCTCATAACAGATAACCATATGCAGCTGTAAATGACTCGGTGATACACCAATCTATTCATTCCATGACTCAGTTACCTACCGATCTATTCATGTGTAGTCAATTTTACTCCTATTATAAGATGAAGGAATCCCATGCATGCCATCCTATCACCTAGCAAAAGATGAGTGCTCACCCGAGGCACGCGTGGGTGTCGAGTCTCTCTTTTATCTAAGTTTTTAGTGGGAAGCATTCATCAATGATTAGTATAGAAGTATTCAGGAAAGAAGTTTAGACATACAAAGATTACAGGGCTCAGGACGACATTCAGATCCTTATAGTTTCTTCAGACTGTGTGCTTTAAAAGACTCCATAACACATAATATAATAAAAAGAAAGCTACAACCATTCATTCAAAGCATGAAAATAAAGAGAAATTCTATGAACAAAATATACATGAAACCCACTCGTATTCATATCTAATTTTAATAAGTAACCTCATTATATTCATTGATTCATTACAAAGAGCCATAGAGGGTAGATTGCAGTCATGCACATCACTAGGCTTGTATAACTACAAAAAAATAGAAAAGAAATTACAATGCTGAGCTCAATACATAAGAGCCCCACTCATAGTAATCCTACAGAGCTCTACCCATGTTATCTCTCTCTCTGTGTATCTCTCTTATCTTCTCCTCTTAGGTCTCTATCTCTCTTTCTTGGTCACCTTCCCACACTGCCAACTCACCTTGTTGTGCCCTCAGATCTGTTGCCAAGTGTCGAATGTGGTATTTCAGCGAGCATGTTTCCTCAAGCTTGAGCTCTCCACTCCATCTCATGATGGTCTTCTAGAAGACTCCTTTGTTGGCATGCTCTTTCCTTGGCCACCTGTTGCTAGGTTGACATGTTATCCATGCATAACCAATCATGATTTTCACATGTTCTGCCTTTGTTGCTTGAATCAGCTAAGTCCTTAACCTCCTTTCGCATGCCGCATGCTATATGCTTCCTTGAGCCTTTTCTCTTACGCATTTTTTCCTTGTGCGCCATCCTGTAACTGGGGTGCCGCGTGCCCATGCGCCTTAATACTTAGTCAATATTTTAGGAGCCCAACATCACCCCACACTACACCTATTCTCTTCCCTCGGAAACATTCTACTTGACCAAGGTGCAAGTTGGTTCAAATGGAACCAAGATGTAGATAAATATTAAAAAGATGAATAAGGAATGAAATAATAAGGGAAAGAATGAAGAATGAGGGGGGAACACTAAACCAAAAGGTTGGGGAAGTCCTTCTGCAAGACTACCTCCAACTTATTCCATGTATTGACCTCATTCTGTGCCTTATGACAGAGGTCGTTAACCAGGAGGTTTACCTCATCAAAAATTAGGCCATCTCCTTGGGCACCCAAAGTGTCTACAATTTGTTCCATATCTTTACCCAAGTATATGAGCTTTTCCATTCTCCTAGTAATTTGAGGATATAGTTCCTTCAATCGTGTCTTGGTTGAGCCCCTTAATGCCTCAATATCCTCAGATCTTATTTCTACTTCTCCCAAGACTCTATCCCGCTCCGCCATGTTTCCTTTATTCTTCTCCTAGAACTCCCTCAGCTTTGCTTTGAGTGTGGTGACCAAGGAGCTCGCCACCTTATCTCTATCCATAAATGTGTCATATGTGGCCTCAATAGATTAGGAAGTAACCTTTACATCTGTGAGCACCTTGCTATACTTGACAACCAGTGCTATCACCTTTCACTGGTCCTCCTCCTTCAGGCACGCGGCTACTTCCTCTGCAGATTCCAATGCCAAGGGTCACCTCTCCATGGTGAGGATGCATGTTAAGTATTCTAGGAATTTTAGCGTCGATGCATACCTCTATGGGATAAGCGTTAGATCTAGGTGTTTCAAGATGATGGCACTTTTTATCGAGTCTACTTTCTTGTAGATATCCTACACCTTTGCATTTTCCTCCTTGAGTTTGCACCTTAGCTGTGCTCTAATTAATTCCTCTTGTTTTAAGTTTCTATCCACCTTAGCTAACTCTTCCTCCTTCTTGGCCAGATTTCCCTCTAAAGCCCTTATGATGTCATTCCGCGTAAATAGTCTTGCCTCTATTTCCACCTCGACCTTTTTTAGAGCATTACATACTTTCTCGTCTATGAGCTCCTGGGAATTTACTAAGGGGTTATTAGCCTTAGACTCTGGTAGTGTGATAAGCACCTTTTAGCAGACTTCAAAGTCTAGCTCATGGACATGGGATTGAAATTCCCAAGAAAGCATCTTCTTTGTCTTGGGGTACGTTCCCTCCTTCTCAAACGATCCCATGGCTATAAGTCTTTCGATGGGTACTATGCTCTGGAATCATGTGCATAGCACCTTCCTTGAGTCATCCAGATAGCCCATTATCTACCTCTTTTTTTCATCCAAAGGTCTTCCACCCGAGCAAGTGCCTTTGGGAAAGCTGACTTTCAGAGCGGGGCCTCCTAGGCTGTCATGTCCATTTTCACCACTCTCTTCCCTTCCTTCCTTTAGCACTATGTCTGTGCTCCACTCTAATTCCTGGTCTACAAGGATCTTGAGCATATTCTTTGCTTCTCACTCTACCACTTCAATTATCTACTCCTTGGTAAAATTTGTAGCTCTCTGTCCCTCGGCATCCCTCTCATCTACCTTTATATATTCAGTGCCTTCACCTCCTTGTGTGCCTTTCTGCCACGTGAATATGAACTCTTGCTTTTCTTCTCTACTCTCTTCCTATGGGTCATACACACTAACTATACGAGGTTCCAAAGGGTCCTTTTCTTTTTCTGGCTCTTTCTCCTCATTGTCACCCTCTTCACTCTTATCCTCTCCTCTCAGATATGTCTCCATGTTGTCGATCGCCTCTGAGTCAGCTTCTTCATCTACCTTTTGCTTCTTCCTGAGAGGTTGCTTCTGGTCATGAGATTCTACCTTCTCTTCTTCCTCTTGTGACTCCTCCAAGGTGGTGGGTTGTTCAGGCACCTCTACTTCTAGCATCTTCTCCTTTACTAGGGACTTATTCCTCTGAACATAGGTGTTTGGCTTGGTGCTCATAGAAGGAATGCTCACTGTCTGAGCAGTTGGTACACTTGGTGCTCCTTCCTCTCCTCTACCCCTCTTCTTAGACACTAGCTTCTTCATTCCCAAAGGGTCTTTAGGTATGGAGATTTCATCTACCAAGTATGCGTCATTTTCGAATTTCAGCCTTATGTGCATGTATACGCGCGTCGTGGATCCTCCAGCAATCGGAAGTGTTATTGGTCTAGTCATGTGGATCTCGTGTGACACATACTTCTCCACATATGCATGCTTACCTTTGGGATAGTTCAGTTTCTTCCTCATATCCCTGTGTTCCTAGTCCAATTTTCCTAGCTCCAATATTAGCTTTTTTGATTCTTTAAATCTTTTCAACCCCGCTTGGAAGTATTGGGAAGTGAACGCGGAAGGGAGCTTGCACCAAGGGCTCCATGATTCATAGATAATTTTGAACTTGCCCAAGCAATAGTGCTAGTACACTATGAACTCATATTTTCCTTGTGTGGCTACTGGGAGTTGTTTGGGGATCCTCCACTCTGCCTCGAATGCATTTCTCAAGCGCGTATATCATTTTTTGAGCCACGCTTTGTGGAGAGCCGTCATTGTATCACATGCATAATTTTCAAACCTCTTCACGGGTGAAGGGTGTTTGGATGGGTACTCCCACACAAACTTATCTAGTGCATCTGATACTCCAACTTCTAAAAATACTATGGTGAGCGGGACATTTCCAAAGAGGATCCTGTCCCCTTCCTTTGCACACTTTATAATTTCCTCAGCAATGTATTCGGACAATTTGTAAATAGTCCCCCCCATAATCTTCCTATAGACATGCAGCCATGGCTTGTTGACTTGCGTCCACCTTTCTTGGTCATTCAATTTCGTTACCAGGTGCGTGGCCATCTTCATAATTAGGTCCTTGATGTATGAGATGTCATAATACTGTGACCCTTTCCTATAGGCAGACTTTGTGATGGGCTCCTGAATAGCTTCCTTATCGCTAAGGTCATCTTTCAGGCTATCTCCCTCACATATGAGGCCTGTAAACTATGCAATCAACTAGGGAGTTACACACATCTTGCATCCAGTAAAGTGGAAGTAGTCATCATGCACCCGAGACATCAACCACTGGTACAAGCGATCTAGCTTCCCAAAATAAGGCAACTCATAGAGTTGTAACAACCATACCTTTTTCAGCTTGACCTTCATGTCATCATTATAGATAGGAAACCCTTCAAGTGTTCATTTTTTGGTTGGTCGTACCAGTTATAATATCATTTATTTCTCTATAGTGCTGGTGTGGTGATTATAGTTTTTGATTTGTATGTTTCTCAAATGGGATTCCCATTCCTTTCCCATCATCACTTTCTCAGGGTACTGCATTTCTACATACCATTCTTCATTTGTTTCTACCTCAGGTTCTAGTTATTTCACCTTCACTTTTCCCTTCCCTTTCTTCAGTGCCATGGTCAAGGTAATTGTATTACTCCAATCCTCTCCTTGTTACTTTACTTTCCTTCTCCCCACCTTCGATCTTAGATCCATGATATAAATCTCCTAAACCTGTGCCCTATTTTTATGAACTCTAACTTCAATAAACTCTTCACAAGACAACATCTTTTCACTTCGTTCTAAGCCCATGTAATTCCTTCCTTCTAGTTCACAATCTCAAACTGGCTCTTTACTTGTTTGATCACACATAACTTCTCTCTAATCAAATTTTAAAAATTCCTAGCTTATATCTTTCGTTTATATCTCCAACTCTTCGTTTTCGCAAAGTAAAATGAGAGTTCCCCGAACATCTATTTATATTTTTTCCTTTTTCTATTCATTAAATTCTACTTTACCTACCCCATACTTTGTTCATTTAATGTGGCTTTTTAAAACAAAACCTGTCTTCAGCACCTTTACTCACGCGCCCTTCCTACATGAAAAATCCTCCAACCTTCTGGCGCGCAACCAAACCAACCTAACATGAGACTCTTACGCATGCTCAGCCCACGCTAAAGGCACTTCTTCTATCTAGATTCTTACTTTCACCTACCTCTTATTACATTAAATGAGTTTCATTTTCCTTTGTACGTAGGATCTATGAGTAGCTTTACCCTGGCACCAACCATTCTATCTTTTCTCTTTATCTCTCTTCTAATCGGGCTACTCAACAAGGCTCTTCAACACACTTCCCTGGTACTTTTAAAACATGTGCTTCTTCACTTTTCTCCACCCCACACTTAAACGATGTGTGGTCCTCTACGCACTCATAAATTATCCAAAAATAGCAATAATGTTACCGACGCTTGAGGCACAAAACAAAACAACAACGTGAAAGGGAACACAAGGAAAAGAAAATGCGTAAGGGAAAATTCTAGACTAACTAGAAAAAATACCTTATTTACAAACACCAAGAAGACTTATTTATAGTAGGGTTTGTAATTGGCACACACTCAAATCAAGGATGTATGAGATTGTGTAGGGACCTAACCAATGGACTTTCAACTTCTCAGGATGGTGTAGAAATTTAGAATCATACAGTAACACCATCTGCCTAACCTCAAACTTCTTGTTTATAATATGGTGATCATGCCAAGCCTTTTGCTTTTCCTTTTCCATTGTTTGGCTCCAATGGGAAAGTGATCGTCTCTCATCTAGTTTCATTAGTTCATCAATTATTTCTTCCAGTGCTTGTTCATTGGTTAGTCCTCATGCGTGTGCTATTCACAGAGAAGGTAACATAAATTCAACCAAAAAAAAAGCTTCCGCACCAAAGACCAATTAAAAAGGTGTGGCTTTATTTAGTCTTTTATACATAGTCCTGTAAGCCCATAAAACTGTTGATACCTTGTCATTCCAATCATGTCTTCCAACATCACAGATTTTGGTCAAGGTATGACTTAGTATTTTGTTGAGTGCTTCTGTGGTTCCATTTTCTTGAGGGTGATAGGGCATAGTCTTATGATGATCCACCATGAACTCAGATAGTAGGATCCTCACGGTCTCATTTAGAAAATGTGTACCCCTATCACTAGTCAAACTTAAAGGGCATCCATACCTTGTGATAATTTTCTCCCATAGGAACCTTACTGATGTTGCTGCCATGTAATCTTTATTTGGGGCTGCTTCTACCTACCTTGTGAGATAATCTGTGCAAGTGATGACATAATGTGACCCATTCCTACGTGATGCCGATGCAATAGGTCCTACAAAATCTTTCACCCAATTTTCAAAAGGCTCTGCGCTAGGAATAGGATGCAAAGGAATTTCATCTCTCTTTCCTGGTCTGCCAATGCATTGATAGTGGTCACATGCTTTACAATAATCTCTACAATCCCTGTACAAGGTTTCCCACCATAAACCTACCATTAAAATATTACACGCAATGGCATCACCTACGTAATGCCCACCCGCACTTCCTCCATTATGGCTAAGCACTCATGTTATAACACACATCTGTGCAAAACTTCATCACATCCCAATTTTTATAAATCTCCACAAATCAACATGTAGGGTGTGGCGCATATGGCCAACTACTTTTTCTCCAATGCCTTCATTCCATCAAGCGCCACACTGTCTTTTAAAAATATAACAATCTCTTCCAAATCCAAGGGCGCGTGCCACAATCTAAATAGTTATACGTCTGATATTGTTTCCTCAATACTTTGCGCATCCTCTCTAGAATCAATTCTTGACAGATGATCAAGTCCACAATTACTTTTTCTGGGCTTCACTAAAATGGTGAACTCAAACTCTTGAAACAACAACACCCATCAACATATGTGCCCTTGAAGAATGAGCTTGTTTACTAAATACTTTAATGCCATGTGGTCGGTGTAGAATACAAAGGGTGTTACCAGTAGATACTATCAAAATTTGAAAAGCACATAGATCATTGATAATGCCTCATGCTTAGTTGTGGTATAATTTTGCTCTTCTGGTGTTAGCTTCCTACTTGCAAAACAGAGAGGATGATCAATAATCCCATCACCTGGTTGTGCAAGTACTACCCCAATGGTGGTTCCTGAGGCATCTACATGGACATGGAAAGGCTTGTCCCAAGAGGCAAATCATAAAATAGGCGCGGTAGTAAGCCTATCTTTTAATGTATCAAATTCCCTCTGCTACGCCTTTCCCCAATGGAAGGTACTTTTGTGTCTAAGCAGCTCCTCTAAACGTGAAGCGATCTTGGCATACCCCTTAATGAATTTTTTGTAATATCTCGTATGCCCAAGGAATCTGTGCACTATGCTCTAGCTAGTAGGTTCCCTTAACCCCACAATAACTACAACCTTAGTGGGATCTACCGGTAAGCCCTCCTTACATATGATATGCCCCAATAAAGTCCCAAAGGTTGTAGCAAACACACACTTCTTAATGTTGAGGGATATCCTCAACTGCCTACTCCTTTCAAACATTAATCTCAAGTTTTCACAATCGTCCTTAAGCAAACCATACATTGTCCAATCATCTAAATAAACCTGAAGAAAATTATGAATGAAGTCCTGGAATGCTTGCACCACTATGTGTGAAAAGACTGCAGGCACATTTTTCAACCGAAAGGGCATGACCATGTATGAAAAACTTCCCCACTCAGTGGCGAAAGTTGTCTTCTCTTGGTCTTCCTTTACAATCCGGACTTGGTGGTATCCTAAAAATCCATCCGTAAAGGAATAGATTTCGCGCCCAGCAACTCCTAACAAAATTTCTTTAGTGAAGGGGGTTAGAAATGGATCAATGACACAAAATACATTCAATTCCCTATAGTCCACACAAATTCTAATCCACCCATTCTTCTTAATGCTCATTACCATCAAACTTATCCATTCTGATTCTTCTACTACCTCAATGATCCCAAAAGCCATCATCTTATCTATCTCCTCCTTAACCTTCACGTGTAAGTTGGGATTCATCTGGTAGGACCTTTTTCTAACTGGGTGCACACCTTCCTTTAGTTGTATCCTCATCTCCCCCAAGGAATGGTGGATGCCTTTTAACTCATGGTACCCACATGGAAATAAATCCTCGAATTCATGCAATAGATCAATGATCTTTGATACTTCCTTCTCCATCCAATAATCCCCAATAATATCTTCCCTAGGTTTTTCACTTGAACTAATGTTAACCTTATTTGTCTTTAAAGGCTCATGGTAGGCACACACGCAAGCATCTGCACTGCCCACCACTTTGTATGTCCCCACAGAATGGCTAACATGTAAACTCTCTGACTCCTCTCCATCAATCACATATACTAACTTTCCCTTTTCCTTTTCCAAATACGTGCACTCAAGATATAAATATTCTATTTCTTTAATCTCTTCGAAACATGCCTCCAATCCTGGTTCACCTAGTAGTTACAACAGCCTATCTTCCATTCTAGAACTATCCCCCATTGTAAGGTGTTTGTTGCCTTTCAAGGCCTTATCAATTGATGGTTTGGTACTCTGATACTTGAAGGCTTGAATAAGATCAGCCACAAGCTCTTGCCATTTCCTTTTTTGTCGGCATGTCTTTGAATGAATGTACCATGCATGTGCATAACCTTGTAGTGTAGAATATAACTTGTGCACCCAAAGGGATGGTGGCAAGGCTTCCGTGCATTCTCTCCAGACCCGTTCACACTCTTGGATATGGAACGAGGTGGGCTCCTTCCCATGGTACTCCTTAATGATGGTGGGTATATTACTTCTAGAAATTTTGATAGAGAGAGAAATTATTACCTTGCACCATTCTAAAAGGTTCTCCTGATGCCTGACCCACCAATAAGTTGTTGTGTCAAGCAAGATGTAACTTAGCATCTCCCTTCGATCATTTTAATTTTTCCACTGAGATTTTATCTCCTGCAGAAAGACCTCAGGGATGGCTCCTCTAGAGTACTTGGGTAGTTCTTTCCCCCCAAGGCACCGAACCATGCGCGCCTTAGTTACCTTGGTCACTGATCCTCTTAACTGTTGTCCCATTAATTCGTAATTCCCATGTTCCCAATTATCACATGTTAGGCTGGTGGTATCACTTACTGAATGAGCATCCTCAAACTGGATAACCTCGTTAATAGGGTGTACCATCTCAGGGTCTCTGATTGAGCACACATAAATCTTTTCCAAAACCTCTTCTCCCAATGGTTCGATGTAGGGCACTGACTTCCCATCAACCAGGGGTATAATGACCCACTCATCTTTGTTCTCAAAACTTATGTACCCTTTGTTGAACTGGAGGTCCGCATTGTTCTTGTAACACCAAGGGCACCCAAGTAGTGTTGGGAAATTGTCTACCTCAGTGAGCGCTAAGACTTTGAAGTCCCCAGTAAACTTGGCTCCCTGGATAGTAATAGTTGTATCCTTCAAGACACTGATGGGCATTACCTTAGTCTTTTTTATCATATACAACACATTTGAATATGGTTGTAACGTAGGTCTCCCCATCTGATGCCATGCATCCAAAGTCAAAACATTAACCTTCACGCCAGCGTCAATGAGTATATTTTTAAGGAGCCATCCATCCACAACTGCATTCAATGTAATCTCATTGTCATAGTCAAGGCTATGAGGGGGAAAGTTTACATTCAATACCTACCTCTCGCACTCTTCTCCGATGTGCGGTACCTTCTCTCTCAACAAGGATCGTAGCAAAGGAATGATATTCTCCTACCTTAGCATTTTTCAAACCTCTTTTACCTCATCCAGGTCATCTTTCTATGTCTCAATCCTCCTTCCTTGTTCCTCCCTCTTGGATTGCTCTTTTAGAAACTTTGTCTAAATATTTACAACATATTATGTATGTCACTATTCCTAGACTGCATAATCATCATTTTGGAATACGTCCTTCACCTCACTCCTCTGTTATCATGAATGGTCTTTACTAACTACCGTCAGTCCACTTGCCCAAATTTTAACCCTAGCTCTAGTTAGAAACATAAATCATTATAGGAAGATGCTCACAGTGACTTAGGGTATATGAGCATACTCGGTTCACCTAAGTCAACCGAGTGTGCCAAGGTACCCTGAGCCATTCATAGCTACTACCTATCCTAAACATGCCACTAAACTAACCTAGAGAGAAAATAATTTCAAGTCCTTATTGTGTGTAGATCTAGATGATCAATGCAGAAGGGTGTTGCCACATGTCAATTGCAATGTTGTATCCTCGAGAAAACCCTAGTCTTCTCTAAGGTATAACCCTATAGTTGGTGTGTTCCAGCATCCTACAGGAACTACCTCATCATGATATACATACCCCAAGGAGGTTATTAATGTTTAATTAATTTGGATTATAAAATAGATTACAGAATCTATGGTAACCCTAATCCAACACTCCTTAAGTCCTTGTTCTATACTTGAATCAATTAAGAATTAAAGAACTTCCTTTAACTCATGATTGATTTTAATGTTCATTTATTTAGTTTAACAATAGTTAACCAAAATAAGACAGCAATATCATAAGTTCCATTAGATATAATGTAATCATTCAGGGAAGTTGTAGCAACCAAATAGGTTCAACTAGTGGTAGACTTTATAAGAAATTAAGTCTAATGATTAACGATCATATCACCATTCTTTTGGTTACATTTCATTTAGCGAGGAAGAACCTTCCTCTACTTGATTAAGTGTTAGGGTTTGTCAAACCCTTCTTATCTTTCACAAGCTCTATAGTTTTATTACATATTCATTACACATTCCAATACTATACTTGAATTGTTTAGATAAGATTGTTAACTTATGCAACTTAACAAGCTGCATCTTATTAAGGGGGATTAAATTAATTCCCTTTTTTAATCTAACTTATCAAGTTTATCTGAGTTTAGCATATAACAGATATGAATAATGTTATAAAGATAGGGATTCCATATTCTTCATAAATACAAGAGAGTTTACACAACCAACACAAGTAAATCTCCAACATCCAATTCCTCATTAAAAACTTATTCAATTACAAGACTAGGTATTTCAGGCATGTTGTATAACAAACGACTTTCATTCCAAAAAGAATACAACTTTTCTTTTTGAGTACAATTCAAGACTAAATCGACACTCTTTACATAAGTTTCAAATTTAAATAACCCACTACAACATGAAAGTTCATGTCTTCTTTAATCACTTGCGATGTCCATCTACAAAATTACTAGCACGGGTCAATTCAATGAACTGAGCATGATAAGAACTAAGAATTAAAGTAAAGTGAATTCCACTAATTGCTTCATTAAACAACTTTTCTTTCATGAAACAATTGAAAAACATCATGTAGATAATCATAAGTAATAACATATAGAAAGAAGTACAATTAAGAAATCTGGATTTACTTTTAAGAAAGGAACATTTTATAATCTGCAACATTAGGATTATAGCACAAGACTTAATTAATCCTATCAATTTCTTTTAAATGGTCAACAAGTCTTTTGAATAAATTATTTCATAAATTCATAAGGATAGAAGGACATATTTAAATTTTCCCAATCTGCAAGGAGTTAGTTACAGCATAATTGATATTAGTAATTTTCATCCCTCCATATAGACAAAGAAGAGAATCAAATAATGAGAAGTTTAATAAATAAAATTATCAGTCAACAAAAAAAGGATCTCAAACCAATTAGGACCCCAAACCATATTTCATTTCATTTATACTATGCAATGAAATCCATCATCTATTACAAACTTAGAAATTATTAAGCTAGTTTCCAAAAGAGACCTCAACACCGAATGCACAGTCAAAGCCCACATACTTCCAATTTCCATACAACCTTCCTAGGAAGACCTATTCTCATTCATGTAGCTCAAATATAATATCAAATCTCAGAAGAAATACATAGTATAGTCCCAAACTGTAGAATTCCCCCAAGAGAGTATAATTCTTTCTCTTTAATACATGGTGGTTCAACAAGGATATAATAGTGGAGTAAAAGTCACAACAAATCTCAAATCGAAGACTGAATTCCAATTACAAACATTAACAAAAAAATTCAAATGAGAAGGTTAGTTCAAAATCCCAAGCAAGAGCCACATTACCAACATCCAGATAAGTGATACTATAACTTTGTGAACCACATATAAAATAACAGGTTTAAAATTTAGCATTCTACAAAAACCCACTACTCAAATGGAAGTAAGTAATTAAGTAATTTGATAAGACAAGTTTTTTCCTACCTTCTTCCAACTTGACTGAACGAAATAACCACAAACCTCTTTGGTTCATTTTAAAATCATAGGACAGGTAGGGTTCGTTCAACATAAAAGACAGAAAGGAAGTAAGTAATTCATTCCATGAACCTCTACAACTGATACGACTGTCCATAATAGAACACATTTTTAGTTCCAATTATTTCTAAGAACAAATTATTCAAGTTTTCCCACAAGACATGGGTATGCTTAGAGTATATATGAATATAATACACTCTTTAATTCACATGCTCCGTCATGTTCGAAAACATAGTGCAATCTAAATTTTAGAAGTGTAACAACCATTCCTTCTCAAAGTCAAAATAAAGAAGGCCACAAAGAAGTTACATGGTCTATTCCGACCATAAAAAACTCACAAGACCCCCCTCCATGAAAAATTATTAAACGAGATAGAATTTTTTCAATTCATAATACCTGTAAGTATACAACTTGTCGATTTCCAAATACAGAATCAAAACAACCATCAATGGAATACCTCTGTTGCATTAAA
Organism: Taxus chinensis; assembly: GCA_019776745.2. Lineage (NCBI taxonomy): Eukaryota > Viridiplantae > Streptophyta > Pinopsida > Cupressales > Taxaceae > Taxus > Taxus chinensis. Next base: position 974,213,344 of record CM034146.1, on the reverse strand, counting down.
TAAGTGCATCGATCACAATTTATAACAACAAAAGCTCAAATACAAGTTTAGAATAGAATCCCATGGCCCTAATAAAAGCTCAAAATAAACACCAACACCCTATTATGGGTTCAAGCCTTCCGTTTCTGTACGGAAGAATAAAACCTCAGTTAAGAGCTTAGTATAGGGCATAACGCAACAACTCAACAATGAAGTCAATATTCATAAGAATTGTATACAAGTTTAGTTGTTGAATATGAAGATTCAACCAAGGTTCAAAACTTCAATAAGTTCAAACACAGTCCAAACAAATACACGGTCCCAATAAGGCTAAAACAAACCTCAGGCTTCAATACAAGTTTATAACCCCTACGGAGCTCCACTTCTAGCTCATGAAACACAAGTCTAAATAGAGATTAAGAATCCAACAAGCAATAAGCCAGCTCTTTCCACATTATTTTCGAATGTAAGAAAATAAAGCTTTGAACACAAGCTACAAGCTTCAAATACAATTAACAGAACTACTAGTTCAATTTATAGAGTTCAATAGAGCTTCAATTATAGGTTACAGAGTTCCAAAACAAACCACATGCAAACCTCTAACAGCCAGTACAAAGAAAGTTGCCAAAAACTATCAATAACAATAAAGGATTCACATTCCAAAACCCACATAATTTCGAAGAATACATGCAAGTGAATAACCACATACATCATGCAAATATAAAATTTCCAGTGAGTAGAATTGTTATAATGAATCATTTAGAAGAAAGAAATAAATCTTAATGGGTAGAGCCTATCATCCTTGATAGTGCCTCAGCTGATTTGAAGAAGACTTTCAATTGAGTTTCCAAGACCTCTTCTTCTTCTGAGAAAGATCAAACAACAGTAATATTTTTCCACAATGCCTCTTATACATTCCTTGAACCGAAAATAGATCAAAGAATTTAAAAATAGCCACTTGTTGCAGATCAAATTTTTGGTTTGTAAAAACCAAATAGCTCTATGCAGAGTCAAAAATCGTGGAAGCATGCAAAGCAAAACAACCCCCATCAAATCTACCAGCATGCCTTCCAAGAAGGCTTGTTCACCAAACCCAAGTCATATTAATGAAATTAATTCCAATTTTCTCGCTTATCTTTCCTTTCCACCACCATTCATAGTTGGCTAAGACCTAATTGCACTTAAAAATGCATTTCCAAACTTAGCGATGCCTCCATGTAGGTTTCTCTAAACTTTCACAAACCCCCTACCACACTGGTAGTACTTTCATGCATTCAAAACCAAATCAAAATCAAATCCCAATAAAAATCTTAGGAGCCACCGCTTAGTTCCCCACTTTCCAATGACCCATAGGTTCCCTTTCATATCCCATTAGTTTAGGATAGATAGAACTTGCTTAGGTTAGATCTTAGGTTAGTTTAAATATATATATAACCTTAGGATATAACCCCCCAACAATAAATTTCTACCTTAGGATAGGATGTAGATTTAACCAAAAACAATAGGGTTAGAAATAACTTAGCATCCCCTAGGTTTATTTCCTTTCAAGCTAACAACTTAGGTTAGAATGTCCATCCCACATGTAAAGTGGTGTAGTAATAGTTAGGTAAATTACCTGAGTCCTCGTATCTATTAGGGTAGAGCGTATAGGTAAAGGGTACATAATATTTTCTTTTTATCAAGAATCTGGAAGCAGGGTTTCTATTTCCCTTAATGCCATTAAACACCATGCAAGGGTCAATGAAGAAGAGTCGAGCACAACACAAAACATAATGAAGGCACAATCTTTCGAGATAGTAAATAATTTACAATAACCACAAGTTCATTCTATTAAGTATTTTAAATCAATGTATGTCATTTTTTTATTCTATTTAGAGAATAAGATTTAAAACATACCTTGGATCAATGGAATTTATCCAAGGATGAGTCCAATAGTGAAAGGATAAGTTGCAACACTTAAAAAATAGATTACAGCTTATCCAATTTGAATTGAAATAGATTATTACAAGCAACAACATACCATCCCTATAATCGAAAGAGTGAAAATTATTTATCCATATCAAGCATGATCTTCAGCAGTCAAAAGAACACATGTTTATCAATAAATCCACATGTCAACACTTGAAATGCAAAGGAGAAATATAACCATCGTCGAGGGGTGTTGTAGAGCACAAAAGGCCCCCATTTTTCCACTTTTTCCCCAAGGGGAAAAATTGGATAACACTTAGGAGAAACATCATAATTCATTACTTTATTTCCCTTTTCTTTTATATCATTCTTTAAGGAAATATCCATCTTTGCTAGTTTAGAATAAATGAACCTCATCTCATAAGAAGTCGAGGTTTGATGCAATGCATCCATTGTCAAGGGATTAAAATTCTTGGATTCCTCAATATCAGACACTTTAGAATCAAACTTAGGAGTTATATACCTTAACACCTTTTGTACCACAACTTATTCCTTCACTTCTTCACCTAATCCTTACATGGTATTGACAACCTTGTCAACTCTAAGTAAATATGCAACTATGTTCTCTTCATCAATCATCTTTATCCCTTAAACTGATTTATGAATGTTTGAAGATTATTTATACTTACCTTGGAATAACCCTCATAAATAACTTGAAGTTTCTCCCACATATCCTTTGTTAATGTGGAATTCATCACCTTCATAAGTTCAAGTTCATCTAAGCCACACATGATTACATTCATATCCCTAGAGTTGTCACTACTCAGCTTCTTATTTGTAACAATTATTAGAGGGGTTTAAGGAACTATGTATCCATCCAAAATATCTTTCCAAATATCAAACCCTTAAGGACATGATGTGAGTACTCATCCCGAGACTCCAAAAATAATAGCTTATCTCATCAAAAAATGGTTCCTTGTTAGAAGAAGAGTAAATCTGCTTACTCGCCATTTTTGTGCTTTCAAATTATTTCCTTTCAAGTGATTGAAATTATCCAAAAGGACCTTACTCTAATACCAATTTTATGAAGAACAATGGATTGAGGGGGGGGTGAATCAGTCCTTCAAAACCCTTAAAAAATTCAAATTAATTTTCATACACCATTTAACATTCAACCATGCAGTAATGTGATCTTAATAATATGCAACAACCATCCATAAGGGCATAACCATGAAATAGTACATAAGATCACAATATAGAAGTGGGAAACCCTCAAGAGGAAAAAAAAAACACTGAAACTTTTGATTATATTACTCAAACCAAAAGACTTGCATGAATATGACTCATCACACAAGATTTGTTTAGCGATGCACCAATCCCACAAGGAGTACTAACCCCTAGAAATCCTTGTTGATATTACTTGAAACTAAGGAATCATGTGAATATTATTCATCACAAATTTTTTGATCAAAATACCATTGAAGATATGCTTCCAACACACACATATGATAGTGATCATATGATTTATCTCATACACCTTATAACCCTCTTCAAACACACATTTTCTTAACTCACTCAAAATTGATATTTCATGGAATGATTTGGACACAAAATATAAAAAACTATCTCTTCAAAAATTCACACACACTCTTATATTTTCTTTATGCCCTTGAACCACTTGCCCTCTCTCACCTAGCTCATACTTTTTCCCTCTCACACAACTAGTTCAAAAATGAACCATCACATGCACCCTTTATACTTGAATAAATGAAAAATCATAACATTGGTCATTCATGACCTAATATTTTGATCATACCAACATGAAAACATAACTATAAGCTCATATAAAACATCATGAAGAACCCATATTGGTTGGTAATACACTAAGGCACAAAAAAATCCCAAAGGCCTAAATCCCTATCATCAATCTCATCAAAGACTTAAAACACTTCATCAAGATTTTTAATGCCTCTAAAGGCTTCACACAATTCAAACATACCATAGAAACATAATAAAACTTATCAAGAACCTCTACATCATTCATCTTCTTCATATCACTCTCAAGTGGGACTATTTCATACTCAACACAAGCACTTCTAGGAACCAATATTCAAATATGAAGCTATAGATCACACCAAAAACACCTCAAATATGTAAATTAACCACTCATTTGAAATACAGGGAATTATAGATCATCACCATTCATTTTATACATCAAGAAACATTGAATAAAGAAAATCAATCCAACTCTCCTCTTCAACAAACTAAACTTTCCAAGAAGTAGTTTTGTAAACTAAACTTGTGTGTACCCTTGTTAACACTTTAAATACCTCTAAATGGATTCAATAGGAACAAAATTCATCCCTATTCACTCTCAAGTGGATAGAAAACATCAGCTAAACCAAATCATTTTTATTCTACATCAATCTTCTAGCCAAAGCAGTCATGTCCTGAACCAGTCAAACTAGGTCAACTTGTGACCTCAACCATGCCACCTTTGGTACACTTTTAGAGATAAAAATAAACATGAAACTTGTCACATGAAATTTCAAAAACACCTCTAAGGACATTAAACTTCATCACCATTTTGACAAGTGCTCAAGCACTTCCATTCACCAAACTTGCTAAAACTATCCTTTTGGTGAAAAAACCAGTCTTCAAAGATAGGGAACACTTTACACTCTATGGACCTCAACCATGACCTAAAACTATCATGTTATTGTAGTAGAACTCCTATGATTTCATAAATGGTGATTTAGTCAATAGGTTCAATGGGACACATTTTTCACAAAATAAAATATCAGAAACAAGCCTTTTTTTAATGAATCCCACAAACTGTCACAAGCTCTAAAATACCTCATTGGAAATTTAGAGGAGTATTTTACAACCCCCAATAATTACATTTGTAAAAACAATACATTCAAGTAACCTACCAAGAACATCTTTTCCATCACTAGAAATCTAGGGTTTTAAAGCCATAAAAGTGACTTACCTTCTTAACAATCATTCATAAATTTCTGGGCCTCATTTGACCTCATTACAAACTCTGAGATATTCATAACTCCATGCCCATACATCCCTAAAACTATAATATCCCCATAAAAACCTTACACATTCCAACCAAAAATAATTTCTCTCACTTTGAGCTAAGAAACATGCCTTCTTGAGCTTAATAGGACTCAAAACACCATAACTTTAAAAATATTCTTCATATCAACCTAAAACTTGGCCCACAACACCATGAAAACCTCTGCTAACATCTCAAATGTTCATCTTCTCATAAATATCTCTACATATATTAAACCACTAGGACTTTCACAACTAGGTGTTAGGGTTTTACATAGTTTACACCATAAAAAGGTGAACTAGCACTACAACCAAGCATGAAACCTATACAAACTACCTCTACATGATGAAAAAAATTAACATACCTCCATGTGTGTCCTTAATATCTCACACACACCAGTAAGTGACTATCATGAGTACCTACAACTAAGTCTTTGACCTATACCTGCACTCTAAAGCTCATGTGATTGTCTCAAAACACTCCCATCATTCTCTCAATGCCTCTACCATGATCCTCAAGACACCATACAACTCTATCCCCAACATTATATCACCTAGGCTAGCTAGGTCACCTAATTAGACCTACTAGGCCAAACCATTCTCATTTTTTCCACTCTTTTCATCATGCCATAACCTGACTAACCATGTCATCATTATGAAACACATCCTCTAGCACTCTTAGATCATTATCTTTTTCATTAATGATATTTTACATCAATGACAACTCTCAAACTCACTCATGCTAACAATTTCAACCTATTCACTTAAAGTGACCTATAGCCTAACTTTGTAATGAGTTATTTTCAATTAATAAAAAAGGAATCACTTTTTTTCCTAGGAATATGAAAAGCCACAAGTGATAAGGGGAAGTGAAAATTCATGTAGGGGTAGATGAAAAAAAATATTTGTAAAGATATAAATTTGGATGACCTCTTCATCTCAAAGGGTTGTCAATTGCGATTTTCAAAGTATATAACAGGGTTCATTTTAAGAGGCCTCTGGGAAATTGGAGGTGGAAAATCCTTGGAAAATATACTTGGAACCACTTTCACAGGAAAGGTGAATATTTTAGGATTTTAGAATGAAATGTTTGCTTAGCAGTTTCCTAAGGGAATTTTTTTTGTCAGTTTTTTTGACACACAAAAATTAAATGATAGCAAGGCTTGCTATTTTATAATATTAAGGCTTGTTGTCATGCGATATCAAGGCTTACTGTTGGGTGACAACAAAGCTTGGTGTCATGTGACAGCAAGTCTTTCTGTCGTGTGGCAACAAGGCTTGTTTTCGTGTCAAGGATTTTTGTCCCACAAAAACAAGCCTTGTTATCACATAACAAGAAGAATTACTATTGCATGACACCAAACTTTTCTATCGCACAACACCAAGCCTTGTTGTCACACAACACAAAGCCTTATTTTTAGATGACACCAAGCCTTATTTTTTGCCCAATAGCAAGCCTTGTTTTCGCATGACATCAAGCCTTTTTATCACGCGTCAATGAAAATTATTATTGTGTGACAACAAAGCTTGTTGTTGTGCAAAAAAAAAAGTTTCCTATCGCATGACAAAAATTTCCCATTGTCATGCATCTTGATGCCCAAAACCTAATATTTCCCTATAAATACCCATCCAGCCCTCATTTTCACACTTTTTGAGTCACAAATGTTTTATTCATTCTCCCAGCACTCATAACCTATAGGTCTCATAACTCCTAGTGTGCTAACAAATAACACAAAAAAATATAATCGAACAACCAAGTCTAAATTCATCCTTTCAGGTCTTGTTCTCGATTATTTCAATGGTTTCATTCTTCAAGTCTATGTCATGGAATCTCAAGCTCAGCCTCGAATTGAAGATTAAAAAAAATCAAACCAGACAACCAACCTACCCAAGATTATATACAGAAAATTAATGTGCTTGCACATTCATAAAGTCTTGGGAATGAATAAAGGTTACAAGCAATGGGTACAACCTTGTGAGTTTGTATGAATGATTGACATATCATAATTCTAGACAGATCATGACATTCTGAACTACCTTCTCTCATTGTTTAATACACGAGATAGAAAATTCACTATTACTTTGGCAGATGGATGTACATTCAGGTTTAGTGTTGATCTTACTAATATACATCGATTGGTAGGCCTTCCTTTTAAAGATTCCCCCATTATAAGAACCAAATAAACTCTTACTGAAGATGATAAGATTTTCCTTGAATCTTAATAAAATTTACATATTGATGGTACATGTAATGTTGTTTAATTTATAACATTTTTATTTTGTTATAAATTGTGGTTAATTCAACATCCAATGAATTTTTGCAGTAAATATTAAAAAATAAAGACGAGGAGTAGATACACAAGCAGTTACACAAAATTTTCTTCCTACCATGGTATATTATTTTCAATCCATAATTGTTTTGCAATGTAGGTAAATAGACATTCCAATTTGGGCTATTTTCTACATTCTTGCAATGATCCAACAACAAAGATTTGATTGGTGCACATACTTGTCAGCTAAGATAAAATATGAGATTGTAAATGTTGGAATTTTTGAAAAAATGACTGTTTATACCACTAACTATCTCATTTATCTTTATTTTGAGGCATATTATAATTTAAAATGTGAACCCTCTCCTACTTGCATGAACGACACGATGAGGCAATTGTCAATTCTATTTGAAGAATAATAGGTTAATAGTTTATATTTCTATGTTAGTAATGTTATTGTCTTGATTGTTCACTTCTATTATAAATTACATATGGATGTTACTAACATTATGTACTTCGGTTTACATCTTTACCTTATGTAGAAAACTTTTTGGGAGGCCCTTTCATGAAAAAAAATAGCAGCAAGAGGAAGAGGCCAACAACATGTCGAGGTATGGGGAGATTCCCAGTCTAACATGGAAGATCACTCATCACCTTACCCTAAATAATTTTCATTATTAAAATGATAGAGATGTTAATACCATTAACATTCAATATTGGTTTTTTTTTTACATTTTACCATTTACCATTTTGATTTAACATGTTGTAGGGTCTTTAGACTATCCTCCAGCTATAGAACAAGCATCACCCACTCAATCAGTTCAGTCATGTGCATCTATCGATGTTAAATCATAGAAATTGCAACAACAACACCCTGCTCTACCATTGCAAATCACCCAAAGGTACAACAAAATAATTTCAAACTCAAGTGCGGCCGGTACAGGTTTTCTCTCAACAAGGTATAAATTTTTGCTTTTATGTACTTTTTAACAATTTTTTATATAAGTTGGTAATGATTTTATTCTTGGACTTGATAGTGCATTCCAGTTCATCGACATCTATTCAAAAAATGCCACCTCTGCCACCATTACAACCATTCTAAGTCAAACTTGCAACAAGAGGTAAAAACACCACTAGATAAATGCATAATAAAACTTCTGGCCCCTAGCGGGACATTGAACATTCCTTCTTTATTTCCCAATATGTATTTTAGTGGTTTTCCCAACACAATAACAAAATCTATTTTAAATAATATTAATTTGGATGTATATTCTTTGGGCATTAATAAAAATGACCCAACATGTTTTTTCAACACACACGATATGATTCAAGGCCCGTGTGTATATTTCCATTTTGATGTACTTTATTTAAAATTAATACATATCAATTTATCGTCACTTTTTAATTTTTATCACATCCAATTTTAATATGAATTTATTTTGTAACAAATAAAATTAGGGAAAACAACAACAACAAGAGGCAATATGGGTGCCTCAAGCCTCAAGCCCCACATCCTCTCCATCAACATCATCCTCTTTAGATAGTGACCAGTTAACATCATTTACTTTGGATAGCTTGCTTGGTTATGATTATGAAGCCCATGTAAAAGAGTTTTTTATGCCTCATATAAGTCATCTCATACAATGGGAGGTGAAGGGCTAAAGTATTAATCAAGGAGATAAATAATCGTTTTAACAACCATAGCCAAAGGTCTAGTTTATATGTTGCAGTCCAAAGTCATCCTGCTAAGACAGATGTCTTACTCAACCAAGCAAAAATTGGGACTGTCACCTATAACAATAGTTATAACAACAATTTTTTAGATAAAATTTTGAATAAATTATAAAATATTAATGTTGAATCCTAGGCATATTTCAAAAAAATGGTCTAAGGAGAAAGATTTGGTAGAAATTACAAATGTTGAAAGAGATAGATTTGTTGTAAGTATATGAGCTCAATATTTAGTAATATGTTTTTAATTGAGCTCAATATTTTTATTTCAGTTGAAATATGAATATTTAAAAATTCAAGCAAAGGTGTTCCAATTTCAGTTAATATCAACAAAGAAAATTTTACCCTCAGTAATGCACCTTAAGAGATGATTGTTTTTGGTTGAAAAATGAAACAATACTCTGAAGTGGATTATTAAAGAGAATGGAATGGGTGCTGATATTTTTTTCAAGGAAAAGACAACTACAGATACTTCTTTTTTATCCCATGGAGATGCTTTAAAGGAAGATGAAGCAATAGTAAAAATTTGTTGCGGAGGATCTTGTTAGTTCTATAATTCTTGAAGAAAAGATCAGGGGAGCACAAGCCATTGGGAAAAGTTGCACATAATTCACTACAGAAACTGAAAAAGGAAAGTGTCAGTTGGTATGGGGAAGTTGTTAAAGTTTGAGTATGAAGATAAACTGTAAATGTTTTTGTTGAAAAGTGCATACCAACTTTAAACTTGAAAATTTTGGAAGTTTGAATCTTGAAACTTGAATATTTGTTTAATTTGAAGAATGTTTAAAGTTGAATATATGTTGCAATGGTTTACTTTTCATAGAATCTCTTTTTTTACACGTATTATGTTGCAATCTGGAATTTATGGAATGCATTTTCTTTAATGTTGAAAGTTTAATTATTTACAATGTGATGTTTTTGATGTAATATGAAGTTTTTACACGTAATTTAATTGACTACCTCATTTCATATGACATGAGTACCTTCAATATTTCATGTAATGATTCTCTTCCACTTAATAAATAAAATATTCTTCTCTCTTCTTGTAAAATTTGAACTTTGTATCAGGTTTCTTCACATTACTTTGTAACCCTTCCTAAAATCCTTAGGAAGAACCACATAATAGTTTTTCCTTAGAAAGTATGAAGAATCACCTTTGTGTAGTGCATGCACATTGCAATGGTTATGGAATCTCATTTTTTTTCATGTCTTATGTTGCAATCTAGAATATATATTTTTTAAATTTTATATATATATATATATATATATATATATATATATATATATAAATTATAGATTGTGAACTGTACTAATATCAAAATATGTATGGAATGCATTTTATTTAATGTTGATTTTTTTACACGTAATTTAATTGACTACCTCATTTCACATGATTTGAGTACCTTCAATATTTCATGTAATGATTCTCTTCCACTTAATACAACAAAATCTTCTTCTCTCTACTTGTAAAATTCAAAATCTATATTAGGTTTCTTCACATTACCTCTGTAAACCTTCCTAAAATCCTTAGGAAGAATCACATAACATTTTTTCCTTAGTAATTCCGCAGAATCACCTCTATGTAGTGCATGCACATTGTAATGGTTGTGGAAAAAAAAATTCATGTATTATGTTGCAATATGGAATTTATATTTTGTTATTATATATATATAGAAATTCTAGATTGTGAAATATACTGATATCAAAATATTTATGGAATGCATTTTCTTTAATTTTTAATTTTTTACATGTAATTTAATTAACTACCTCATTTCACATGAATTGAGTACCTTCAATATTTCATGTAATGATTCTCTTCCACTTAATAGAGCAAAATATTCTTCTCTCTACTTGTAAAATTTGAACTTTCTATCAGGTTTATTCACATTACCTTTGTAACCCTTCCTAAAATCCTAGATGTATGGAATGAATTTTTTTTAATTTTGAAAGTTTAATTATTTACATCTAATTATGATATTGAAAAAATTGTATTCCAAAAATTCATGTCACAAACACTACATCACAACAGTTTAAAAATATAAAAATAAATAAAACAAGATTGATGTAGTCACAGGAGGTTAGTAGTCATGAGTTCACTCAAGGAAATGAAATGAAGAAATTATCTTAAATGGTTTGATGATTTACCTTCTTTAAAATGCCTTCATAATTCAATTGTATTTCTTGACTCCTTTACATTTCCTTGTTCAAGAATTTATGGTAACTCTACTCTATTGAAAGCTAGAACAATACTTCACAATGATAATTAACAAATGGGAGTTTAAGGTTCTTAACCCTTTTTTATGAAGTTTTCTCCTTATTGCTTTAAGGAACTAGGGTTCATTCCCAAATGTAACCCTTCGACATCTTCATATATCCTTCTTAAATCTTCTCTTCATGACTCCCTTCATTTGTTTAGTGTCTTCCTTCATCTGATCTTTATAAACTATTTATCTTTACTCTAGATCATTCTAGATGATGAAAATTGGCTCCTTCCAACAATCCATAGACTATTGATCACTATACTTCCAACCACCTCCTTAGATTCTTCAAATAAATTATCTCTTGACTCAATATGGTGGATAAAAGGAGCTCTAGTTCAGAAGTTTTTTTTCAATTTAAGACAACCTCCCTTTTTATCAATTTTTTTCATAGTCTAGAATAGGTCTCTGTTATTGCAGTATCAGGGTGTTTGAACATGTAAACATTGCCCAAGACAATTTCCAAGATTTTCTATCATCCAATACCTTCTCTCCAACTATACTAGGGGTTTCTAGCCCCAACATCTAAGGAAATTTGAACTTATTTTATTACTACCTTGTTGTTGACCAATTTTGCCCCTTAGGAAAAATTAATCAAATAGGACCCTACACAGAAGAAAATTTAAGATTCAGTTCAATCATACGAGCCCAAATTTCAAAACTAGCAATCAAGTTACAAATAGGCTCAGTGATGACAACCCAGAATGATTCAACCCTAAGCAAAGCAGTGGACTCATGGAAAGCACTACATGTCAGCTCGGCACAATTCCAAGAGTGAGAGGGAACAGTGAAACTCAAAACCCCATGGGACTTCCACGTGGAGTCAATAATGAGGGACCGGCCAATAAGCGCATATAATTTGTTCACTTGAGGCCCAAATCTGTTAAGTATAAAAGGACCAGTGGAAGGAGATGCGTGTCAGCTCATCACAACTTCAGAGGTGAAATACAAAGTGGGTCTCCAAATGTGTGCAAGTTTTCCACGTCGCCAAAGCCCCTAAAACTTAAACCATCCATTGAAAATTCTAAGGACCAGTGGAAGCCTCCACATGTCTCAATGATGCAATATCAAAAGTGTGCTAGAGGAGGAGTTCCGAAACGAGTGTAGTATCGTGATGTGGTCATATTTTGAGAAGGCTTCACCAGATGTTAAAAATTCTAAACTCGAGATGAACTAGCAGACTACACCATGTGTCTCATTGGTGCACCTTCAAAGGCATGGCCCAAAGAGAGACCCTAAACTAGTGCCAGCCCTCCAAGTGTCCTAGGACTGAAAAAGGGGACACCGGTGCTGTGTGAAAATTCCAAGAGCCTGTGGAGGCCTCCATGTGCCTCGTCCATGCAACTTTAAAGGTAGAATCAAAAGGGTAGGACCCAAATGAGTGCGAAGCCTCCACATGGTTTGAGGCCCAAAATTTGAACCGGCTTTTTAAAAGGTCTAAGATTCAACGAAAGCCTCCACGCATCATCTTAGAACAACTTCAAAGATGAACTCCGGAGGTAGGTCCCAAAAAAGTGTAAGCCCTCCACATGTCTAGGGTCAGAGATAGTTTCTCTACCACTTAGGGGTGGGGACTTAGCCAAAACACAAAGAAACAGAGAAGGCCACGGGTGAAACCAAGTGTCCAACCAGTGTAACTTCAAGAGTGAAAAAGGGTAGCAAAATCTTAACACGTGCAGGGCTCCATGAAAATATCAACGGGTAGATTCCAAATCTAAATTATGTTTGGAAAAACATTTTGTGAATTGTAAAGCCTACTAAGATTTTTAAATGCTTAGATCTAAAAATATTGTGAGAGCCTGCATTGATCACCCAACCCTGATCTTCAAATGAATTCAACTATGACTAGAGTAAATAAAGGCCACCATTCTTGAGGTTTTCATGCTTCTCACCCACTTTCGTAATGAGGTATTTCTTTCCCAACAAGAAACGAAAATAGAGGCGTGGATTGTGTCATGAGACCCATTAATTTCGCAAGTGGATTCAATGAATCTCTGAGGTGGTTAAACAGGAGTCTAGATTTCTTCTACCTCCTTCTCTCATTCTTCCTATATATTGTAAGTAGGTTTGTTTTTCAAAAGGTTGGACATTTCTACTTTTCACCCTCCCTTCTTCCCTTATCTGCAAGTTTTTTTGTGGAGTTTCAAGCCTTCCATTCAAATTGTAATGCAAGTTTGTGCCTCTTGGCCATTGTAATGCACTGTATCAACTTTTGGAGCAATAATACATGTTTGTGGATGATTTTCAACCCTCTCTTGATTTCATTATCTCCTTTTTGATCTCTCATTGTGGTCCTGGTTAGTTTTACATGGTGATAGTATTACATATTTATGGTTTTTGTTTATAGCAAAGTAGCTGTTTCAGCATTCCTTTGGTGCTTCACCCTTATTATTTTAGATTTTATTTTATTGCATCTTTCTCAACTCTTGTCTCCTTGGCAAGTTAGAGTAGGTTTTAGGAGTAGAAACCTCTACAAATTGTAAATGTGTGCACCTGAACAAAGGGAATAGGATTTGGCCTTCATCTGGAGAGCTCTCTCGATTTCGGAAAGTCCCACACTTTGAGATATGCTCCATGTTATGCAATCACACTGAAATTCTCAACCCATCGAGTTACAGAATTCAGGGGTGTTGTGATTCTGCATCAGCAGTTTTAGTACACCCCGGTGAGACCAGAAGTCTTCATTTCATTACAGCAAGATTGATGTGCACTTGTTTGTAAGTTCCCAGCTTGTAAGAAGCTCTAAAATTACACATCTAGCAACTCCAAAAAAAGGACAGAATCCACTGATTTCAGCAGTCCAAGCCTGGCAGATTCATGATTGAACCGAATCCATTAATAAGGTCATTGAACCAAAGTAAGTAGGGGTTACTTTTCTAAACAACCATTAATGAATCAAAACCTGTAAATGAGAGTCCCAAGGACTCTGAATAAGAGCTCAAACTGTTTCCATACGATCCATGGCTCAAACAGTGACAATGTGTCAACCCTACAACTGCCTTAGATAGGCACTTTCAAGTTCAGATCGACTAGAATTATATCGACCAAAAATCATATATCTGCAGACCAATCTCTGAATTATGTCAACTTTTCATGTTTACAGCAAGTCCCACTTTAGCCCTAGAAGTGCATTGAAATTCATAGTTTTCTAACTAGTAGTCTTGCAGATCATTGTTAAGAAACTGCATTCAATAGCTTCCAAACACAGATTAGAACCTATTGGCGAGAAACATCAAATCTGTACATTTTTGGAATTTTCTTAGAATTTCAAGCTTCAATGCTATGGGAATCTAAGTCCCTCTAGTTGAACGGTGCAGCTTCCGTAGGTGCATGCATAAAAATATGGCCTTCTCTGATGATCTGGTCCTTATCCTGTTTGACACCCCCTCCAATCAGGGTACAAAGCTCTATTGACCTATAGGTGGCAAAGCTAGCAATGTCTATCGCATCTGAGATAGAAACTGGTCTTGGAAAGGCGTGAAGTGGAATGGAAATGAGAGGTCGGGTGTTCAAATAATGTTCCTACCAGTAGAATATCCGTATTCCCACACACATTTAATGGGATAGAAATCCCAATTCAGCGGTTACATGCATTTGATTAGAAGAAAAATAAATCCCATAGTGGAGAATGCTTTTTTAGTGGGATTAAAATTCAAATTTTGGGTGTGGCATTTTTAATGGGATACCAAGTCCCATATTTGGTGGGCTTAATCAAAATCTTAGGCTGAAAATAGCCTTTCCACGCATTGTGTGAAGTTATCATGGGACCACATGGGCTAAACTGCCCCCACCTCTTTCTGTCACGTAGAAGCTTCCACTACAACCGCTTCACTACGAGGAACATCCAAGGATGGCTTAAGGGTGAATTAGAAGAAGTATGGCATTTTTTAATACTTGTATCCACAGTACAGAGCACTATAGCTTTTTGAAATCATATGCGCCCCATCTTGGAAAGTGGATTTGAGGAAGCCATAATATAATCTCATGCCAACAATGTGTGTACAACTAATTAACAAATCCCTGCATGACTACACCTAAATAGCTCAAATGTCATCCATTGCGATAGAAAATCAAGCTCGAATTCGACGAGTGGTAAAAAGCCATGTGGTCTTAACAGACGCAAACACCACATTTGATTTTCCAGATTCCATACAGACTATTTGATTTTCCTCCGTATAAAAGTTGAAATCAAGTTCCCGTGCACCATTTTTACGCTGGTAGAAAGACCGATGGAGTGAAAACGGGGAAATCAACTGTGTTTTTTGCCTTTTCACCATATGTTGGCAATGCCATTGGTCCAATAAATTGGCCCGAGTTGACTTTCCCGCTTGACCAAACTTTGACCGGACATAACTTAGAGCTCCCGATGGCACCACGTTTTCACAGTCGTTGGAAATGGGGTCAGGATCTTTTACTCTGACACCATTTTAGACCTATGTTTCGGAAACTTTCAAAACCTCAAATTTCTCCGCTGATCTCGCCTCCCTACTGAGATTAGGCTTTTTGTCCACGTACTTTGTGGATCATAGGGTCAAATAATGCTATATCTTCCTGCATTAGACAAACGCCCATCATTTTCCTGACTTATGGGTTCATAAAAATACACAGATTTGATTAGAGAATTACATAACCGATCATTTAATGACACCCAATTAAGCTAATGTTCCTAAAATGCTGCAACCCAAGGCAACTGGAGGAAAAAAATGATTTGTCATAACCCGCTATAATGCCATCACAAACAAGCTGAACTAGATTTAACACCCATTCTATTATGGAAAGGAGATGTTTAACTGATCACTATGTGATACGTCCACATTACCGGGAGATGGAGAATTTCTCAAAACACAGATCAGTATATAAGAGATTTAAACTAGCCACAATTAGGCTAGTTCCCACTGCCCATCTGAAACTGTAACAACTACAAGTATTCACTATCAGAATGGCACAACCCAATCCCTATATCTTCAATGGAAGCAGCCCACTTGCTCTTAATGCACACAAATCCATTTCCATTTACAACTTGAAGACATTACATACTTCACTGGGAGAGAACTAGACAACTCCGATTGACCACATCCAAGACATTGCAAATGTATGTGCAATCCATGAAATAACTGAAATGGACATTGTTGTTAAGTTATTGGCATCCTCCTTTAAAGGTAAAGCCTTGTAATGGTTTAGGAGTCTAACAACAGGGTCTATCCAGAATTGGGATCATCTGTGCACAACCCTTCATAACCAATTTGGAGAAAAGGGGGACAATCTATCCTTGTTAGAACAATTGACAACCATAAAGAGAGATCCTAATGAGCAGTTGACGGACTTCAACTTCATATTTCAAAGGACGTGGGATAGGATTTCCAGTTGGCCATGAGACCAACAGCTGAAGGTGATTTTTCTATACTTCCTCAAAGCTTTAAATTTTGATATTTCCATAATGATTCAATCAATGGGAGGTATAACTATACCCACAGCCTATAATATTACTATTATAGCTGAAAACTACTTGATTCAAGATTGGTAAGCTAGCACCTAGGCCACCTATGCCTCTATATTCAGAACTAGGAGCTCCTACAACTAGCAAATACCAAAGTTGAATCACATTCCAACCCCTAGGAATCAAAGCAATAGTGAGGCTTCTACTTCTTCAAGCACCTCAAAAGAGCTACAAGAGGTTATGAAGCAACTGCAAGAACCTAGGAAATGAGCTAGTGACTATCAAGAGACAACAAGCTCAAAGTTTCTAGGCCGTATCAACCTCCAAATTAGTATCAAGCTAGACCCCCATACCAGTAAAATAGACCACCATCTCAGGTTGGAAATCAAAATCAGAGCCAAGGACAACCTCAAGTTGCTAGGCCATTCTGACCATATGATCCAAACATAGCTTCAACATTGAGGGCCTTGGTTCCAACACAAAACAACATGGCTCAATAATATGACTGGTGTTTCCCATGCAATCAACCTCATAATCAGTCAATGTGCTTTAATGGTGCCTTGAATCAGGATTTGATGGTACAAACCATTAGTGTAGAACAAGAACCAAGCCAAGAAGGAAATAAGCAGCAGGAATCAACTCAGCAAGAAGTACCTCTGAATGAGACCACACTTGTCAATTGGCAGGCTAAAGATTTTTGTGGTGTGAACCAAGCCCCTTCTCAAAGTGTAGTGGCCAACACACAGTCCAAGAAAAGGAATATTGGAGAGGGATAATCATAAAATTAAAATGATCCACAACCCTCTATCACTCAACAAGGTGTTAGCAATCAAAGTGCAGCTCTTAATGTGTAGGGTCAACCCAAGCCACTTTCTAGACCAACTCAAGTTCCGGTTGTAACAACCCATGTGCAAGGGAAGAATATGCAAGGAAAAGGGAAGTAGAGAGATAGCTCATCTCCATTCAACATCATTGAGCAGATGAAGAGGACAAATGTAAACATCTCAATGTGGGAGTCATTAGCTATCCTAGGAAAATGAGATACCTATTGCAAGCTACTATGGCAAACTGGTTAGCATCAAACTAGCCACCCAATCAACAAGACAAGGTACTTACCAATGTATCTCAATAAGGAGCATCAACATCGAGGAGGCCATCAAGGTAAAAATTTGAAGCCCCCTCAATTCTATATATCATTGATCATAGGAGATAAGTATGATACATAATTACATGATTGATTCGGGAGCAAGTAGCTCCATGATACCGAAATAAAATAGCAAATCATTTGGGTCTAAAGTATGAGCCATTGCTCCAAAGGAGTAGTGTAACTAGATGGAACAGCAGTAGGAATGGTTGGGGTCATCAAGGAGTTAAGCCTCACATTGCATGCATGTCCAAATGTCACAGTCTTGCAAGATGTGTCTATCATTGACCTCCCACCACTCTTTGCACTATGTTTATCAAGGGATTTCAAATCCAAAATTGGTGGGTACTTATCTACGGATTGGTCACACATGCTTTTCAGGATGAGGTATGGAGCTAAAGCAACCATCAGGTATGAACCCTTTGCAAACTTTCACATAGAGCCTCATGTACCGAATCTGATTAATGCAAATTGTTCAGCATTCAATCAAGAAGATTACCCAAACACCTATGAGGCAGATACCAAGGTCGGAAGTATTCCATATTTGACTCTCGATGAATGGGAAAACAAAAGGCATGCTTTTGACCCTTACAAAGAAATGGAAGAATCTGAGCTAGGAGTCTATTTTTGCATGAAGAGAATCATCCTCTCCCTAGCATCACCAAGCCATATCACAAAGATGATAACAAAGTATGGAAGTTATTATTTGATGGTTCAAGGAGTAGACAAGGCACAGGAGGAGGAGCTATGCTCATTTCACCACAAGGTATGAAATACTACTTATCTTTCTGTTTCTAGTTTGCTTGCTCAAATAATACTGCTAAGTATAAAGCCTTAATTCATGGATTACATTGGGGAAGAAAGAGAGGCATTAAAAATTTACAAGTATTTGGTGATAGTGAGCTAATTGTGAATCAAGTCAGAGGACCAAATGCTGCAAAGAATGACCTACTCAAGAGCTATAAGAATAGGGTATGGGACCTAATTGAAGACTTTGAAGCTTTCAACATTGTGTCCATACCCAGGAAAAAGAATGAAGCTGCAGATAGGCTTGCAACAGTTGGAGCAACATTTGATGTGGTTGACAGTATCAAAAGAGGAAAAACACAACCACATATCCATGTGATTGTAAGGCTAACAGTTCCAGACAATAACACAAGATGGCAGGTGTTTGAAAATGATCAACAGATCATAAATTTCCTACAAGAAGAGGCTGAATTCTCAGCTAGGAATCAAGATAAATTAGAGCAGAAGTACAGGGATCAATTAGTGCAACTACAGACCAACAAGCTTCCCAGAGGTTTGGTGACACTGGATTCAATATTCAATCCTAATGACCAGTTTCTTAAAGAGAAAGCAAACATTAAGGTCAAGGGAGATGATTCAGAACCTATTTTTGTTAGGGGAAGGAAAGACACTCCAAATTGGCAAGGTAACCACTAAGCAAGAGAGATATGAATTCATACAACTTTGCTAAGAATTTCCAGATGTTTTCTCATGGAGTTATGAAGACCTGCAAGGATTCAATCCAAAGTTGGCACAACATACAATAGAACTGGATCCAGAGGCTAAGCCCATCAGGTAGAAACAAAGACCAGTCAACCCACACATTGAGCCTCTAATGAAGAAAGAGATGAAAAAACTGATAGAGGAAAGCATTATATTCCCAATCAAGCATTCAATCTGGGTTGCAAACTTGGTACCAGTCAGGAAGAAGAATGGACAAATTTGGTTGTGCATGGACTTTCGAGACTTGAACATAGCATCTCTCAAAGACCACTACCCACTCCCTTCAATGGAACAAATCTTATAGGTAGTATCCAGCTCAGAAATATTTTCTCTCTTGGATGGATACTCAGGGTATAATCAGATAATGGTGAAAGAAGACGACCAGTTCAAGATGGATTTCACCACTAAGTGGGGCACCTATGCCTACAAGAAGATTCCATTTGGATTGTCTAATGTCAGGGCCACCTTCTAGAGGGTGATGGACATGGCATTCAAGGGGTTGATAAAAAAAATAGTACTAATATATCTTGATGATATCACTGTGTTCTCCAAAAATGTAGCAGATCACCTTTTCCATCTAAGACAGGTATTTCAAAGATGTAGGAGATTTGGGGTATCATTGAATCCCAAAAATTGCACTTTCCTGGCTCACGAAGGAAAGCTCCTAGGCCATATTGTGTCAAAGGAAGGATTGACAATTGACCCAGAAAGAGTTGAAGTAATTCAAGCATTTCCCTTACCAAGTCATAAGAAGGCTCTTCAGAGTTTTCTAGGAAGAATCAATTTTTTCCGCATGTTTGTGCCAAATTTTGCTGCTCTTGTGAAGCCAATAACACTAATGTTGAAGAAGAGCATGGCATTTAGGTGGACATCTGAGGGAAAGGAAAGTTTTGAATCCATCAAAGAAGCCATATCCCAAGCTCCAACTCTCGTCAATCCAGACTTCTCCAAGGACTTCATGCTTTATGCCTTTGGTGATGGGGACACAATTTCTGCAATCCTAGTGCAACAAAACAAAGGGGGATCTGAGAAACCAGTTAACTTCTTCAGTCAAGGATTGGAGGACTATGAAGTGAGGTACTCCTTCATCAAGAAGCATGTCCTTGTAGTGATCAAGAGCTTAAAGAAGTTCAAACACCTAGTCTCAAACAATAGGATCCAGCTGTTAGTTTCTCATGCGGGAGTCAGCGACTTCCTTTTGAACAAGGATGTGAATGAGAAACATGTAGGATGGATCACTCATGTCATGGAGTATGACATTGAAATTAAGGTCACTAAGTTGGTTTGTGGAAAGGGGCTATGTGAACAGCTATCCTCAAGTCAATAATTTGATGTAAATGATGAAAAGGAGGTTGTCTTCGTACTACAAGATGGTCAAGAACAAGTAGATGATAATGTGTCTATTACTTGTTGGACTCAGAATATGATGTAATTCCTACAAACAAGACCTATGCCCTCTAGAAATGAACAAATAAAAAAGGAGATACTTCAGATTACAAGCCATTCCATATGTGCTTATTGATGGCGTTTTGTTCAAAAGGGACATCAATAGTGTTCTACTGAGATGCATCATAACAGGTCAAATCGAGAAGGTGTTACAGGAGTTTCATGATGGAGAAGTTAGAGGTCATTTTTCTCCACGAGTAATATCTCTCAAGATAATGAAGGTGGGATATTATTGGCCCACGGTGTTCAATGACTGTTACACTTGGATCAAGAAGTGTAAAAAATGTGCATTCTTCACAGGCAAGGAAAGATTGGCAGCACTTCCATTACACCCAATTTTAGTTGACCAGCCATTCATGTAATGGGGATTGGACTTCATTGGGGTCATTAATCCAAACTCAAGCCAAGGTCACAAATGGATCCTCACAACAATAGACTATTTCACCAAGTGGACCGAGGCGGTAGCACTCAAAGAAGTGAACGAGTCTAGCATACTAGACTTTTATGAAGGGATAGTAACTAGGTTTGGAGTACTAGCCACTATCATATCAGAACAATGCCTTAGAGTTCCTAGGCTCCAAGATCATAGAATGGGTTGTTAAGAATGGGATCTACTTGAGAACCTCTTCGAATTATTACCCACAGGGTAATGGGAAGGTAGAGTCCATGAACAAGAATTTGCTAAGAATCATCAGAAGGACTCTAGATGAAAATCAAAGGATATGGCATACAAAGCTAAAATAAGCATTATGGTCTGACAGGATCACACCAAAGAGATCTACAGGTAATTCCCCTTACAAGCTGGTCTATGGGAAGGAGGCAGTGTTACCTATATCATTAGAGCTTCCTGCATTGGAACTCATGAAACAGTTGGAATTATCTGAGTTTGAACCAATGGAGGCTAGGTATGCAGAGTTGGTGGAATTAGAGGAAATCAGAGAACATTCAGTTCAAATGATAGAAAAGTATCAAGCCTTAGTCAAAAGGTGGTTTGATAAGAAAGCAAGAGCAAGGACCTTTCAGGAAGGGGACCTAGTCCTGAAGTGGGATGTAGATTAGGAAAAATCCAGGGAGGCATTCTAAATTTGATGCTATTTGGAGTGGCCCCTACATGGTCACAGGATGTAAGAGTAGCAATTCCTTTCAATTGTCTACGTTGGATGGAGAGGAGCTTCCAATTCTGGTTAATGGATCTATCTTAAACATTGTTACTGAAAGGAAAAGGTTTCACCATTGTAAATATTAGCCTAGGATTTTTAATTCCTCTAAGTGCATATGCACATTGTCTTGTTATAGTGTAGGTTTCAATTTCCATAAGTGCTTCAGCACAGGTCTCATTGCTCCTAGGTTGAATCATTGTGTAATTCAGTGTGCCTCTAAAGGTGAATGTGTGCCTACAGTCCATTTCTAGAAGTAGGTGAAATGCTCCAAGGTAAAGGAAATTTTCTACTCTCAGAAAATCTCACCTTCAATATTTTCTTAAAAAAATTGAGAGTGCAAAAGCGGAATAGAGTTAAGGGCCAACAAGTGCAAGTAGTTCAGGCTCAAGGTTTCAGGAACATGATCAGTACCAGGATATCAATTCATGACTCTGAGCCCAATGGATACTTCAAGGCAACTGATATTTTCACCTAGCAGGTAGGTGACCCCGTGAGTCACCAAATTGTTGACCAATTTTTCCCCTTAGGCAAAATTAATCAAACATGACCCTACATAGAAGAAAATTGAAGATTCAGTTCAATCATGCAAGCCCACATTTCAAAACTAGAAATCAAGTTACAAACAGGCTCAACAATGACAATCCAGAATGATTCAACCCTAAGCAAAGCAGTGGACTCACTGAAGGCACTACGTGTCAGGCTCGGCGCAATTCCAAAAGGTGCGAGGGAATAGGAAACTCCCAAACAAGCATGGGACTCTCCATGTGGATGGCAACAATGAAATGGACTCGGCCATTGAAAAAATATAATTTGTTCCATTCCAGGGTCCGTAGCATTCACCAAATAGAAGGGACTTAGGAAAAATATGAAGAAAATAGACAGATCCACGGAAGCTACGTGTCAGATTTCAACAACTTCAAAGGTAAATACAAAGTGGGTCCCAAATATGTGCAAGCCCTGCCACGTCGCCAAAGTCCCAAAATTTGGCAACCGGCTGTTGAATTGGCAAAGTATAAGGAGCCGGTAGAAGCCTCCACATCTCAACAGTTGCAACATCAAAAGTGTGACCCAAAGGAGGAGTTCCCAAACAAGTGCAGACCACCACATGGTCAGATTCCGAGAAAGTTTACACCAGCCATTGACTAAGTTCAAAAGGTAAGACTGAACCAAGGACTCCCACATGTCTCATCGGTGCACCTTCAAAGGCATGACCCAAAGAGAGACCCTAAACTAGCGCTAGCCCTCCATGTGTCCTAGGTCCAAAAAGGGGACATCGACCATTGAAAATTCAAAAAGCCTATGGAGGCCTCCACGTGCCTCATCCGTGTAACTTCAAAGGTAGAATCAAAAGGGCAGGTCCCAAATGAGCGCGAAGCCTCCACGTGGTCTGAGCCCCAAAATTTGAACCGGCTGTTGAAAAGGTCTAAGAGTCAGGGAAGCCTCCATCACATCATCTCAGAAAAACGCAACTTCAAAGATCAACTCCACATGAGGCAGGTCCCCAAAAAGCACAAGCCCTCCACATGTCTAGGGTCAAACATAGTTGCTCCACATCTCCACTAGTCATCATGGGTGGGGACTTAGCCAAAACACAAAGAAATAGAGTAGGCCCTGCGGGCCTACTCGAAGACCAAGTGTCCAACCAGGAATTCACAAATTCAGGAGTGAAAAAGGGGTAGTGAAATCTTAAGAACATGATTGTCGGGGATCCACGTCCTTGGAGATCTTCATCACAGGGGTAAATTCCAAATCCAAAGTAGTTTGGAAAAGATTTGGTGAATCATGTATAAACACCATAGCCCCACCAAGATTTTTTAAATTCTTGTGATCTTGAAAATATTGTGAGAGCCCACGTTGAGCGCCCAACCTTGACTTTTATTGTCAAATGATTCTTACTTGCAGGTACTACGACTAGAGTAAATACATGCCACCATTCTTGAGAATGAAAGGATAGAAGTAAATCTGTCATGCGAAACACCAGGTGCTCACCAAAATCACCACTGTTGCAATGAGGTATTTCTTTCCCAACAAGAAATGGGAAATATTGAGGCATGGGTTGTGTCATGAGACCCATTAATTTTGAAACAAGAGTGGATTCAATGCATCTCTGGGGTGGTTGAACAGGAGTCTGAATTTATTCTACCTCCTTCTCATCATTCTTCCTATATATTGTAAGGAGGTGAATTTTTCAAAAGGTTGGACATTTCTGCTTTACACCCTCCCTTCTTCCCTTATCTACAAGTGATTTTGTGGAGTTTAAAGCCTTCCATTCAAAACTATAATGCAAGTTTGTGCCTCTTGGCCATTGTAATGCACTGTATCAACTTTTGGAGTGATAATGCATGTCTGTGGATGATTTTCAACCCTCTCTTACATTCATTGTCTCCTTTTTGATCTCTCATTGCAGTCCTAGTTATTTGTGCATGGTGATAGTATTGCATTTTTATGGTTTGTGTTTATAGCAAAGCAGGTGTTTCAGCATTCCTTTGGTGCATCACCCTTGTTAGTTTAGGTTTCATTTTCTTGCATCTCCTTAACTCTGTCTCCTTGGAAAATTAGAATAGGATTTAGGATAAAACCCTCTGTAATTTGAATGTGTGCACCTGAACAGAGGTAATAGGAGTCGGCCTTCATCTGGAGAGCTCTCTCGATTCACAAAGTCCCACACTTTGAGAGATGCTCCATGTTATGCAATCACACTGTGAGTCTCAACCCATCGAGTTTCAGAATCCAGGGGTACTGTGATTATGCATCAACACCTACTTCCAAAGTTCTCCATGACTATTCAAAAAAATTGGTAAGGAATTCTCCTTGCTCGATGACTGAAATCACCCTATTCCTTTGAATTCTCCCTCATAACACCAAGGTAGATATTTTATTTCAATTTATAGTATTTTTTTATGGTTTGTTACCAAGATCCATCAATTTCTCTCCTCTAAACCCTAGTTGCAGAGTTACTAGCACTGTGTCGAATCGAAAGGCATAAAAATGAATAACTCTTCTTATTTTCCTTTACCTTTCAAAATTTTACATTCCTAGAGGTCTGAAATAACCTCAAGTCACCATAAAGACACAAAATAACATATGAAAACAACTCTCTCCTTCTCAATAGCTCATTTTCTACAATACACGACAATTGTGTTGTTCCCAACAGAGAAATAGCTAAGACTGTAATCCTCTAATGCATACATGCAAGTATTTTGTGGGTGGAATGATTCTTAAGACCACCTTATAACCTTCAATAATGATTATTCTCCTTTAATCCTAATTCAATCTTCACATAGCTCTTATGGCTTGGACCAATCTAAAAGCACAGTTTGCATAATATACTCTTTCACTTAGTTTCATAGGAAGTTGGATGAAATGTAAGGCTTGTAGAAGAAATTGTTTCACTCTTATTTATCTCAATCTTGGCCATAGATATCTACCTCACTATTGGTTCCTCAGACTTCTCAAAATGGTTATCACAGGTTAGTGTAACATAGATATAAGCTTGAATTCTTGAAAAAATTCATGTAACTACATAAATATCAATACAAATACATATTCTAACACATATTACTACTAGTACTTTCCATTTACTATGCATGCACAGGATTTCTTGATCACACAATCACACATAACACCATTAAACACCAACGTCAAACTGTATACACACAAAATTCTTTGCACTTCCTCTTAGAGCTCCAAGTTTTGGTTTCTTCAATTGATCAATTAATTTCAAAATAGTTACATGATGGATTTATACCTCTATTTTCCTCGAGCTCCCTCATAACTTACCTTTCTTGATCATATTCAAGCTTTTATAAGATATGGTTACATTACAAGATATGTGAGAGAGTTAAACCTTAATTATGAGTGTTACAATCACTACCCTAGTAAGGCTTGGAGCCCACATTAGGACTTAAACAAACCACCACATGCTTGAAAAAAATATCTCATGACCCCTATACTAGCCTAGCAAGCCAAAATTGGCTCTAGAATTCTAATTTTTCCAATTAGACTAAAATGGAGGGAAACCTAAAATTTCAAATTTTGAACTTATAAAGCCCACCAAACCAAAATGATTGACACCTATGACTCCTAAAGGACCTTTTACAAGCCAAAATTGATTTTACTAAACCTATTCTAGTCTCTAGAATGATGCTTCTTCATCAATGATTATTATAACTCCATGTATGATAGGGTTCAAGGTACCTCTAGCCTTCTAGATGTGTGACAATGTATATAGGTGCACAAAATGAGAAATCCTCCTTCACAGTGAGATAGATCTAAGATGACCTTCCAATCTAGATAAATTGACATGAAAACTAGATTAGTATATAGATGGGTTGGTTTCCTTGACAATGTTAGTCCCGAGAAGTGAGAGCTTCCTAGGATGGATGTCAACCCACATTTTCAACAAAAAAAAAACTTGAAATATTGATTGATTGGATGAAGAAAGAAACAAAAATAGAAATACAATGAAGATAAAGTAAAATACAGATCTGATCTAAGAAAATTAAAGTAAACCCAAACATTGACATGTCGGCAAGACAAGTGTCAATATCTGGAATAATGATAGAAAATGCAGATCTAAAGGCCTTACAAATTAGTATTCCAAAAATGCATGTCACATAAACAACATCAAAACAATTTGAAAATTCCAAAATATCAATTAAATAAAACAAAATTATTATAATTAATTGTATTTAAATAAATGTAAGTATTATATACATGTAACATCTTAAATGATAACTAGATCTAAAATAATACATTTTCAATACCCTCTTCATATTTGATATTTGCATATGTAGAATTAGAAGAGATACCAAATCCAATCTCATTAAAATTGTATTACATCTAACTATAAACAATTATATTTGAATATATTACTATGAAATTGAATACATAACAAAATTTTAAATTTCAGGTGACAAACAATATATGTAAGGTCAAGGTGATACCTATTAGCTATAAGTTTTGAAATCATATTTAAAGATGAAACAATCCATTTTCAATAGCTTCTTCATAGTCGATATTCACATCTATATAGTTTGAAGACGCACCAATTCTAGTCTCATCATTGAGAAAATTTGTATTTGTAGTTGTATTAATTACACCTCTTTTATCAACAAGGGAATTCAAATGTGTAATTTATCTTTCAAAAGGAAATATGTCCAAGGTGTAGCGCGAAACATATAACCTCATGCAACTTTCTAGATTTTTATCCAACTTGTTTCTCAGTTTTGATTTTATAAAATATAAAGCACTGAAAACCCTTTTGTCCTCCACAGATCCCAAAATCATTGTTTGGCACAACTCATATAATATGAAATATTCACTAATGTCTTCCTGTAACACACTACTTTGGTAGAGTTTTCGCCAAAGCCTTGTAATAGAACCACTCTCATGAGGTTCATTTAAAAATTTATATTGGCTAATCATTGTCATTGCAAAATTAGTTGATTGAGACTTTATTAAGTCAATATTCAGTATACCTTTGATTTTGATACCGTTAACCTCTAAAATCTTGGTGAAATGCTCCATTATTGTACCCATGGATTTATGAATAAACATACTTACAAAATTTGCATGACCACCTTTAGTATTCCAAAAATTTGGATTCATGACACCCATAGCTTCAAGAATTTTATCTTTACTGAAATGTTCTCTGATTTTGGATGCTAAGGATCCTATAAATTTTTAAATTTTTATCTATGTCTCAACTGTAATAGAATCAAATAGAACACGAGTGACAAGAACTTCTTCTCTTTCTAATCCTATAATATCTTGACATTTTTACAAATTGTGTAGTGGTGTCTCCCTCCCATTAAAATTGGCATAAAGGTGATCATGTATATTAAATCTCAAATAATTATTAGGATTCTTAAGATCTAATAAAAATTTGTAGTTATTGAAAATAGGTGCATCAAAACTTTGTGCTAACAAGTATAAGGCATCAATATTTTTACATACCCACTTTCTCATCCGTATAAAATCAATAATATAGATTGATCTCTCTTGTGCATGCTTCATCAATGTATTGATCTCTTTCAACATTGGAAGAATGCCAACCAATGTAAGCAATCTATCTAGATCCATTAAATGGAATAATAAATCCTTAACCATGTCAACTTCACGATGAAATTTTTGCATGAAACCAACCAATGATGGATACTCATCACAAATTCTACATACAAGATCATACAAATAAATCCACCTTGTATCAACATCCTTTAGAATATTTTTTCCATATCTAATTCCAATTAAAAAAATTTGAAACTCAAGAAATCACTTTGGACTACTTGACATATAGGCATGCATTTATCTGATAAGGTCTTCTAATTTTGCAACATTTTCAAAGTTACTGACTATTTTATATGCTAGATTCATTATGTGAGCCATAAAATGAATTCACAAGCATATAAGGGGCTACTATTGTTTGCAATCTAACACACAGCCTAGTTCAATGACCCTACATGTCTGATGCACCATCTGCACCAACACATACCAACTTTGTATCAATTTAATAATCATTCAAGTCAGCAATATCTTTCAAGTGAGAAACAACTATTTTATATAGGTTTTTAGCATTGCAATTTTCAACCATTTTCTGTACACCAAATACATGCAATGTCCTTATATGATTTTATCAATTATAAACATGGATACATTACCCATGTGGTTTTGTCAACTATTGTTACTTCATCAATTGATAAAGAGATAAAATTTGCATTGTTTACACTCTCTTTCAAATCTACCTTCTCAATCATTGCAAAGCATTTAGCCATTTCCCATGCACTACTATCTAACCAATGAGACTGAGGAATATTGTGCATTCCTTCATATTCATACCAAACTTTGTAATCAATGAAGTATGAAATTGGTATTCCCTTCTTAAGGATGTGGAATATAGTAGAAAATTGTATCATTTTAGCATGCAAATTTAATTGATTCATCTTACCAATTTGTGATGTTATTTTTCCGCCCTTTTCCATGAGATGTCTACATATTTTCTGCTCAGTTTCATACTCTTCTATGTATTTAACATGCATACATTATTTTTTAGTTTTCCATTTATGTTTTTTATTTTCTGGCCATCCTCCTATTGTACAGTCAAATATTGTTTTCCACAATGTTTTTCAATAGTGTCCAACTTCAGTTGCATTTTCTGTTGCTTTCCAAATTTCCAGGTACATATTTTACATGTACATTTAGATGGTATATATTCTAGAATTAGTTGGCTCTACAGGTTTGATAAAAGGAAATTTGGCAGCCCACCCAAAATTATATGTCCTCCCAAGTGTCCACATATTCTCATTTATTTTTCATATTTTTCTTTTACGAGTAGAATTTTGAGGAATATCACGATCATCTGGTTTCCTCTTTGGTGAACCTAAATTTTCATTTGAATTTTGTGTTACATTTTGTTGATTATTTGTATTTGAGATATTTTGATGCACTCTCTGGTTACACCTCCAACAGGAATATCTTCAAGATAATAAATCTCAACAGGAATATTTTTAATCTCTGACATGGTATCATCATAGGTATCATTTGGTTGAAATTGTGTTGAAGCCATATCCACTTCAATAATATCTTCAACACAGTATGTACTCTAATTGATTTCAGTGACATCTATATGGGTGTTGGTGGTAGATGTATCGGTAGAAGCAAAGTTTCCAAAATACTTGAACAGTGACTTTCGAGATTTTTTTGTTACCTTTTGGGTCTTCTAAACACCAAGATCTTCCATTATCTCTAAATGGTGAACCCTTGTCATGAATCATTCAACCATTTTTCATGCATCAGAAAGCCTCTCTTTTCGTGTGTCAGTAACCTATCTTGTCACCCGTATGTAAACCTCTCTTTTCATGCGTCACCAACCCCATCTTGTCGCACATAAGAAACTAGATATTATCACCCATCTACAAACCTCTCTTTTCACGCATCATTAGTACCCTCTTATCATGCATCAACAACCTTCTCTTTTCATTCATTAGCAATAGAATATTGTCGACCATCTGCAACCCCTCTTGTCACCTATTAGCAACACTAGATTATCATTCGTCTAGAAAAATTCCTTGTCACACTTCAGTGACACTTTCTTGTCACATCATCTTTGATAAATAGTCTAAGTATCTGATCCACACTTCATCTATAGGTAATTCACAAGTAATTCAGAAGTAATTCGTAAGTAATTCACAAGTTAGTAGTAAGTTAGTAGTATACTACCCAGCGAATTACCTAGGTTTATATAGGAGTAGTTTTCAAATGTAGGCAAAGTTGACCCCTTAAAAAATTTAGACTATAAATTTTAGGTGAACAATACACTAACCTGCTCCGAAAATTTTGCTTTTTCAAAGTTTTCTAAAATGGAATATTCTTCAAATTATGAATATTCGCCACTAAAAAAATCCCTAGTAGATAGATTTGCACTACTAAGATACACGTAAGATATTTCATTCTTCTATTTCCTTTGTCTATGTTTATTTTATTTGTTTGCATGATCAGCTTTGTAGACATGATAATATTATAAAACCAAGAAAGGTGTTAGTGTCTTTGATTAATGAATCAATAGAAAAATTTGTATGTGATTTGTTGGTCTTATCTTGTTCTTTAATTTGAGTTCTTCTAATTGAGTGTAGAAATATTTTGTTTAATTTTTTGGAAATTTGTAAGTGTATATCCACGAAATTAACCCTCCACCACATTCTCACTCCCCTCTACCTTCCCTATCTTTAGTAAAATTCCTCCCTTGCACTAGGTGCGAGAAATTTTCCACAAGTATAATGGAGTATTCTTGTGTGATGCTTGGCTTCACATCCACCCAATTATTTTTTTTCCTACATTCAATAAATGGGATCCTCCCCATTACTAAAAGGAGGTACTTACTCCCAGAGTGTTGGTGAAAATATACTATTTTTTCCTGACAAACAATTATTTCTCCAACAGTTTTTAGTGCCCACATTGGGGAATTTTTTGTTGTTTCTGCACCACTCCTAAAACCAAAATATCTATAAAAATCATATATTTAAAACCTAAGATCTTGACTATCTACTCTACATTTTTTCCATAATGACCATTTGTGGAAATGCTCTTGTTTTGTATCCTAATCTTATTTTCTTCCAAGAAAATCAAGAAGATATCACATTTGATATGAGAAATTACATCTGGAACAATAGAGAACTTTTTAATCACTATCAAACAGCTTCAAGAGTTCTATATTCTGAAGAGGAATGTTCCTAATAGTTACAATGTGCAAGACAAGTTCTAAATCAGTAAAGGAGAGAGTAAAGAAAAAAATTTCAAGATGCACAAAAATCCTACAAACTTACAGAAAGAAGATACACGAGGGCCACCTAAGACATTGGCATAAATGATCCAATATTCGAAGAACAACAATTTGATTTCAAACTTTCCATTACTCAACTAGAAAGGCAAACCCTTCAAGATTATTTTATTGAGTTTGATCCTAATTTTCCTCTTGAAGATATCGTTGAAGAAGCAACAGTTGAACCACTGAACCTCATTCCTCCAAAATAATAAGAAGAAGAGATAATGGATGCACTTGTTCCTTGGGGAAAAAATACAATCCCATTGGCCCTAAATCCTCCACTTCATGAGTTACCGAAAGGATCTAGGAAAAAAATTCCTAAGTTCTAAGGAGATATAAAACAACATTCCAATGATCATATCACATCATTCATCACATATCACATCATTCATCACCATTTGTAGGGTTTTGGGAGTGGAGTATGAATATGGTTCAATTCATCTCTTTGTAGAATCACTATAAGATATTGTTACAAATTGGTTCTACCACTTTCCATGAAGGTCAATCACAAATTTGGAAGGTATGAAGTCCAAATTCGAATCATGGTTCAACTATGTTGAATATATGCATGCTCTTCTTTCATGATGGTCTCATTTGAAAAAATATCCTCACAAACCCATGAGATACTTTCTATCCAAGTTTTAAAAAATGCTCCAAAACATTCTAGAGGTTGTTATGCCTACGGAAGATAAAAATCTAAGCATCTTCATCAATTATCAGTTACCAAAGGTTAGTTTCATGATTATAAGGATTCAATCGTCTACTTTGAATGAGGCACATGAGATGAAAGTTGATGCAGAATATTATTTATTTATGTTTAGGAAAATTAAAAAAGGACCAAGCAAATAAATAGCTCAAAGTTCAAGCTCCAGATCCATAGACTCGTTAGTGAAAACAATTTCTAATTATTTCCTTTCTCTCAAAATAAAATTGATCAAAATTACCTGTACAAATAAATTCTAAGGAATAAATTCTCAAATAAATAAATAACTCGTCCCCAACCTCAAAGGCTTGATCTTGAAGCCCCTCCCATGAACGCATCGTATAAGAGTATATCATATGATGAAAGTGAAGAAGAATAAGGTGAGTTGTTGATCAAGGAAGTTAGGTCTGAAAAGGTTGTCTTATGTGATTTTGCATCCACTTGCAAGGATGAGTATGAAGACTATGTGATTGATATGAATAGTCAATATTTTTTTGTTTTCACTCGATCAAAAACCCTTGGTAATGAGAAATAATCCAAGCATAAATAAAGAGAGAGAGATGATCCTCAACTCGTGACTCTACTATATGAAAAAATCATAACTAAGAGAGGATCTCCACTCCCTCCATCTCTTTAATCATCCAATAAGAAGCCTAAATTTGCACCTCATCGCAATATATCTTATAAGAAAGGTAAGTCATACACCTTTACTCCCCCCAAGAATGATGTTTATACTTCTACAAGTAAAAATAATAATGAAAAATATACAAACACTTCTTTTAAGTACAATCAAGCTAATGTTTCCCGTGATCTTGAAAGGCTAAATTTCAAATCTCTAAATCTAAATACTTGTAAACCCTCCCCAAGCAGTTTGAGAATCTTGTCAACTTCATCAAAGGATGAAGCTATAAATCTAAAGTACCATTCATTTCTAAGGGTTTACTTCACACTCTTGAGCCAAGTCCAAACCAAAAAAAATTATCCTCTACCCCTTCATCCACTAGAAAGATTGAGCCCTTTTATGTTTCCCTATTGATAAATGGATACCATATGAATAATTGTATCATTGATTCCATTTCCTCTGATAATTTCATTCACACCAAGGTTTCTCAATCCCTCAGTTTGAGTATCTCTTGGGAATTTGTTCATTTATATTCAACGAAAACAAAATAAATCCCACTTGTTCGAAGGAATAAATATGTAGTGATGTCCCTAGTGGCTTATCTAGAAAAATGAGTGAAGGAAACAATCCTAGTGGCTGACATGCCTACTACATATGGAATTCTCATTAGTAGAATCTTCTACCAAGAAATGGGAGGTGAGATTCAAATGTACTGGTCTTTATATTTCATACCAATCAAGAGAAAAATGAATAAGTTCCTTCCTGGGCCCAAAATGAAATACATTATTTAGAAATTAGATAACCCTAGGGAAAACATTCTTTTCCAAAGTAGATAGCTAGGCAAGGCTTCATTTGAAGAATTAAATAAAGTTCAATATGAAGAAAGAGGTTATGGGAATTACTTCATGAGATCTAAGAGAGGGAAATAATTTCCTATTCTTGAGGAAAGGATAATGAAATTACTATTGATTTTTGGAGCATGGATTTTAATAAATGTGTTTGTCAACTAGTTCAATTGTAGGAATTGTTCTGTCATCCCCACAGGGAAAAAATTTTCCCTTGACATACAACTTGAAATTCTCCAACATAAACAATTTTTTTGAATATGAATCCTTGTTGCTTGGATTTCAAGTGACTAAAAGATGAGCATCAAAAATATTATCGTAAACGGTGATGTTGAATTAATTTTGAAACAGGCGAGAAACATATTTCAAGTGGAGAATTCTCATCTCCACCACTACATGAATAGGGTGTGGGACTACCTTGAATATTTTGATGTATTTGACATTAGAGTAGATCCTAGAGATCAAAAATCTAGGGATAAATCCTTTATAGTATTATAGACACCAAATTTGGGTCACAATCCCTCTTGCCCCCTTTAATTAAATAATTCAAGGCATACATCTAGCCATGACTCCTACACATTAGTCTTAATTTATTTACCCATAATTAAATTAATATTTCATCCTCACAACATTATCATTTTAATTACCTTAATTAAACCAATATCTATCTCACTAAACCACCTCACCTTTTCCACCTCACCCTAGACCTATTCCAACTTCATTAAATGACCAAGATGAAGTCTCCACACTCCCTAAATAACTAGGACTTGTTATAAACCTAATAATTATAAAATTTTATCTCTCTAACCACTCTCCCACTATGTTAAGCGTTATCTCCCACTTCTGAACCGGACCTAAAACTTGAATCACACCAAATCTGGGAGCAATCAGGATAGTTTTAGAAAAATTGACCATTTCTCCCTAGTCGATGTTGGTTATCCCTCGGCTGACATCAGTTCCCTAACCATTGTCGGTTACCTTAAATAAGAGTTTCTAACTCTTTATATAGGTTCTTGAATTCATTCATTCATGGAATATTTTTCATTCTAACTCTCGAGCATTCAAGCTACAAACGATGAACCAGAGCACATTAGGTCTTCACTAACAACTAATTATTTCCTCCACAACATTGGATCACCTACAATAGGGCACATAGGCTCTGCTACCAAGACACTAGAAACCACCCCATTTAATCTTTAAATGCTCATCAACGACCACCACCTTCAGATCTATTAGTTCTCAGATAAGTAACTCATTCTTATTTGTTAGTTCAATTCAAGTTTTGATCTTAAGTATTTTATTAATTTCTATTACTTGGCTCTCCTCTCTCTCAAATACCACCCCTCACCTATCTACCAGCTATTCTACCAAACTTAACCATTTTTCCCATCCTATCACATCCATCACTCTTACTAAGTCTTCATATAAATACTACCACCCTCCCTAGACCTCTTCAACTCTCTGTGCAATCACAGAGAGCACCAAATAGATAGTTCTTAACATTTTCAATGTATTTCCCCTACCGAAACCAATCACCCAACTAGCATCAGTCATTTACTAGTACCATCATTGATCACCTAACCGATACCAGTCTCTTTGATTGATAATATTTCCAAGACCAGCAAGCTCATATATTTTTTCCAAATATCCCACAACGTAACTAAACTTCACCTAGACCTTTCCTAGAACCTCATTGATCTTTCCCAACAAAAACCACACCTTTCCTAATGTTAAATTAGTTTATATTTCAGTATTTTGTTTAATCTAGCGTATTGATAACATTTTGAGACACCTAAATCAAAGTGTTAGCAATAGGACCTCCATTTCCCATATTTATTTTCATTAATTTGATAAAAACAATGGATTGACAACCATCTAGGAAGTATAACACTTCCCGGAACTAGCATTCACTAGGCAGTCCACTGTCATATACTATTGAACTCTCTCTTGTGGTCTTATTGTGCTTTTATAGTTAGTTCCTCACAGCCAAAAGGAAGCTCTCACATTTGGTCTGAACAAATTCAATAATGCGTGTAACCTTATCCCTACTATTCAAAGGGATTCCTCCTACACCCATTACCTTTATCTATTTTATCACATACTTTGAGGTGAAACATTTTAGCACTCCTGGTGGGACTTGAACCTAGGTCACCTACCTGTTTTCACATCTTTGGCTCTGGTGATCAACCTAATTTTCACTCATAAATGGGGTAACTACCTCCTACTTTTTTCATCATTTCTTATCAATACATGCTACACGACAAAAAGGGGAAAATGTAGACACCAAATTTGGGTCACTATCCCTCTTGCCCCCTTTAATTAAATAATTCAACGCATACACATAGCCATGACTCCTTCTACACATTAGTATTAATTTAATTACCCATATTTAAATTAATCTTCATCCTCACACCATTATCATTTTAATTACCTTAGTTAAACTAATATCCATCTCACTAAGCCACCTCACTTTTTCCACCTCACCCTAGACCTATTCTAACTTCATTAAATGACCAGGACCAAGTCTCCACACTCCCTAACTAACTAGGACTTGTTCTAACCCTAATCATTATGACCTTCTATTTCTCTAACCACTCTCCCACTACATTTAGTGTTATCTCTCACTTCTGACCCAGACCTAAAAATTGAATCATGCCAAATATGGGAGCAACCAAGCTAATTTTAGCAAAATTAACCATTTCTCCCAAACCAACATCGGTTATCCCTCAGCTGGCATTGGTTCCCTAACCATATTCAGTTACATATAATAAGAGTTTTTAACTCTTTGCATGGGTTATTCAATTCATTCATTCATAGAATCTTTGGTATTCTAACTCTTGAGCATTCAAGCTACCAGACGATGAACCGAAGCACATTAGGTCTTCACCAGCAGCCAATTATTTCCTCAACAACATTGGATGATCCTAATTTTCTTTGTACATTTTTGTAAATGGATTGTATTCTTTTGTTGACACACAATGCAGATGCAGTGGTAGTATGGGTAGGATGGTTTGTTTAGAATGATTTTTTGGTGGGGTATTGATGAGACAAACTGGGACATATCATATCTTTGACAAACTTTATAATGCTTGAAACAACTATCAGATAAAATGCTTCAAATAATCAACACATTATTTCAACTAGAAGAGGCATAAATGGAAGCCCAGGTAGCACTATTCACACAATCTTTGAGAGCTCACCACAAAAGCTTGAAGTAAGAACTCAATTAAACACAAAAATCCTTGATAACTCAATTAAGATATTTGTGATTCTCAATTTTTTCCCAGACCTTTTACAATTTCTCCAAAATACATTATATACCTCATGCCACATTGGAGCCTTCTTTCCCAAGAAAATAATATGCCATGGGATCAATTTTGTTACAAAACAAGCCTCATGATTCAATGAAAATGACATCAAACAGAAAAACACTCGCAGGTTGCCAGGTGTGCTAAAAAGATTAAATTATTACAAATATATAGATCATTATCCATCCTGGAGGTATATTTTTCATCATTGAGGCACGTAAAACACATTTTACTCATCATTTTCACCTTTTTACCTTTTCAAATTACCTTTGCAACTTTTGATTTTGTCATTTCACGTGTTTTCTCAGGCTGAGTAAAATTTTATTACAAAATCACCTCATACAAAAATATTTGAGCCATGAAAGTGATGCCAACGATCTTGGAAGGCCAAGACGACACAAAATCACTATAAATTTGATGAATTTTGATGCAAAAATCATGATTCCAAGCTTCCTGGAGCTCCCATGGCGGTCAAAACAAATAAATGCACAACTATCGATTATATCCATCTTTTAATCCTAACCCTCCACGTGGAAGATGAGGGATCGAAAATAAGATTGAGTTACCTTTTTAACCTTTTGATAAGGCCAAGCACGTGTTAAAAAATGATTGGAAAAAAATTCGGGATCATTTTTTACTTTTCCACATTTTTTGGAAAAATGGAAAAATTTGACTTTTTCCTCCTCCCCTCCGCCTTTGAATTTTGGAGATGACATGTGGCACATGGTGGGTCCCAGTGAAATCACGCTTCAATTCTATGCATTTGAAATTTTTTGGAAATTGGGAAAATTTTCACTTTTTGTCCCACAGGCCCGCACCTCTGATTTTTCCCTCGCCACGTGTCTCTTTGTGATTCGCTAGCGGGCCAGTGCTTCAAATTTTGATTTTGAGTCCTTTTGACCAAAAGGGAAAATTTTCCTTTTTCCCTCCATGAGCCCACCAACCTACCTTGCCCTCTACAATGTGTCCATTGCTGATTCGCTTGTGGGCCCGTGGCTTAAATTTTGATTTTAAGCCTTTTTGCCAAAAAGGGGAAAAAAATCCCCATTTCCCTCAGCAGACCCGCCGACCCGCTCTTCCTTACCGTGATGCCACATGTCCATTGTTGATTGGAGCAGAGGAAAAACTGATTTTGAAACTTTATAAAATTAGAGCAAAAAAAATCTAAGTCCCCCATGGCCCACACTTCCGTTTTGAAACTTTTAGGACACGTGTCCTCTTGTGATTGACTGCGGGGTTTTGGGCCAAATTTTGACTTTTAGAATTTTCACAAAGTAAGGTCTAAAAATCTTGAGGGAATCTGACCACCCGCCATCCCGCCTACCAATCAAAACATACCACGTAGGCAAATTTTGAAAAAATGGGTCCCTGGGCCCGAAAATGCCCCATTTGCTTAAAAAGGCGAAAAATGAAAAATTAGAGCACCTCCCTGTCTTTCCCCAGCCAATTAGAAGCCACCACATACCCTCTGATATCTTAGCCATAATTTTATGGCTAAAATACACCCGTTTGACTGTCAAAATGTAAAAAAATCCAGGGATGCCCTAGAATTCAATTTTTTCACCAAGGATTACAGATTTTTCGATTTTGAATCAACTGAAGCATGATTTTACAAAATTTTCGACCCTGTGATGGGATTTTCAAATACAAATAAGTATGAATTGATCAAATTCAATTTTTCCATGATCTAGCAAAGGGAAAAAGGACATAGTCTGTGAAATCAGAAAAACTAGGGCACAAAAAAGGGCAAACTTGGAATATTCCTTCAAATTAGGGAAAAACAACAAGTTTGTGAGTATTTTTAAAGCATTCAACTAGAGGGGAAGAATTACAGACCATCAAATCAAAGGATAAAACATTTTTGAGTAGAGATAGATTTGAAAATTTTAGGGCAACATGGTGTAAGCTTAAAAATGGCACCAACATCGGCTCTTGCTTGGGGATGGGCACTCCCAGTGAGTGCCATAAGGACAAAATGTAGACCAAGTGCCAAAATATCCATTGGGAAAAGGATTCATGAGAAAAAATCACCAAAAACTAGCTAAAAACCTGAAAAAAATGGCTATCACACAGCAAGGCAAACCACAAAACTGACAAAACACCAAAAACAGAGCAAAAACCAAACACTATACACTGTACAAGTTATGCATACCTTGAATTTGGGGATTAGTTCAAGAAATGCTTTATATTCCTGCCATTAATAGGCAATTCAAGAAATTCCCCTTCTAAATCTTTGAGAAAAAAGGTATGCTCACCAATTCTGATATCAATGGAGTAAGGGCCCATCCATAATGCATCAAATTTTCCATGCTTTCCCTTGTCTTCATGCCTACCATCCCACAACAAGACAAGATCTCCAACATTGAAGGCTCTAGGAGTGACCTTTTTTTCAAACAATCTCTTCAATTTTTCCCTAAATCTAACATGCCTTTGATGTGATGTTCTTCTCTCCTCATCAAGCTCAATAATCTGATTGATCCTTGATTCATATGGGCCAAGCTCTTGATCTTCCAACTGTTGGGAAAATTGAAATGAAGATAATTATAGGTGCAAGGGCAGCAAATATTGAGTTCCATACACCAATTGAAATGGGCTTTTACCAGTAGCTCTTTTAGGAGTTATCCTATCAGCCCAAACTTCAAATTTTAGTTGTTAACCCCACTTTCTCTTGTTAAAATCCAAGGTACTCCTAATGATCTTCAACAAGTTCTTATTGCTGGACTCAGCTTGTCCATTTCCTTGGGGGTTATAGTTTAAAGAATAAGTCAGATTGATTCCATATTCATTGCACATTGCCATTACAGTTTTGGCTCTAAAGCACATGGCATTATTAGCTACAATCTTGACTGGGATTCTAAATATGCATATGATTTGATTCAACAAGTAGTCCATAACTATTTGGTGTGTTGATTTCTTGGTGGGGATTGCCTCTCCCCACTTTGTAAAATAATCAGTGGCTACAAGGATCCACTTATGGCCAGCACTAGAAGGATCTGAAATCTCACCAATGAAATACATCCCCCATTACTTGAAAGGAGCTTCAATTGATACAGGCTGTAAAGGAAGGGATCCTGAAGCTTTCAGTCTTCCAGAGAAATGTTGGTAACTATCACATCTTCTAACCATTTGGGTTGCATATTTGAAGAGAATAGACCACCAATAACTAGCTCTCAAAATCTTATGTGTTATTACTCTTCCAGCAAATTTTCCTCCACAAATTCCCCCATGGAAATCAGCAACTATCTTGAGATCTTCACCTTCAATTATGCATTTCAAGAGGACACCTTCAGGGTTCTTCCAAGCTAGCCCAAGGTTTGTGATGATATATCTTTGAGAAGCTAGCTTGAGGGATCTTTTCTGATTTTTATTTAAATGATCAGGAAAACAAAGGTGTCTGAGGTAAAATATTATATCCTTGTACCACTCAGAACTGACTAATTTCCCAAGAACATCTTCCCTTTCTTCTTCTACTTCATTCACTTCCACAGTCTGAAGGTTGCTCTCAGCCATGAGCTTAGCAAGACCCAAACCTCTTACTAGATTTGTGGCTTGGATGTCCATATCATACTCCTACAGTTTGTTCACCCATCTACATATTTTACTTGAGGTCTCCATCTCTGATAAAATGTCCTTCACCATGGTGTGGGGAACATAAGAAACAATGTTTGAACTCAATATATAAGGCATGAAAACTTTTGTTGCTTTCACCAAGGTAAATTCTTGTTTCTCCATGATTTTATACTTCATCTCAACTACTTATAAAGCCTTACTAAAGAAGGCAACAGGCCTTTCAGCCCCATTCTCATACTTTTGTAGTAAGATAGAAGTAATGGTATAATCAGAGGCAAAGGAAAAGATTTGGAAAGGCCTCTTATAGTTTGGGGCTGCTAAAACATGTGCATGTTTAAGTGTATCCTTAATTCCTTCAATAGCTTGAATGGAAGCCTCCTCCCACCTAATAACTTGGTCCTTCTTTAGCATGCTTGTGATTGAAAGAGTCAACTCAGCAAAGTTGGAAACAAACCTTCTAATAAAATTAATTTGACCAAAGAAATATTATATCCCTTTCTTGGTTCTTGGGATAGGTACTTTTTTGATTGCTTCCACTCTCTCAGGGTCTATCATAACACAATCTTTTGACACAATGTGACCAAGTAGCTTGGCCTTTTTCACACCAAAATGACACTTCATTGGATTAAGAGAAATGCCATACTCCCTACATTTGATCAGAATCTTCTCCAAGTGTTGCAAATGATCACCTCTCTACCTTGAAAACACAGTCACATCATCTTGGTAAACTGTAATGAACTCATTGATGTAACCAACAAAAGCAAAATCCATTGCTCTTTGAAAAGTGGCACCAGAATTCATCAAACCAAATGGCATCCTAACAAAAACATATGTTCGCCAAGGAGTAGAGAATGTTGTCTTAAGTCTTTCTGATTCTTTGACAACCACTTGATTGTATCTAGAGAAACCATCCAATATAGAAAGCAACTCAGACCCTATCACAAGCTGCAACATATTTTCCATATTTGGCAAGGGATAGTTGTCCTTCATGGATGCTTTGATTAGATTTCTAAAATCCACACAAATTCTGATGTCTCCATTCTTCTTTCTGACTAGCACAAGGTTTGCAACCCAAGATGAATACCTTGTGGGATGAATGATACTTCCATCTCTCAAATTCTTTAACTCCTCTTGAATTTTCATGGAGAGAAGTGGATTAATTGGCCTTTTCCTCTATATAAATTGCTTAGTCTTGGCCTCAAGAGGGATCTAATGCTGAAATAAATCTTCTCTACATGCTTTTAGATGTGAATATTACCATGCAAGATAGTCCTGATATTTCTTTAACAGCTAAACATAAGATCGTTTCTCCTCTTTGTTTAGACTACTACCCAACCAAAATTTTCTTGGTTTTTCCTTTGTTCCCAAGTCATGCTCTTCCATGTCCCTTGAGGTAGACATGTTTCTATTGATGATGTAATCAACATTGTTAAAATTATACTCAAGAGCAACAAGGCCTCTAGGAATGATGTTAGTTTTCAATTGGATAATATCTTTTCCAAACAAAGTCTCTCTTCCTTCAGCCATACACACCATTGGTTCCCAATCAATATGCTGATCCACAAACTCACCTTGAATTTTCAATAACCTTTTCACTTGAGAATCATCATCAAACACTTTCCAATGCTTAATGTTGTCAAGGACAACTAGCCTAGTCAACACTTCAACATTGTACTCACAATAAGGTGAAACAGTGCAATCTCCAAATCTTGACCCCAACACTGCCAAATTTTCAGTGGCATCATTAAAAATTTGGTCATGGTGCATAATATTGAAGGAATCAAACATCTCAACTAGATCCCAAACTGCATGCTTATACTGCTTCATCCGTTGATTTTTTGTAGCATACAATTTTCTTATTTGTTTGACAACTAGCTCTGAATCTCCCTTTGCAATGATTTCCTTGAAACCATACTTCCATGAAATTCTTAGACCCAACAACAAGGCTTCATACTCAGCAATGTTGTTAGTACATTAAAAATTAAGCTTGAAGGAAAAAACAAATTCTTCCAAGCTAGGTGATATCAGAACTACACCAGCACCATTTCTAAATTTGGGGTAGGCTCCATCAAATAGAAAGGTCCAAGGAGAACATACCTGCTCAAGGCACTTTGACTGATCCATTTTGTGTTCCTTTCCATCAACAAAACCAATGAAATTATCAGCATCAACATCAACAAAAAACACCGCATAAGTAGCATTGTTTGGGTCCTCAATTAGATGCAACATTTTTTTTCTCCATAGAGCTTAACTAGGCTAACCTCAATGGGAATGGTGGAAAAACACATATCCATTTGGACACTCCCTCCAACACTTGCAGCCCACTTTCTTGACAAAAGCATACCCCATTTGGCAGGAAAATCAACAATCACAACATCCAATTTTAAATTCCTCCCGGGATAAGATGCAAGCTGCACAACCAAACCTTATACACAACCAACTACCGAAACTTCTCTTGAATCCATAGCAGCACACTTCCCATAGGAAGATATCACTTTGATATCCAACTCATCCATGACTTCTAAAGGCATGACATTACATGAT
The DNA here is from genome assembly GCA_019776745.2 of Taxus chinensis. Lineage (NCBI taxonomy): Eukaryota > Viridiplantae > Streptophyta > Pinopsida > Cupressales > Taxaceae > Taxus > Taxus chinensis. The sequence continues at coordinate 974,170,525 of CM034146.1, read as the reverse complement.
GCACCAGAATCAAATAGACAATTGTGAAGTAGGCTATCCTTTATAATCAAAGTTATGAAAAATGGATCAACATTCAATTGGGAATCAACCAAAGATGTCCCCAAATATACCTCAGGTGTCTCTCCAAAATCCTCCATTATTGGTGGTGTTTCAAGGTCAACAATGACTTTAGGGGGAGTCTCAACAACATTTACATTTCTTCCTAGAGTATTCTTCTCTTCTTTCAAGCCCAAGTACTCAAATGCTCTATTCTTATGCTCAGGAATTCTAAGAAACTCAATGATTGGAACACTCACTTTAATTTGGCTCAATACTTGGGCTATGTCATAGGGAACACTCTTTGGAAAATATCATTGGAAGGGAGACAAAAATATTCATCAGATGGCAATGGATTCTTGGCAGCTTGGGCATGAGGAGGACTGTAATTTTTACATGGGACAGTAGAACTTTTAGCAAGTGTTTCTTTCGTAGGAGCTTCTTTTGGAATGCTCATGAGCACGGGTGTTTTAGGTTTGGCTTGAGGCCCACTTCCTTTAACAACTTTTCTTCTAGTGTTATAATCTTTCTCTTGAGCTACAACAACATTCATAAAAAATTATCTATCTTCCTCTGAAGGGATACCACCATCATACTTCTTAATCATCAAAGCTCTTAAGTATTCAAAGTCATTGTTAGGAATTTCAAAATCTTGCACTACATCAACTTCAAGAGCATGAAGGGGAAGAAAAACTTGTACCCATTTAATGCAATACCAAAAGGTTGCAGAAGTCCTATCACTTATTGCTTCATTAGATGTTGCTCCTCCTTATGAGCTTGAAGAAAAACCCATCATGTAAATATCATCATCAGTACCATCATCATTATTAACTTCAACTTCTTACTAGTCTGATTCACATGGAGGATGGGGTAGAAAACACCTATCACACCAATCCATATCAGCAACTTCATCAACAACAGTAACCCTAGTAGTTAGAGGGTTAGGAACCAATCTACTTTCATGTGTCTGGGGTTGTCTATTCCCCCCTCCCATGGGTCCTTTTCCTCTATCATCTTGTCTTTGATCACCCCTAGGATGATTGCTAAATCTCTCTTGTTCTTGCTGCCCAGGCTAACCTTGAGAAGTCTACCCAATTTCCTTCTCAACTATTTCCAACTTGTATGAGATTTCCTTGACAACCCCTACCAAAGTCTTCACAACCTCTTCTAAATCAGCACCTTTTCTAGCTTGAGGTTTTTCAGGGTTTATCAATTTTACACCATCTCTCTTTAGAGGTTTCCTAATAGCCTTGATATTGTTTTCAATTTGAATTTCCATGATGAAATCTTGTCTTAGATTGGTAGGGTTCTTGTCTCTTAGGTAATAGGATGCCTTTTATCAAATGCATCTACATATTTGATTAAACAAGATTCATCACAAGGCATCAAACCAACAGGAAGCCTTATCAATGTTTTGTTAAACCTTGTTTTGAATTCATAGACTAACTCATTAGGGTTCTTCTTGATATTCTCAAATTCAGACAAAAGAAATCTAAGTTCAATCTTGTCATGATATTGTAACCTAAATGCATTCTTCATTTCAGTCCAACAGTCAATAGAATTATTAGGCAGAGCCTTGTACCAATCCCTAGCATATTCTTCTAGTGTATGAATAAACAATTTGACATACACATCCTCAAAATCTATCTCAAAATCTTCCATCATATTATCAAAAAGTTTGAGATGTTGATCTCCAGTAATAGAATTGTTACCTTAAAACTTTGGTAACCTATTTCTCACATCTTATGGGACAACATTTGGATACCCAACCATTCCTCTGAAATTGATGGGACCAAAGGTGTTAACAACAAATGCGGGTCTAGGTGGAGTGTGAGCCATACTATTTTGTGGTGGTGATCTTGGAGGAGAAGTAAAATGATGAGGAGTGAGAGGTCTTTGGGGAATGGGAATGAAATCTTAAAAATAGATCTCTCTTAAGGGTTCTCCTTCTTGATGATCTCTAGAAAATTTAGAAAATACAGGAGAATATTTAGGAGCAAGCCTTTCAAATGCACAAGAAGGTCCCTCACCTAATGGGGAATTCAAATCAGCAATATGATTGTCTGAATTGGATCCACTTGAAGAAGAATTGCAGTCCTCAATAACAGGTTGCTCACTTTCAAACTTAACAATAGGGATCTCCTTTCTTACATTCAAGTCTCCAAAAACTTTCCACACCTTTCTCCCCTCTAGCTCTGAGTTTCTTGAATCTGTAAACAAATTCTTAGCATAGTCCTTGATGAAGAGAGATCTTCTTCCTTCCAGTTTTGTAGATTTGAGAAACAAATTACAAATGACAGAAAGGTAAGACAACTGGTATATTAAAGATCAAATCAGCATGGAGTCACCACTAAGTATATTCACCTTAGTTGTGCAAGAATTCACTAAAATAATTCTGTCAAATGTTTGCTAGTACTGAAACCTTTGCAAATATTTATAAATCAAACCTTCTTCTTCTTAAATCAACCAATCACAATGCACCCAAATTGTATGAACTACTTAGGAAATGGAAAAATGGCAGACAAAACTTGAAATCCTTGTTTAAAACTTGTAGATATGAAGCATAGAATGATATTTTAACAATGTAGCAGCTCACATAATTGAATACACAAATGCTCAAACTTTTCAAACACTTCAAAAACACAGAAATTCCAAGAAGTCCCCAGTAACGACGCCAGAAAAGTGTTGGTACCCAAATTTTTTCTCTTTTTCAGTCTAAGCAATATCAAAGATATGGAATGAAGCTTGAAGTCAGATAGATCTTGATGTGTGTCGTTTTGTAGTGGGGGATGTGATCTAACTGGCACTCAGATTTGTGGAGAGATGGATAGCACCTTGAAAGGATTTGATCTGGCCCTCACTATTATAGGTTGTGCCTTTTAACCAAGGTAAGAGAACCTATATTGTAACCCCCAAATGGTGAAGGAGATGAAGATATCCCTCAATTTATGCAAGTAGTATAAAAATGCCTTGGGAAAATATGATCAACACTCCAAATCTAACTTTCACAAATTGTCACTCCCAGATTATGGAGATACTTTCAATGCAAGGCAAGGGTTACTGAAGACATTGTATGATCCTGATTTGCTTTGTGCATTTTTGTAAATGGATTGTATTCTTTTGTTGACACACAATGTAGATGTAGGGGTAATATGGGTAGGATGGTTTGTTTATAATGATTTTTTGGTGGGGTATTGATGAGACAAACCGGGACATATAAAATCTTTGACAAACTTTACAATACTTGAAACAACTATCAGATAAAATTCTTCAAGTAATCAAGACATTCTTTCAACCAAAAGAGGCATAAATGGAAGCCCAGGAAACACTCTTCACACAATCTTTGAGACCTCGCCACAAAATCTTGAAGTAAAGAACTCAATTAAACACAAAAATCCTTGATCAAACCACGCCTAAGGTGCCCCCAAAGGCTTACATGCAATCTCTGCAGTCAAGGAAGGTAAAGTGATTTTAAATTTTTTTATCTCTTTATCAGATGAAGGATCTTCTGAACATGAAATTGCAAATTCCACTAAACTATCAACAAGAAATGGAGATTCTGTGTGATTTCTAAAGACTTTCAATGCAAGATTGCAACAAGAACAATGAAAACTATTTGTAGGCATTTAAAAATGATAACAAACATCATATTGACCAAAAAACATATATTAACTCAAAAGCTTGTTAGATTCATCAGCAGGGGATATTTTCATGAACAATCTCAGAGCTATGTGATAGCTATACACTTGTAACCAACTCACATACATGAAAATCTAACACAGAGGAAATTATTCTGGTTCTTTGGTGGGTTTCTCAGAAGATGAGCTTTCTCTCAGAATTTTGCTTGTGATTCTCAATTTTTTCCCCGACCTTTTACAATTTCTCCAAAACGCATTATATACCTCATGCCACATTGGAGCCTTCTTTCCAAAGAAAATAATATACCATGGGATCAAGTATTTTACAAAACAAGCCTCATGATTCAATGAAAATGACATCAAACAGAAAAACACTCACAAGTTGCTAGGTGTGCTAAAAAGATTAAATCATTACAAATATCTAGATCATTATCCATCTTGGAGGCATGTTTTTCATCATTGAGGCATGAAAAACACCTTTTACTCATCATTTTCACCTTTTTACCTTTTCAAATTACCTTTGCAACTTTTAATTTTGTCATTTCACGTGTTTTCTCAGGTTGAGTAAAATTTTATTACAAAATCACCTCAAATCAAATAATTGAGGCATGAAAGTGATGCCAATGATCCTGGAAGGCCAAGATGACACAAAATCACTATAAATTTGATGAATTTTGATGCAAAAATCATGATTCCAAGCTTCCTAGAGCTCCCATGGCGGTCAAAACAAATGGATGCACATCAACCATTGATTTTATCCATCTTTTAATCCTGGCCCTCCACGTGGAAGATTAGGGCTCGAAAATAAGCTTGAGTTACCTTTTTAACCTTTTGATAAGGCTAGACACATGTCAAAGAATGATTGGAAACAAATTCGGCCTCATTTTTTTACTTTTCCAGATTTTTGGAAAAATGGAAATTTTTGACTTTTTCCTCTGCCCCTCCACCTTTGAATTTTGGAGATGACACGTGGCACATGGTGGGTCCCATTGAAATCTTGCTTCAATTCTATGCATTTTAACCTTTTTTGGAAATTGGGAAAATTTCAATTTTTACCCTGTGGGCTCGTACCTTCGATTTTTCCCTCACCATGTGTCTCCTTGTGATTTGCTAGTGGGCCAGCGCTTCAAATTTTGATTTTGAGTCCTTTTGACCAAAAGGGAAAATTTTCCTGTTGTTGCAGACACATAGCACACCTGGATGCAGATCAGGCTTCTAGGTTGATCACTTTAGTATCCAGTGTGATTGCACAACATGGAAACCTCTCTCCAAGTGTGGGACTTGTGAAATTGAGAGTGGAATCTCTAGATTAGAGGCTGGTTCCTCGAACTCTGATTTAGATCTATATTTTGCACAACTACAGAGGTTCAGATACTAATCCTACTCTAAAATGCAAGGAGACAGGGATAGAAATGCAAAAATTGAAACTAACTAAAGGTGGTGATGCACCAAAAGGAGTGGTGAAACATTTCTGTCATGCAAATAGACACAAACCAGAGATTGTAGCATAAAACATACACAGACTGATAAGATATAATTTAGGATCTGAAATGAAGCAAATAATACAAACAAAGGACTGAAACTCATTCACAGGGCTTGCATTATCATTTCCAGTGTCAAAATCACTGCATTACAACCTCAGAGAGGTAAAAACTGTTACAATCTTTGGAGAGGTCTGATTCTTCAAAACAATCAATTGTTGGAGGTGAAAAGAGGAAGTTGCTATGTCCAAAAATGTTCCCCCCTTAGAAATGAGCCAAATCTGGCTTTTACATTGCACAGGTCAAGCCCAGGAGACAGAAATGTACAAAACGTGAGAGCCCCTTCCTCCTCAACTGCAGATGCATTAAAATGGCATGGGATACCTTACAAACCCATACCCTATCCATTTTGACCGAATTACAGGAGAATGCAACCCATTCTGTGTTAAATTTGGTCGCTGAAATGTCACTTCTGGCCATGAACACGTGTCAGATCCGTTTCTTAACTTTCTCTCTCTAGACTACACCAAAATTCAAGATTAACCCTAGAATCATGTAGAGAATTTCATAAGATTTCCGTTGCTATAAAGAACATGAAAATCCGAGCTCTGGATCAAAAGATATGGAGATCTGAAATTCTAGGGCACAAAACAGGTGAAAATGAGTTTTGAAACTTTTTCCCACGCTCTACCACCTGGATGACACGTGGCGTGCGCTGATTGGATGTGTAATTCTCTCTCCTCTGCTCACCCGTGGGTTTTCCTTGAAAATTTTTACTTTTGATGATTTTGGAACATTTTTTAATTTTCCTCCACACCCTCGCCACTTGGGACACATGGCATGCATTGATTGGAGGACAGGGGCATGGGGTCTTCCTTTACTTTTAGCTTTTTGGCCGAAACTTTTTCCAAATTCTCTAACTCCTCCCCGAGCTCCATGCTTCCCTGTTCCATAGGAAATTTGGATGTTTTCCCTTGTGACACGTGGCGTTACCTGATTGGTCTCCAGGTCTGCCGGATTTTCACGTCCCTCACGTCCTCACGGCCCAGCTGTCCCAAATTGCTTGGGACAAATTCCTCTGATCCACCCGAAATGGGCTTCCTTGTCCCTTATCTGCCGATGACACATGGCATAATTTGATTGGCTCAGCTCCTTCGGCTATCCACATCCCACGCGTCCCTTTGTCCCAACTGTCCTAGTGTGAAAGTTCTTCTTTTCAGCCGATCCGGGCGGTTCGTGTCCTTCGCGTCCCCATGTCCCAACTGTCCCAGTTTAGCAGTTAGTCGATTTTCCTCTGACCTTTGGCTGGTTCACCTTTCCGCATCCCGCATGTCCTCACATCCCAGATGTCCCTTTGCTCTGCAGACTGCCTGGCGGCCTTTCGGCCGATCCGCGCCCAGATGTCCCTCATGTCTCGACTGTTGCGAGGACTAGGACTTAGCCATTTTTCATGATTTTTCCTGGCCCAAGCTTTTTTTCTGTAACTTTTTCACCTTTTCTCAGAACTTTCTCTTTTCTTCTTGGACAGAGGAGTTAGAAAAAATCTGAGGGGACCCTAGAAACATGATTTTTTCCCTGAATCAATCTATTTGCCTAGGACTTGAGAATTTAATGCATGTTATCACAATTACCCTGGGGGTGAATTTTGGATAACAATTTGGTGACTCAGCGGGGTTACCTGCCTGCTAGGTAGAAGATACCAGTTGCCTGAAGCAGTTCATTGGGCATGGAGTCATCAAATATTTAGTTTAGAACCCCAACTGACTTAGAATGTGTAAGGAGGAAGATGGAATATCACTTAATGGAAGCAAGGACTGCAAAACATCTCCATGAACAACAAGCTGTGCCAAAGCACTTAGGGAAAACAAAACTAACCTACAGCAAAACAATGTGCATAGCACTTGGAGGAATGAAATCTAATCTAATATTTACAAAGTAGTGAACTTCCCTCTAAAAGCAACGCTTGAGATAGATTCCATTGACTGGAATCTGCAGTTCTTCACCATCCAATGAGGCCAATTAGAAAGCATTGTTATTCTTGCACTTTGTGACCATGTATGGGCCACTCCAAATGGCATCAAATTTTGAATGCCTTCCTAGTTTTTCTCTGTCCACATCCCATTTCAACACTAGATCTCCAACTTGAAAAGATCTATCCTTGGCCTTTCTATCAAAGGTCTTCTTGATCAAAGCTTGATCCTTTTCCATTGCTTGGGATGCCTGATTTCTGATCTCTTGCAGCTCCATCAACTCTGCATACCTCACCTCCATGGGCTCAAATTCAAGCAACTCCAGCTGCTTCATGAGTTCCAATGTTGGCAACTCAAGTGACATGGGCAAGATTGCCTCTCTTCCATAGACAAGCCTGAATGGAGAGTTACTTGTAGATCTTTTGGGAGTTATCCTATCAGCCCATAAGGCTGATTTCAGTTTGGTATGCCAAGACCTCTGATTCTCGTCAAGATTCCTCCTAATGATCCTCAACAAGTTCTTATTTGTAGACTTGGCCTGACCATTACCTTGGGGGTAATAGTTTGATGAAGTGCTTAGGTAAATACCATTCTTGACAGCCCACTCAGTCACCTTAGATCCAATGAATGCCAATGCATTATCCGAGATTATTGTGGCAGGTACACCAAATCTGGTTGTTATCCCCTCATAAAAGTCTAAGATGCTAGACTCATTTGCCTCTTTGAGTGCTACTGCTTCTGTCCATTTGGTGAAGTAGTCTGTGGCTGTCAAAATCCACTTGTGCCCTTGGCTTGAATTGGGATTAATGACTCCGATGAAGTCCAAACCCCATTGCATGAATGGCTGGTCAACTGAGATTGGATACAATGGAAGGGCAGCAAGCTTCTCTTTTCCTGGGAAGAATGCACAATTCTTACACCTCTTGATCCATGCATAGCAATCACTGAAGATTTTAGGCCAATAATAACCAGCCTTCATGATTTTTAGAGCTGTCACTCTCGGTGCAAAATGACCACCAGCTGGTCCACCATGGAACTCTTCCAACACCCTTTGAATCTGATTTGTGACAATGCATCTCAGTAGCACTCCATTCACATCTTTCTTGAACAAAACTCCATCAACAATGGCATATGGGACAGCCTGCAATCTGAAGTGTCTCCTTTGGGTCTTGTTCATCTCCGGAGGGCATAGGCCTGTGCCTAGGAAGTGTATAATATCTTGGGTCCAGCAAGGAGTGGAGGCAGCATTGTCTTCTTCTTGCTTGTCACTTGGCTCATGGCTGTCCTGGACTATCAAAACAACCTCTTCTTCATTACATACTTCTTTCTGCTTCGCCAAAACCAGCTACTCACACAATCCTTTCCCTCTTACCAGCTTAGTGATCTTGATCTCAATGTCATACTCCATGACACGGGTGATCCAACCTGCTCTTTTCTCATTCAAATCCTTGTTGAGGAGGAAGTTCTTAACCCGAGCATGTGAGACCAGGAACTGGACCTTGTTGTTTGAGACTAAATGCTTGAATTTCTTCAAGCTTATGATTACTGCAAGCACATGCTTCTCAATAAAAGAGTACCTCACCTCATAGTCATCTAGGCTCTGGTTGAAGAAGGTAATTGGCTGCTCATCATTATCCTTGTTTTGTTGTACCAGAATGGTAGAAATAGTGTCATCACCTCCAAATGCATAGAGGATAAAATCCTTGGAGAAGTCTGGGTTGATGAGAGTTGGTGCTTGGGTGATGGATTCTTTGATTGCTTTAAAACTCTCCTTGCCTTCTGCTATCCACTTGAAAGCCATGCTCTTCTTTAACATTTTGGTGATGGGCTTGACAAGGGCTGCAAAATCTGGGACAAACCTCCGAACAAAGTTTATCCTTCCCAAGAAACTATGAAGGGCCTTCTTGTGGCTTGGCAATGGTAGTGCTCTTATGGCTTCAACCCTCTCTGGATCAATCACTAATCCTTCCTTGGAGACAATGTGACCAAGGATCTTTCCTTCATGTGCAAGAAAGATGCACTTCTTAGGATTCAAGGACACTCCAAATCTCCTACACCTCTGAAACACTTGCCTCAAATGAGAGAGGTGGTGTGCTGCATTATTTGAGAAGACAGTGATATCATCTAGGTATACCAACACTATCTTGTTGATCAAGCCTTTGAATGCCATATCCATAGCTCACTGGAATGTTGCTCCGGCATTCGACAGTCCAAATGGCATCTTCTTGTAAGCATATGTGCCCCATTTTGTAGTGAAGGCCGTCTTGAATTGATCTTCTTCCTTCACCATTATCTGATTATAGCTTGAATATCCATCTAGCAATGAAAATATTTTTGAACCAGCTACAACCTGCAATATTTGTTCCATTGATGGAAGCGGATAATGATCTTTGAGTGATGCTCTATTTAGATCGCGAAAGTCCACACACAATCTTATTTCTCCATTTCTCTTTCTTACTGGCACCAATTTTGCAACCCAACTCGAGTGTTTGATGGGGAAGATGATACTGGCCTCAATAATCTTGCTTAACTCTTTTCTCATGAGAGGTTCGATATGAGGATTCATTGGCCTTTGCTTTTGCCTAACAGGCTTGGATTCTGGATCCAGCTCAATAGTATATTGTGCCAACTTTGGGTTGAGACCTCTTAAATCTTTGTAAGTCCAAGCAAAGACATTTGGGAACTCTTGAAAAAGATGAACAAATTTAGATTTCTCTTGTGAGGTACTTACTTTGCCAATTTGCAATGCTTTGCCTTCTTCCACTAAAATAGGCTGTGAATCTTCACCCTTTACTTGAATGTTCACTTTCTCCTTCCGGAACTGATCATTCGGGTTGAAGATTGACTCCAAGGTTATGAGGCCTTTTGGTAATTTGTTATTTCTCAGCTGCACTACCTGGTCACCATACTGCTGCTGCAGCTTGTCTTGATTCCTGGCTGAGAACTTAGCTTCTTCTTGTAGGAAATTAACAATCTGCTAATCATTCTCGAAGACTTACCAGCTTGTATTGTTATTCGGAACAGCTGGTCTCACAACCAATTTGATATGAGGCTGAGATTTCTCACTTTTGATACTTTCTACAACATCAAACGCAGCCCCAATTGCTGCTAGCATGTCAGCGGCTTCATTCTTTTTTCTTGGGATGGAATTGATGCTAAAAGCTTCAAAATCTTCAATAAGATCCCATACCCGATTTTTGTAGCACTTGAGCAGATTATTCTTAACAACATTTTTTCCTTTGACTTGGTTTATAATCAGCTCACTATCACCAAATACTTTCAAGTTCCTGATGCCTTTCTTCTTTGCCCAATGCAGTCCATGGATTAAGGCTTCATACTTAGCTGTATTGTTGGAGCATTCAAACTGAAATCTAAAAGCTAAATAGTACCTTACTCCTTGAGGTGAAACAAGCATAGCTCCACCTCCTGCACCTTGTCTACTCTTTGACCCATCAAAGAACAATTGCCATACTTCATTCTTGTCCTTATGATCTGGCTTGGTGATGCTGGAGAGAGGTTGATTCTCTTCATGTAAACAATAAACTCCTAGCTAAGATTCTTCTATTTCTTGATAAGGATCAAAAGCATGCACCTTGCTTGCCCATTCATCAAGAGTTAGATCTGGGATGCTTCCGACCTTGGTGTCAGCCTCATCAGTGCTTGGGTGATCCTCTTGGTCAAATGTTGAGCAATTGGCATTAATCTGACTTGGAGTGTAAGGTTCAATATGGAAGTTTGCAATAGGTTCAGACCTGATTGTAGCCTTAGTTCCATACCTCGTTCTGAACAACATGTGTGACCAATCAGTACACAAATATCCCCCAATCTTGGCTGTGAAGTCCCTTGACAAGCAAAGGGCAAAGAGTGGTGGAATGTCTATGACTGATACATCTTGTAAAACAACAACATTTGGACATGCATGCAAGGTAAGAATCAAATTTCTAATCACTCCAACTATTGCTATTGATGTCCCATATAGCTGCACTACCCCTTTGGATGTAGTTTCATACTGGAGCCCTAGCTGATCAATTATTTGTTTAGGCATAACTGAACTACTTGCCCAGGAGTCTATCATGTAATTATGCACTAGCTGACTTCTAATGATTAATGAAACATAGAAAGGAGGGGGCTTCAACATTTTACCTTGCTATCCTCCATGATTTCCCTCAGGCTGGGCGGCATTTGTAATCACTTTGTCTTACATCTAAACTTGCTGATTTGAAGTTGGCCAGTCCTTCATGGCAGCTTGCAGTAGATCTCTTTTGCTTGGGATAGATAGGGATTCCCACATTGATATATTGACATTTGTCTTCTTCATCTGATCAATGATACTGAACGGGGATGAAGTATCCTTTTGTTGTCCCTTGATTTGCACATTCACTCCTTGCACGTGGGCAGCAACAACTGGTATTTGAGTTGGCCTAGGAGCTGTTCTTGGCTGCCCTTGTGCATTTGAAACTGGACTTTGCTTGTCAATCATTTGTGGAGCCATGGAAGGTTGTGGATTGGTTGGGGCTAATGGCTGTTCTTCACCCAAATTCCTCCTTTTTGACCTTGTGTTGGCTACAACACCTTGAGAAACTACTTGATTCATGCCACAAAAATCTTCTGCTTGCCAGTTCACCAATGTGGTGTCATTTGGGGCTGATTGTTGTTGGAATGTTTCTTGTTGTTGGTTATTTCCTTGACTACCCTCGCCCTCCACACCAGCAGTTGTCACCATTAACACTTGATTGAGAGCACCATTGAAGCACATGGATTGGTTATGAGGCTCATTGCATGGAAAACACCAATCATACTCCTGAGAAATGTTGTTTTGTGTTGGCACCAATGCCTTAGAGGCAGATATGGCATTTGGATTATATGGCTGAAATGGTCTGTTGGCAGGAGGCCTTGTTTGATTCATATTTGTAGCTAGGTTGGGTGGCCTTTGTGGTTGGTATGGCTACCTATTAGGCTGAGCTTGGGGTTGATAAGAAGGTCTGAAACCTTGGGCTTGCTGCCTCTTGAGAGTAACCAGCTCATTGCCTAAGTTTTGCAATTGCTTCATGACTTCTTGAAGCTCATTTGGGGCACTTGGAGATGAAGTGGAAACTTCATTTGAACTCTGATTTCTAGGAGTAGGAGAAGGAGCCAAGTTAGGTGCTTGATTGGTGTTTGGGCTCTCAAAACTTGGAAACAGTGGCATGGGAGGTCTAGGGCCAAGTTTTCCAGCTTGGATCAAACAATTTTCAGCCCTAATGGCAATGCTATAAGCCATAGGGATAGTTATGCCTCCCATGGATTGAATCAACATAGAAATATTAGAATTTAGATCTTTGAGATAGTAAAGAAAAGCACCTTCTGTTGTTGGCCTGACCGCCACTGGAATTCTCTCCTAAGTCTTTTGAAATCTGAAGTTGAAATTGGTTAGCTGCTCATTGGGAGCTCTCTTGATGGTTGTCAACTGCTCCAAAAGAGACAAGTTGTCTCCTTTCTCTCCAAATTGTTCATGAAGTGCAATACACAGCTGATTCCAGTTTGTGATAGAACCAGCTCCAAGGCTTCTGAACCATTGCAATACTTTACCTTTGAATGAAGACGCCAACAACTTGATAGCCACTTACATCTCATTGATTTCATGGATTGCGCAAAGGTTAGCAATATCTTGAACATGATCACCTGGAGTAGTCTGATTTTCTCCAGTGAAGTAGTGAATGTTCTTCAAGGCTGCAATAGGGACTGGATGTTGTGCATTGAGGGCAAGTGGGCTGCTGCCTATGAAAATGACGTAGGGATTGTTCTGAGCCATTCTGATTCGTCTTAAAACTCTTGTTGACTGAATGAAAGGCCTACCAGGTGGAGGAGTTGAGAGAGTTCTGTTTGGTGGAGATGGAGACCTTTGAATCCTTCTTCCTCTTTGCCTTCTTCTTGGAGATAATTGTAGGTATTCAAACAACACTTCTTCTTCTCCAACTCTTGACCTTGTGGTGATACTTCTCATGAGTTTTCAGGCTTGCACTGCTGAACCAGTTGATTCTTCCCCTTGGAGTCACCAGATATGTAAATAATAGCTCTTTTTAAGAAAGAAAATTACAGCAGATGCACATCAACCTTGCTGCAATAAAAATGAGACCTCTGTCCCACCGGGCATGTGCCAAAACTATTGTTGCAGACTCACAGCACCCCTGGATGCAGATCAGGCTTCTAGGTTGATCACTTTAACATCCAGTGTGATTGCACAACATGGAAACCTCTCTCCAAGTGTGGGACTTGTGAAACTGAGACTGGAATCTCCAAATTAGAGGCTGGTTCCTTGAAATCCTCTAATTTAGATCTATATTTTGCACAACTACAGAGGTTCAGATACTAATCCTACTCTAAACTGCAAGGAGACAGGGATAGAAATGCAAAAGTTGAAACTAACTAAAGGTGGTGATGCACCAAAAGGAGCGGTGAAACATTTATGTCATGCAAATAGACACAAACTAGAGATTGCAACATAAAACATACACAGACTGATAAGATATAATTTAGGATGTGAAATGAAGTAAACAATACAAACAAAGGACTGAAACTCATTCACAGGGCTTGCATTATCATTTCCAGTGTCAAAATCACTACATTACAACCTCAGAGAGGTAAAAACTATTACAGTCTTTGGAGAGGTCTGATTCTTCAAAAAAATCACTTACTAGAGGTGAAAAGAGGAAGTTTCTATGTCCAAAAATGTTCCCCCCTTAGAAATGAGCCAAATCTATCTTTTACATTACATGGGTCGAGCCCAGGAGATAGAAACATACAAAACATGAGAGCCCATTCCTCCTCGACTGTAGATGCATTAAAATGGCATGGGATACCTTACAAACCCCATACCCTGTCCATTTTGACCGAATTGCAGGAGAATGCAACCCATTCTGCGTTAAAATTTGGTCGTTGAAATGTCACTTCTAGCCATAGAACACGTGTCAGATCCTTTTCTTAACTTTCTCTCTCCAGAATGCACCAAAATTCAAGATTAACCCCAGAATCATGTAGAGAATTTCATAAGCTTTCCGTTGATATAAAAAATGTGCAAATCTGGGCTCTGGATCAAAAGATATGGAGATCTGAAATTCTAGGGCACAAAACAGGTGAAAATGAGTTTTGAAACTTTTTCCCCACGCTCTGCCACCTGGATGACACGTGGCGTGCGCTGATTGGATGCGTAATTCTCTCTCCTCTGCTCACCCCATGGGTTTTCCTTGAAAAAATTGACTTTTGATGATTTTGGAACATTTTTTACTTTTCCTCCATGCCCCCGCTACTTGGGACACATTGCATGCATTGATTGGAGGACAGGGGCGTGGCGTCTTCCTTTACTTTTAGCTTTTTGGCTGAAACTTTTTCCAAATTCTCTAACTCCTCCCTGAGCTCTGTGCTTCCCTGTTCCATTGGAAATTTGGATGTTTTCCCTTGTGACACATGGCGTTACCTGATTGGTCTCCAGGTCTGCCGGCTTTTCGCGTCCCTCGCGTCCTCATGGCCCGGCTTGTCCCAAATTACTTGAAACAAATTCCTCCGATCCGCCTGAAATGGGCTTCCTTGTCCCTTATCCGCTGATGACACGTGGCATAATTTGATTGACTCAGCTCCTTCGGGCTATCTGCGTCCCACACGTTTCTTTGTCCCAAACTATCCCAGTGTGAAAGTTCTCCTTTTTGGCCGATCCAGGCAGTTTGCGTCCTTCGCGTCCCCGTGTCTGTCCCAACTGTCCCAATTCAGTTGTTAGTCAATTTTCCTCTGACCTTCAGCTGGTTCACCTTTCCGCATCTTGTGTGTCCTCATGGCCTAGATGTCCCTTTGCTCTGCAGACTGCCTGGCGGCCTTTTGGCCAATTCGCGCCCAGATTTCCCTCATGTCCCGACTGTTGCGAGGACTAGGACTTAGCCATTTTTCATGATTTTTCCTGGTCCAAGCTTGTTTTCTACAAATTTTTCACCTTTTCTCATAACTTTCTCTTTTCTTCTTGGATAGGGGAGTTAGAAAAAATCTGAGGGGACCCTAGAAACATGATTTTTTGCCCTGAATCAATCTATTTGCCTGGGACTTGAGAATTTAATGCATGTTATCACAATTACCCTAGGGGTGAATTTTGGATAACATTTCCTTTTTCCCTTTGTAGGACCACTGACCCTCCTTGGTTTCTACCACATTTCCATCACTAATTCACTTGCGGGCTCGTGGCTTAAATTTTAATTTTAATCCTTTTTGCCGAAAAGGGGAAAAAATCCCCATTTCCCTTCGTGGACCTGCCGACCCGCTCTACCTTGCCAAGTTGCCATGTGTCCATCACTGATTGGAGTGGGGGAAAAAATGATTTTGAAACTTCATAAAATTAGAGCCAAAAAACTCTAAGTCTCCCCACAGCCCACACTTCCGTTTTGAAACTTTTAGGACGCGTGTCCTCTTGTGATTGGCTACGGGGGTTTTGGGCCAAAATTTGACTCTTAGAATTTTCGCAAAGTAAGGTCCTAAAAACCTTAAGGGAATCTGACCACTTGCCATCTCGCCTGCCAATCAAATCATGCCACAGGAAATTTTGGAAAAAATGGGTCCCTGGGGCCCGAAAATGCCCCATTTGCTTAAAAAGGTGAAAAATGAAAAATTAGAGCACCTCCCCGCCTTTCCCCAGCCAATTAGAAGCTGCCACGTACCCTCTAATATCTCAACCATAATTTCATGGCTAAAATACACCCGTCTAACCGTCAAAACATAAAAAATTCCAGGGATTCCATAGAATTCAATTTTTTCACTAAGGATGGCAGATTTTTTGATTTTGAATCAACTGAAGCATGATTTTAC
This sequence comes from Taxus chinensis, assembly GCA_019776745.2. Lineage (NCBI taxonomy): Eukaryota > Viridiplantae > Streptophyta > Pinopsida > Cupressales > Taxaceae > Taxus > Taxus chinensis. The sequence continues at coordinate 974,154,577 of CM034146.1, read as the reverse complement.
AACATTTTCGACCTTGGGATGGGATTTTCAAATACAAACAAGTATGAATTGATCAAATTTGATTTTTCCACGATCTGGCAAAGTGAAAAATGACATAGCCTGTGAAATTGGAAAAACTAGGGCACAGAAAAGGGTAAACTTGGAATATTCCTTCAAATTAGGGAAAAACAACAAGTTTATGAGCATTTTTTAAAGCATTCAACTAGAGGGGAAGAATTACAGTCCATCAAATCAAAGGATAAAACATTTTTGAGCAGATATAGATTTGAAAATTTTAGGGCAACATGGTGCAAGCTCCAAAATTACACCAACAAGTTCAAGTTTTTATCTTAACTATTTTATTCATTTCTATTACTTGACTCTCCTTTGTCCCAAAATACCACCCCTCACTTCTCTTCCAGCTATTCTACCAACCTCAACCATTTTCCGCATCATATCACCTCCATCACTCTTACTAAGTCTTCATATAAATCCTACCAACCCTCCCCGGACCTTTTCAACTCTGTGTGTAATCACAGAGAGATCCAAATACTTAGTTATTAACATTTTCACCATATTTCCCCTACCAACATTGGTCAGCCAACTGGCATCGATCATTTACCAGTACTGGAATTTTTCACCTAACCAATATAGGTCTCTGTTACTGGTAATATTTTCAAAACCATCAAGCTCATATATTTTTCCAAACATCCCATAACGTAACTAAACTTCCACCCAAACCTTTCCTAACACCTCAATGACCATCCCCAACAAAAACCACACCTTGCCTAGTGCTAAATTAGTTTATATTTCAGTACTTTTTTTAATCTAGCATATTGATAATGTTTTGAGACACCTAAATCAAAGTGTTAGCAATAGGACCTCTATTTCCCGTATTTATTTTCATTAATTTGATAAAAATAGTGGATTGACAGCCATCTAGGAAGTATCATACTTCCTGAAACTAGCATTCACTAGGTAGTCCACTGCCATATACTATTTACCTCTTTCTTGTGGTCTTGCTGTGCTTTTATAGGTAGTTCTTCCCAGCCAAAAGGAATCTCTCACATTTGGTCTGATCAAATTTAACAACACGCACAAATGTATCCTGACTATTCATAGTTATTCCTTCTATGCCCATTACCTTTATCTATTTTATCACATACTTTGAGGTGAAACATTTTGGCACACTTGGTGGGACCCTTTTTGTGGGTTCTTTGCATTGTTCATTTTAGGGAATATTTGTGTTTTTCTTTCTTTTCTAAAAAGTTCAAATTAAATTTCTTTCTAGTAAATCTTATCTTCTTCTATTTTTCTTAAGGAAATTTTTCATTTGGTGTTTAAAAATAATTCGTCTTCCTTTCTTTTGCACCTAAATTTTAGTGAAAGATCATTCTCTTATCCTATCCCCCATTTGCTTCATCAAATTTCATTTTCAATTTGGGTTTTAAAAATCTGTACATTTCATCCTTGTGATTTCCGCATTAGATCACCTAAATTTATTTGTAATCTATATACTGGAGGTCATGAATAGTTGATGATTGGAGGGAATTAACCATATTTCACACTGTGTGCACACACACCCCTATCCAAATCACTTAAACAATTTACTCATTTCTTAAACATCTTCCTTCCTGTTAATTGTCGTCAATGATTAACAATCAGATTGGTGGTGGATCTATCAGGCGTTCTGGCCAGTCATCATAACAAAGTTGGACCTCACATACTGTGAAGTATATATTGGGGACACTTCATCCAAAACACACTTGATACTAGCCATAGACTACTTATAGGGAACCTTCATTGACTAAACACTCTACTCTATTCATAGTCATTTTTAAATGCCATAAGCCACATAACATTAAAATATGAAGCATAGGATTGACATGTTTTGTTAGCTTTTGACTGTTAAATTGTGTTTTGAGGAGTGAGGCCATTTTTTCTTATTTTTATTTTCTTTCATGCCCCACCATCATATCTGGTCTATTCTAGTTCATTTTGGGTGTGTTAGTACTCATTACTATCATACTTAGTTATTGGGTTGGTGTTTTATTTGGAGTTAATAACTTTAAAATTCAAATTTTCATCATCTTCTCAGATTTCATAGTAACCAACATCGGTGTAGCAACCTGCATTGGTTACCTCTTCATACCAGCATTGGTTGACTGATTAGCATCAGTTCCCTACTATTTTGGTTATTTTAAACTAAATAGTATTCAATTCATATCCATTCATTTTCTATCACCTATTTCTATCATTTTACACATTTCTGAGTATTTTTTACCATCCTCAGAGTTTAGGTTCATTTGATTTACACTCTTCATCTCTAGATTTCTAAATATATCATTTATTCTCAGTAACCGGCATCAATTACCCCACCCTACTAGAATTGGTTACCCTACCAATGTTGGTCTCTGTGTTTTGGTTTTTCTATAAAAAAAAAATTAATTTTCATTTTCCATATTTATTTAATTTTATTTTCATGTGTTTCTGCACCATCTGTAGATCTCATACCACCTGTCCTACCTCTATTCGCATGGTTTTTACTCACAGACAAGACAACGCTCTATTTTTTACCCTATCCACTAACCACTACCTCCTAGTCCTTCACCACCTTCTATTTCTTCACCCATGGACCTCACCTCTCCTACTACTATAGAACCAAGTGATGAGGAGCTCACAAAACTCCTTGATTACAATCTTGTCGCCTTGCAGTATTACCTCACCCATTCATCCATCCATGAATCCTCATGATAACTCATATATGGGATGCATGTCTCCATTCCTCCCACTCTCACCCTCACTTCTATATCAGCCACCACTAGTGTAGCGTTACCTACTTCCACCTTATCACCCGTCATTTCTCATATTACCTCTACATCTTCGAGATCCTACACACCTATGGCATCTATCACACCTTCGACGTCTATTTCCCCTTCGACATATGCCATGTCATCATCTATATCTCCTATTGTAGGGATTCCAACATCATCAGTAGTTATTACCTCGCAACCCCCAGCTGCGTCGACCATTTTTAGAGTCTTGGTCATGTCTATACATGTTACTCTTCCACCTATCGCTATAAGGGTTTCTACATGGTTCCCTCCCACATATACATTTTCTCAACCAATACATGTCACTTATACCTCCCATTCAAGGTATATTCCATCATCATCTGCCACAAATTATGTTCCCCTTCTCAGTTTTCTTACTTGGCACCTCCATATACTGGTGTTCCTTCTACATCGTATCCACCTCCCTATATCGTGGGAGGTGTGTCTCAATCTATCCTACCATGGATCTTATGGACAAGATGTAAACCTTGGAAGCATCTTTCTCTAGCTCACGTAATACATTGACTTACGAGTGAAATTTGTAATGAGCCTATTCATCCTTCCATACCTATTCATCCTTATCCCCCCCGCATTGGGAGATGCCAAAATTCAACCAATTTAATAGCAAGGAAGATCCATAACAATAATTTGTGATCATTCAAACATGTATGTTATCTGATCGCTTATGATGACACCTTGTTTCCTTAAGAATTTCCCCATGTCTTTGACAGGACTTGCTTAAGATTGGTACATTGCTTTACATAGGCACTCAATCTATTCTTTCAATTAATTGGCTCAGGCCTTCCTTGAAAATTTCTCCATTAACATCACTAAGAAGGTCACCATGAATTATTTATATTCTATGTGTCAATATGAAGATGAATCTATTGTAGATTTTGTCACTCATTGGTGGAGTCTTACCAATCAACTCACCTTTCAACTTCCACAAAGTGAGCTGATAGAGTTGTTCACTAGGGCTTGTGTCAGGCACATCTCTCCAAATCTTCAGGTCCAAACATTTCATACGTTTGATGAGGTGTTCACTATGGCCTAGAAGATATAAATTCATGCTATCGAAGAGAAGAAGCTACAATTGTGTAATAAGAGTGCTCCATTTAAATCAAATTACTCTTCTTCTTCCTCTAAACCACAAAATACTCATGACTAAAGAAAAGTTATCTACTAACATGGTGGTCTTAAAATTTGACCAATCTCATTCATCAAACCAATCAAAACCTCCTTCTACTCTTTCTCCATGTTTAGAACTTCCAATACAAAAAAGAACAAGGAAGATATAACCCCATAGGAGGACCTTTATTCCTTTGTGTTAGAAAAGTTGTTAAAAGTAGGAGCCATCAATCTTCCACAGATCAAACCACATACTAGATTTTACCCTTCCCATCCTATACTCGCACTTGGTATAAGGAGAACGATTACTATTACAATCACCATGTTAGAGGACATAGTAATGAAAATTGTAAAACATTCAAAAACATCGACCAGGAAATGTTAGATAGTGGAGATCTTGTCTTGGACAACCCTAATGTGCCAAAAAATTAAAAATATTTAGGTATTTAATAAACCTTTTCCAAACCATACACATTTCATCGAATCACACTGGTGATACTTCTAGTAATAACACCCATGTCCACGAGATCCATGGCATCTTTGACACAATACATGTCCCTTCTACTTAGTTTCCTTCCATCCCTTCCATTCAATGAGATTATTATGCGAGCTCATCTACCCATGGAGGATCCTATTTAACCTACTCCCCTACCCATGGAGGAGATTACCTCACCTACTCCTTCATCTACAGAGGAATTTACCCCCACTTATTATGTCACATATCAAGGAGCACGTATTACCCACACTTTTACCCAAAGAAGAGTCTATTTTATCCTCTTCTCCACCAAAGGAAGATTCTAAATCACCTACCTTTCACCATCTCCTCAACCCATTAAGGAGCCATTTTTATAATCTCTTCTAGTCAGTGATGCATCTCTTAGGGTCTACCAAGATCCTGTTAATCTTCTCACATCACTTCTTCCTATAAAGTCAAAAGCCAACAACTTCCCCTGTTTCACAAACCACAAAAATTTTCACATGGATCACCACCAAGTCATCACCATCTTCCTCTATTTCTATGTCATTATCCCATTTGACTGATCGCTTGGAGTATGTCGACTACTCCACTCGTTTGGGATTGCCTTTGACTTCTTATATTGACTCAAATGCAAATGTTGTCCGCAAACACTTCAATGATTTATCCTAAAGTGGTCAAGATAGCTAAATCCATCACACCTGAGCCAGTTATAGTAGCCTCTTTTGCATCATCCTCACCTACACCCAAATCTTTACTATTATCCCAACAACCACTTGCACCCAAACCTATATCTACACCCATAACTTCACCTACACCCAAACTTTATCACTACATTGGGTGTTATGCCGACACTAAGTCTAATCCATCCTCCCGTGAAGATCAATTTAGCCACGTCTTCCCAAACTATCACCGCGCCTATTCCCCCACCTAAGAGGAAGAACCACCCTCTTAGGACTCATACCCCAGTTTCTCCCACTCCTCCTCTTTCACCTTCACCACTTCCATCCATCTTAGGTCCCCATCCATCAACCTTGGTCAAGCATCCTCCTACCCAAGGTAAAACTAAAATAAAGCAACCTACATCCTTACCACAACATCCCATTCCACCTAAGACATCTACATTACCCATTCCTACTCCACTACCCATTCCTATACCTTCTCTTCAACCTTCACTTTTTGTATTTCCTCCTAACCATTATCTTCACCACACCTCCCACTCTCACCTTGGTCGACATGTCCACTTCCATCTTCCACATTCCCTTCTACTTCACTCACTACCCCAACAACTTTACCCAAGAAGGTGCAACCCAATCCTAAAACTACACTACCTACCAAAAAGTTATTCAAACCTACTCAACCTCCAACTCCCCCTCCAGTAGTACCTCTTCCACAAAATTCACCCAAACCTCCATCCAAACCCACTCTCGCCTCTCAGTGTGATCCCTTGTTAAGACCTTACACTAACATCGTTTCTTGGATATTAGAAACCTCTGACATTACATTTCCACCTCTCAGGTTGTACGACCCACTCAAACCTAAACCAGAAGGGTTTGATGATGCCATTATTTACACTTATCATTGTGTGTCATGGCATGATGTTGAAACTTGTAACGCCCTTAAAAATATTCTTCTTCAAATGTGTTCTTATGAATAGCTCTTTGATGAAAATGACCTTTTGGATGAAGATCTCATTCCACCTTCACCTATCACCACACGATCCTCACCCCATATCTATTCAATGGCCTTCACTTCCACCTCCATATTCATTTTTTCCTCCTCCGACCTTTGGAGATCAATATTGTCTAGATTAGAGATCTAGCCCAACCCCCTCTAAAATGCCAATGTGTCATAATCATTTCATAGGGATCTTATACCACGCACTAGGTTTTTTTCCCTACTGTCATTATACCTTTCATGACACATCTCCTCTAATTCTCAAAATAAATATGGTTCAAGTTTCCACTCGATCACAGAAAGAAAAAGGAAAAGAGAAGATTAAAAACCCATCTAGTGCACCTGAACCTACCATTCCTTTTGACACTTTCCCCCATAGTAACCATCTATGGGCTATCGTATCCTATTTTTGATGGAGTCACACATCATACTATGATCAAACAATTTCACCAAAATCCTCTAAAAATGTCTTTGTATGACCTCATCCAAACCTCTAAGTCTCATTGCCAAGCCCTCCTTAAGATCCTATAAACTATTGAGGTTCTACTAAATGAACCTACGCTTTTTGTTGCCATATTCACACCTCATCATGTGGTTTCTCTCACTGCTTCACCTAAAACCTCTATTGTCGCTACAACTTGCCAAATTTATGCCATCAATTTCTCTGACTCAGAGATTGCTCCTCACCATTTAGATGATCCTGATCCTACCCTCTTCATCTCCATCCACATTGAGGATACTCACATCTGATGCATTATGATTGATGGAGGTGTGAGTATTAATATTATTTCTTCCCGTGCATAGAAATAAATTTGCATAACTACCAATTACATGCATAATAACCCAGTTATGCTGTATTATTTCAATGATGCTCTGACTTCTACTCTCGGCACTTTTATCCTCCACATTTACATGGGTCCCCCACACCATTCCTAAACTATTATATGTTCTTGAAGGGGAATTCCAATATAACATGTTGCTTGGTCAACCATGGATCTGTTCCATGGAGTGTGTACCTTTTACTCTTCACCATGGCATCAAGTTTGAATATGAAGAACACCCTTACACTATTTAAGGAGATCCTTCACCTTTCAAAACCCACAACATGTTGTATTGACCCAATGATATCCTTATTTATCCTAGTTAAGGAAACCTCTACCGTCTGCTACCTCATCTACTACCATTTTCATTTCGCCTTTAACCACTACTTCCTCATCTTATTCTGTTGCTTCATCTACCACTTCTGCTACTACATCTTCCTTACCCCATCTAATCTCTCCTCACTGCTACTGCAGCTTCTAAAATTAACCCATCTACCAATCCTTCTTCTTAAACTTCAAATAACTCATTTATTCCCTCCACCCAAGTACCAACTTCCGACCCTTTGGAAGGTGTTTTTAATTTCCTTACCCTGGGGGAGTATCTCCTATACAACATCAACACATTCCAAACTCCTCAAGAGTATGGAAACCTACATTAGCACCTACATTATGATTCGTCATATAGGATACCTATTTACATACCGTCCTCCCCACATTTGGACTAACTTGACATTTGGTGGACTTAATACTTCTTCTTATTCTCCCAAACCACCCACTCAAACATAACCTTTTTCATCTGACTTTTATTACCATCACGAACCACTACTTTTCCCACACCTTTCTTCATCACTGTGCTTGGAATGGATTTGGCTTTGGTCTATATAAACAGGTTCATCACACAATTATTCCTTTCACTACCCATAAACATAAATACTACCATGGTATTGGATTCACTGAACCACATAGTCCTAAGAAGGCTAGAGTCGACCTCATAGAGGAAAACCCACTTTCTGTACCTTTTTCACCTTCCTCACCTACCACACCACCTTTACCCATAGAGTCCATAGATCCAAAATCCATCCCTCTTGACTCTTTTTTTGTGAACACCATTTCTTTAGGACCTTATGACCTATCATCGTGATGGTAAGGCTCCCTCTTCCCTTACTTTCCTTTATCCTGACATGATCGATGATGACATACCTTCTATAAATTTCATGTCAATGTCAGGATGATGATTCCATTCTCACCTATTTAGGTGTAGAATATTTTTACATTAACCAATCATTACCATCTAAGACACAAACCATATTGAATGAATCGACCATCGAGATCAACAGGCACACTCAGGATGGCCCTCAAATTCTAAATATAGGCCAATCTTTAGATTCTACTTAACAGGAAGCCTTCACCTCTTTCCTCTGAGATCATAGAAATGCTTTTTCTTGGTATTACGTTGATATGCCTAGTATTGACCCAAATATTGTGGTGCACAATATTATTACTATTCCTAATGCTAAACATGTGAAACATAAGTTACAAAAAATGCATCCATGCATTGCTCTTCTTGTCAAAGAGGAACTCCAAGCACCTTCTTTCTGTTTATTTCATTTAACCTAGTCGAATATCCGCAATGGATTTATAACATTATTCCTATCACTAAGGTGACAGATGGACTCCACATTTGCATGGAATTCCATGACCTTAACCTCGCCTTCCCTAAGGATGAATTTCCTTTTCCTTCTCAGGTTTATAACCAAATATTACTCATGCAAGAGGATCAAAACAAATCACCTTTATCACCCCTTGGGGGACCTTTTGCTATCATGTCATGCCCTTTGGCTTGAAAAATGTTGGAGCTAATTATCAGTGCACAATGACCTATATCTTCCATGATATCATGCATGAAATACTAGAAGACTACATCGATGACCTTCTCAATAAATCCAAAGTTCATGTCGAACATCTCCCCATCCTCAAAAATCATCTTTGACTATCTCATCAAATACTGTGTTCACCTTCAACTGAAGAAGTGCATTTTTATCGTTCTCTCTAGAAAACTCTTTGGTTTCATTGTCTCTGTGTGGGGCTATCGAAGTCAATCTTACCAAAATTGAGGCTATTCTTGATATGCCTCCACCTAATAACCTTCGACATCTTTGTAGTTTATAAGGAAAATTGTAGTCCATTAAACGTTTTATTTCCTAACTTTCCTACCAATGTCACCCTGTTCATCATATTCTTAAAAAGGATGTCTCCTTCAATTGGAATGGTGAGTGCCACAAAACCTTTGAATCATTGATGCAGTACCTTCTTCAGCCACCTTTTCTCATCCCACCTAAGGATGACAAACCATTTTACCTCTATATTTATGCCATTGACCATTCCCTAGGTGTAATGCTCAGTCATCATGATGAGAAACATAGAGAGAAATTGGTTTATTACATAAGTTGTATGTTTTTAGATTATGAGACTCGATATACTCATTCCAAAAAGTTTTTCTTAGCCCTAGTTTTGTTCACCACTAAACTTCGCCACTACCTACTCAACCACAAAACTTTCATCGTCACCAACACCAACCCCCTAAATTACATGTATGTTAAGCCTTATCAACACCAATGAACTTTACGTTGTCTCATGCTCCTTGTGATAAGGCCAAATTATGCCTCATCAATGTGCAATAAATGATCTTATTTTACTCTCCTTTTTATCAAGTTTAACTACATTTTGTGACTTTTGTTTGATCTAGTATACGTTAGGATGTAATTGTCCATCTTTTGTTGGATCTATTTCTAACATCTAAGAACTCTGTAATTCCTAACAAAGTGTGTGGAAATTATTTTTTGTAATAAAACATGTCATAATTAGTCAAAAGAACAAAGCATGAAGTAACCAACATGTTTTTGGGAGCATTGGCTTCAATACAGATTAGCTCTGGAACCTCTAGGCTTAGTTATAGAACTCCATCACATAGAAAAGTAACTCTATTAATTAGTTCTAGAACCTTAAAAATTAGTTCCAGAACTCTGGCACTTAGTTCCGAAACTCCTATGCTTAGCTCCAGATATTTCACAGTTAGTTCCGGAATAGTTCCCTTTGGCTTCGAGAACTTATCCAAATCTCTCAAAAATCAATTGGAATCTGTTTATTTTGACAACATATAGTGATAAGAGCAATCAATGGGCCTTCTAATTGGGGAGAAGATCAACAGAGTGTCGATTCTGTCAGACCCCAGAAAAACGATATACAGGATCAAATAGTTGTGTATCTAACAAAGGTTCCTAGACTTCTACATCTACTTTGAGCATTATTTTCTTTCATGGAAACCTTTTAATAGATGGACATCTATTAAGTAGTTGTGATTATAAATGCATATTCATATTATAATATATATATATATATATATAAGGACATCTAGATAGATTAGAAAGGACAATAGATATATATATGACAGGACATATAGTAAAGTTTGTAAGATAGAACATTTTCAGTAATAAGATTGCCATTTTGTTTTGAGAGAATTATACATTTTCAAAGCATGCTTCAAGGCGGAGTAAGGGCACACTCCTCCAAGAAGCAGGATTCTTTATTTTATTGGTATTTATATTTCTAAACAAGTCGTGCAAATATATTAAGTGTTAATTCTGTAAATGCTTTTTATTCTTCAGTTAAATTTTGTTACGTATTTTTCCATGCAAGTGTTATAGGTTAGACTCGTATTTCCTTGCAAGCATTTTCCACATAATTTTCAATCATGAATTTATTTACAAACGTGTGTTTACTTCTACAACATGTGTTTATTCCCAATAATTTGTTCCATTTTGTAAAGAGTGTGTTATTACTTCCAATAATTTGTTTCATTTTGCAAAAGTGTGTTTCATTTCCAACATGCACGTTTGATTCTGAAGATTTATTTATTTCGGCAATGAGTGATTATTTCAAAAAAATTCTTATAGTATATTTTTAATAAGGATTTGGCTAGGAGAATCCTAAGGACACTGTAAAATCCCCCTAGAAAATATACAAATATAATAAATAACTACAATCAATTACTAGATCACTAAGATTCTTCTTGGTGCATATATCTTCAGACACATCCCTAGTTTGAATATGATATCAACTAAGAGTTGATTAAATGAAGGGGATAATGACACCCATCATTTTTGGCACCATTGTTTCCAGGGACCCACTAGTTAGAATTGTCTAATTAGGTGTCAATAAGAGAAACAATCATACATCTAGTAATTAAAGAATCTTCCCTATGTTATCATAAAAAATTTATGAGTATACTAAGAGACTTAAAGGGTATATTTATCCTAGAAAATATATCAACAGTATCACTCAGCATCCTCTGGTTCAAATAAGGAGGTTAAGCAAGAGTTAGAAGCACCATTGTCTCCTGTTAGACAAGAAACAAAACTTCCACCTTTGGATTTTTTGGATCAATTACTAGAAGGAAGTCGAAATTTTAGGAGAAGGATTATATCCCAGGACCCATTTAGAGAAATTTATGACTCTCAATTAAGTATTCAACCTCCTACTCCTAACTTTTCACCTACACAAAATTGAATCACATATTACATTGATTGGGAAAAAGATCTAGAATATATTGTAGATATGGGACGCAGAAGATGAAAGAGAACCTGATAGGACTTTTACCTATCCAATTTATTTAGAGGATGATGCTACACGTATGAATAATATTTCATCTACACATGCTTGCCTACATTTATAGGGATGTCATCTGAGGATCATAACCAATTCTTATTTGAATTTAAAGTACTGTGTCAGACCTATGATTACAAAATAGAAAATCGAAAAATTAAGTTGTTTCCATCCACTCTGAAAGAAATGCAGCAATGAGGTGGTTTATGGGATTAAGATCTCAATTTTATTACCACATGGGCACAAATTTAAACCTACCTTCGTAGACAAATACCAAGACTACTATCAAGGGAGAAACATAAAGGAATAATTTGTTAGGATCAAATAGGAAGAGGATGAAAATATGGAAGATTATTTAGATAGACTCCTCTTTTGTAAGTAAAAGGTGTGAATTTGTACTTCAAGAAGAACTAAGTAAAACCATTTTTCTTAAAGGTATAGAATGATGAATCTAAGGAATCCCTTAACTTAATGGGAGGTGAAAACATCAATCAAATACGAATGAATGGTATTAAAGACCTTTGTAGAAGTTATTCAAGAACAAGGGGTGGACCTAGGAAAGGAAAAATTGTGAAAACTGCAAATCAAGACATAAAAAAAACTTATGGATGAACTATAAAACTTTAAAAAAAATATCCTAGTTCAATTAACTTCCACCATGGATGGATTGCAAGCCAAAGAAAATGATAATACTGAACCATTAGCTATGTACTGTCCTATATGCAGAAAAAAGCATGCACTAAGAGATTGTCCTTTGGATAAAATAGAAATTTGTCTTATTTTTGAATCTAGGGGACATGAAGCAAATTTTTGTTCTCTTCTTCCATTCATAAAAAAATTAGCTTAAACAAACTAGCACTTCATCCACTATGGAAAGAAGTAAACTTTTTCCAAAGACAACCTAGCAAAGGGCAGTTCATACCAAGATTTGTTCCTAATCCCTGGATGATGCCATGGGTAGCTCAGATAGTGCCAAAAAAATAGAGAAAACCACTTTGGAACCCTCAACCAACATGGAGTGCCTAAGATTGGGAAAGATAAGCTTGGTATCCTTAGGGACACTAACAATCATGGCCTGGGTCAGAGTAACCCTTATACTTGGTCACAATCGTAGGTGGAACCCTAATAACTATGCTAAGGGAAGAACATATCCCGACCACCATCAAAAGGCCATAATGGGTTCTCCAGCACAAGGTTCACAAACTGAAAAACGTGGTTCAAACACAAATGTTAGGACAACTATTTGACTAATCCCAAAAACAAAGAAAAAACCCCTGTCTACATAAATAGAGTAAGAAAAACCATTTTATCTTAATGCAATTGACTGTAAGGATATTCAAACAAGATTTGGAAAAATAATTAATAGTCCACCTATTGTAATTACAGAGATGACATGAGAAACTGAAACCCCTAGTTCAGTTTGTTCCTAAGGAGAATGAAAAATAAAAAGGGAAAGAGCCCGATAGCAACTCCACTAAAACTCCATTTTTAGAAGAGATTTAAAGAAGTTATAAAAACCAAGGAATCTGAATTAGTGCAAGAATTAAGGAAACTAAATATTTAAATACGATTGTTGCAAGCAATCAAGGATATTCCTGAATTAAAAAAATTAATCAAACTGTTATGTTTTAAAATACCTGGAAGGAAAAATCAGTACCCTAGGAATATTAAGGTAGATGGGAAACTTGTTGATTTATTAGCAGGAAAATTCTTACTTCCCAAATATGGAGATTTTGGAAGCCCTGCTATTTCTATCTCTATAGGAAACAAAGATATACATAATGTTTTGGCTTATTTGGGAATAAGCTATAAATGTGATGACAGTAGACACTTTGAAAAAAATTACCATTAACAGGTATACAACTTGCTAGCACCATATTACAGATGGCATATCAGTCAGTAGAAAAACCAGAAGGAATAATTAAAGATGTGGCAGTTATGGTGGAGTCATGGGAGTATCTAGTGGACTTCCTTATAATATAGACAAAAGGTAAAACATGTGGTAATCCCATTATTTTGGGGAAAACCATGGCTAGCTACAGTTACTACCTCAAATGGTAAGAATTTTAAGAAAATTTCTTTATATCCTTATGCAGGGCCTTTTATTAATAATAATAAAAAATTATGGGTAGATGATCATGATACTAATAAATAAAATATGTCTTCTTTGTATATGATAACATTGCAGAATCATGTAAGAGAGGTGGAGAATATGATTAATCATCCATTGAATGATCACCAGTTGTTTGGGGAACAATCTGGGATAGTTCCAGAACCTTTGGACTTAGTTATGGAACTGTCAGACTTAGTTCTAGAACATACATACTTATCTCTGGAACCACAACATTTCCAGGAATATGCAAATATTTTCACTTTGGAAGGAACGAATATTTATCTTGGGGAGGGGAAGAAATAGCTACGGAACCAATAGATTTAGTCTTAAAGATATCAAGGAATGGTGAGGAATTTTTAGAACAGTAACAGTGATGAGGAGTTTGACCAATAACAAGATAAGTAGCATAACTCTGTTTACTATCCTTTGTTTAATATTCTGTCTTAAGGGAACTATAGAGATGTTGCTGCGTGTCATATGTTGTTCCCAAATTCATGTTCAATAAACACCCTAATTGAAACTTTTCTACAAATCAGTTCATCACACACTCGAATCAAACACTTTGAGATTTAACTAGGTAAAATTTTGAACATTAACAACTGGTTAGAAAATGATCAAGAAGCTAAATTGTTTGATGTTTTAAAAAATCATACTAGAGATTTTTTTTGGGGACTATATAAACATGAAAGGAATTTATCCAAGTATTTGTAACCAATCACATTTATACTGAAAATGTTCAAACTAGTTAGGCAACCTCAGAGAAGGATCAACCCATCCTTAAGGGACATAGTCAAGCAGGAAATTGAAAATCTATTACAAGTAGGATTTATCTACCCTATCTCAGATAGTAAATAGGTATCTCATCTTTTGATTGTGCCAAAAAAGAATGTGAAAATTTAGAATTTGTGTCGATTATAGGGAATTGATCAAAGCTACACTTAGATATTATTTTTCCATTACCATTCATAGATCAAGTTTTAGACAACCTTTCAGGTAAACAATACTTTTTCTTCTTGGATGGTTTTAGTGGATTTAATCAAATCAAGGTGGCTACTAAGGATCAGGACAAAAACTAGCTTTACTTGTCCATGGGGAACCTTTTCCTATAGGGTATTGACATTTGGACTATGTAATGCTCTAGCAACCTTCCAAAGGGTTATACTAGCAATCTTTGTCAGGTCTGACCAATGATTGTGTGGAAGTATACATAGATGATTTCATTTTGCATGGAGAAACATTTGATGATGCCTTGAAAAATCTTGATAGAATATTAACAATATGTGAGCAACACCATTTGTCTCTTAGTCATGAGAAATGCTTGATGATGGTTGATGAGGGGATTGTACTAGGACACCACATTTCAAAAATAGGAATTCAAGTTGACCAAAACAAAATTAGGATTATTTCAGACTTACTTGTTCCTCAAACCCCCACAGATATCAAGTCATTCTTAGGGCATGTTGGATACTATAGGTGTTTTATTAAATATTTTAGTAAAATTATCTGCCCCCATGTTTGGTTTACTTACCAAGGATTGTGAATTTCATTGGGATGAAAAGTGTCAACATGCTTTTGAAGAAATTAAAGAAAAATTAATCACTGCCCCAATATTGAGAGGACCTAATTGGGAGAAACATTTTCACATCCAAACAGATGCCTCAAATAACTCAATTGGTGAAGTTTTGGGACAAAAAGAGGAAGAAGGGAAAATGTATGCTATTTACTACCTTAGTAAAAATCTTACTTCTACTGAAAGAAATTACACCACCACTGAAAAATAATTTCTTGCTGTGATTTATGCAATTAATAAGTTCAGGCATTATATTACAGGCTACAAAATATTTATACATACAGATCACTCAACAATTAAATACTTAATGAACAAACCAGTGGTTGGAGGTAGGATAATTAGGTGGTTATTAATTTTACAAGAATTTGATATTACCATTATGGATAATCTAGGAAAATCTAATGTGGTAGTTGATTTCTTGTCAAGATTAACCACTACAGGGGAGCAAGATCTAGTTAAGGAAAACTTTCCAGATGAACAATTATTTGTTATTTCAGCTGATACACCATGGTTTGCTTGATATGGAAAATTATCTTGCAATAGGGAATTTTCCCCCCTTATTTTACCAAGAAACAAATAAAAATATTAATCAAAACCAGTGCACAATTTAAATGGTTGATTGAAATGTTATTTAAATGTGGTCCTGATTTGGTTTTACGCAGGTGTGTGTGAGAAGATGAAATCTTTGACATACTCAGGGCATGTCATGATGAACCAAGTGGAGGACACTTTTCAGTGAAAAGAACAACACACAAAATACTTGGTACTGGCTTATTATTGGCCATCTCTGTATAAAGATGTGAATAAATACATCAAGCAGTGTGATCCTTGTCAAAAGATGGGACAACCAACTTTCACCAGTGAAATGCCTCTACAACCTCAAGTAGTGATTGAAACCATTTGAAAGGTGGGGGCTGGATTTTGTTGGCCCTTTTAGTCCTCCTTCACAAGGAAAGGAGCACATTCTTGTATGTACTGATTATGTGAAAAAGTGGGCAGAGGTTCAGGATTTAACAAATGCTAATGAAGATGTAGTTTCTGATTTTCTTTGGCATAAAATTATGATGAAGTTTGGTGCACCAAGAAGCATAGTTTCAGACCAAGGTCCATAGTTCATGTCTAATATGATCCAGGACTTCACAATTTATTATCAGATCAATCATAGGAAGTCATCTCCCTATCACCCACAATCAAATGGGCAAGTAGAGGTGACAAATAGAGAATTGGAAAACATCCTCACCAAAACAATTGAAGCAGGTAGAAGAGATTGGGTAAAGAGGTTACCTGAAGTTATTCTAGGCTTATAATACAACTTGGAAGACTACAACAGGGTTCTCACCATATGAGTTAGTCTATGGGAAAAAAGCCCTTGTTACCTATTGAATTTGAACTACAAACATTGAGAACAACAACTAAATTGGGTATTGAATTGGATGCAACACAAAAGGAAAGAATTCTACAACTCAATGAATTGGATGAGCTAATATTGGAAGCACTTTAACAGACAGAGATAATCCAAGACCAAAGGAAGCAAGTGGCATGATACACATATCAAGGAAAGGCAATTCAAGGTAGGAGATTGGGCATTATTGTTTGATTCCAAGTACCAGCAATTCAAAGGAAAATTGAGAACTAGGTGGTTAGGACCTTATCAGATTGAGAAGATATTTGATAATGGATCTATTCAGCTACTTCCCATTGATGGCAGCAGAAGGACACTTTTGGTCAATGGACACAGGCTGAAACTTTATAGGAAGCCTCCTACCAAGGATGAGTTCTTAAAGAAGATTGAAGTAGATAAGGAATTTGATCATATGGAAGAACCTAGTTCTTCCAAAATGATCAAGTAATCATATGCATGGATCCAAAATAAAGGGAAGAGAATGAAAACCAGCAAATGGCATTCTCTTCCCCAAAAAAAAAAATTAAAAAATAAAAAATATAAAAAAGGGAGGGAATGAAAACCAGTAAATGGCATTCTCTTCCAAAAAAAATCTCTCAAAGACCAATTAAAAACTAAAAATGGTAGTTGGTCTCCTCAATAAATGGCTTATTCAAAATAAAAGGAACTTCTTTGGAATTCCAGCTGTCTTTTCTAACCATTTTTCCTTTTTCACTTTTTTTAGGAATGATGAGTCATCAAGGTGGAGGAATTACATCAGTAAGGATGGTAATTATGTCTTGATCTTATTAAAGGTTAAATTAAAAGTTTACATGTGTGATTAGACTTGATTTAAGTAGTCAGTATGATGAGTCATTTATTGTACATTATGATTAAAAGTAAGTAATCATGAGGGTGATGTCAATTGAACAAGTAAAAGTGGCGGCGTATTAATAATGAGCTATCATTTGGGAGGAATAAATGAAATTGAGAAGCAGTTGCAGAAAAATTCAAGGAAGAAATAATAGAATTATATTTGAATTCCCCAGCAGCTAAACCCAACATTTCCGTAGCCAAATCCAATAGTTTGAAAGAAGGAATAATTTGAATCCATCATTTGCCATGGGGAAATCTAGTAGTTTAATTATGTAGCTATCTCCTGAATAGAGTAAGGATTTGAAAGAAGGAATAATTTGAATCATCCTCTTTTCCATGGGGATAAAAAAGAAGTTAGAGCCAGAGGATGATACACAACTTCTTGCAGATGGAGAAGTGGCAGCCATTTTTGAACAAGCAGGGTGGCTGGAGTTCCTAAAGAAATTCTCAAAGTAAAATGATGAATTGGTAAGGGAATTTGTTGTAAATTTAGAATAATATAGAACTAAGGTTAAAATCATTGTAATTCCCTTTACTATAAATACAATGAGCAATGTATCTGGGGTACCAATTGTACATGTCCCAAATCCTGTCAAGGGGACCCTAAAAGAACTGGTGGAAACCTTGATACAAGAGGGGGAATCTGAACCCCAATATATTTATAACACTAAGAAAATCATCAAGGGGGTCAGAAGAGCCAGCTTTCCCAAACCCTTTGACAGGGTAGCATTTTGGGTAGTTAACTACCTAACTTGTGATGGCCAATTTGGGACTGTGGGAAGAGAGGTCCTTAAGATGCTAATATATCTTAGGTATGGGGCTGAAAAACTAGAATATATAGTAAACCTTCTAGGGTTCCTTTTTGACTCCATCCAGAAAATGGCTCAGAGGTATTCTTGGGGAGTTGGGACAATTAGACATCATGGATTAGTCCATCTGGTCTATCAGCACCATTTTCTCTCAAAGAAAAATGGAGAAGAAGCATGGGAAAAATTCCTTAACAAATTCAAACAAAGCCCTGATATTATCAGGAGGGGAATACCAACCCATTTCTCCCCTAAAATTAATTTGGAGATTGATCCCCTGCAGAGAAAAATAAGGAAATAGGTGGGGTTAATGTGCCAAAGAGGAGGAGATCTGAAAGAATGATCAAAGATGAAAAACCTACTATGCCTTCAAAAGAAACTCCTTCCTCTGCAGCAATACCAGAAGAACTAATATTTATCTCTGATAGTGACAGTTCACCTAAGTTGGATCATGAAGTGAAAATCAGAAGAATCTCTAGGAGGAATCCCACTTCAGGACATTTTAAAGCTCCTCAAAGAAGAAGAGTTCATAAGAGGTCTAGGGAAACTCTAGTGGATATTGAAGAACATGATGGTTTGGAGAAAGAAGTTGCTGATATTCTGGGCAGTATGGCAATGTCTCCTCCTTGACCAAGTCAAACTGAGGTGGAGAAAGAAGATGAAAGATTTGAAGAATAGGATTTTCAGGAGATGGGTGAATCAGACAACACTATCACATGAAGAAGAGGAATTGGCATCTTAGAAATGAAAAGGGAAATCCCCTTTGGTGGAAGAGGAATGCTCATTCCCTAAGGAAATTTCAGAAAAAGAGGAGAAATAACAAGTTAGACAAGCTCTATTTTTTGGTCTAGAGCAGAACTTATCATTAGGGAGAAGGATGAGGAATTAAACTTCCTCAAGAAAAAATTGGAGCATAGGGAAATGCTCATTGAGAAACTAAAAACTCAGCTCATAGATAGGACTGAAGAATTGACATTGGTCAAATAGAAAATGGTAGAAAAAGAGAAAGAATGTCAATTGGCTAGTAAACAGAGTGTTATGTCAAAGATATCTTCAATGAATCAGGTTGTACAAACTGAATTGACTTATATGGCCACTTAAGCAGTTGTGGGATGATACATGCAAGAAAGCTTAATGAATTTAAAACATCAAATGAGGAACTAAGAAGCAAATATGGAAGAGGAGAAGAAGGAAAGGAAGGAATGGGAAGAAAAAATTTACAAAATGGAAGAAGACAAATTTAAATGTCTGGTAAAGATACAAATGGTCTGCATAATGAGTGAAATGTATTAATCACATGCAGGAGACCTTCTCTTGCATATAGTGTCTTTCTTAGAAGAGACAATTTATTCACTAGTCAGATATCAAGAATTGCATGTGGCCTTCCACATGAAATAAAAGATGAATCAGAGTTCATGAACCAACATATTCCTCAGTCAGTGCAAAGAGAAGGAAATTATATTCTCTGTGAATTCTATCTCTGTAATTTTATGCTGGAAAAGAATAATATAGGCTTCATGATCAATTTATATGTAGGGGAAAGCCAGCTGAATGCATTTTTTTCTGTACTTCAAAATCAGATAGCATGGAAAGAGAGGGATTCTAAACATTTATTAAAGGTCTAGTTCATCTGGCATCTGCATGAGAGCTCACTATGGAAAACCATCTGCCTTTGCTATACATTTCAGATCCCATGCCTTTGAATAGTTCGATTCAAGGAACATTATCTTGTCTAGTCTACAGAAAAGTATTGATGCCTTCACCTCTTATGAGGAGAAAAAAAATTGAAGATATTTATGATGGATGCTTGAAGAGATGGGAGTTTCTCAAGGAGTTTCATTGATAACAAGAGAAGTGATATCTCCCATGAACCATTAATATGGAGTCTCGAAAAGAGCTAAAGCTTTGTCATACACTAATCCCTCAGGTCAATGAAAAATGAAGGGATCATATGTTTATGGGAATGAGAATAAGGCCTCCTCTCCTTCTCACTCCCATGTCTCCATGGAAAAATAGCATAGCCTCAAGATCCCACTCACTTTGAGGAGTGGCAGAGAAAGATAGAAGAAGGATTCCACGTGGTATAGTACTTCTGAACTGAAGCATTGGGATATTCAGTTTCAACCATTTGACCCTGAGTAGTGGCAATTGGAATGAGAATTCATAACCCAAGTTTTGAAGAGTAAATTTTATAAGAGGACTTACAAACAAGTAAGTGTGGGGAGATGATAAGGCCAAAATATGACTCATCAATGTGCAATAAATGATCTTGATTTTACTCTCATTTTTATCAAGCATTGATTAGCATTTTGTGACTTTTGTTTGATCTAGTATAAGTTAGGATGTAATTATCCATCTTTTTTTGGATCATATTCTATAAGGTCTAAAAAATATATAATTCCTAACAAAGTGTGTGGAAATTCAATTTTTGTAATAAAACAAGTCACAAATCAGTCAGAAGAACAAAGTATGAAGCAACCAACACATTTTTGGGAACAACATTGGCTTCAATATGGAGCTTAGCTCATAGAACCTCTGGGCTTAGTTATGGAACTCCATCACACTAGCAAAGGAACTCTATCACTTAGTTTGGAACCTTCATACTTAGTTCCGAAACTCTCGACACTTAGTTCTATAACTCCTGCGCTTAGCTCTAAAACTTTTGTAGTTAGTTAGAAATAGTTCCCTTTGGTTCTAGAACTTCTCCAAAGTTCCAGAATCAATGGGAATCTATTTATTTTGACAACATCTGGTGATAGAGAAATCAATGGGCCTTCCAATTAGGATAAGATCAACATATTGTTGATTCTTCATACTCCATTAAATACGTATGCAGGATCAGACAGTTGTATGTCTAGCAAGGTTCCTAAATTCCACATCTACTTTGAGCACTATTTTGTTTCATTAGAACCTATTGATAGATGGACAATATATTAATCACTTGTGTGATTGTAAATGCATCTTCATTATGATGAAATATATATATAAGGACCTTGTAGATAGATTAGAAAATAGTATAGATATATATATGTATGATAGATATACAGTAAAGTTTTTAAGATAGAACATTTTCAGTAATAAGATAGCCATTTCATTTTGAGAGAATCATACTTTTTCAACTCCTGATTCAAGGAAGAGAAAGGGCCCACTCCTCCAAGAATAGGATTCTTTGTTTTATTGGTATTTATATTTCTAAGCAATTCATGTAAATCTGTTAAGTGTTAATTCTGTAAATGTTTTTGATTCTTCAGTTGAATTCTGTCATGTATTTGTCCCTGCAGGTGTTATAGGTTAGACTCTTATTTCCTTGCAAGAATTTTCAATGTGCATTTTCAAACATGTGTTTATTTTAAGCAAGTGTGTTTACTTATAGTAATGTTTGTTTATTCTCAGTTTACAATTTGTTCTTACAAGAGTGTGTTTACTTCCAGTAATTTGTTTCATTCTACAAAAGTGTGTTTCATTTCCAGCATCAGCATGTTTAATTCTGAAGATTTATTTATTTCAGCAATGAGTGTTTATTTCAAAAAGTTTCTTATAGTATAGTTTTAATAAGGCTTTGGCTAGGGAATCCTAAAGACACTGCAAAAACCCCCCATAAAATATAAAAAAATAATAAATACCTACAATCAATTACTAGATCACTAAGATTCTTCTTGTTGCATATAGCTTCAGACACACCCCTGGTTTGAATATGACATCAACTAAGAGTTGATTAAATGAAGGGAATAATGACACTCATCACCATGTTCCAACCTAGAGGGGGAAATTATTCATCAAAATTAATATTTAGTGTTCACACCATTTCAGATCATGTGTGCAGACGCACCTATTTCCAAAAATGCAATGGTAGTAGTACTTCGATTTGTCCTGATGGGTCTATTTACAACTTTGAACCTCATATGATATGTTTTGGTTAAATGACCCTCTTATTCAATGCAGGTCCAACATGTCACATGATTCTAGGAGAGAATCATGGGATGTTACCTCATATCCTATTGATAGTATATTTCTTTGCCTATATATTTGGCTATAATTATGACTTCCATGCATTAGGACCAATAACATTACAATAAATATAATATTCTCTCAATTTGATTTCTCCATTAACTACCATTTACATAGATGTTACAGACTCATGAATAATCTCCATTAATTATTCTACAATCTCAGTCCATGCCACCTTAGTCACATGGTTTATACCAGAGCTCATAATGAAATACATGTAACATGATATTTCAAGCAAAACCTCCACATGTCCATTGACTATACTTCATCACTATGCCATTCACAATTGTTCTCAAGCACTTCCATTCACCAAGCCTACTAAATACCATGTCTTTTTTTTTCCTCAAAAAATAGTCTTCAAAGATAGGGTCACACTTTAAACTCTAATATATTTTTCATAGTACAATGGTTCTAGAGACCTTATTATCTCCTTCATGACCTAAATTTTGTGGGAAGAATTTAAAATCACCCACCTAATATATATAGTATAAGTAGTTCGTTGACTACCTCTCCCTTTAAATCCTGCCCCTGGATCTCACTCGCAATGGTAAGCAATCATTTCTCCAAAATTTCTCTCGTTACATTATCATGGAAGGTGTTCTTTACAAGCATGAATTTGATGGTATCCTCTTACGGTGTCTCACTAGTTCTAAAATTCCTTACACCATTAAAGAAATCCATGATGGGATTTTTGGTGGACAATTTATTGGTCACACTATTTCCAAATGTATTCTTTGACTCAGCTATTAATAAACAACCCTTAACCAATATTCTTACAACTATTTCAAACATTTTGTAATGTGAAACCAACATGCTAGCCTCCACCACACCCCAAGTCACCAGAGACTTTTGGCCTTTCTCCTAATGGGGTATAGATCTCTTCGGAGATATTAACCATCATTCTTCTAAACGTCAATAATGGATCATCACAACAACTGAATACTACACTAAGGGTAAAGGTCATCCCTCTCATTTCTACAAAATCCAAAAAAAGGTGTGAATTCATTAACCATCACATCATTTGACATGTTGGTGTTCCTCATCGCCTCATCACTAACAACAGTAAACAATTCAAAAACAAGACTCTACACAAACTCTGTGATAGATTTGGTATTCAACTCAATTTCTCTTCACCATATTATCCTCAAACCATTGGTCAAGCCAAATCAACTAACAAAACCCTCAACAAAATTCTCATGAAAGTCATTGATGATACTGGTAAGGATTGGCATATGCACATTCCTTTCAATTTATGGGCTTATCACACCAGCATTTGTACCTCAATCGTTACCACACCTTTCTCTTTGGTCTACGGTATAGAGGAAGTCCTACCTCTCGAATTCCAAATTCCATATCTTCGTATCTCACTTAAATATATTCTCAATGATGAAAACAATTTCCAAGATTGTTTGGCACAACTTGAGTTATTAGATGAATGTCATTTAAATACTCTCGACTACCTTCAAATCTACCAAAAACATATCAAACGTGCCTATTACAAACGTGTTCATGAATGAACTTTCAAGGTTTGTGATCTTGTCCTAAAAGAAAATAAACATATAACCAAAGAGAATAAAAGTAAATGAGGAAAGCTTGCTCCTAATGGGCTTGGACCCTACATTATCACCCATACCTATGGATCAGGTGCTTATCATTTATTGCCTCTTAAAGTTAAACCTGAACCTGAGCTCCTTAATGCCTTGTATCTTCGACCATTCTATTGTTGAATAAAGTACTACATCACCTTATGTCACATACATGCTTGTCCCTTGAGAAACCCTCTCCTTACATCTACCTATTTCAAGTGTTAGTGCAAATTATTGAGTTTTCATAATGTGCCCTAATTTTTCTTGTCCAATTTTTCTCTGAAACGTTTTATTGTTCGATTTGGTGATCTGCAATTCATTTTTCCTAGTTAAATGCTTCGAAGGTGCCCAAGAATGTGTTGTTTTGCCCTAATTTGAAACAATTCTACAAGTTTTCCCCTTTCCGTGCCCTAATTTTTCCATATATTTTGGGCTATATTGTTTTCCCATGCCAAATCATGTAAAAAGTTGAAGTTGATCGAATTTGAGTTGTTTGCAATTAAAATCCCAATCACCAGGTCAAAAATAATGTCAAATCATTGTTGGTGTCAAATTACAGCACCCCTAGGACTCTGCAACACGATGGGTTGAGACTCTCAGTGCGATTGCACAACATGGAGCTTTTCCCAAGTGTGGGACCTTGCGAAATCAGAAAATCTCTCTGGATGAAGGCCGGCTCCTATTCCTCTGTTTAGATGCACACGTGAAATTTGCAGAGGGTTCACTCAAAACCTAATCTAACTTGCCAAGGAGACAAGGTAAGAGAGATGCATAAAAATATAAACCTAAACTACATAGAGGTGATGCACTGAGGAATGTGAGACACTCGTTTTGCAAATTTAACACAGACCACAGGGATGCAATACAAACGTCATGCACAGGTAACCAAACTGCAATAAGAGATCAAAATGACAACAATGAATACATGAGAGGGTTGAAACTCAATCACAAACATATATATTGTTGCTCAAGAGTTGATACAGTACATTGCAGTGGCCAAGAGGCAAGGAAAACTATCATTATAACCCGTATGGGAGGTTTGAAAGCTCCAAAAATTCTCTTGCAAGCAAGGGAAGAAGGAAGGATGCAAAACAAAATTGTCCAACCCTTTACAAAGAGCCTCTCCTTTTAATTTATATGAGGAAAATGAGGGAGAAGAGAAGAATTCGGAATTTCCCCAACCGCCTCCAAGACTGCACCTAACTTCAAAAAATCATGGCGGTAGGTGAGAATCTCCACAAACTCAAAATACGGCGAACTGTATATTTCCACGTCGTGGTTTTCCGCCTGTAGGGTTCGGGATCTCCCTCTGCATTTGCTTCGGGCTTGGAGGATAGCTTGACATGCTGCTTGATGTTTGCATTTTCCCAAAACCCAGCTTCTGCCAGTATTTCCGAGCTTTCCTTTGTTTCGGGGGCGGAAGATGGACTTGCATGTGCATCGGGTTCGGAAGGTTGCTCGACATGTTTTCGCCCCGTGCTTCCCCGCCGTGTTTTCCTGACTCTGAGACCCGATTTCATTTGATGTCGGGTTTTCCAACCCCTCCGACATGCCTTTGATGTCGGGTTTTCCAACCCCTCCGACATGCTTCGATGTGTCTATATTTACCTGGGGTAAATATATACAACAATTTGGCGACTCAACAGGGTTACCTGCCTGCTAGGTAGAAGATCAGTGGCCTTTTAGCGATCCATTGGGCATGAAGTCATAAGCAATAACCTGAAAACCAACCTGATATCTGATCTCGAGCCCGATACCACAACTCCTTCTCTGAGAGCACGCTGAATTGTAGAAAATCCAACCTAGGAGCAAAAAAACCTGTGCCAAAGCACTTAGGGAAACTGAAACCTAACTACAACAAGAAAATGTGCATACGCACTTAGAGGAATTGAAATCTAGGCTAATATTTACAAGGGTAAATCTTTTTCTTTTCAATAGAAATGTTTAAGATAGATTCTGTTGACCAGAATCAGAAGTTCTTCTCCATCCAATGTAGACAATTGGAAGGCATTGCTATTCTTACATTCCATAACCATGTAGGGGACACTCCAAATGGCCTCAAACTTGGAATGCCTTCCTAGTTTTTGCCCGATCTGCATCCCATTTCAGAACTAGGTCTCCCTTCCAGGAAGGTCCTTGCTCTTGCTTTCTTATCAAACCATCTTTTCACTAAGGCCTGATCTTTCTCAATTGTTTGAATTGCATGTTCTCTAATTTCTTCCAATTCCATCAACTCTGCATACCTGGCCTCCATTGGTTTGAACTCAGCCAACTCCAACTGCTTCATGAACTCCAATGCAGGCAGTTCTAATGATATAGGCAATACTGCCTCTTTTTCCATAGACCAACTTGTAAGGGGAATTACCTGTAGACCTCTTTGGTGTTATTCTGTCAGCCCATAATGCTGATTTTAGCTTGGTATGCCATGTTCTTTGATTTTCATCCAGAGTCCTCCTGATGATTCTTAGCAAATTTTTGTTCATGGACTCTGCCTGTCTATTACCCTGTGGGTAATAATTGGAAGAGGTGCTCAAGTAGATTCCATTCTTGACAACCCATTCTGTAATCTTGGAACCTACGAATTCCAATGTATTGTCTGATATGATAGTGGTCGGCACACCGAACCTGGTCACTATTCCTTCATAAAATTCTAGTATATTAGACTTGTTTGCCTCTTTGAGCGCTACTAACTTCAGTCCACTTGGTGAAATAGTCTGTTGCTGTGAGAATCCACTTGTGGCCTTGGCTTGAGTTTGGATTAATGACCCCGACGAAGTCCAATCCCCATTGCATAAATGGTTGGTCAACCAAAATTGGGTGCAATGGAAGTGTTGCTAGTCTTTCTTTTCCTGTGAAGAGTGCACATTTCTTGCACTTTCTTATCCATGTATAGCAGTCATTGAACACTGTGGGCCAATAATACCCTACCTTCATTATCTTGAGAGCTGTTACTCGTGGGGAAAAATGCCCACCAGAATCTCCATCGTGAAAATTTTGTAACACCCTCTCAATTTGACCTATCCCAATGCACCTCAATAGAACTCCATTGATGTCCTTTCTTAAACAAAACACCATCAACAAGCACATATGAAAATGGCTTGTAATCTGAAGTATCTCTTTTTTGCTTTGCTCAATTCTGGAGGGCATAGGCCTATATGTAGGAAGTTTATCATAATCTGAGTCCAACAAGGAGTAGGCACATCATCATTTTCCTGTTCTTGACCATCCTGCAATACCAAGGTAGTCTCTTTTTCATCACCTACTTCAACTTTGTTGACTCAAGGCTAGTCTGTTCACATAGTCCCTTTCCACGTACTAGTTTGGTGACCTTGATCTCGATGTCATATTCCATGACACGAGTTATCCACCCTGCACGCTTTCTCATTCAGATCCTTGTTTAGTTGGAAGTCCTTGACTCCCGCATGAGAGACTAACAATTAGATTTTGTTGTTTGAGACTAGGTGCTTGAATTTCTTTAAGCTCCTGATCACTACAAGTACATGCTTTTCAATGAAAGAGTATCTAGTTTCGTATTCCTCCAAGCCTTGACTGAAGAAATCAACTGGTTGTTCTAATCCTTCTTTGTTTTGTTGTGCCAGGATTGACAGAAATTGTGTCTCCACCACCAAAGGCATATAGCACGAAGTCCTTGGAGAAGTCTGGATTGACGAGAGTTGGGGCTTGAGATATAGCCTCTTTTATTGCCTCAAAACTTGCCTTGCCTTTAGATGTCCACTTAAATGTCATGCTCTTCTTTAACATCAGCGTTATTGGCTTTATGAGAGCTGCAAAGTTTGGAACAAACCTTTGAAGACAAAATTGATTCTTCCCAAGAAGCTTTGAAGAGCCTTCTTGTGACTTGGCAATGGCAATGCTTGAATTGCTTCAACCCGTTCTGGGTCAATCATCAATCCCTTCCTTTGAAACAATATGGCCTAGAATTTTTCCCTCATGAGCCAAGAATATGCACTTTTTGGGATTCAATGATACCCCAAATCTTCTACATCTCTGAAATACTTGCCTCAAATGTACAGAGGTGATCCGCTGCATTTTTTGAGAATACAGTGATGTCATCAAGATATATCAAAACCATTTTGTTGATCAACCCCTTAAACGCCATATCCATTGCCCTTTGGAAAAGTGGCTCCAGCATTTGATAGCCCAAATGGCATTTTCTTGTAGGCATAAGTCCCCCCATTTGGTGGTGAAAGCCATCTTGAATTGGTCATCCTTCTTTCACCATCACCTGATTATACCCTGAGTAGCCATCTAGGAGAGAGAATCTCTCTGAACCGGATACTACTTGCAATATTTGTTCCATTGAAGGAAGTGGGTAATGATCTTTGAGAGATGCCCTATTGAGGTCTCGGAAGTTCACACATAACTTGATTTATCCACTCTTCTTCCGTACCGGGACCAAGTTCGCAACCCAGCTTGAGTGCTTGATCGGGAATATAATTCTTGCCTCTATTAGCTTGTTAAGCTCTTTCTTCAACAGAGGCTCAATGTGAGGGTTGACTGGTCTCTGCTTCTACCTGATGGGCTTAGCATCTGGAATCCAATTCTATGGTATGTTGTGCCAAATTTCGATCCAATCCTCTTAAGTCCTCATAGCTCTAGGCGAAGACATCTGGAAATTCTTGGCAAAGCTGCATGAAATTTGATTTTTCTTGCTCAGCGGCCACTTTACCAATTTGAAGTATTTTGCCTTCCCCAACCAGAATTGAGCTCTGAATCTTCTCTCTTTGACCTGTATGTTAGCCTTTTCCTTACGAAACTGGTCATTAGGGTTGAAGATAGACTCCAATGTTACTAGACCCTTAGGAAGCTTGTTTGTCCGCAGTTTGCACTACTTGATCCCCATACTGCTGCTCTAGCCTACCCTGATTTCTAACTGAGAATTCAGCTTCTTCTTGTAAGAAATTGATGATCTGTTGATCGTTCTCAAACACCTACCAGCTTGTGTTATTATCTGGAACTGTTGGCCTCACAATCACATGGATATGTGGTTGTGTTTTTTCCCTTATGATGTTTTCAACTACATCAAACATTCCACCAACTGCTGCGAGCCTATCTGTAACTTCATTTTTCTTCCTGAGTATGGACACAATGTTGAAAGCTTCGAAATCCTCAATGATGTCCCATACCCCTATTTCTTGTAGCTCCTCAGCAAGTCGTTCTTCGTAACATGTTGTCCTCTAACTTGGTTGACGATTAGCTCGCTATCCCCGAACACCTGCAAGTTATTTATCCCCTTTTTCCTAGCCCAATGAAGTCCATGAATCAAGGCCTCATATTCAGCTGTATTGTTTGAACAAGAAAACTGGAAACGAAAAGCTGAATAATATTTGATGTCTTCTGGTGAAATCAACACTTCACCACCTCCATCACCTTGTCTACTCCTCGAACCATCAAAGAATAATTTCCAAACTTTGTTTTCATCCTTTTATTCAGGCTAAAGGATGTCAGGAATGGGTGAATTTTCTTCGTGTACACAATACATGCCCAATTCAGATTCTTCAATTTCCTTGTATGGGTCGAATTCATGACTCTTGTTTGCCCATTCATCCAAAGTTAAATCAGGAATTTCCCTCGACCTTAGTACCTGCTTCTAGATCACTTGAACACTCCTCCTGATCAAAAGCTGAGCAATTTGCATTGATAGGAACTGGTACATGAGGCTCAATATGGAAAATTGGCAATTGGTTCTGACCTGATTTTTGCTTTGGCTCCATACCTTGTCCTAAAAATCATGTGTGACCAATCTGCAGATAAATGTCCATCGATTTTTTGCAGTGAAGTCTCTTGATAGACACAACGCAAAGAGTGGCGGAAGGTCAATCACAGACACATCTTGCAGAACTGTAACATTAGGACATGAATGTAGTGTTAGGCTTAACCCCTTGAGGATCCCAACTGTTCCCACTGCCGTTCCATCTAGTTGTACTACTCCTTTCAAACACCTGGCTCATACTTCAAACCCAGTTGATCTACTATTTACTTCGGCATCACTGAACTACTTGCTCCTGAATCTATCATGCAGTTGTGTACCAAGTGGTTTCCAACAATCAATGAAACATAGAATGGCGGAGGCTTCAAATTTTTTTCTTGTCTAGCCTCCATCATGTTGCACTACATTAGTGAGAACTTTCTCATGTCTCTGGTTTGATACATTTGTGGAAGACCAATTAGCCATTGCAGCTTGCAATAAATCTCGTTGCCCTAGGATCGCCAGTGATTCCCACATGGAAATGTTCACATGTGTCTTCTTCATTTGATCGATGATGTTGAAGGGGGATGAATTGTCCTTTTTCTGTCCCTTACTTGGTGTAAACTTTTCTGGAGCTTGAACAGGTGTATGTGTTACTACAACAGGTACCTTAGGTTGATTTTTACACATTCGGAGCTGCATTTGGTCTACTGACCCCTTGTTGTGTAAGAGCAGGTTGAGAAACAACTGGATTAGACGGTTGTCCTTCTTCTATGCTTCTCTTCTTTGATCATGTGTTGGTAGCCATGCCTTGAAAAGGCTGTTGGTTAACTCCACAGAAGTCTTCCGTCTACCAATTTTCCAATGTGGTTTCTGTTAGAGGTCCTTCTTGTTTTGTTTCTTGCTGTTGATTCCCTTCTTGGTTTGGTTCTTGAGGCACACCAATGGTTTACACCATCAGGGCTTGATTTAGTGCGCCATTGAAACATGCTGACTGATTGTGAGGTAGATTGCAAGGGTAACACTAGTCGTACTCCTGTGCCATGTTATTTTGTATTGGAACCAAGGCTCTTGAGGGCGTCATTGCATTTGGATCATATGGTCGAAATGGCCTGGCAGCTTGAGGTTGTCCCTGGTTTTGGTTTTGATTTGCAGCCTGAGGTGGTGGTCTATTTTGTTGGTATGAGGGCCTAGCTTGGTACTGTGCTTGAGGTTGATACGGTCTAGCACTTTGAGCTTGTTGTCTTTTGATAGTCACTAGCTCATTTCCAAGGTTCTGTAGTTCTTTCATGACCTCCTGTAATTCCTTTGAAGTATTTGAAGAAGTGGATGCCTCATTATTGCTTTGATTTCTAGGAGTTGGAATGGGATTCAACTGTGGTGCTTGACTGGTTGTAGGAACTCCCATATCTGGATAGAGAGGCATTGGTGGCCTTGGTGCAAGCTTATCGGCTTGGATCAAATAGTTCTCTACTCTGATTACTGTGTTATAGGCCCCTGATAGCGTTGTCCCTCCCATTGATTGGATCATCATGGCTATGTCTGAATTTATAGCCTTTAAGAAATAAAGGAATGCTCCTTCGGCGGTTGGTCTAACGGCTATTGGAATCCTATCCCATGTTCGTTGGAATCTGAAGTTGAAATCTGTCATTTGTTCATTAGGAGCCCTTTTGATTGTTGTCAATTGTTCCAATAAGGACAAATTGTCTGCCCTCTCCCCGAACTAGTTGCAAAGAGCTGAACAAAGTTGGTCCCAATTCGTAATAGACCCTGTTGCTAGGATCCTAAACCATTGTAAGGCCTTACCTTTGAAAGATGAAGCCAACAACTTGAATACAACTTCCATTTCATTTATTTCATGGATTACACATGCATTAGCAATATCCTGGATGTGATCAATAGGAGTAGTATGATTTTCTCCTGTGAAATAGGGTATATTCTTTAGCACTGCAACTGGAATTTGATTTTTAGCATTTAGGGCAAGTGGACTACTTCCCGTGAAATTGACAAAGGGATTTGGTGGTAGATGTGCCATTATGATTGGCCTAAGAACCCTGGTTGATGCAAGAAAAGGCCTACCAGGTGGAGGTGTAGACAAAGTCCTGTTAAGTGGAGATGGTGATCTTTGTGGTCTCCTTCCTCTCCTTCCTCTACTTGGTGAAAGTTTCAAGTGGTAAAATAGCCCCTCTTCTCGATTATTAGACCTGGTTCGAATTCTTCTCATGTGCCTGGGCAACTTGTGCTGCTACACCACTGAATTCTATCCTTTTGGAGTCGCCAGATGTGTTAGATAACAAGCTTCTTAAAAGGCTGGATTTTGCCAAGTTACACACCAAACTTGACAATATTGAAAATATAATTTAAAATTTGAAGGACCCAGAGGAGATAATATTCAATCCCGAATTTGGGCCTTATTGTGCGGCTGTGAATCCCCGAAAGGTACAGGCAGAACTCGGGTCATGCAATGCAACTTACAAAACCCGAATTGCCATGTGTCGGAACTTGGAACATGCCCGACACCCTGGAAAACCTAAAATGACTATTGCTGGGAATAGGACCATGCAATGCATCCCTCAAAACCCGAAATGAATGTTGGGTCTGCTTTGATGTTCTCGGACCTCGAAAACCTGAAACACTAAAAAGCATGAAATTTTGAAATTCAAAATCTCAAAAAACTAAAGATACCCTTTTGAAGATTACCCTTAGATCTACCAACTGGTGAAATTTTTACTGGTTTTGAGCAAGATAAGCCCTTGAAAATTGATTTTGGAGTTCAGGCTGGAAGGTGCAAAATCCAAAATTTTAAAACTTACAATTTTCTAGTCTGAATTTCATGAAAACTCCTTCAAATCTTGTGGAATGACCTCTTGGTCCCACCAGGCGTGCCAAAACTGTTGGTGTCGAATCACAGCACCCCTGGGACTCTGCAACGCAATGGGTTGAGACTCTCAGTGCGATTGCACAACATGGAGTTTTTCCCAAGTGTGGGACCTTACAAAATCGAAAAAGCTCTCCGGATGAACGCCGGTTCCTATCCCTCTGTTCAGATGCACAAATAAAATGCAGAGGTTTTACTAAAAACCTAATCTAACATGCCAAGGAGACAGGGTAAGAGAATGCACAAAAATAAAACCTAAACTACAAAGGTGATGCACCGAGGAATGTTAGACACTTGTTTTACAAATTTAACACAGACCACAGGGATGCAATACAAACATCATGCACAGGTAACCAAACTACAATAAGAGATCAAAATGACAATAATGAATACATGAGAGGGTTAAGACTCAGTCACTAACATATATATTATTGCTCAAGAGTCGATACAGTACATTGCAGTGGCCAAGAGGCAAGGAAAAATATCATTACAACCCGTATGGGAGGTTTGAAAGCTCCACAAATTCTCTTGCAAGCAAGGGAAGAAGGAAGGATGCAAAACAGAATTGTCAAACCCTTTTCAAAGAGCCTCTCCTGTCAATTTATATGAGGAAAATGAGGGAGAAGAGAAGAATTCAGAATTTCCCCAACCACCTCCAAGACTACACCTAACTTCAACAAATCATGGCGGTAGGTGAGAATCTCCACAAACTAAAAATATGGCGAACTGTATATTTCTGCGTAGGGGTTTTCCACCTGTTGGGTTCGTGATCTCCCTCCACATTTCGGGCTTGGAGGATGGCTCGACATGCTGCTTGATGTTTGCATTTTATTGAAACCCGCTTCCGCCAGTATTTCTGAGCTTTCCTTTGTTTTGGGGGCGGAAGATGAACTTGCATGTGCATCACACCAGCATTTGTACCTCAATCGTTACCACACCTTTCTCTTTGGTCTACGGTATAGAGGAAGTCCTACCTCTCGAATTCCAAATTCCATATCTTCGTATCTCACTTAAATATATTCTCAATGATGAAAACAATTTCCAAGATCGTTTGGCACAACTTGAGTTATTAGATTAATGTCATTTAAATACTCTCGACTACCTTCAAATCTACCAAAAACATATCAAACGTGCCTATTACAAACGTGTTCATGAATGAACTTTCAAGGTCTATGATCTTGTCCTAAAATAAAATCAACATGTAACCAAATAGAATAAAAGTAAATGAGGAAAGCTTTCTTCTAATGGGCTTGGACCCTACATTATCACCCATACCTATGGATCAGATGCTTATCATTTATTGCCTCTTAAAGTTAAACCTGAACCTGAGCTCCTTAATTCCTTGTATCTTCGACCATTCTATTGTTGAATAAAGTACTACATCACCTTATATCACATACATGCTTGTCCCTTGAGAAACCCTCTCCTTACATCTACCTATTTCAAGTGTTAGTGCAAATTATTGAGTTTTCATAATGTGCCCTAATTTTTCATGTTCAATTTTGCTCAGAAACATTTTATTTCTCGATTTGGTGATCTGTAATTCATTTCTCCTAGTTGAATGCTTTGAAGGTGTTAAAGAATGTGTTGTTTTTCTCTAATTTGAAACAATTCTACAAGTTTTCCCCTTTCTGTGCCAGTTCCTATTTTTTCCATATTTTCAAGCTGTATCATTTTCCCGTGCCAAATCTTGCAAAAAGTTGAAATTGATCGAATCTGAGTTGTTTGCAATTAAAATCCCAATCCCCAGGTTGAAAAAATGTCAAATCATGTTTCAATTGATTTAAAACCAAACCTCCAAATCCTCCATCCTTGTTAAAAAAATTGATTTATAGGGAATCCTCTGTATTTTTGATGTTTTGATGGTCATACAGGTGTCATCTACCCGTCAAATTCATCATCGCAACATTATTGCAATGACCTGGCGGATTCCTATTGGCCAGGGCATCCTCTGTATTTTTGACGTTTTGACAGAGGTGGTCAGCAAATGCTTTCTAACTTTTCATTTTTGAAATTTTGGCTAAAGGGAAATTTTTTACGTGAAGGTCCTCATCCAATAGCAGGTGAACACGTGTCCAAGAAAAGTCAGCATGGGAGGGCGGAGGCTTTGATGAATTTCAAGCTTTTTAACTTCAAAACTTTAAATTTAAAATTTGAGCTGAAGCTCTGCTAAAAATCATGAGGTGACATGTGTCTAAGAGAGCCAATATGGGGCAGTGGGTTTTGTGATGATTTTGAATTTTTTTACTTCAAATGGTATAATGAAAAATTTTGGGCTGAAGCTCTGGGACGAATAAGAAAAGGACACGTGTCCAGAAATACAAAAAGTGGAAAAGAGGGCCGAAGGAAAGTTTTATGAATTTTTTCCTTTTTTTTGCAAGGTAAAAAATGAAATATGGTCCCGCGACCAATGAGGAGGCAACAGATGTCCCAAAAGGCAAAAATGGGGGAGCGCAGGCTAGGGGAGAATTTTGAAATTTTGCAAATTTGGTAGGGAGGTCTAAAGGAAGAATTGGAGGCTTGGACCTGTAGCAAATGGGAGAGCGCCACCTGGCGACGAAGAGAGTGGGTGTTTGGGCCCATGCAGAGAATTTTGAGAAAATTTTCCTTTTTTTCAAAAAAAGGAGTCAAAATTGATAGAATTGGCCCACAATTTATAATGGGGCCCAAATATGGACACATGGCAGGCCCAGGAGGCAAGTGGGGAAATTTTGCAAAATTTTCCAAACTTTAAAAAGGTTGCAAAAATGAATGTTTTGAAGGCATGGGTCCTGATCCTAATCATATTTTGACATGTGTCCACTCTTGATCCATAGGGTTAAGAAAAGGTAATTTTTTAGCTTATTTTTAAATAACATATTGCCACGTGTAGGGCTAGATGTTAAAAGTTGATACAAAATCAACGGATAGTATGCATTCTTCCTTCTAGCCGCCATTGGAGCTCCACGAAGCTTGGAATCATCATTTCTTCATCAAATTTTCTTCAAACATCATATGGCATCATGTCTCAGCCTTCTGAGTGTACTGGCAATTTTTCATGACCTAATTTGGTGATCTATGGTGTTTTTGATATATTTTTTGCTGAGGCCCATCAAAAATTGTCAAAAGATGAAAATCAAAAATTACAGACATGAAATGATAAGGTGAAAAGGTGAAAAATGATTAGTAAAAGATGCTTTCATGTCTAAATGGTAAAAACATGACCCTATGGGGATAAGGATCTGAATTTGTGTAATATTTTAAATTTTTTGGCACACCTGGCATTCATCGAATGTTTTTCTATTTGTTGTCCCTTTCTGCAAATCATGAGGAGTTTGTTGTAAAAAAATTTGATCCCATAAGCATATTATTTGCTTGGGAAGGAAGAATCCATGATGGCATAAGGTATATTATGCATTTTGGAGAATTTTGTAAAGGGTGAGAAGAGTTAAAAATCACGAGGAAATGTTTTTGAGAGAAAGCTCATCTTCTATAAAATTTGCCAAAGAACCAGGTTATTGTCTAATATGTTGGAAAATTCATGAATGTGGGTTGGTTAAAAGTGTATAGCCACGACACATCTCTAAGATTACTCATGTAACTCTCCCATGCTATTGAATCTAACAAGCTTTGAATTAAATCTAGGTTTTTATTTCGGCAATATGATGTATGTTATCAATTTTAAATGCCTCCAGATAAATCTTAGTGTTCTTGTTGCAATCTTACATTGAAATTATTTAGAAATCACACAGGATCTCCATTTCTGGTTGATATTTCAGTGGTATTTGCAATCTCATACTCAAAAGAGCCTTCATCTGATAAGGAGATAAACAAATTTAAAATCACTTTACCTTCCTTGACTGCAAAGATTCCTTGTAAGCCTTTGGGGGTACCTAAGGCATGATTTGATCATGGATTTTTGTGTTTAATTGAGTTATTTACTTCAAGCTTTTGTAGTGAGTTCTCAAAGATTGTGTGAAGAGTGTAACCTGGGCTTCCATTTGTGCCTCTTCTAGTTGAAATAATAACCTGATTACTTTAGGCATTTCATTTGATGGTTGTTCATGTATTGTATAGATTGTCAAAGATCTGATCTATCCTAGTTTGTCTTATCAATCTCCTACCAAAAAATCATCCAACAACAAATATCCTATCCTTGATTTTCATGTGTATACCCACAGAAGATCAAAATCTATTTGCAAAAGTATGCATAACAGATCAGGATTTCCAATGTCTCTAGTAACCTTTGCCTTGTTTTGAGAACATACCCATGTTTTGAGAAGTGACAACTTCTGAGAGTTCAGATCTGGGGTGTTGATCATGTTTTCATCAAGGTCTCCATCATATAATTTCAAGAAAAGAGAAGGGCATCTTCATTTCCTTCACCATTACAAGGTTACAAAATAGGTCCTCTTACCTTGGTTGCAAGGCACAACCTAAAACAGCTAGGACAAGATTAAGTCCTATTGGAGTGCTATCCATTTCTCCACAAACCTGAGTGCTAGCTAGACCATATCCCTGGCTGCAAATGACATACAACATGGTCTAATCTTTCCTTAAGCTCCATGACATAACTGTGGTGCTACTCAGATTGAAAAGGAGAACAAATTTGGATACCAACACGAGTGGCACCGCTGCCAGGGAATTCTTGGAATTTCTTGGTGGTTTTGAAGTATTTGAAGGGTTTGAGCATTTTTGTATTCAAGTATTTAAGTTGTTGCATTGCCAAGGTATCACCCTATTTTTCAGATCTGCATAAGTTTTAAAGCAAAGGTTTCAAGCTCAGCCTGCCCTTTTTCATTTCCCAGTAGTTTAGACACTTTCTGTTGCATTATGTTTGGTTGATTCAAGAAGAAGAAGGTCTGGTTTATAAAACCTTGCAAAGTTATCAGTATTAGCAAACATTTGATAGAATTATTTTAGTGCATTCTTGCACAACTGAGGTGAAATTCCTTAGTGGCGACTCCATGCTGATTTGAATTTGGAAATACTAGTGTCTTAAGCTTTCTGTCATTTATTTTTGTGTTGTTGATCTCTGCAAAACTGGAGGGAAGAAGATATCTCTTCCTTAAAGACTCTGCTAAGAAATTGAGAGTTCTTAGATTTAAGGTGGTTAAATTCAGGAAAAAGAGTTGGAAGGGAGAAGAGTTTGGAAGGTGGTTAAAGGTCAGACATCAGGTTTTAATTCAAAAATTTCCAAGATATATAGTCATTAGTGAGAGAGATCATTAAAAACAACAAAACATCAAATTTAGCCTTTGGTAGAGGACTATCACTCTTCTTCAAGTGATTCTGATTCAAGACAATCCTCTCATAAACCATGGTGAAATTATATACTCAGCTAGTGAAGGTCCTTCTACTGTACTCAAAAAAATGGTAAGTTCCTTCTCCAATCTATCCACCTCTATAATTTTAATTCAAGTAAAACTTTCCAAGAAAATCAGCACTTAGAGGATACCAGTCTTGATGTCCACTTAATCACATTTTTGAGCCCCAAGGATATTGTACTCCTCACCAGCTTGTTTCACCTCCAAGATCACCCCCACCAAACAATATGGCTCATCCTAGACCTCCATTTGTTGTTAACACCTTTGGTCCTATAAATTTTAGAGGAATGGATGGTTACCCAAATGCTGTCCCACAAGATGTCAGAAATAGGTTGCCAAAATTCCAGGGTAACAATGTTATTACTGGTGATCAACATCTCAAAATTTTGATAATATGATGGAAGATTTTGAGATAGAGTTTGAAGATGTGTATATTAAGTTGTTTATTCATACACTAGAAGAAGATGCTAGGGATTGGTACAAGGCTCTACCTGATAACTCTATTGATTCATGGACTGAAATGAAAAATGCATTTAGGTTGCAATATGGAGACAAGACTGATCCTCAGATTTCTTTTGTCTGAGTTTGAGAATATCAAGAAGAACCCTAATGAATCAGTCCATGACTTCAACACAAGGTTTAACAAAACTTTGAGAAGGCTTCATGTTGGTTTGAGGCCTTGTGATGAATCTTGTTTAATCAAATATACAAATGCATTTGATAAAAAGGAAGCCTACTACCTAAGAGATAAGAACCCAACCAATATAAGACAAGATTTCACCATGGCACTTCAAATTGAGAACAATATCAAGGCTGTTGGGAAACCTCTTAAGAGAGATGGTGTAAAATTGATAAACCCTGAAAAACCTCAAGCTAGCAAAGGTGCTAATTTAGAAGAGGTTGTGAAGACTTTGGCAGGGGCTGTCAAAGAAATCTCATACAAGTTGGCAAGAGCTGAGAAGGGAATTGGGAAGACTTCACAAGGTCAGCCTAGGCAGCAGGCACAAGATAGATTTGGAAATCACCATAGGAATGAGCAAGAGGTTTGATGACAAGGGTAAAGGGCCTGTTGGATCTGCAAATAGACAACCCCAAACACATGAAAATAGATTGGTTCCTGACCCTCTAACTGCCAGGGTTGATGTTGTTGATGAAGTGGCTGATATGGATTGGTGTGATAGATGTTTTCTTCCTCATCCTCCATGTGAAATGGACCAACAAGTTGATGAAGCTGATAATGAGGATGGAACTGATGATGATATTTGCATGGTGGGTTGTTCTTCAAGCTCACAAGGAGGAGCAACATCTACTGAAGTAATAAGTGCTAGGACTGTTGTAACCTTTTGGGATTGCATAAAGTGGGTACCACTTCTTTCTCTTTCTCAAGCTCATGATGTAGATGTAGTTCAAGCCTTTGAAATTCCTAATAATGACTTTGAATATCTAAGAGCTTTGATGATCAAGAAGTATGATGGTGGTATCCCTTCGGAGGAAGATATACAATTGTTGATGAATGTTGTTGTAGCTCAAGAAAAGGACTATAACACTAGAAGAAAAGTTGTTAAGGGAGTTGGCATCTCAAGCCAAAACTAAAACACCCTTGCTCACAAGCATTCCAAAAGAAGCTCCTAGGAAAGAAACACTTGCTAAAGGTTCTGTTGTCCCAAGAAAAAATTACAGTCCTTCTCATGCCCAGGCTGCTAAGAATACTTCTCCATCTGATGAATCCTTCTTGTTTCCCTTCCAATGTTGTCTTACCAAAGAATGTTCCATATGATATAGCCCAAGTATTGAGCCAAATTAAAGTGAGTGTTCCAATTATTGAGTTGCTTAGAATTCCTGAGCATAAGAAGAGAGCATTTGAGTACTTGGGATTGAAAGGAAGAGAAGATTACCCCAAGCAGAAATGTAAATGTTGTTGAGACTCCTCTTCAAATCATTGCTGGCCTTGAAACACCACCAGCAGGTGGAAGATCTTGGAGAGGCACCTGAGGTATATTTGGGGACATCCTTGGTTGATTCCCAATTGAATGTTGATCCATTCTTTACAACTTTGCTCATAAAAGATAGACTACTTCACAATTATATGTTTGATTCTGGTGCATCATGTAATGTCATGCCTCTAGAAGTCATGAATGAGTTGGATATCAAGGTGAAAGTTTCCTATGGGAAGTGTACTACCATGGATTCAAGGGAAGTGCCGGTGGTTGGTTGTGTGAAGGGTTTGGTAGTGCAACTTGTAGCCTATCCAGGTAAGAATTTGAAACTGGATGTTGTAATTGTTGACTGCCCTACCAAATGGGGTATGCTTTTGTCAAGAAAATGGGCTACAAGTGTTGGTGGCAGCATTCAGATGGACATGTCTTTTGCTACTATTCCCATTGAGGGCAGCCTTGTCAAGCTTTATGGAGAAAAGAAAATGTTACATCTAATTGAGGATCCAAATAATGCTTCCTATGAAGTGTTGTTTGCTGATGTAGATGCTGAGAATTTCATTGGTTTTGCTGATGGAAAAGAACACAAGATGGATAGATCAAAGTGCCTTGATATGGTAGGTTCTCCTTGGACCTTGTTATTTGATGGAGCTTTGCTCCAAATTTGGAAATGGTGCTGGTATAGTTCTGATTCTCTCCTAGTTTAGAAGAGTATGACTCTTTCCTTCAAGCTTAATTTTGAATGCACTAACAACGTTGCTAAGTATGAGGCATTTTTGTTGGGGTTAAGAATTACATGGAAGTATGGAGTGAAAGATATTGTTGTGAAAAGGAGACTCAGAGCTGGTTGTTCAAACAAATAAGAAAACTATATGCTACAAAAAATCAGCGTATGAAATAGTATAAGCATGCAGTTTGGGATCTAATTGAAATGTTTGATTCCTTCAACATTGTTTACCATGACAGAGGTCTTAATGCTGCTGCTGATAAGTTTGTAGTGTTGGGTTCTAGATTTGAAAATTACACCATTTCACCTTATTATGAATACAACATTGAAGTCCTGACTAGGCCAGCTGTCCCTGATAATGTGAAACATTGGCAGGTCTTTAACAATGATACTCAAGTGCTCAGGTTCTTGAAAAACCAAGGTGAGTTTGTAAATCATAATATTGATTGGGAGCCAATGGTATGCATGACTGAACAGGAAGAGAAACTTTTTTTGGAAAATATATCATCCAATTGAAAACAAACACCATTCCTAGAGGTCTCGTTGCACTTGAGTCAAATTTTAACAATGTTGATTGCATCATAAATAGAAAGATGTCTACTTCAAGGGATGTGGAAGAGCATGACTTGGGAACAAAGGATAGACCAAGGAAGATTTGGTTAGGCAGCAATCTCAGCAAAGAGGAAAAATAGTCTTATGCCCAACTCTTGAAAAAATATCAAGACTGCCTTGCTTGGTCCTATTCAGAGCTGAAAGCATATAGAGAAGATTTATTTCAGCATGAGATCCCTCTTGAAGCAAATTCCAAACCATTCTAGATAGAGGCAAAGGCCTATTAATCCACTTCTCTCCATGAAAATGCAAGAAGAGTTAAAGAAGTTGAGAGATGGAGGTATTATTCAGCCCACTAGATATTCATCTTGGGTTGCAAACCTTGTGCCAGTTAGAAAGAAGAATGGAGACATTAGACTTTGTGTGGATTTTAGGAATCTAAATAAAGCCTCCATGAAGG
Source organism: Taxus chinensis (assembly GCA_019776745.2). Classification (NCBI taxonomy): domain Eukaryota; kingdom Viridiplantae; phylum Streptophyta; class Pinopsida; order Cupressales; family Taxaceae; genus Taxus; species Taxus chinensis. The sequence continues at coordinate 974,113,094 of CM034146.1, read as the reverse complement.
ACAACTATCCCTTGCCAAATATGGAAAATATGTTGCAACTTGTGACAGGGTCTAGAATTGCTTTCTACATTGGATGGTTTCTCTGGATATAATCAAGTGGTTGTCAAAGAATCAGAAAGATTTAAGACAACATTCACTACTCCTTGGGGGACATATGTTTTTTTTAGGATGCCATTTGGATTGATGAATGTTGGAGCCACTTTTCAAAGAGCAATGGATGTTGCTTTTTCTGGTTACATCAATGAGTTCATTGCAGTTTACCAAGATGATGTGACTGTATTTTCAAGGCAGTGAGGTGATCATTTGCAGCACTTGGAAAAAATGTTGATCAGATGTAGGGAGTATGGCATTTATCTTAATCCAAAGAAGTGTCATTTTGGCATGTAAAAGGCCAAGCTTCTTGGTCACATTGTATCAAAGGATGGTGTTATGATAGACCCTGAGAGAGTGGAAGCAATCAGCAAAGTACCTATCCCAAGAAACAAGAAAGGCATCCAATCTTTCTTCAGTCAAATCAATTTTATTAGAAGGTTTGTTTCCAATTTTGTTGAGCTAACTCTTCCAATCACAAGCATGTTAAAGAAGGACCAAGTTGTCAGGTGGGAGAAGGCTGCCATTCAAGCTTTTGAAGGAATAAAGGATGCACTTAAGCATGCACCTGTTTTAGCAGCTCCAAACTATAAGAGGCCTTTCCAAATCTTTTCCTTTGCCTCTGAATATACCATTGCTTCTTTTTTGTTACAAAAGGATGAGAATGGGGCTGAGAGGCCTATTGCCTTCTTTAGCAAGGCTTTACAAGCAGCTGAATTGAAGTATACAATCATGGAAAAACAAGCATTTGCCTTGGTGAAAGCAACAAAGATTTTCAGGCCTTATATACTGAGCTCAAAAGTTGTTGCTTATGTTCCCCACACCATGGTGAAAGACATCTTATCAGAGATGGATATCTCAAGAAAAATATGTAGATGGGTGAACAAATTACAAGAGTATGATATGGATATCCAAACCACAAAGTTAGTAAGAGGTTTGGGTCTTGCTAAGCTCATGGCTGAGAGCAACTTGCAAAATGTAGAAGTGAATCAGCTAGAGGAAGAAAGGGCAGATCTTCTTGAGAAATTGATGAGTTTTGAATGGTACAAAGATGTGATCTTCTACCTCAGGCACCTATGTTGTCCTAGTCACTTGAATAAAAATCAGAAAAGAGCCCTCAAGCTAGCTTCTCAAAAATATATCATAACAGACCTTGGGCTGGCTTGGAAGAACCCTGAGGGTGTCCTCTTGAAATGCATAACTAAAGATGAAGCTCCCAAGATAGTTGCTGATTTCCATGGGGGAGTTTGTGGAGGACATTTGCTAGGAGGGTGACAACACATAAGATTTTGAGAGCTGGTTATTGGTGGCCTACTCTTTTTAAAGATGCAACCCAGCTGGTTAGAAAGTGTGATAGTTGCCAACATTTCTCTGGAAGACTGAAAGCTTCAGGCTCCCTTCCTTTTTAGCCTATATCAATTGAAGCCCTTTCAAACAATGGGGAATGGACTTCATTGGTGAGATTTCAGACCCTTCTAGTGCTGGTCATAAGTGGATTCTTGTAGCCACTGATTATTTTACAAAGTGGGTTGAGGAAATTCCATCTAAGAAGGCAACACACCAAGTGGTAATGGATTTCTTGTTGATCATATCATATGCAGATTTGGAGTTCTAGTTAAGATTGTATCTGATAATGCCATGTGCTTTAGAGCCAAACCTTTAATGGCAATGTGCAATGAATATGGGATAAATCTGATTTATTCTTCAAACTACAATCCACAAGGGAATGGACAAGTTGAGTCCAGTAATAAGAACTTGCTGAAGATCATTAAAAGAACCTTGGAAATGAACAAGAAAAAGTGGGGAGAACAATTGAAGTTTGCAGTTTGGGCTGATAGAATAACTCCTAAAAGAGCAACTGGTAAAATCCCATTTGAATTGGTGTATGGAACTCAGCTTTGCTGCCCTTACACCTGTAATTATCCTCATTTCAGTTTTCCCAACAGTTGGAAGATCAAGAGCATGGCCCATATGAATCAAGGATTAATCAGATCATTGAGTTAGATGAAGAGAGAAGAGCATCCCATCAAAGGCATGTCAGATTTAGAGAGAAATTGAAGAGATTGTTTGATAAGAAGGTCACTCCTAGAGCCTTCAATATTGGAGATTTGGTTTTGTTGTGGGATAGTAGGCATGAAGACAAGGGAAAACATGGTAAGTTTGATGCATTATGGATGGGCCCTTATGCCATTGACATCAGAATTGGTGAACATACCTTTTTTCTCAAAGATCTAGATGGGGAATTGCTGGAGCTGCCTGTTAATGACAGACATTTAAAACATTTCTTGGATTAAATCCCCAAATTGAGGTATGCACAAATTGTACATTTGTATAGTCTTTGTTTTTTCTTTGTTTTTGTTGTTTGTTGGTGTGTGGTTTTCCCTTTTGTCCTTGGCAACCACTTTTGGTTGGTTTTCTCAGTTCATTTTTGGTGGTAATTCTGGTTTTTGAGCTTGCCTTGTATTTTGACTCCTTTTCCCAATGGTTTTTGGCACTTGGTCTATGTTTTGTCCTTGTGGCACTCACTGGGAGTGCCCATCCCCAAGCAGGAGCCAATGTTAGTGCCCCATTATTGAGTTTTCATAATGTGCCCTAATTTTTTCATGTCCAATTTTGCTCAGAAATGTTTTATTTTCGATTTGGTGATCTGCAATTCATTTTTCCTAGTTGAATGCTTTGAAGGTGCCCAAGAATGTGTTGTTTTTCCCTAATTTGAAACAATTCTGCAAGTTTTCCCCTTTTTGTGCCCTAATTTTTCCATATTTTCAGGTTGTATCATTTTCCCGTGCCAAATCGTGTAAAAAGTTGAAATTGATCGAATCTTAGTTGTTTGTAATTAAAATCCCAATCCCCAGGTCAAAAACAATGTCAAATCATGTTTCAATTGATTTAAAACCAAGAAATCTACCATCCTTGTTTAAAAATTTTGATTTCTAGGGCATCCTCTGTATTTTTGACGTTTTGACGGTCATATGGGTGTCATTTGCCCGTCAAATTCATCATCGCAACATTATTGCAACGTGGTGGGTTCCTATTGGCTGGGGGTGGTCGGGAAATGTTTTCTAACTTGTCATTTTTGAAATTTTGGCTAATGGGAAATTTTTGACCTGAAGGCCCTCATCCAATAGCAGGTGGACATGTGTCCAGGAAAATTCAGCATGGGAGGGTGATTGGTTTTGATGAATTTGAAGTTTTTTAACTTCAAAATTTAAAGTTAAAATTTGAGCCGAAGCTTCGCAACAAATCACGAGGTGACATGTGTCCAAGAGAGCCAAAATGGGGCAGCGGGTTTTCTTATGATTTTGAAGTTTTTAACTTCAAATGGTATAATGTCAAATTTTGGGCCGAAGCTCTCAGGACCAATAAGAAAAGGACACATGTCCAGAAATACAAAAAGTGGAAAAGAGGGCCGAAGGAAAGTTTTATGAATTTTTGCCTTTGTGTTGCAAGGTAAAAAATGAAAGATGAATCCCTGTCCTGTGACCAATGAGGAGCCAACACGTGTCCCAAAAGGTAGAAATGGGGAGCACGGGCCTAGGGAGAATTTTGAAATTTTGCAAATTTGGCAGGGAGGTCTGAAGGAAGAATTGGAGGCCTGGACCCGCAGTGAATGGGAGAGCACCACGTGGCAAGGAAGAGAGTGGGTGTTCAGGCCCACAGAGAATTTTGAGAAAAATTCCCTTTTTTCAAAAAAGTGTCAAAATTGATAGAATTGGCCCGTATTTTCAATGGGGCCCACATATGGACACGTGGTGGGTCTAGGGGAGAAGCAGGGAAATTGTGCAAAATTTTCCAAAATTCAAAAGGGTTGCAAATGCATTTTTAAAGATGGGGACCTGATCCAATCATGTTTTGACACATGTTCCACCTTATCCAGAGTCAAAAAAGGGTATTTTTTGAGCTTATTCATGGATCTCATCTACCACGTGGAGGGCGGACATTTAACGTTGATACAAAATCGACGAAACTGTACATTCTTCCTTCTTGCCACCATTAGAGCTCCAAGAAGCTTGGAATCATGATTTCTTCATCAATTTTCTTCAAACCTTATATGATTTTGCATCATCTCGGCCTTCTGAGTGCAATGGCACTATTTTCATGACCTAATTCGGTGATCTATGGTGTTTTTGATACATTTTTTGCTCAGGCCTGTCAAAAAATGTGAAAGATGAAAATCAAAAGTTGCAGAGGTGAAATGATGAGGTGAAAAGGTAAAAAATGATTAGTAAAAGATGCTTGCATGCCTAAATGGTAAAAATGTGACCCTGGGGGGGTAAGGATCTGAATTTGTGTAATAATTTAAAAAATTTGGCACACCTGGCATTCATCGAACATTTTTTTGTTTGTTGTCCCTTTCTGCAAATCATGAGGAGTTGTTGTAACAAATTTGATCCCATAAGCATATTATTTTCTTGGGAAGGAGGACTCCATGATGGCATGAGGTATATTATGCATTTTGGAAAAATTTGTAAAGGGTGGAGAGTTGAAAATTATGGGAAAATTTTGAGAGAAAGCTCATCTTCTGTAAAATCCACCAAAGAACCAGGTTAATGTCTCATATGTTGGAAAATTCATGAATGTGGGTTGGTTACAAGTGTATAGCCACCACACAGCTCTGAGATTGTTCATGTAACTCTCCCCTGCTATTGAATCTAACAAGCTTTGAATTAAATCTATGTTTTTCTTTGGGCAATATGATGTCTATTATCAATTTTAAATGCCTGCAGATAAATCTTAGTGTTCTTGTTGCAATCTTGCATTGAAATTCTTTAGAAATCACACAGGATCTCCATTTCTGGTTGATAGTTCAGTGGTATTTGCAATCTCATACTTCAGAAGAGCCTTCATCTGATAAGGAGATAAACAAATTTAAAATCACTTTACCTTCCTTGACTGCAAATATTCCTTGTAAGCCTTTGGGGGTACCTAAGGCATGAATTGATCATGGATTTTTGTGTTTAATTAAGTTATTTACTTCAAGATTTTGTAGTGAGTTCTCAAAGATTGTGTGAAGAGTGAAACCTGGGCTTCCATTTGTGCCTCTTCTAGTTGAAAGAACAACCTTATTACTTTAGGCATTTCATTTGATGGTTGTTCATGTATTGTATAGATTGTCAAAGATCTGATCTATCCCAGTTTGTCTTATCAATCTCCTACCAAAAAATCATCCAACAACAAAGATCCTATCCCTGATTTGCATGTGTATACCCACAAAAGATCAAAATCTATTTGTAAAAGTATGCATAACAGATCAGGATTTCCAATGTCTCTAGTAACCTTTGCCTTGTTTTGAGAACATACCCATGTTTTGAGAAGTGACAACTTGTGAGAGTTCAGATCTGGGGTGTTGATCATGTTTTCATCAAGGTCTCCATCATAGAATTTCAGGAAAAGAGAAGGGCATCTTCATTTCCTTCACCATTACAAGGTTACAAAATAGGTCCTCTTACCTTGGTTGCAAGGCACAACCTAAAACACCTAGGACAAGATCAAGTCCTATTGGAGTGCTATCATTTATCCACAAACCTGAGTGCTAGCTAGACCATATCCCTAGCTACTAATGACATACAACATGGTCTAATCTATCCTTAAGCTCCATGAAATAACTGTGGTGCTACTCAGATTGAAAAGGAGAACAAATTTGGATACCAACATCAAGGAACAACAAATCAAACAAAATCATGTGATTATCCATCATTGTTCAACCTTATCTTCAATATGAGTACCATAGCTCTACTCATGGAATGACTCTCATGGATACATTTCATCCTTTTCAGGTTGGAATCCCATGTTTGTTTTCACTTGAGAACTCCTCTTGCATAGATAACCTTTTTCGTGTTATGGTTTTACCTTCATACAAGAGGTTTATACTCCTTAATAGTCTTTTCCATGACCTAAATTCCACAATAATAAATATAAATATATATATATATATATATATATATATGTGGGATATTTTAAAATTCAACTCCTTGAGTCAAACTTCTTTCAAATAGATGAATCCCTCAAAAGGACATCTATATCTCTCTCTTATTGTTATAAGTAGACTGCTCCCTCAAAGGATGGCTATAAAAATCTAGCAACTTATTATAATTAGTCTATCCAAAAAAAGACTACTCTATATCTCTCCAATAAAATAATCCTGAAGCTTCCCACATTGATCAGCTTTGTGAAGACCTCAATGAGAACCTATTTATCCCAACATAGACTTCCCACATCGATCATTCTCTGAAAGAAAAAAAAGAAAAAATTCTGAAAAATAAAAAACTTTTGGTCATAGACTTGCTTATTTTGGTTTTGAGTATCTTGTAGAAGGGGCACGTTGTCCCACTAAGGTTGTGTTAAACAAAATCCTCCACCTTACCTATTTTTATTCTCTTCTACCTTTTTAAGGGATGATGCATGTACTTCACACATAGTGATCATGCAACTTTTTTCACCTATAGACCTATCACATCATGTAAAGTATCTAGGGAATTACTGTTGATAAGTCCAAGGATATGACATTTATGGTCTTTGTCAACATGGGGCATTATTCTTCTTTTCAGTTCATCTCTACCTACCTTATTTTTTGTTCTAACCAAACCCGGTCATCAAAATTGAATCACTTATATACCTTCATCTATACCCATTTCTAACTTACCTACCTTATTACCTATTAAATATTCAACTTTGCCTATTTTTAACACATACCTTACCCAACCAACCTATCAATTCATCTGACCTAACCAACTCTCATTTTTCCCTTGTTTATGGGAGAACTACATCAACATGAGCCCCTTTCACAAGGGCTATGTAGGAAGCACTCTTAGGGCATGGGGCCCTCTGAGTTCAGTGTTTCACTGAATATTTTGTGTAAAACAGATAAGGTAAGAGATTAGGAGGAATACTTATAAAATTGAATGTCGATGGTAGAATACGCGGGTTGTTGACTTTTGATCCAAGTTGATCATGGAGAGCTTCCATTTGGCTAGGAGGAATGACCTGTAAGAAACACAACAAAACCAAAAAAATATCATTAATAATATAGGTTAGTAGACTACCTAGTGAGTGCTAGATCTGGGAAGTGAGGTGTTTCTTAGAAGGTTATCAATCCACTTTCAAATATAATTTAATGCAACAAATACCATGAAATAAGGAAATCCTACTGTAGTTGTATGATTTAGGTATCTCGTTCTAATACAATAAGTAAATATAATCTAACAGTAAAAGTTATGATTAGATCTGGAGGTTTGGTAGGTTGTTCTAGGTTTTACAGGTCTGATAAAGGGTCTAGGACTGATCAGGTGAGGTTTGGGTTGGTTTTGGTTGAATTAAAGGCTTGTTGGTCAGAGGGTATAAAATGACATAGATACTAATATTGGTCAAGTGATCGACGCTGATATAGGGGTGAAACCAATGGTGGTAGGGTAAACCGATGTCAGTAGGGGAAATGGGTAATAACTTAATAAAAATGGATTTTGGGCCTCTCTGTGATTGCATGGAGAGTGATGAAGGTGTGGTTAGGCTCGTGATATAACTGAGAAGACTCAAGAACATAGAGGAAGAGGTTAGGAAAGGTGGAAAGTCTTAAAATGGTTGGGTTTGTAGATTGGTAGGAAGATGGACATATCTGGGTAACAACAAAAATGGGAATACTAAAGGAAGTAAAAGATCTACAGTAAAGTAAGAACAGATGATCAAAACCACATTACTTACTTATTGCTATGAATATCTTGTGAATGAAAGTGGTTGGTGATTGATCGGCAAGGTGATGGCTAGTTCAGTGTCGCGGTAGTGCAACCTGTGTGTTCCCGTAGATACTCCAACGATCTGGGAGAGAACTTGTTTCTTGTGCTGCACTTGGGTAGTGTGTAGACGATGTTCAGATGAAGGAATGGCTCTAAGATTCATAATTGATTGCAATAGAACTCCAAAAAAGGAATGACCAACCCTTGTAAAGAGTTGTAAAATTCTATATAAAGGAATTGATGGAAGTTTAGGTGAACGACGTCGGCCAAAGGTAAACCGGCATCGGTTAGGGTGAATTAGTCCAAATTACCAAAAATAACCTAATATTTACTATTTTTGGCATGATTTTGATTGCTAATTCGGGTCTCAATTGAGGGTTGGAACTTAGATAAGTGGAAGTGTTGTTGGAGAAGGAATAGGAATTTTATTTTAGGGTTAGACTAAGTCCCGATTGTTCAGGATAAGTAGGGACCTAGTCTTAATTAATTAATAGGCTAAGAATAATTTCATGGTGAGGTATCTATGTGATGTGGCTCGGTGAGGTGTAAATTAACTTAATTAAAGTTAAATTAAATAATGTGAGGATGAACATTAATTCAATTATAAATAATTAAATTAATATGAATGTGGGGTAAGGGGTTCATGGTTAGGTGAATACATTGCATTAATTAATTAAAGGGGACTAAGGGGAGTGTGACCCAAATTTGGTGTTTACATTTCCCCCTTTTTGTCATGTAGCTTGTATTGATAAGTGATGTTGATAAAAACAAGAAGTTTGTTGTCTCAAGTATGAGTGAAGATTAGGTTTTCCCAAGTATGAGTAGAGGTTAGGTTGCCCCAAGTATGTGTGGAGGTGATCCCCCTCAAACCATGAACTAATGAGGTGTTACGCAGAGTCGGTGAGTGGTTTGATAAATGTGCAAGTGATGAAAAATGAGGTATAGGTGAGGTATAGGTAAAGGTAATATTCAATATGGGTAGTAGGTAGAGGCATCTAAACGCACACATGCATATAGAATATGATAAGGTACTAGGTTGAAGAGCTTGCAAACTCTACTTCATCAAAGGTCGATAAGTTTATCCAAGCAAGGTTGAAGTGGTTTAGATATCCAAGGTATAGGATATGGTCCTAAAACACCACTAGGAAAGGTTCAAGAATGGGAAGTAGGTTTGTTCCAAAGCACTAAAGGTTAGGTCGGGATAAACAACATGACATTATGCAAGGTAAGGTCAGTAGGTTGAAAAACACAAGTAGCTTTATCGTAAGGTAAAGCTAATAAGCGGATTCGAAGTGTCACAATAGGAGAGGTTAGGTTGGGTGATTTGGCAAAGGCCCGTAGGTAAGGCCACGTTTGGGGAAAAAACATTCCCCAACTAATTGTGAGGTTAGGTTATGGGTAATAAAGTCATTAGGTTGAGTGGTAACGCTGGGTTAAAACTTGGGTAAGGTAAAAAGGGTTTTGGGCAATTAAATGAGGAGATAAATAGTGTAAGCTTTTCAAACAGGCTAACTGATATCAATTATAGAAATAAAAATTAGTCAAGGGAAACTGACCATGGTATGCTATTGCACATGAACGATGTCGCTCAAGATAAACCAACATTAGTCAGGTCAAGTAGCGTAAAAAAGTAAAAAAATCCATATATTACGGATTCATTTTAACCATATCACTTGTTAGAAAATAATAGAGCAAAGCATTATTGATGTTTTCCATAAAGAAAAGGATGAGGCACTATACTAGGCTGAGTTGGAGCTGTCTAAGTGGTTGGAGGAGTTAGGTAGATGGGTCTACAAGATCATTCAGAGTGATTTGATTAGCCAGAGGACTGAGAGTTTGATTGGAGGCATGATTACATCAGGAGGAGGTGTTGGAGGTCCACCAGTTCAGAGATCTGAGATTCCAGTGAGGAGGAGGCAACATGTTGAGGTAGGAATTAATCCATGTTTGTTTTTAACTGAAATTTAAGGTTAAACTAGAAATTGGGTGGGAAATGAAAAATTTTGAAATGTGGTAAAAATGAATGAATTTGGGTAGGGGGTGGAATGTAGGTTAAATAGGTAGATAACTGAATGGGGATGGGTTATAGGTGAGTTTGGGGGTAGTAATTAGGTTGTTATTTCAATTTTCTTGAGGTTGGGGGTGTGGGGGTTTGGCCTTAGAGCTGAACCAGAGACCGATGCCAATTTGGTTTTGACCAACGTTGGTTGGACATATTAGCATCGGTTGTTAGATAGGCCACCAGTACCGATTAGAGTGGTCAATTTCAGTTTAAGGTAACTAATGTCGGTCACTGTGAAAAGTGACCTAGGTTAGAAAAAGGAAATGATGGGGGAAACTAGAAAAAAATAGGTAGTTACATTGAGAGATATGAGATGTAGATTAGAATAGGGATAGGTGTGTTTAGGCTATATATAGCTAGGAAAAGGTGGGTATGGGTATATATAAAATGGATGATATGTGAGGTGAAATAGTTAGGAACTAGATAGGTGGGTAGAGCAATGTGGGTATGGGGTGGGGGTAGTTAGGGTTGAAGAAATGAGTAAAGTAGTTTAATACTTGACATTGTTGAATTTTATGGATGTATGCATGGCATCAGTTAACAATGTGGGACAGGGTCCCACCATTATTAGGGGAAATGTGACCCAGTGTTACTAAGGAAAAGTGGACACACATGTGAGAGGTCATATTGGTTGGTATTAGGTGATACAGGTGGATCTACAAGATCACAGTCTCATGATCTCTCTCATCGATAGATGGGATGCAGTGACCAACACCTTCCATCTACCCACCGGTGAGATGACGATCACGCTGGAGGATGTTTATAGGATTTTGTGGTTACTAAATATTAGTGATCCTGTGTATTCAGTATCAATATGAATGGAGCCTTTAAGGTGATCATACAGTGTTTGGGGAGATGGTGAGTGACCTTACTGAGCATAGTGTCCAGTCTTGTTTATGGGGCTTTGTATGTTGCACACCCACATAGGAGACATGGCAAGCAGTACTGATGATGGTAGAGGTGGGGTGCTATATACTTTCCAGATTCAGAGGGTGGTTAGTTTCCCAAGGGATTGATGGGAGTTCTACGAGATATGATCAACAATCATGTCTACTTTCCATGGGCACCTACATATTTAGTGCAGTTATATAGGGATTTGTGGGCCTACTAGAGGATGTGACGTTACAGCATCTATTGTACATTCCTACTACATTTTTGGGCATATAATCACATAGTGATTGTGTGGCTATGGAGACTATCGGTAAAAAAATTGGCACTATGGTGGATAGAGGGCAGGATATAGGAGATAAGTGGCCATAGGTGGTCATCCACGAGTAGAGGAGTTAGAACATGACATGGTTTATTACAGATGAAAGCTGAAGAGTTTATATGTCATGGACATAGTATGGTAGCCCTATGTTGGTTTTCCTTCTTTTAGAGGGATGGCACAAGAGTTACAGGGGCTACAACTATTAAGGTGGATAAATGGTAGAAGTATCGGTGATCACGAGATGATTTTGATGGATAGAGTCTGACGCACTATTTTGGACTATAACAGGATGTGCCCCCATCATTCCCATAGTAATGCAGAGATGATGTAGAGATACCTTTGTCTCCACCTCATCCTACATATCCAGCATGATAGGAGGAGGGTACCAATCAATATGTGGTTGGATGACGCCAAGACCAATGTGGCATATAGACAATGGTGGGCAACAAAGTTATAGGTAACACCACCATGGCTAGGCCAACCAGATTTATCCATGGTGGTGGTTCAAAGGGATGCCTTACAGGGACGTGTGAGTACTCTGGGAGTTCAGTTGACAATATCACAGGCATAGGTAGTCATTTTGATAGGGAAGGTGACTATGTTACATGGTCATCTAGTAGCCACTTCAGGAATAGGCACATGCATAGGCTCCTACACATGATCTTGTAGGGGATGGAGCACAAGTAGAGGCACTACAGGCATAGTTCACTAGTTTACAGGGTCAACTGGTAGTCATTCAGGCATAGGTTGTGGCCCTATAGGCCTAGGTAACCACACAGGTACCAACACAGGCATCAGGATAGGGTCTCGTAGTATAGGCATAGAGGCCATTATTATTAGGGTAGGGTTCACAGGTTAGAGCCATGGCGATGGCACCACCCCATACTATATTGATGGTGAGGTTCAGGGATTCCCTGAATGAGGCCCACTATTACTAGGATCATCTGACCACGGGAGGTATTAATGTTTCATCATACGTTGAGCATAGGGCCTAGTAGGTAGTAAGTGAGAGGACCAGATCCAAGACTCATAGCTCAAGTAGCACAGGGGGTCGTTGGCCCTAGAGATAGGGTCAAGGTGAGGTTACCAAATCTCACAAACCAGGCCCAACTGAGGGCAAGGATTAGGATATGGTGAGTGGATAGGGACTAGTAGAGGGTGGAGAGATGCTGGCAGGGTGGTTAATAAGCCAATAGGATGATATAGTTGAGAGTGGATAGGAGGGCATCGGATGGGGTTGATTCATCATGATATTGTATCGTGATTTTGATTTTGATATATATATATTGGCTTGCATTCCAAAGTTTGTGAGATTGTATATGATATTTTTTGAGACACTTTGATTATTTATCCATGTGTACATATGTATTGGCACACAAACATTCCCTTTTATATAGTTGATGATGATTATTGGAATGATGATGTATTGGTTTTCATTTCCATTTTTATTACTTATTATGGAAATTAGGTGAGTCAGGTAGGGTTGAGTCGATATCATCATGTAGGGTGTAGGTATGGTTGAGTCATGGTTGGAGTGTAGGTGTAGGTATGGTTGAGTCATGGTGGATTCATGTATAGGCATGATGATGTGTTGTATGTATGTTGTGTTTAAATTTCCAGTAATTGATATCATGAAAATGTTAAATGATTGATGTATGGTTGAGGTGTAGGAATGGTTGATTCTAGGTCATTTAGTCATGGTTGAGTTAGGTGTAGGCATGGTGGAGTCATGTCATTTAGGTATGGTAGGTTTGGGTTGTTTAGGTATGGTTGATTTAAAAATTTCCAAGTTACTAATTTTATGGAAATGATGTGTTGGATATGTATGTTGTGTTTAAATTTCCAAGTAATTGATATCATGAAAATGTTAAATGATTGATGTATGATATGGTTGAGGTTATAAAATGGTAGGTATGATGAAACAATGTATGTTTTTGTGATATATTAATCTCTAAGTTATTCTATAAATGGAAACTAACTAGGTTTGAATGTGATTGTAAAGGGGGAAAATTAGTTAGGGGTAAAAGTGGTTGAGTTAACCTCCAAGGGCCCCATGCCCTCAGAGTGTTTCCTACATAGCCCCGATGAAAAGGGGCCTCAAGCTAATGTAGTTCTCCCATAAGCTAGGGAATAATATGATGAGTTAGATGAATGGATTGGTAGGTGTTAGGCATGATTAAATCTAGGTTACTTAAGCATGGTTGAGTTTATGTTGAATAGGCATGGTTTAAGGAGAAGAAATCCCATAGTGTAGGTGTCAAAGATCTAGTCTTGCGTAGCATAATCAATAAGTAAGAAAAGAGATTAATAGTAAAAGAGGTGGAATGCTCTAGAAGTGGAAAGGACCCTAATGAGCATACCGAGGACATTTTGATGAACTTAAACCCATAAAGGAAGTACATGATTGATTGTTCTAAGGGTGAAGGAAGTTACATGATCACAAAATGTCACATTTGTGGCACGACCCTTGAGTAGGTAGAATATAAGAAAGAAAAGAAGATGAGGTAAAATGGGATATTTAATGTAACCTTGTTGTGAGATAGCATGTTTCTTCTGTAAGACACCCAAAACCAAAATAGGCA